>CM067841.1:138546782-139269282 GCA_034509565.1 Triticum monococcum
GGACTAGATTAGGTGCCGGACGTGGCTTTTCATTTGCTTTCCGTAGTTGGCTTGTTCCTTCTCATTCGAAGTTTTATTGAAGTTGTTGTCGTCTTTGGCTTGTGGTTCTCCAACTTTTCTCTCTCCTGCCTCAATTTCTCTTGTGCAAGGCCTCGCGAGGGGGCAGCCGAGCGCCCTCACGAGTGTTCCTATCCTAGTCATTCAAAGGGTTCGCGACCTGGGCCCCTTGCAGGAGCACCCCTCCAGTCCGTGCCCCTCGGGCACCGCGACACAAACACAGGGCTTGGGTCGGTCGCCCCCATGGCCGGGGCCGGGAATTATCCACGCGCGGGCATGTAGCCGGGAGGTATGATAAAGAAAGCAAAACGATGATTAACAGCAATAACCCATACATGCCCCCGCGGGGCTCCACACTATTGTCTTTTTTACACAGGAAAAAGGAAAAGAAAGAACAAATCTGGTGCAGCTCGCCTCACACCGGCCCGCAGGGAAGCCCGAGCTGCCTCCGGAGCTCAGGCGGACTCCCTCTCGCGCTTCACCAGGGCGCGACGGCGGGCGGACATGCTACCACCTCCCAAGCAGATACGACAGCGTGGAGGCTGACCGCGGCCACCGCTAGAAGAGTCGCCGCCTGAAGAAGAACCGAAGGAGCTTGAGGAACCCTGAGCACCGCCAGCCACGCGAGCGCTGCCCTCTCCATCATCGCCGGAGCCGGGTTCCCAGCCGCGGTCGTCACCCTTGGGGCAACACCCTGCGTGGCGACCATCTTCCCCAAACACCCTCACGTAGAGGGTGGCATCGCCGTCGAACTTGAAGTGTAGGGTGCACTAAAGGCCCAGGCCACACACGCGGTCAAACGACTACCAACCGCAGGCCAGGGCCAGGCTCCCGGCTGCGGAGACCTCCAGTGAAACCCATGAGGCCCGGCTGCAGCAGCCGTCGGCCTGAAGCTAGAGGCCGCCCGGGGCGCCGGCCGGGAGCTCTCCAAGGAGGAAGTGAGGAAGTGGAAGCCGGGTGCTAGTCGGCTCCGCCGACCACACGACGAACTCCGGCAGCACCTCAGCAGCGCGAAAGCGCGGCATAGGGGGACGCGCAGCCAGAGCACACCCCCCGGCTGCAGCAATCCGCCCGCCACCGTGCTGGAAAGCGTCTCCGCGGCCATGGGGAGCTGCCGTGGTGGCCACAGGATGTTTGCGGGGGCGCCTCGGCCGCGCTTGGGCGGGGGAGAGGCATGCTCAACCTGGCAAGCCTTCCCCTTCTCCGCGGCCGAGAACCTCCTTGACGGGGCCATGAAGAAGAAGGAGAAGCAAGGAGAGATGAACTGGAAGGGCGCGCGTCGATCAGTACTTATAGCTGGCAAGGGCCAACCGACGGCCCCCACGATCACAGGTAATCATAACCCGCTTTGCATGCAGGGACTTGTCCAATCCGTGCAGTTGCCGAGGCGCCATGGGGAAGTGGAGACGCCCACGTCCAATCAACCGCCATGCGGCGCACAAGGCCGCAGGCTGTTAGGGCCCGCGGCGCTTCGCTCTTTCCATTCCGCCTCCCTGCACGGCCAAGTCCGGGCACGCCTTGGGCCCGGGGGCTACTGTCGGCGTTCTGGGAACGGGGGTCCCCAGACATGCCTGCCTGCGGCCTGTGGCATGGCTCAAGGGGGGCCCAGCATGGCCCATCTTCACCAACACAGACCCAAGACCCTCGCGAGGGGCCAAGCCTCGCGGGGCGGACGACGCGGAGCTTCCTCAGGCGCGGCCTCATCAGGCTGGCTTACGAGGAGGCGGAGAGATCAAGGTGGGGTACCTCACGAGGTGCCCGTGACGCAAGCCATGACGACTCAGGGCGCCAGGCGGGTGGCAGCCCGCGCAGCGTCCTCCTTTCCTCTTTGGTGCGAAGGGGGCAATCGCAGCCGCGGAGTACCGATGCATCAGGCAAAGGTTGCCATTTCGGTGCAACGAGACCAAGACCAGGAGGACTACGAGAAGGAGGTCATCGTGGAGCCCAAAACGGCGTCATCACCAGAGCTTTGCGCGGGCAAAGACTACTTTTGTCAGGATAGCTGATACTGGTTGTTCCCCTTTAAATTAGCCCGCCATTGTTGGCTCCCTTCCTGCTCGATATTTGGGAAGAGGACCAGGGCCTCTATAAATAGGACCAGCCACCCACCGAAGAAGGGGAGAGTTTTTCCGAGAAGCAGCCAGAGAGAGAGAGAGAAGGGTGACTGAACTCTTCCCAGCAGTTCATCCCCCTAGCCAAGAACAGACCCTCGCGAGACTGTTCCTTCTTGTATTGTTCATCATCATTAGCCCAAGAGGCAATCCACCACACCACACACTGGAGTAGGGTATTACACCACAACGGTGGCCCGAACCAGTATAAACCCTGTGTCTCTTGTGTTGTTCTTTCCATAGTTTAGATCCTAGCATGGTGGAGGGGTGCGGGTAGGTAGGAGGCGAAATCTCCGCACGCACCCCAGTGTTCGAACCTCAAGGGTCTGCCGGAACCCGAAATCCGACAATGTCCGGCAATGTCGCCGATCACGCTTCCACCAGTCGGGCACCAGGACCGGACACGGAGGCAGAAGCTGATATGAGGCAGGCGCCGGATAATCCCCCTACAGAGGATGCAGATAGGTTATCTGCTACAAACTCAGAAGTGGAAAGCTCCATGAATCATAGGCGCCGCCGGGCCGTACTCCGTGACGCTTGTTTCTCACCAGAGGCGTTTGATGCCTTTAATTCTGGAGAGGCGTACCTCCGTGCCACTCCAGATGGTCTAGCCAGAGCCACAGATCAGTATATAAAGGATGTACGGGTGAGTGAATCTGACAATTTATATGTATTTGTAGCCCCTGAGACTAGAAACAGTTAGCAGAACTGATTTAAGGATCATCAATATTGTGCAGGTTCTTACAGAGAAGAATACTAGGCTGTCCCAGGAGCTAGAGGAATGCAAGACCCAACTGCGGGTCGTTATTGCCGCATTGCAGGAACAAAAAAAGCCTCCCGCTGGTAACTTTTTAAAGAATGCTGGTTACCATATAGTGCGCCGCATGGCTGCCGATCTAACAATAGATTTTGTAGATGAATCCGGAGAAAATCCGGGGGACCAGCATGTTATGAGGCAGCTAGAAGCTGGCAAACGCGTGCTGACTGAGGTTAGGCGGGAGAAAAACAATCTCCAAGATGCCAATATAAGGCTGAACGTGGAACTAAAAGACGTTAGGGGCCAGCTTGCCAACTGCGAGAAGGAGAATAAGAGGCTTCGACGCGGCATTTTTAGTAAGTGCTTGAACGAATCCTTTAAAGGTATTCGGCGAAGAAGCCGACTAACAGCATTATGTCTGTAGGTATGCTGACGGGTCGTCCCGCGGAGGAAATGCCCGGGTCTGTGGGTGATCTTCTATCTGAGCTATGAAATCTGCACGAACAAGTTCGGCATGTGATGTAGGGTGTTGCCCGGGCTTTGTGGCCGTCTGTCTCCCTGCCAGAGGGTGTTGCGGAGCTTGCGGAGAAGCTCAAAGGAGCGCAACGGCGCTTCCGATTATGGAAGATATCCGCCTGCCGAGAAGGTGCCAGAGAAGCCTGGGCCATGGTGAAGACGCGGTATACCAAAGCAGACCCAAATCACATGGCCGAGGTCGGACCTGTGGGGCCCGACGGAAAAGAAATTCATGTTAGCTTAGTTTATGGGCAGGTAGAATTAGCCGCAAAGTATTCCCAACAGGATTGTAAGGTAGACCGCCTGTTGGATGGTATAGAAGAAGAATTTAGTCAGTCTGCATGACTATGTAATTGAAGTGACATGTATAATGCCTTCTAGCCGGATTGTAGATCATTTGTTGTTGCGGACCTTTTTGCTTCAGCCTCCGGGCCCAATAGTCCGGAGTGTATCCGAATACCCGCTCAGTTATATAAGAACCGGGGTATGCGTGGAGACTAGGCATAGGGGTCATTAGTTCTTTATCGGACAAGTGCCCAACTAGTTATGTTATATTACATGGGTAGTAAGAAACATCTTCCAGGGAGAATAGTTCTGTTAAGGGTTCCTTTCCCTAGGCAAGCATGCCCTAAAGTGCATGTTCGGACTGCGATAGGAAATGCAGGAAAAACATCTGGGGGCAGATATGAACAATAAAAAATCATCTTTTGTTCACCGACCGCATATTCCCTTAAGAACGCTAGCTTTCGGCTTCACCCAGTCTGAGGTACACATCCGGCTGACCCGGCAATAACAATCACAGAGGTGCTCCCCTTATGCCCTAGCCGAATTAACGGGAATGTAGGGCATAAATACAAGAGCCAGGCAACCCAGCTTGGCCAAAACTTAAGTGATATCGATGCATATAATGGTGAAAAAAAGGTACATGCGAAAGTATAACACATGTGTTGGGCAGGGAGCCCGGATGAATAATTTAAGCTTCTGTGAAAGAAGCCCCCAGGTATGAAGAGTGCGGCTAGCGCATCTGTAATGTGCAAACAAGGCACAAGGTGACCCTTGAAGGCCTAGAGAGATAAGAAAAGAAAGAAAGAAAGGAAAACAAGATAGATAATGTATTTGTGAAAAAATGGACAAAGGGAGGCGACTACCATAGAGTCCGGTGCTAGCCGTAGAATCTTCGGAGCCTGGCCGCGTTCCATGGGTTCAGCTCGAGTCGACTAGTCGATGCATCCCGAAGTCGGTACGCTCCACCAGTCAGAACTTGGTCAATAATGAAGGGACCTTCCCATTTGGGCTCAAGCTTGTTCTTTTTCTTATCCGACAGGCGTAGAACTAGTTCGCCAATGTTATAAGTTTTGGCCCGTACTTCTCTGCTTTGGTATGTGCGAGCCTGTTGCTGATAAAATGCGGAACGAGCTTTGGCTACGTCGCGCTCCTCCTCCAAGGTGTCCAGACTATCCTGCCGATCGAGCTCGGCTTCTCTTTATTCATACATGCGCACTCTAGGTGAGTCATGAATTATGTCACAGGGCAAGACTGCCTCTGCGCTGTACACCATAAAGAAGGGTGTACATCTGGTACTATGATTCGGCATGGTCCGGAGCCCCCAGAGTACAGAGTCGAGCTCCTCTACCCAGTGTGTGTTAGACTCCGTTAAGGAACACATTAATCTAGGTTTAATGCCGCTCATTATTAGACCGTTTGCTTGCTCAACTTGACCGTTGGTTTGTGGGTGATAGATTGAGGCATAATCGAGCTTGATGCCCATTTTGCTGCACCAGAGTTTTACCTCGTCGACCGTGAAGTTTGTGCCATTATCAGTGATGATGCTGTGGGGGACGCCATAACGGTGTACAACCCCGGATATGAAATCTATCACCGGTCCGGATTCAGCTGTTTTAACTGGTTTGGCCTCTATCCATTTGGTGAATTTATCCACCATGACCAATAAGTATTTTTTTCTTGTGGGTTCCCCCTTTAAGGGGTCCAACCATGTCAAGCCCCCAGACCGCAAAGGGCCATGTAATGGGGATTGTTTGGAGGGCGGTGGGTGGCATGTGGCTTTGATTTGCAAAGAGCTGGCAACTGGCGCAACATTGGACCAAGTCCTGTGCATCTGCCCGGGCCGTTGGCCAATAGACTCTTGTATGGAAGGCCTTGCTTACAAGAGCCCGGGCTCCGGCGTGATGACCGCCGAGTCCGGCGTAAATTTCTGCCAAAATATTCCGCCCATCCTCTTCGGAGATACACCTTTGAAGGACTCCGGTAGTGATTTTCTTGTACAATTCTCCCTCATGGACCCTGTAGGCCTTGGATCGCCGCACTATGCAGCGTGCCTCATTTTGGTCCTCCGGAAGTTCCTGTCTAGTTAGGTAGGCCAGGAATGGTTCTGTCCACGGGGCAATAATGGCCATTATTTCATGGGCTAGCGGTGTTATTTCGGTGGCGGAGCCCCCGATTGTGTCAGAGAGTTCGGTATCGGGTATTTTGGCCGGGTCCGGACTGCTGTTACCGGTGCCTCCTTCCCATACTACGGATGGCTTGAAAAGCCTTTCCAAAAATATGTTGGGGGGGGGGGGGACCGCGTCGCGTTTTGCGCTGACGCGAGCGAGGATATCCGCCGCCTGATTGTTTTCCCAAGCCACATGCTGAAATTCAAGTCCCTCGAACCGAGCTGACATTTTTAGGACGGCATTTCGATAGGCCGCCATTTTCGGATCCTTGGCGCCAAAATCTCTGTTTATTTGGGATATTGCGAGGTTTGAATCCTCACGTACCTCCAGGCGTTGAATGCCCATGGAGACTGCCATCCGAAGACCATGCAACAGAGCTTCGTATTCGGCTGCATTGTTGGAGTTTGTATACAATATTTGCAGTATGTACCGATGTCAGGACCCCGATTCTAAGCCACATCGATCTAGCCGGTAACACCTCATATCACTTTGCGGCCTCACGCACGGTATCCCACGGGTGTCGCCTTACCATGGCCCGGGACCGTTTGCGCCTTTTGGCTCGCGTATATGACAATGTCGCTAGCATCCATATGACCGAGAACCCGGGCCAACATGGCTAGTCATGAACCCAAAGCGGCACAGACCTATGGGGACAGGCATACATGAATCACAACGAACATGTCGGTCATCAACGAGTGATTCCGGGCTGTAGCACTGGGCTAGCAGGACTCCGGGGAATCCCGGGCTGTAGCAGGCTAGACAGGACTCCGGAGATCACCGCGTGACATTTCCCCGAAGGGACAGACATAGGGACGAAGTGAAACACATGCCGGCCAGTCAAGTGTCCTGAACAGTAGTGCTGGGCTAGCAGGACTCCGGTGAACCGGGCTGTAGCGGACTACTATGGCTCGAGGAGCGCTAGACTACATTTCCCCATAAGAAAGGCTGCGAAGGGCAAACCACTAGATTGTCGGATCCCACTCATACCAAGCATTTCAAACATACATACAATATGCTCGATATGAGTACATACAACATGGCATCACAACAAAACTCTACAACTCACGTACTTTATTTAAAGGCTCCAGGGAGCCATACATAACATATCCATACAGGTAGGGGTCACATGACCCGACACTCAAGTCATACAGTCATACAAGCACATGCGGAAGCAACTAGTCTGAGTACAGACTCTAGAAAGAAAGAAGGCTTCTCGAAGCCTGTCTATCTACATAGGGCCCTCCATGGCCTGGATCACCACCTGGGTGTCTAGTCACTCGTCGACGTCAAGATCTACGTAAAACCCATCGGAGGGGGCAGTGTTGTCGCCTGAAAACAATAAATAAGCAAACATGAGTACAAAAGTACTCAGCAAGTCTTACATCAGAACCTACTGTACATGCTCATTCTCAAGAAGGTGGTGGGGTTTATGCAGCAAGCCAGCTTTGACTCTTGGCTAAGCTATCCTACGGAATCTTTTAGCAAAATAGTTTTCGCACACGAGTCCACTACTCACCATCACAATACTCCACCGAGGATCCTCCCTCGTATCCTGTGAGGGGGCCATCCCCGGTACTCACACTTATCTTGAGTCTTTTAGTAGTATCCATTAACTTGTCTATGAACTGTATATGCAATCAAGTAGTCCTTTACCGCGGACGCGGCTATTCGAATAGTTTTATACCCTGCAGGGGTGTACTTCGTCACACATGTTTCCACCACTTAGCGTCTGCACACGAAATGTGCTCGGCAGACTTCAAGCGAAAACCGACGTGGGTGTAGACCACGACCTGACTAACCTCACAAGTCTCTAGTCCAGGGTCATCGCCTATTCAGGTTCCATCCGCAAGGAAATCCGGCCGGGGTGTCCTCAACGGCCCCGAACGATGTGAACAGGGTTCCCGAGACACCAAACGGGTGACCCGGTACACCGTGCCACGGTGTATCTACCGCAACATAGCCCACCCCTAGGGTCAGCGCTACGCACGGCCGCCAACACATATCCTACAAACACCAGAAACTAGTTGCAACTCCTGGACTGAGGCGAGAAGGGTCGGTAAGTCGAGCGGGGTCATATTTCAGGGCCCAATGTGTGGTAGTAGCTGAATCTTAATTCACGCATACAGAACTCAGTTCTTAGGGACGGCTTCAATGAAACAACCCACCATGTACTCCTACATGGCCTCTCATCGATACCTTTACCAAAACATGTTCAACACATCCCACATAATACTGGCACAAGCATTTCACTCTAGCCCATCACCCAGATGAACCAGACCTGACACAACTCTAAGCATAGCAGGCATAGCAAGGTAGGAATCACAAAACATGGCTCAATCAACTCCTACACATGCTAGTGGGTTTCATCTAGTTACTGTGGCAATGACAGGTCATGCAGAGGATAAGGGTTCAACTACCGTAGCACACAGCAGTTTGAATCGTGTTGTCTTAATGCAGTAAACAAGAGCAGGAGCGAGAACATGGGTTGTATCAGAATGATCAATGGTTGCTTGCCTGATGGAGTGGTGACGGGATACTGCCCTTCAGTTGGATACTCGTGAATATCCTCGGAGGCAGAACCTACCACGAAGAACACAACCGAGCACAATCAACACATGACGATATGCAACAATATGATGCATGCTATGACATGGCAATATGGATGTGTCTTGAGCTAATGCAACTAGCTATGGTTTAAATGGAGTTGGTTTGAGTACAAGATTCAAATTCCAATCCCATATATGATTATTTAAATGCCCTTTATTTGTTTTGTCCAAAACAGGGGACAAACATTGTTCAAACATGCATGAAAATGGTACAGATGGATTCCTTGAATTTTTCTGATAATTTTACATATATAATTTGTCTCATTTGGAGTTATGGTTGAATTTCTATGAATTTTTGAAGTTTTGGGTATTTTCTGGAATTTCCTGAGTTATTTTTAAACTAGAAAATGATTTACTGCGTCAGCCTTGCGTCAGCATGACATCAGCAAGTCAAAGGCGCCAGCCAGGTCAAACCTGACTGGTGGGGCCCCCTGGTCAGTGTCTCTGTGCACTAACCGCGCTTAGTTAGCCTAATTAACAGGCGGGGCCCACTAGTCAGTGACTATACTGGTTAACTAATCTATTTAGTTAGTACTAACAGGGTAATTAGCCGGGCAGGGCCCGCATGTTAGTGAGAGAGGGGGGGGGGAGTCAACCCACGTCAGCAGGTCAAACCTCCCCGGTCAGCGGGTCAAGGCCTGCCGGCGAGGCCAGACGCGGTGGCGCGCTGCGGAAATCGCCCACGGGGCACCATTTGGGGCGTGGAGAGCATCTACGAGCTCCTGGGAACGAGCCGCAGCTCTTGGTGGTGGTGGTGGAGCTCGGGGTGGCCGGAGACGTCGCCGGCGACGACTTTGGCGGTCGCCGGAGTTCGGGTGATCGCGGGATCACGTTTTGGTGCGTAAACGAGCGGGGCAAAGGGGCTAGGAGGGCGCTACGCACCGCGAGGAGTAAGTTCGACACTCCAGGGTGACCATTTGGTCACCGGAGCATCGTCGACAGCGAGCTCAGGCGGCGGCGCACTTCGGTCGTCACGGGGGTGACGGCTACGGCGACCAATTGAAGCGGGGAAGAGGGGGAAACTGTTGCGGAGCTCACCGCGGTTCTTCTGGTGCTACTGGCGAGGCAGGGGAGGCACGAGGTTCGGCGAATCGACGATGAAGTCGCCGGCGGCCGCAGGTTGAGGAAGAGCTCGAAGGCGACGCCGTAGGGCTTCCCGAGGCGCGTGACTTGACGGAGAGGTAGCCGGCTATGTGGCGGAGCTCCTGGGCGCAACGGCAGGGCGAGGGGTGGCCGGTGGCCGCGGTGGCAGCGAACGGCGGCGACGGCACGTTCGGGTGGTCGCGCGGGAGAGAAACAGGGGAGGGGATGAGGGCGAGGGAGAGTGAATGAGAGGGCCAGGGGGGTGCGTGGCGTCCATAGCGACGTCGGGGAGGCGGCCGAAGCAGGAGGTGGCCGTCGGTGGCCGCGCGCGTGCCGGCGCGCCGCGGGCACACGCCCGGCGTCCTCCTGGCAGGAGCTAGGGGACGACTGGCGTCGGCCTGGTGGGCTGGGCCGTCCAGCTACAGTGCTGGGCCGGTCAGTGGCGCCAGGTAAGTGGCCCACTGGCCTACTCTCTCTCCCTCTAATTTATTCTGTTTTCTATTTTCTATTTCTGTTATTCTGTTTTGATTTCGTTTAAATACTAAATCATTTTATAAAATCCTGAAAATATTTATGGACACTTTCTGAAATATTTCAGTGGCCCAAAAATAATTCCAACATTATTTGAGCATTTAAATTATTTAATAGTATTTAAATGCCCAAATTCAAATATTATGAATTAAATCAATGCCCCTTTTGATGACCTAAAATTATATTCACCATTTTTCCCAAGGGTTCTAACCCAAGGCAAAGAGGGTGAACATTTCTGAAGGGCATTTCAGGTTCATTGAATTTATTTTTAGTAAACCCTAGTTGATTTCAGGGGGGGGTGCTGGGGGTTCTGCTTTCCCCATTTCCATTTCTGATGAAAGTAGACATGATGCACACTCTAATGCATAACCTAGCTAGGATGTGACAACTCACCCCCACTCAAAAGAATCTCGTCCCGAGATTTAGGATCATCTGGGAAGAAGGCGGGGTACTCGAGTCGAAGACGATCCTCCCTTTCCCAAGTGGCTTCTTCCTCGGAATGGTGTGACCATTGAACCTTGAGAAACTTGATATTATGACGTCGAGTGGTACGCTCGGCTTGATCAAGGATACGAACGGGGTATTCCCGATAAGAGAGGTTATCTTGTAAATCAAGCGTTTTGTGGTCCACTCCACGGATAGGATCCGCGAAGCAACGCCTGAGTTGCGAAACGTGGAAGACGTCGTGAACTCTGGAAAGATGCGGAGGTAGTTCCAATTGGTAGGCAACTTCTCCTCGTTTGGCAATAATGCGAAAGGGTCCAATGTAACGAGGAGCCAATTTGCCTTTGATACCAAAGCGATGGGTTCCCTTTAACGGGGTAACCCGAAGGTAAGCTTTCTCGTCAATTTCAAATGTCATAGGCTTATGCTTACGATCATATTGACTCTTTTGGCGAGATTGGGCCGTTTTCAATTTCTCACGAATAACGCGAACCTGCTCTTCTGCTTCCTGAATCATATCCGGGCCAAAGAGTTGTCTTTCCCCGGTTTCTGACCAGTTAAGCGGCGTTCGACATTTTCGTCCATAGAGAACTTCGAAGGGAGCCTTGCCCAAACTAGCTTGATAGCTATTGTTATAGGCAAACTCCGCGAATGGAAGGCATTTCTCCCAACTCATTCCGAACGAGATAACAGAAGCTCGGAGCATATCCTCCAGAATTTGATTTACTCGCTCTACTTGACCACTTGATTGAGGATGGAAGGCGGTGCTAAGTGAGAGATGAGTTCCCATAGCATTTTGGAAACTTTCCCAAAATCGAGAGGTGAAGAGACTTCCACGGTCTAAGTTAATTTCCAATGGGACACCATGAAGAGACACTATTCGGGAGATGTATAAGTCAGCTAGCTGGCTAGCGGTGATACTCTCACGAACAGGTAGGAAATGGGCTACTTTGGAAAGACGGTCGATCACGACGAAGATGGCATTATTTCCCCTCTTGGTCCTGGGAAACCCAGTGATGAAATCCATAATGATTTTGTCCCATTTCCATTCAGGAATAGCCAAAGGTTGAAGGGTGCCAGCAGGCCGTTGATGCTCTATTTTAACACGACGACAAACGTCGCAATTAGCAATGTATTGAGCAATTTCCCTCTTCATCCTAGTCCACCAAAACCTCTGGCGTAGGTCTTGATACATTTTAGTACTACCGGGATGAATGGTGAGAGGGGATTCATGAGCTTCCTTAAGGATCATCTGGCGTAGATGTTGGTTCTTGGGAACCACCAGGCGGTTCTCAAAGAGGACAGCACCTTGCTCATCCATGGAAAAACAATTAGCCACTCCGCTAGCAATGTTTTCCTTAATCCGGGATATGCCCTTATCACGCCTTTGGGCAGCTATGATTTGATCCATAAGGGTAGGTTTCGCCACCAGGGTAGACAGGAATCCACGAGGAACAATATGAAGATTAAGCTTACGAAATTCCTCATGGAGAAGTGGTTGACTTTGTTGTAACATCAGGTTGTTACAGTAGGACTTACGACTTAGTGCATCAGCCATGACATTGGCTTTGCCAGGGGTGTAAGTTATTCCTAAGTCGTAATCCGAGATCAACTCGACCCAACGTCTTTGCCTGAGATTCAAATCTGGTTGGGTGAAGATATATTTCAAGCTTTGGTGATCGGTGAAGATCTCGCAACGATTACCGAGAAGGTAATGTCGCCAGGTTTTGAGTGCATGGACTACAGCTGCAAGCTCTAGATCATGTGTGGGATAATTTTCCTCATGTGGGTGTAATTGCCGTGAGGCATAGGCAATTACCTGACGATCCTGCATGAGTATGCAACCTAGTCCTTGTCGCGAGGCGTCGCAATAGATAATAAAGTCCTTGGAGAAATCTGGTGGTACCAGTACGGGAGCAGATGTCAGGCGTCTTTTCAGTTCCTGAAAACTGAACTCGCACTGTGGAGTCCACTCGAACTTTTTATCTTTCTTGAGGAGTTCAGTTAGAGGTTTAGCAACCTTGGAGAAATTCTCGACGAAGCGGCGGCAATAGCTCGCTAGGCCAAGGAAACTCCGAACTTGCTTGACCGAAACAGGTGGAGTCCAATCAAGGACGGCTTGAACTCGCTCGGGATTGACAGCAATACCCTTACCAGAGATTACATGGCCTAGATAGGTCACTTCTGACAACCAAAATTCACACTTGGAGAATTTGGCATAAAGGCGATGCTCTCGAAGTTTCATCAATACCAGTCTTAGATGTTCGGCATGTTCCTCTTCATTTTTGGAGTAGATGAGTATGTCATCGAGGTATACTACGACGAATTTGTCCAAGTACTCCATGAAAACCGAGTTCATTAACTGGGAGAAAGTGGCCGGGGCATTGGTTAAACCGAAGGACATGACGGTGTACTCGTATTGGCCATAACGAGTGACAAAAGCCGTTTTGGGAATGTCCCCGTTTCTGATTTTGATTTGATGGTAGCCCAACCTCAAATCCATCTTGGAGAAGACTGAGGATCCAGCGAGCTGATTGTACAGGTCGTTGATCCTGGGAAGCGGGTATTTGTTCTTGATGGTGACCAGATTGACAGGTCGGTAATCCACAACCATTCGATCCGTTCCATCCTTCTTCTTGACGAAGAGGACGGGGCAAGCCCAAGGAGAGGAGCTAGGACGGATGAACCCTTTGTTCAAGGACTCATCGAGTTGGTTCTTAAGCTCGGCTAGTTCTAAGGGTGCCATCTTGTAGGGTCTTCTAGCAATTGGAACGGTTCCTGGAACAAGGTCTATCACAAACTCGACATCCCGGTCAGGTGGAACACCTGGCAGTTCTTCCGGAAACACATCCGGGAAGTCTCGGACTACCGGAACGTCCTCAAGGTCTGGAAGAGGGTTGGCATTGAGAGAGTAAAGTTGGCGCTTGGCCACTCGAGTTAAGACATTAACTGTCTTGCCCGAGGGATGAGTAAGTTGAACGGTTCTAGTGGCACAATCGATCTTGGCGCAATGAGCCGACATCCAGTCCATACCCAAGATGATGTTTATGTCGGAGGACTTGAGAGCTATTAAAGATGCAAGGAAGACAAGCCTATCGACAAGAATTTCGTTCCCATGGCTTACCCTAGAAGTTTGCCATTTGGAACCCGGAGTTTGAATTACCATGGAAGTGGGCATGTCACAGAATGTCGTGTTATGCAACCGAGCATAATTCTCGGATATGAATGAATGAGATGCTCCAGTATCGAAAAGAACAGATGCCGGATGGCAGTTAACAAGGAGCGTACCAAGGACGACGTTGGGATCCTCATGAGCCTCTTCGGCTGAGACGTAGTTGACATGGCCACGTGCAGTAGTGGCCGGCTTGGCGTAGAAAGTCTTTCCCGCGGGCTTACCATGGCCAACAGACTTTCCATCTTGATTGGGGTTGTTCTGGGGACACTCTCGACTATAGTGACCCGGTTCTCCACACTTGAAGCATGTTACCACAGTGGGGCATGGAGCAACATTAGCAGCGGGGCCACCATAGGGCTTGGACGGTGCAAATTGCTGGTTGGGACGAGGCGCCTCAAAGGATGGCCTCGGGGTGAATCTGGGTGGCAGTGCGGTGCTTGGAATCCACACCCGGCGCTTCTGAGCTCCAGAGCCGGATGAAGACCCAAAATCACGAGAATGCTTGCGTGAAGCGCCATAATCAGTCTGGCCTGTCTCAGCACTGATAGCTTTATTGACCAACTTCTGGAAGGATGTGCACTCGTGCAGACGGAGATCGCGGCGAAGCTCAGGGCTAAGTCCCTTACGGAACCTTGCCTGCTTCTTGGCGTCAGTAGAAACCTCTTCAGGAGCATAGCGTGCCAGGTTCCCAAATTCTCGGCTATATGCATCCACAGTCAGCCTTCCTTGGGTGAAGTTGCAGAACTCCTCCCTCTTGCGATCCATGAGACCTTCCGGAATGTGATGCTCACGGAAAGCCTCGCTGAACTCAGCCCAAGTAGTGATTTGGCCGACCGGGCGCATAGCTTCGTAGTTTTCCCACCAATGGCTAGCGGGGCCCTCAAGATGATAAGCAGCATAGGTAACCTTGTCGGCTTCAGCTACGTTGGCAGAACGTAGCTTGTGGGTGATGCTGTGAAGCCAATCATCCGCGTCGAGGGGCTCGACGGAATGGTTAAACTTTGGTGGGTACAGCTTGATGAAGTCGTTGATTGACACCAAGGCATTTCGTGGGTGACGTGCAGTGTTCTGCTCAATCCGCTCCAGCAGGCGGTTGGTCTCACGCTTGTTCCTTTCCGCCTCCAGCATCACTTCGGCCAGGGAAGGCGGGTGAGGCAAATTTTCACCTCTAGCTGCATTGGCTTCCCCCTGCTCTGGGGCAGCAGGGTTTCCGCGGGTGTTGACCATCCTAGGAGGGAAAACAAGACAACGGTTTAGACAAGGATGGCTCAAATTTAACAGGGAAGTGCAGAATGTAAAGGATAACGCAGAATGTAGAGATGCTCATTCGTATGCCATGGTACTATAAAACTGCCATATATACACCAACGGTCATACTCGTCATACATAGTTTAGTACAAGCCCATGCTACAGTACAACTATGAAGGTAGACGTTACATCTCATCGGAGGCATTCCGAGTCCCTATACATTATTTGTCTACACCTCCGGAATCGATTACACACCAAGTCGTATTCCACAAGTCACACAGGACAGTGGAGATACAACTACTACAATACTAGTGGTACTACTACTAACTCAGATAGCTCCGTAGTAGTCCTCATAGAAGTCACCTCCATAGCCTGGAAGTTCAACGTGATCATCCGGAAACAGACGGTCCTGAGGAGCCTGTGGACCATAGGGGCTAGGATAAGGTCTTGGACCAACAAACGGTGGCCTGCGGGGACCAAGGGGTGGGGTGATGCCTCCCACATCACGCCAATCCACCATGTCTGGCAGAGCTGCTCTCACAGGATACAGATCCCTGGTATCCATACATCCAGCTTGCACCGCGGGTGCAAACCGAGTCAATGTGGCCCAATGATCAGCACGGGTATTGAAGAGCTCCAGCCTCAAGGCCCGATTCTCTCGGTCCTTATCTTCGAGCATCTCAGCGGTGGTACGAGTTAATGAGTCCTCCTGAGTGGAGTCAGCATAGATAGCCTGAAGATACCCCTGCGCTCCCGGAAGTGAAGCTGGCATGTAACGGAAGTCAGTGTTCCGAAGCAGGCCAGTCCGGACTCGCAAGATGGTCATCATGGAATAGGCAGCATCCTGCACAGCCATCTCAATGGTAACTCCGAGTCCATAGGAACAGTGAAGGGGCTCGGTAGATCCAGATAGGAAGGAAATATCCTGACGGTGCATAAATACTGGCTTTGATTAAAGTCGCGGAACTGCTCTTCAACAGTGTATTCGGGATACCAACGGTATCCTGTCTCGATCATTACCCGGACCAACATAGCAGTATGACCGGGCACGTCGAGGCACCTGGTCAGGCGAACCACTTGATTTTGAGACTGGTTGGCCATCTGAAAGCACAGCCATAAGACAAAGACATCAGAATTCCTAGGGAAAATTGGGCAGCATAACGGCTGTAAATGCTCAGAAAAAGATTTGAGACATCCACAACAGTTCACAATACCGCTCAACAGCATCATATCAAGGTTCTGATTCAAATAGCCACATACTAAAATAGTAGAAACTGGACTGAAACTCGTAGCAAAAATCCTATGAGCTACTACGGATTAGTAACACGTGAACCTGATAGAAGAAGAGAGCCTAGTCCTTAACCCACGTTGAATGAGAAGAGAATGACTCAGATCAGAAGCATAGGGTAAAGGAGTAAAAGAACCTTACGTTCCCTCCCACAATCAATTCCCTTACATATAACTAAAGCATTTCTAGACTCGACATCGACCAGTTTGGCTGAACGAACCTACAGGCAGTCCGGCTCTGATGCCAACGCTGTCAGGACCCCGATTCTAAGCCACATCGATCTAGCCGGTAACACCTCATATCACTTTGCGGCCTCACGCACGGTATCCCACGGGTGTCGCCTTACCATGGCCCGGGACCGTTTGCGCCTTTTGGCTCGCGTATATGACAATGTCGCTAGCATCCATATGACCGAGAACCCGGGCCGACATGGCTAGTCGTGAACCCAAAGCGGCACAGACCTATGGGGACAGGCATACATGAATCACAACGAACATGTCGGTCATCAACGAGTGATTCCGGGCTGTAGCACTGGGCTAGCAGGACTCCGGGGAATCCCGGGCTGTAGCAGGCTAGACAGGACTCCGGAGATCACCGCGTGACATTTCCCCGAAGGGACAGACATAGGGACGAAGTGAAACACATGCCGGCCAGTCAACTGGCCTGAACAGTAGTGCTGGGCTAGCAGGACTCCGGTGAACCGGGCTGTAGCGGACTACTATGGCTCGAGGAGCGCTAGACTACATTTCCCCATAAGAAAGGCTGCGAAGGGCAAACCACTAGATTGTCGGATCCCACTCATACCAAGCATTTCAAACATACATACAATATGCTCGATATGAGTACATACAACATGGCATCACAACAAAACTCTACAACTCACGTACTTTATTTAAAGGCTCCAGGGAGCCATACATAACATATCCATACAGGTAGGGGTCACATGACCCGACACTCAAGTCATACAGTCATACAAGCACATGCGGAAGCAACTAGTCTGAGTACAGACTCTAGAAAGAAAGAAGGCTTCTCGAAGCCTGTCTATATACATAGGGCCCTCCATGGCCTGGATCACCACCTGGGTGTCTAGTCACTCGTCGACATCAAGATCTACGTAAAACCCATCGGAGGGGGCAGTGTTGTCGTCTGAAAACAATAAATAAGCAAACATGAGTACAAAAGTACTCAGCAAGTCTTACATCAGAACCTACTGTACATGCTCATTCTCAAGAAGGTGGTGGGGTTTATGCAGCAAGCCAGCTTTGACTCTTGGCTAAGCTATCCTACGGAATCTTTTAGCAAAATAGTTTTCGCACACGAGTCCACTACTCACCATCACAATACTCCACCAAGGATCCTCCCTCGTATCCTGTGAGGGGGCCATCCCCGGTACTCACACTTATCTTGAGTCTTTTAGTAGTATCCATTAACTTGTCTATGAACTGTATATGCAATCAAGTAGTCCTTTACCGCGGACGCGGCTATTCGAATAGTTTTATACCTTGCAGGGGTGTACTTCGTCACACATGTTTCCACCACTTAGCGTCTGCACACGAAATGTGCTCGGCAGACTTCAAGCGAAAACCGACGTGGGTGTAGACCACGACCTGACTAACCTCACAAGTCTCTAGTCCAGGGTCATCGCCTATTCAGGTTCCATCCACAAGGAAATCCGGCCGGGGTGTCCTCAACGGCCCCGAACGATGTGAACAGGGTTCCCGAGACACCAAACGGGTGACCCGGTACACCGTGCCACGGTGTATCTACCGCAACATAGCCCACCCCTAGGGTCAGCGCTACGCACGGCCGCCAACACATATCCTACAAACACCAGAAACTAGTTGCAACTCCTGGACTGAGGCGAGAGGGGTCGGTAAGTCGAGCGGGGTCATATTTCAGGGCCCATTGTGTGGTAGTAGCTGAATCTTAATTCACGCATACAGAACTCAGTTCTTAGGGACGGCTTCAATGAAACAACCCACCATGTACTCCTACATGGCCTCTCATCGATACCTTTACCAAAACATGTTCAACACATCCCACATAATACTGGCACAAGCATTTCACTCTAGCCCATCACCCAGATGAACCAGACCTGACACAACTCTAAGCATAGCAGGCATAGCAAGGTAGGAATCACAAAACATGGCTCAATCAACTCCTACACATGCTAGTGGGTTTCATCTAGTTACTGTGGCAATGACAGGTCATGCAGAGGATAAGGGTTCAACTACCATAGCACACAGCAGTTTGAATCGTGTTGTCTTAATGCAGTAAACAAGAGCAGGAGCGAGAACATGGGTTGTATCGGAATGATCAATGGTTGCTTGCCTGATGGAGTGGTGACGGGATACTGCCCTTCAGTTGGATACTCGTGAATATCCTCGGAGGCAGAACCTACCACGAAGAACACAACCGAGCACAATCAACACATGACGATATGCAACAATATGATGCATGCTATGACATGGCAATATGGATGTGTCTTGAGCTAATGCAACTAGCTATGGTTTAAATGGAGTTGGTTTGAGTACAAGATTCAAATTCCAATCCCATATATGATTATTTAAATGCCCTTTATTTGTTTTGTCCAAAACAGGGGACAAACATTGTTCAAACATGCATGAAAATGGTACAGATGGATTCCTTGAATTTTTCTGATAATTTTACATATATAATTTGTCTCATTTGGAGTTATGGTTGAATTTCTATGAATTTTTGAAGTTTTGGGTATTTTCTGGAATTTCCTGAGTTATTTTTAAACTAGAAAATGATTTACTGCGTCAGCCTTGCGTCAGCATGACATCAGCAAGTCAAAGGCGCCAGCCAGGTCAAACCTGACTGGTGGGGCCCCCTGGTCAGTGTCTCTGTGCACTAACCGCGCTTAGTTAGCCTAATTAACAGGCGGGGCCCACTAGTCAGTGACTATACTGGTTAACTAATCTATTTAGTTAGTACTAACAGGGTAATTAGCCGGGCAGGGCCCGCATGTTAGTGAGAGAGGGGGGGGGGAGTCAACCCACGTCAGCAGGTCAAACCTCCCCGGTCAGCGGGTCAAGGCCTGCCGGCGTTTAGCCGCCAGCGAGGCCAGACGCGGTGGCGCGCTGCGGAAATCACCCACGGGGCACCATTTGCGGCGTGGAGAGCATCTACGAGCTCCTGGGAACGAGCCGCAGCTCTTGGTGGTGGTGGTGGAGCTCGGGGTGGCCGGAGACGTCGCCGGCGACGACTTTGGCGGTCGCCGGAGTTCGGGTGATCGCGGGATCACGTTTTGGTGCGTAAACGAGCGGGGCAAAGGGGCTAGGAGGGCGCTACGCACCGCGAGGAGTAAGCTCGACACTCCAGGGTGACCATTTGGTCACCGGAGCATCGTCGACAGCGAGCTCAGGCGGCGGCGCACTTCGGTCGTCACGGGGGTGACGGCTATGGCGACCAATTGAAGCGGGGAAGAGGGGGAAACGGTTGCGGAGCTCACCGCGGTTCTTCTGGTGCTACTGGCGAGGCAGGGGAGGCACGAGGTTCGGCGAATCGACGATGAAGTCGCCGGCGGCCGCAGGTTGAGGAAGAGCTCGAAGGCGACGCCGTAGGGCTTCCCGAGGCGCGTGACTTGACGGAGAGGTAGCCGGCAATGTGGCGGAGCTCCTGGGCGCAACGGCAGGGCGAGGGGTGGCCGGTGGCCGCGGTGGCAGCGAACGGCGGCGACGGCGCGTTCGGGTGGTCGCGCGGGAGAGAAACAGGGGAGGGGATGAGGGCGAGGGAGAGTGAATGAGAGGGCCAGGGGGGTGCGTGGCGTCCATAGCGACGTCGGGGAGGCGGCCGAAGCAGGAGGTGGCCGTCAGTGGCCGCGCGCGTGCCGGCGCGCCGCGGGCACACGCCCGGCGTCCTCCTGGCAGGAGCTAGGGGACGACTGGCGTCGGCCTGGTGGGCTGGGCCGTCCAGCTACAGTGCTGGGCCGGTCGGTGGCGCCAGGTAAGTGGCCCACTGGCCTACTCTCTCTCTCTCTAATTTATTCTGTTTTCTATTTTCTATTTCTGTTATTCTGTTTTGATTTAGTTTAAATACTAAATCATTTTATAAAATCCTGAAAATATTTATGGACACTTTCTGAAATATTTCAGTGGCCCAAAAATAATTCCAACATTATTTGAGCATTTAAATTATTTAATAGTATTTAAATGCCCAAATTCAAATATTATGAATTAAATCAATGCCCCTTTTGATGACCTAAAATTATATTCACCATTTTTCCCAAGGGTTCTAACCCAAGGCAAAGAGGGTGAACATTTCTGAAGGGCATTTCAGGTTCATTGAATTTATTTTTAGTAAACCCTAGTTGATTTCAGGGGGGGGGGGGTGCTGGGGGTTCTGCTTTCCCCATTTCCATTTCTGATGAAAGTAGACATGATGCACACTCTAATGCATAACCTAGCTAGGATGTGACAACCGAACGGTATCTCCGGTTGGGGACGTCAGGATGATGCCAGCCCCTAGACTGGCCGACATTTTAGAACCGTCGAAGTGCATGATCCAATTGGAGTATGCGCCGTACTCTTTAGGGAGTTCGGCATCCGTCCATTCGGAGACGAAGTCGGCCAGTACTTGTGATTTAATGGCTCGGCAAGGTTTGTATGTTATGTCATATGGGAGGAGCTCAATGGCCCATTTGGCAATCTGGCCCGTAGCGTCGCGGTTGTTTATAATATCATTAAGTGGCACTTCCGAGGCTACTGTAATCGAACACTCTTGAAAGTAATGTCACAGTTTCCATGACGCCATGAATACCGCATATGCTATCTTTTGGTAATGTGGGTACCGTGATTTGCATGGAGTGAGGACAGTGGATACATAGTATACCGGCTTTTGATGAGGGAATTTGTGTCCGTCCGCTTCCTGTTCGACAACGAGCACCGCGCTTACAACTTGATGAGTTGCCGCAATGTACAACAGCATTGGTTTGCCGATGTTTGGTGCGGCCAGGATCGGGTTGGTTGCCTGAATGGCCTTTATTTCTTCCAATCCGGCTGTGGCCGCGTCCGTCCACTCGAAGTGTTCGATGCGCCGAAGGAGGCGATAAAGGGGCAAAGCCTTTTCCCCTAAGCGGGAGATAAAGCGGCTTAGAGCCGCCACACATCTAGTTAACTACTGGATTTGTTTGAGGTCTGTTGGGGTAGCCAACTATGACAAAGCTTGGATTTTGGCCGGATTAGCTTCAATACCTCTACTAGAGACAATGAATCCCAGGAGCTTTCCGGCTGGTACGCCGAAAACGCATTTTTCTGGGTTGAGCTTGATGTCATATGTTTGGAGGTTGTCGAACATGACCCTCAGGTCATCTATCAAAGAGTCGATGTGTTTGGTTTTGACGACCACATCATCTACGTATGCCTCTACTGTTCTGCCAATTTGTTTCTCCAGACATGTCTGAATCATGCATTGATATATTGCGCCGGCGTTTTTGAGCCCAAAAGGCATTATGTTGAAATAGAAAGGGCCGTATGGTGTGATGAATGCCGTTGCGGCTTGGTCGGAATCCACCATCTTGATTTGGTGGTAACCGGAGTAAGCGTCAAGGAAACACAATGACTCGTGTCCTGCAGTAGCGTCAATGATTTGATTGATGCGTGGGAGGGGGAAGGGATCCTTTGGGCAAGCTTTATTGAGGTCTTTGAAATCGATGCAAAGGCGCCAGGATTTATCCTTCTTTGGTACCATCACCAGGTTTGCTAGCCAATACGGATGTTTTATTTCTCTGATGAATCCGGCCTCCAAAAACTTGGCCAATTCTTCTCCCATGCTTTGTCTCTTAGGTTCGGAGAAATGTCTGAGGGATGCCAGGCGAATATGTCCCAATTCTCACGCAGGAACTCTCGTAGTGCGGCGTCCACAGCGGGGTTTAACTGTGCCCCGATGGAGGCTGTTTTGGTAGGGTCCGTTGGGTGGACTTGGAATTTGACTATTTAATCCGCTGGTTTAAAAGAGGTGGACTTGGATCTCTTGTCGAGTATCACATCGTCCCTGTGCACTATGGAGCGTAGCGTGGTTAACTCCTCGGCCGAGAGGGCTTCGGATAATGCCTCGAGGGCCAATGCCGCTGTTTTGTTTTCGGCACGGAGTGTTGTGTCCGGATCACCGGCGAGAGTGATGATTCTGTTGGGCCCGGGCATTTTAAGCTTCATGTACCCATAGTGGGGTATGGCTTGGAAGATTGTGAACGCCTCCCGTCCTAAAAGAGCGTGATAGCCACTGCTAAACGGGGCCACTTGGAATGTAATTTCTTCGGACCTGTAATTGTCCGGCGTGCCGAATACCACATCTAGTGTGATTTTCCCAGCACAACGTGCTTCCCGACTGGGGATAATTCCTCTAAAGGTTGTGCTACTTTGCTCGATACGGTTCCAGTCTATTTCCATCTTTTGAAGGGTTTCCTCATAGATGAGGTTTAGTCCGCTGCCGCCGTCCATGAGTACTTTGGTGAGTCGAAAGCCGTCCACGGTTGGACTGAGGACCAGTGCGGCTGGTGCCCGGGCTGTTCGGAATTTGGGTTCATCACTACATTGAAGGTAATAGCCTTGTCACTCCATGGATTTGTTGCTGCTACATGGCAGATTTTGGCTATGCTGCGGAGTGTTTGCTTGCGTCTATTATTTGACGCGAAGGTCTCGAACACTTTAAACACTGTATTGTTATCCACTTGATGGTGCTCTGTGGTATGTGGGATAAGAAGTCCTCACCACTTTTGGCCACCTGCCGGAGTATCCAACATGCTCTAAGGCTGTGCATTGGTATTATATCTGCCATGCTATGAATTTTGCAGGGTCCGTTGAGCCATCCCTCCAGTACGGTTCCTTGCCCTGTAGAGGGTTTTTGCTTTTTGGTAGTTAACCCGGGTGTATTACGATAATGCACCCTTTTATTTCGGACTGGGTTTGAGTTCAGGGCCGGATTATCCCAAAAGTTTCTTTCGGTTTTCAGGCACTTTCCATCGCATAGTACTTTTGTACTATGGACGCCAAGTCAGTGAAGCGTGTTATCTCACGGCGATTTATGGCATTAAGGATTCCCTTGTCCATGCAATTATTGCAGAAAAATAAGATTGTGTCTTCCTCGCGACAGTCCTTAACCTTGTTCATCGCAAGGAGGAATCTGGCCCAGTAATGATGTACTGTTTCCTGGGGGCTCTTGCCTGATATGGCAAAGGTCGCTTGTGTTTGGGTGGGTGGGTGGAATTGAATCCAAACCCCTACCCGATCTGGGATCCAGGGGCCAAGGAATTTCCAATTTTGGAAGCTCCAGTTCCGGGATGTTACCCGCTAATCCTGGCCCGTTGTCTAACTATAAGTTAAGGGATTGGATGTTGTCCTCCCGCGAACGGGCGTCCGGCTCGGAGAGCTCGGAAATCCAGACATAGTTGGTCCTGAGGATAGAGGAAAGGTCGCCGCATTGTTCCTCCACCACTACAATATGATGGGTGACCGGTGGAGAGTTAATCTCCCTTTGATCGGGTTTAAGCCCAATCCGATCATAGTCCGCGGCGACTCCCAAGGCGGCGATGCGATCCAAGAGCTCGTTTAAGGAGGAGAGCTCCATTGGATCCGTCTGTTCGGCAAGTGCCGATTTGACATGGAGGCTGTTTTCGATGACCCGAGAATTCATCGTCGGCGTGGCGGCCGAACAGGCGGTCATGATGAACCCGCCTAGCCGGAGAGTTTGGCCGACAACCAAAGCTCCCCAGCAGTAGTACCATCTTTAAAGACGAGACGAGACAACCTTCCTTCTGGCAACGACACAGAGGAACTCTCAATGAAAGCACCAATGTCGGTGTCAAAACCGGCGGATCTCGGGTAGGGGGTCCCAAACTGTGCGTCTAAGGCGGATGGTAATAGGAGGCAGGGGACACAATGTTTTACCCAGGTTCGGGCCCTCTTTATGGAGGTAAAATCCTACGTCCTGCTTGATTAATATTGATGATATGGGTAGTACAAGATTAGATCTACCACGAGATCAGAGAGGCTAAACCCTAGAAGCTAGCCTATGGTATGATTGTATGTTGTCCTACAGACTAAAACCCTCCGGTTTATATAGACATCGGAGAGGTTAGGGTTACACAAGGTCGGTTACAAAGGAGGAGATACACATATCCGTATTTCCTAGCTTGCCTTCCACGCCAAGTAGAGTCCCATCCATACACGAGACGAAGTCCTCAATCCTGTATCTTCATAGTCTAACAGTCCGGCCAATGGAGATAGTCTGGCTGTCCGGAGACCGCCTAATCCAGGACTCCCATAGGTAATGCAGAGGAAGGCCTCACAAACGACAATAAATGACGAGATGTGAAGAAGGGAATCCGGGGCTAGATCGTGAAAATCCAGCCCATAATAGAACATAAGACCCCTAACAAAGGGATCCAGAGCAAGGCCTAGTCCTCGGAGGAAGTGGGAGACGAACACAATTCTCTCGTTGGGTTCGGGAGTAGGGACGACCTGCCCTCGGGCGGGCAGCCTATCCGAAATTTCAGCGGTCAGGTATCTGGCCTCCCTCAACTTGATATCCTCCTCCGTGACAGAGGAAAGCATCCACCGGCCTTGAAGGCCGGATCCAGACATGATTGGAGGTCCGAAGCACCTGACCTGGGCTTTGGGTGTTAGAACTCGAGGCGGGGGAAGGATTCGATTGAGCACGCGAGGGAAAAAAGTAAAAGCCTTGTCCCTTTATAAAGAGGGTGAATATCAAGTGTCCTCCTCGTGGCTATTTGGGACTTGCCTAAGATCTAGGTGTCCTAGGCACGGTTGGGTTACCCACGCCCATATTGATGAGAATCCCGTAATAAGGGGAAAACGATCTCTGCTTTGACAAGACGTGTCAAGGAACCGCCTCGCGTTATGTGCGGGGCTGGTTAAAGAAAAACGGTTCGAATAATTACCGGGCCATGGCGTGATGTCATGCTGCCAAAACGTGTCAGCAGATAAGATTTGTTGAAATATTACTCTCTCTACGGTGGTATGTGGAACTTATTTTGCAGGGTCGGACACTATCCTTGTATCCAAACTCTTCTGTGGTGTATTCAGAGGAGGAAACCACCTTGCAATGCCGAAGACAACACTGCGTGTCGGACTCATCGTCATTGAAGCTTGGTTCAGGGGCTACTGTGGGAGTGTTGATTACAGTACCTTGAAGTGGTGATTTACTTTCTTATACTAACAGAGCTTACGAGTTTTCTGTTAAGTTTTGTGTTGTGAAGTTTTCAAGTTTTTGGTAAAGATTCGATGGACTATGGAATAAGGAGTGGAAAGAGCCTAAGATGGGGATGCCCAAGGCACCCCAAGGTAATATTCAAGGACAACCAAAACCCTAAGCTTGGGTGAGGGAGTCCTAGATTAGGGGGTCTTCGGACAGCCGGACTATATCCTTTGGCCGGACTATTGGGCTATGAAGATACAAGATTGAAGACTTCGTCTCGTGTCCGGATGGGACTCTCCATGGCGTGGAAGGCAAGCTAGGCAATACGGATATCTATATCTCCTCTTTTGTAACCGACCTTGTGTAACCCTAGACCCCTCCGGTGTCTATATAAACCGGAGGGTTTTAGTCCATAGGACAACATACAATCATACCATAGGCTAGCTTCTAGGGTTTAGCCTCTCTGATCTCGTGGTAGATCAACTCTTGTACTACTCATATTATCAAGAATAATCAAGCAGGACGTAGGGTTTTACATCCATCAAGAGGGCCCGAACCTGGGTAAAACATCGTGTCCCCTGCCTCCTGTTACCATCTGCCTTAGACGCACAGTTCGGGACCCCCTACCCGAGATCCGCCGGTTTTGACACCGACATTGGGGATGCCCCGGAAGGCATCCCCTCTTTCGTCTTCATTCATCGGTAACTTTACTTGGAGCTATATTTTTATTCGCCACATGATATGTGTTTTGCTTGGAGCGTCATTTTATTTCATTATGTTTTGCTTGCTGTTTGAATAAAATACCAAGATCTGAAAATCTTAAATGCTAGAGAGTCTTCAGATAGTTGCATAATTATTCAACTACTCATTGATCTTCACTTATATCTTTCGGAGTAATTTGTTGTTTGCTCTAGTACTTCACTTATATCTTTTAGAGCATCGTGGTAGTTTTATTTTGCAGAAATAGATGAACTCTCATGCTTCACTTAGATTCTTTTGAGAGTCTTAATAGCATGGTAATTTGCTTAAAATCTTAATATGGTAGGTATTCAAGATTAGTAAAACTTTCTTATGAGTGTGTTGTATACTAAGAGAAGTTTGATGCTTGATGATTGTTTTGCGATATGGAGGTAATAATATCAAAGTCGTGCTACTTGAGTAGTTGTGAATTTGAGGAATACTTCTGTTGAACTTTGCAAGTCCCGTAGCATGCATGTATGGGAAACGTTGTGTAACAAATTTGAAACATGAGGTGTTATTTGATTGTCCTCCTTATGAGTGGCGGTCGGGGACGAGCGATGGTCTTTTCCTACCAATCTATCCCCCTAGGAGCATGCGCGTAGTGCCGAGGTTTTTGATGACTTGTAGATTTTTGCAATAAGTATGTGAGTTCTTTATGACTAATGTTGAGTCCATGGATTATACGCACTCTCACCCTTCCATCCTTGCTAGGGTACCGTGCATTGCCCTTTCTCACATTGAGAGTTGGTACAAACTTCGCTGGTGCATCCAAACCCCGTGATATGATACGCTCTGTCACACATAAACCTCCTTATATCTTCCTCACAACAGCCACCATACCTACCTATTATGGCATTTCCATAGCCATTCCAAGATATATTGCCATGCAACTTTCCACCATTCCGTTTATTATGACATGCATCATCATTGTCATATTGCTATGCATGATCATGTAGTTGACATCGTATTTGTGGCAAAGCCACCATTCATAATTTTTCATACATGTCACACTTGATTCATTGCACATCCCAGTACACCGCCGAAGGCATTCATATAGAGTCATATCTTGTTCTAAGTATCGATTTGTAATCATTGAGTTGTAAATAAATAGAAGTGTGATGATCATCATTCATAGAGCATTGTCCCTAGTGAGGAATAAGAAAAAAAAGGAGAAAGGCCATAAAAAAGAGAAGGTCCAAAAAAATAGAAAGGCCATAAAAAGGAGAGAAGGCCCAAAAAATGAAAAAATGAAAATGAGGGAAAAAGAGAGAAGGGACAATGCTACTATCCTTTGCCACACTTGTGCTTCAAAGTAGCACCATGATCTTCATGATAGAGAGTCTCTTGTTTTGTCACTTTCATATACTAGTGGGAATTTTCATTATAGAACTTGGCTTGTCTATTCCAAGAATGGGCCTCGTCAAGTGCCCTTGGTCTTCGTGATCAAGCAAGTTGGATGCACACCCACTTAGTTTCTTTTGTTGAGCTTTCATACATTTATAGCTCTAGTGCATCTGTTGCATGGCAATCCCTACTCCTTGCATTAACATCAATAGATGGTCATCTCCATAGCCTATTGATTAGCCTCGTTGATGTGAGACTTTCTCCTTTTTGTCTTCTCCACATAACCCCCATCATCATATTCTATTCCACCCATAGTACTATATCCATGGCTCGCGCTCATGAATTGCGTGAAAGTTTATAGGTTTGAGATTACTAAAGTATGAAACAATTGCTTGGCTTGTCATTAGGGTTGTGCATGATGAGAGCATTCTTATGTGACGAAAATGGAGCGTGACTAAACTATATGATTTTGTAGGGATGAACTTTCTTTGGCCATGTTATTTTGAGAAGACATAATTGCTTGGCTTGTCATCAGGGTTGCTTGAAGTATTATTATTTTTATGTCAATATGAACTTTTGTCTTGAATCTTTCGGATCTGAATATTCATGCCACAATTAAGAAGAATTACATTGAAATTATGCCAAGTAGCACTCCGCATCACCGCGGGCACGGCTCTCAAAAGTTTATACCCTGCAGGGGTGTGCCAACGAAGGATATTCCTTCTACCAGAAAGACCCGATCAGTCTCGGAATCCTGGTTACAAGACATTTCGACAATGGTAAAACCAGACCAGCAAAGCCGCCCGATGTGCTGACAAATCCCGATAGGAGTCGCATGTATCTCGTTCTCAGGGCACACCGAATGGGCCAGATGTCGGGTTGGCATAGACCCTGGTTGCCTAGGGGGCGCCGGACATCGCCCAGTTTGGACCAACACTCAGAGAAGCACTGGCCCGGGGGTTTAAAATAAAGATGACCCTTGAGTCTGCAGAACCCAGGGGAAAAGGCTTAGGTGGCAAATGTAAAACCAAGGTTGGGCCTTGCTGGAGGAGTTTTATTCAAAGTGAACTGTCAAGGGGTTCCCATAATACCCAACCACGTAAGGAACGCAAAATGAAGGAACATAACACCGGTATGACGAAAACTAGGGTGGCAAGAGTGGAACAGAACACCAGGCATAAGGCCGAGCCTTCCACCCTTTACCAAGTATGTAGATGCATTAATTAAATAAGAGATATTGTGATATCCCAACATATCCATGTTCCAACATGGAAAAAACTTTAACTTCACCTGCAACTAGCAACACTATAAAAGGGGCTGAGCAAAAGCGGTAACTTAGCCAAACAACAGTTTGCTAGGAAAGGTGGGTTAGAGGATTGACATGGCAATATGGGAGGCATGATATAAGCAATATGGGTTAGAGGTTTATTAAATTTGGAGCAACGAATATTAAGTTATGAAATAAAACATTTTAACATGGCATTATTAAATATGGGTTAGAGGTTTATTAAATATGGGTTAGAGGTTTATTAAATTTGGAGCTACGAATATTAAGTTATGAAATAAAACATTTTAACATGGCATTATGCAAAATAAACACAAACAGCAATTTAAACACTTTTAACATGGTTGAAAGCTGCAAATTATGAAACTAGACAAAATTCTAAGCAAGTTACATATATAATTTTTTTACAAAAGATGCATTATGCATGAAGTCTAGGGGTTTTTCTGCAAAACTGGTTTTTCTGTCGATTATAGAGAAATTTTCCAGACAGGGAAAAAATATACGCTAGCCGAAACAGAGGCGGACTGGGCCTCACTAGAGCGGCTCAGCTTAGGTAGGCGAGGCAGGCCGGCGGTTGCGTTGCTGGGCCTTGGAGGCCGAGCGCTGGGTTGGTCAACACGCGCTTCTTGTGCGCTCGTCTCCTCATTCCCGAGCTGGACGAGGCCATGGCGGCAGGGACGGACAGATCCGAGGTAAGAGACATCGGGAACAGACAGATCCGCCCTCCCGGCGGTGGATCCGGCTGGGAGAGGTGGAGCTCGTCGAGCTAGGGACGACGCCATGCCGGGGTTCCTGCGGGGAGAGAGAGACCATGAGAGAGAGAGGGAGAAGGAAAGGGAAACGGAGATGGAAAAGGGAGGAGAGGAGAAGGCGACGCGGTACGGACCGGGGCGGAGGTGCTCGTCACCGGCGACAACGCCAGCTCCGGGTAGGCGGCGCGGAGAGCAGGCAAGCGGCGAGCTCGAATCGGGAGCTCCTCTCCCGATGGAGCTCGGGGAGCGGGGCAGTGCTGTGCGGGCTCCTCAGGCCTAGATCATCACGGGGCGGGCAACAGATTGGCCAACAAGGCCGCGACGGAGTGGGCACTGCGGGGGTGAAGTGGCATGCCCTGAATGGCTGCAGGGGCGGCGCGGCTGATGCGGTGGTGGCGCTGGGTGGCGGCTAACCACTGGCGCAGCAACAAGTAGCGGCGGGGAGTGCACCGGCGCTGAAAACGAGGATGGAGGTAGTGGCTCTAATGATTGGGCAGCACGGAAACTAAGGAGGAGGATGGCTGCTGTCCAAAAATGTCAAGGGGGAGGTTTATATAGGGCAGGTTTAGCGTTAGGAGGGATTTGGACCATTTTGGAGCATCTGATCGTGATCTGACGGTTTCGATCGAGAGGAGGAGTTTAGCTGGGTTAGGTGGGCTGGAGGTGAATGGTAGTGGGTTGTGCAGAAAGCCTTGGGCTGAGAGAAGAGAAGAGAGAGAGGCCCGGCGACTGTTTCCGGAGACCAAAAACGTCCGATGTTTGACCGGCTTATAGTGCCACTATATGTTTAGCGGTTGGGCTATCGAACGAGCTCCGAATGTGATGAAACTTGACAGACGGTCTATCTACACTATAATAAGACTGCACACCAACTCTCAGCCCATTCTGAGAACATTTTCCAGCCACTTATAAAATAATATTTTGGAGGTGCCGCAGGCGCGTGCAAGTATGTCTGGGCTCAGAACGGACAACAAAGAGAACTAGGGGACACGAACGGATGCAAGTCTAGAAAACATGATGAAGCAATGCACATGATGACATGGAAATATGCAACACGCAAGCGGATGACAAGGCAACATCAACAAATAATAGGAAGACACCCGGCGCAACGGACTCGGGGCGTTACAACACTCCACCATGATACGTCTCGGTCGTATCTACTTTTCCAAACACTTTTGCCCTTGTTTTGGACTCTAATTTGTATGATTTGAATGGAACTAACCTGGACTGACGTTGTTTTCAGCAAAATTGCCATGATGTTGTTTTATGTGCAGAAAACAAATATTCTCGGAATAAACTGAAACTCCATGGGAGGTCTTAGAAAAAATGATAAAAAATCCTCGCCAAATATGAAGACCAGGGGCCCACACCCTTCTCACGAGGGTGGGGGCGCGCCCCCCTACCTCGTGGGCCCCCTGGAAACCCTCCGACGCCAACTCCAACTCTATATATTTTCTTTCGGAGAGAAAAAAATAGGAGAGAAGAAATCATCGCGTTTTACGATATGGAGCTGCCGCCAAGCCCTAAAACTTCTTGGGAGGGCTGATCTGGAGTCCGTTCGGGGCTCTGGAGAGAGGGATTCATCGTCGTCGTCATCATCAACCATCCTCCATCACCAATTTGATGATGCTCACCGCCGTGCGTGAGTAATTCCATCGTAGGCTTGCTGGACGGTGATGGGTTGGATGAGATTTATCATGTAATCGAGTTAGTTTTGTTAAGGTTTGATCCCTAGTATCCATTATATTCTGAGATTGATGTTGCTATGACTTTGCTATGCTTAATGCTTGTCACTAGGGCCCGAGTGCCATGATTTCAGATCTGAACCTATTATGTTTTAATCAATATATGAGAGTTCTAGATCCTATCTTGCAAGTCTATAGTCACCTACTATGTGTTATGATCCGGCAACCCCGAAGTGACAATAATCGGGACCACTCCTGGTGATGACCGTGGTTAGAGGAGTTCATGTATTCACTATGTGCTAATGCTTTGTTCCGGTTCTCTATTAAAAGGAGGCCTTAATATCCCTAAGTTTCCAATAGGACCCCGCTACCATGGGAGGGTAGGACAAAAGATGTCATGCAAGTTCTTTTCCATAAGCACGTATGACTATATACGGAATACATGCCTACATTACATTGACGAATTGGAGCTAGTTCTATGTTACCCTATGTTATGACTGTTACATGATGAACCACATCCGGCATAATTATCCATCACTGATCCGGTGCCTACGAGTTTTCCATATACTGGTTTACGCTTATTTACTTTCCCGCTACTATTGTTACAATCACTACAAAATACCAAAAATATTTACTTTTGCTTGCATTACTCTTTTGTTACCATTACCACCACTATCATATTACTTTGCTACTAAACACTTTGCTGCAGATACTAAGTTTCCAGGTGTGGTTGAATTGACAACTCAGCTGCTAATACTTGAGAATATTCTTTGGCTCCCCTTGTGTCGAATCAATAAATTTGGGTTGAATACTCTACCCTCGAAAGTTGTTGCGATCCCCTATACTGTGGGTCATAAAGACTAATTTCTGGCGCCGTTGCCAGGGAGCATATCCCTATTCTTTGAGTCACTTGGGATTTATATCTGCTGGACACTATGAAGAACTTGAGAGATCCAAAAACCAAGATCTATCCCTCAACTACGAGGGGAGGTAAGGAACTACCATCTAGCTCTGCACTTGATTCACCTTCTGTTATTAGTAAGTTTGCGACACCTACACCTGCTTCTGCTATTCGTTTCGATATGTCGCATGTCATTGATGATGCCACTTCTGCTATGCATGATACTTATGATGAAACTGCTTCTATGTCTGATACTACTGTGCCCCTTGCTGAGTTTCTTGATGACCAAATTGCTAGGGCTAGAGAAAAAGAAATTATTGAATCTGAATACGATGATGATAGTGATGATGAAAATGTGCCTGTTATCCCTTGCAGAGATAGATATGAGCTTAAGAGGTTATTAATTAAATGGAACAAAGAATCACTTAGAGATAAAATGAGACCCGACCCTACTTTTAATACTTCACCTATATGTGTTCCTGATAAAGATTATGAATTCTCTGTTGACCCTGATATAATTACTTTGGTTGAATCTGATCCGTTTTATGGCTATGAATCTGAAACTATTGTGGCACATCTTACTAAGTTAAATGATATAGCTGCCCTGTTCACTAATAATGAGAGATCACGTTACCTCTATTTACTCAAAATATTTCCTTTGTCATTGAAGGGTGATGCTAAGATATGGTTTAATTCTCTTGATCCTGGTTGTGTGCGTAGTCCCCAGGATATGATTTATTACTTTTGTGCTAAATATTTCCCCGCTCATAAGAAACAAGTTGCTTTGAGGGAAATATACAACTTCATGCAAATTAAAGAAGAGAGTCTCCCACAAGCTTGGGGGAGGCTTCTCAAGTTACTTAATGCTTTGCCTGATCATCCTCTTCAGAAACCTGAAATACTCGATATCTTTTAAAATGGACAAACCGATGCTTCCAGAGATTACCTGGATAGTTGTGCTGGTTATCTTTTTAGGGAAATAACACCGGATGAAGGTGAAATTCTATTGAAGAATATGTTGACAAATGAAAATAATTGGGCACCTCCTGAGCCAGCTCCTGCTCCAATTACTGAGCCTATTCCTAAACCAACTCCGAAGAAGAGAGGTGTTCTATTTCTCAGTCCCGAAGATATGCAAGAGGCAAAGAAATCTATGAAAGAGAAAGGTATTAAAGCTGAAGACGTTAAGAATTTACCCCCTACTGAAGAAATACATGATCTTAATTCACCGCCGGTTGAAGAAACTTATGATCTCAATTATTTATTTGTTGAAGAACCTCCTGATCCCGATATCCCGACATAGGTAGTAAAGGTAAATTCTCTCTATATATATGATAAAGCTGAAGTTCCTCCTACTAAAATTGCTAGTCAGTGCTTGGATGAGTTTGATAACTTTATGTATAAGCAAGACGACTTCAATGCTTATTTTGGTAGACAATTAAAAGAAAATGCTTATATGATTAGACACTTGGGGGATTATATGGCTAATATTAAAGGAGAACTTAAACTTATTAGCAAACATGCTTCTATGGTTACCACTCAAGTAGAACAAGTACTTAAAGCTCAAAAAGAAGTGCTTGATGAAATGAATAGTAAGAAAAATGATTATGTTGTTAGAGTGGCTACTAGAACTGGTAGAATGACTCAAGAACCTTTTTATCCTGAAGGCCACCCTAAGAGAAACGAGCAAGATTCTCAGAGAAATAATATTGATGTTCCTAGTTCTTCCAAAAAGAAGAAAAAGAAAAATGATAGAACTGTGCAAACTTCTAGTAAACCTATTGCTGAACCACTTGATAATCCAAATGATATATCTATGTCTGATGCTGAAATACAATCTGGTAATGAGCCTGAACCTAATAAAAATATTAATGCTGTTGTTCATGATGATGCTCAACCTAGTAATGACAATGATGTAGAAATGGAACCTGCTGTTGATCTTGATAACCCACAATCAAAGAATCAACGTTATGATAAAAGAGACTTTGTTGCTAGGAAACATGGTAAAGAAAGAGAACCTTGGGTTCAGAAACCCATGCCTTTTCCTCCAAAACCATCCAAGAAAAAGGATGATGAGGATTTTGAGCGCTTTGCTGAAATGATTAGGCCTATCTTTTTGCGTATGCGATTAAGTGATGTGCTCGAAACAAATCCTTATGCTAAATGTATGAAGGATATCATTACTAATAAAAGAAAGATACCGGAAGCTGAGATTTCCACCATGCTTGCTAATTATACTTTTAAGGGTGGAATACCAAAGAAACTTGGAGATCCCGAAGTACCTACTATACCTTGCTCCATTAAAAGAAATTATATTAAAACTGCTTTATGTGATCTTGGAGCCGGTGTTAGTGTCATGCCTCTCTCTTTATATCGTAGACTTGACTTGAATAAGCTGACACCTACTGAAATATCTTTGCAAATGGCTGATAAATCAACTGCTATACTTGTCGTTATTTGTGAGGATGTGCCTGTTGTGGTTGCAAACGTTACTATTTTAACAGACTTTGTTATTCTTGATATTCCCGAGGATGATAGTATGTCTATTATTCTTGGAAGACCTTTTCTTAATACTGTAGGGGCTGTTATTGATTGCAACAAAGGTAATGTCACTTTTCATGTTAATGGTAATGAGCATGCGGTAAACTTTCCGAGGGAACAACCTCAAGTTCATAGTATCAACTCCATTGGAAAAATTCCATCGATTATAATTGGAGGTTTTGAATTTCCTCTTCCTACTGTCAAGAAGAAATATGATATACTTATTATAGGGGATGTGCATATCCCCGTTGAGGTAACTTAGTGTTTTTCGAAATTTCTCCGGTTCCATGATTATCGGAATGAGTTTGTTAACAAGACTTGATCAACCTTGTTCGTGGATTCTTTTTGATGAGCATGAGATGGATGAAACTAGAAGCACAACCTTCTGTACCCTCTTTATATTTTCTGTTATCTAGTAGAAATAAAGTAAAAATAGTATTTTTCTGTCTGTTATCTGATTATCTGTGAAATATAAAAATATCCCGAAAATAAAAGTCCTCAGAATGCCATGCCAATTTAATATAATTTTTTTGGGGAATATTTGAGGATTTACTGTGCAAATCACCGCAGGAGGAGCTGCCACCTGGCCACGAGGGTGGTGGGCGCCCCCCCCCCCTATAGGGCGCGCCCCCTATCTTGTGGGCCCACGGTGGCCCTCCTCCACTTATCGCAGCACCCATCTTCTTCCTCTATCTCACACAAACCCGAAAAACCTACTCAAGCACGAGTTCCAGCCACTTTTGCTGTGATTTTCGATCTCCTTGCTCAAAGCACCTCTTGCAAAACTGCTTGGGGAGATTGTTCCTTTGTATGTGACTCCTCCATTGGTCCAATTAGTTTTTGTTCTAGTGCTTTATTCATTGCAAATTTGTGCTGCATAGGTGACCATGTTCTTGAGCTTGCATGTCAAATTTATATGGTTCCAAGTAGTTCTAATGCTTGATATAGGCTCTAGGCACTTGTAGGAGTAGTTGCTATCAGTTTTATTGAGTTTGGTTACTTTTATTTGAAGTTACTAAAAATTTCATAATTTTTCAGAGAAAGACAATATGCTTAGGAAGATGTTCCAAGGTGGTTCCTCTAAGAAGCAAGGACCCAAGATTGCAATGCGCGATGCTGACGAGGATCCACCAAGAGACGCTCCAGTACGACCTTGCGAATGGCCGTCGGAAAATTTTATGGACCGTGCGGGAATTAAAAAGAATTCAAAGCATATTTGCGCAATGCCGGTCTTGAGGATTTTGAGGCTAACAAATGCCCCCAGTATCATGATCTCACAAGTTCATTTGTGAGGAGGTTTGAGTATTCATCTTCGCGTAATTCTCCTTCAGTCATGTTTGATCTTTATGGCAAATCTTATACCATGGACTTAGAGGATTTCACTTATGCTTGTAAACTTCCATCATGGGGTAGTGTTAGGGATCCCCCTAAATCTGAATTTAGAAACTTACTTGCTAGTATAACTGTGGAGGAATCTAGAGATATAACGCAGGCTACCATAGGGAGCATTCACTTTCCTGCTATACATTATTTTGCTCTCTTCATCGATAGATGCATAAATGCTAAGGATGAAGCATGTCACATGTGTGTCCCTGAGCTTAGCATTCTTAGGAGTGCTGTGTTAGGAGACCAATCTTATCATATGGGAGCCATTGTAGCTCGTAGGTTGCATCATAATAGACATAATGGATATTCCTTTGGAGGAATTTATGCAACCCGCTTAGCTCATTTTCTTGAAATAGACATTCGTGAGGGTGATACGGAGTTGCCTCCTGCATATTTAGATTATAACTCTATGGCTTCGCACCAGTTTGTCGAGAGGTCTGAATCACCTCTCTTATATCACTTAATTTTTGATAAACGACGTGTTTTCCGTATTACTCTCCCTGCTCCTACCTTCTTTGATTCACAGGCAAAAAGAAGATATGTTATTACCAGAGAGGAGGCAGAAGAGTACGAGAGGAGAGCGGAGGCAGCTCGACTCCATGCTGCAGCTCCCAACAATATGAGCCTTCTTCTTCTTCATCACAGTACGACCCCAACAACTATTATTATGGATATCCTCCAGGCCAGCCGTGGCCATAGACCAACTTAGGCCAAAAGCCTAAGCTTGGAGGAGTACGTATTTCTCACCGACATTACATTTATGTTCACACACACTCATTGCTAGATGTCGGTGCTCATACTTTTTCATTGTATTATCCATGCTAGTTTATTTTCTTTTTCCTGCTTTCTTCTTGTGTGTTTAATAAACCTTAAGAAAAACAAAAAAAATTAGTTGTAGCTTTTAATTAATTTACTTCCCATGCATGTAGTAGTAATTAAGAACAAAACCCAAAAATATTTCCCGTTCTTCTTTTGCTTGTTAGCAGCTTTCCCGTGTAAATAGTTTTTATTTCTTTTCTTTTCTTTGGGGGTCAGTAGGAGAAGACCATAATTAAATTGTTGAAGTGGCTCTTATATGAATTATTGTTGAATTAACCAAAGAGCCCATATTGCCTTGTCTTCTCCTGTTTATTGAATGCTCGCAGATTCCAGCTTAGTCCAATGCACGTGCACACCTATTATTATTCACACCGTTCGGTCGTACAAGTGAAAGGCAATTATGATGATATATGATGGACTGACTGAGATGAGAAAAGCTGGTATGAACTCGACCTCTTTTGTTTTTGTAAATATGACGAGTCCCGCATTCTTGATTCAGCTTATTATGAATAAACATGTTTGCAATGACAATTAGAGATCGTAGTTGCTTGTGCCATGCTTGATTAGCTATGAGTTATAATGATTTACCTTGTGTGCCAACATGCTATTGAGATGGTTATGATGTGGTATGATGGGGTGGTATCCTCCTTTGAATGATTTAAGTGACTTGACTTGGCACATGTTCACGCATGTAGTTGAAACAAATCAACATAGCCTTCACGATATTTATGTTCATGGTGGATTATATCCTACTCATGCTTGTATCCAATGTTTATTAATTTTAATGCATGTACATGGCTGTTGTCGCTCTCTAGTTGGTCGCTTCCCAGTCTTTTGCTAGCCTTCACCTGTACTAAGCGGGAATACTGCTTGTCCATCCAATCCCTTAAACCCCAAAGTTATTCCAGATGAGTCCACTATACCTTCCTATATGCGGTATCTACCTGCCGTTCCAAGTAAATTTGTATGTGACAAACTATAAACCTTCAAATAAACATTATGTTTTGTATGCTCGAATACCTCATGTATCAACAAAGGCTGTCCTTATCTTCCGTGTTAGGCGGGTTATTCTCAAGAGGAGTGGACTCCGCTCCTCACTCACGAGAAAATGGCTGGTCACCGGGATGCCCAGTGCCATGCTTTATGCAAACTAAATCAAAATTAATTGCAAACAAAACTCCCCCTGGGACCTGATGTATGTTGGAGGCACTCGTTGTTTCGAGCAAGCCATGGATTGATGTTTGTTGGTGGAGGGGGAGTATAAACTTTACCATTTGGTTTGGGAACCGCCTATAATGTGTTTAGCATGGAAGATATCGCCATCTCTTAGTTGTTACGTTGACAATGAAAGTTTACTGCTCAAAATACAATTTATCTCTATTTCAAAATCGAGCTCTGGCACCTCTACAAATCCCTGCTTCCCTCTGTGAAGGGCATATCCATTTACTTTTATGTTGAGTCATCACCCTCTAATTAAAAAGCACTAGCTGGACAGCTGTCATTTGCATTCATCACTATTAATTTATGTTCGGTATGACTATGATTGGATCTATTTTACCATGAATTACAATGTCTAGTCAGTCCTTGATCTTTAAAGGTGCTCTGCATTTATGTTTTGCGGTCTCAGAAAGGGCTAGCGAGAAACCATCTTCTTATATCATATTACGATTGTTTTCAGAAAGTGTTATCATCCGAGATTTATTATTATGGCTTGCTAGTTGATTATGCTATTGATATGAGTGATTATGAGACCTAAGAATTATTGCAAATGTGGTTAGTTATGATCTATGCTGAAAACTTGAATGCTGGCTTGACATAGTTACAACAACAAGAGCAAACCGAGTTTGTAAAAGTTTTTCTCTCTTTTAGTTTGGCAACTGAATTGCTTGAGGACAAGCAAGGGTTTAAACATGGGGGAGTTGATACGTCTCCGTTGTATCTACTTTTCCAAACACTTTTGCCCTTGTTTTGGACTCTAATTTGTATGATTTGAATGGAACTAACCCGGACTGGCGCTGTTTTCAGCAGAATTGCCATGATGTTGTTTTATGTGCAGAAAACAAATATTCTCGGAATGACCTGAAACTCCACAGGAGGTCTTAGAAAAAATAAAAGAAAATCCTCGCCAAATAGGAAGACCAGGGGGCCCACACCATTCTCACGAGGGTGGGGGGCGCCCCCCTAGGGCGCGCACCCCTACCTCGTGGCCCCCCTGGAAACCCTCCGACGCCAACTCCAACTCTATATATTTGCTTTCAAAAAGAAAAAAATAGGAGAGAAAAATCATCGCGTTTTACGATACGGAGCCACCGCCAAGCCCTAAAAGCTCTTGGGAGGGCTGATCTGGAGTCCGTTCGGGGCTCCAGAGAGGGGGATTCGTCACCGTCGTCATCATCAACCATCCTCCATCGCCAATTTGATGATGCTCGCCGCCGTGCGTTAGTAATTCCATCATAGGCTTGCTGGACGGTGATGGGTTAGACGAGATTTATCATGTAATCGAGTTAGTTTTGTTAGGGTTTGATCCCTAGTATCCATTATGTTCTGAGATTGATGTTGCCATGACTTTGCTATGCTTAATGCTTGTCACTAGGGCCCGAGTGCCATGATTTCAGATCTGAACCTATTATGTTTTCATCAATATATGAGAGTTCTAGATCCTATCTTGCAAGTCTATAGTCACCTACTATGTGTTATGATCCGGCAACCCCGAAGTGACAATAATCGGGACCACTCCCGGTGATGACCGTGGTTTGAGGAGTTCATGTATTCACTATGTGCCAATGCTTTGTTCCGGTTCTCTATTAAAAGGAGGCCTTAATATCCCTAAGTTTCCAATAGGACCCCGCTGCCACGGGAGGGTAGGACAAAAGATGTCATGCAAGTTCTTTTCCATAAGCACGTATTACTATATACGGAATACATGCCTACATTACATTGACGAATTAGAGCTAGTTCTGTGTCACCCTATGTTATGACTGTTACATGATGAACCGCATCCGGCATAATTACCCATCACTGATTCGGTGCCTACGAGTTTTCCATATACTGGTTTACGCTTATTTACTTTCCCGCTGCTACTATTACAATCACTGCAAAATACCAAAAATATTTACTTTTGCTTGCATTACTCTTTTGTTACCATTACCACCACTATCATATTACTTTGCTACTAAACACTTTGCTGTAGATACTAAGTTTCCAGGTGTGGTCGAATTAACAACTCAGCTGCTAATACTTGAGAATATTCTTTGGCTCCCCTTGTGTCGAATCAATAAATTTGGGTTGAATACTCTACCCTCGAAAGCTGTTGTGATCCCCTATACTTGTGGGTCATCACACCCCTACAAGAGGATCTCGTCCCGAGATCTAGGATGGCACCGGAGGGAAACGAAAGAGGAAGAGAATAGGTAAAACTAAGTTGCTTCTTCGACAAACGAGTGAAACCATGAACCTTGAGAGGTTGAACAAATTGAAAGAAGAATACAATGGAGATGAACAAAGTTAAAAACAATCCGTTAGAAAAGAGGAACAAGGAACATTGCGAGAACCTAGAGGTTAAGTGACAAGATAGATATTGAAACCACTCCAATTAAGACAAGATAGAGAAGGAATAAGAATGATATAATTGGGACAACACTCCGACTGTAAATGGAAGGAATTGAACATGAACTTGGCAAGATTGGATGATACTTGACGAAATCAACAACACACTGACTCCAGAACTATTGAAAAAATGGCACAATGGGCAAGAAAGATTTTAGAGAGCACTCCGGTTGAGAAGGGAGGTAAAACTTGACAAAATGGGAAGAACTTGAAAAGAGGGCACGACACTCCGGTTGAAACGGAATAAGGAAGGGAAAAGAACATGATCTTGACAAGACAAAATGATGGGTGAAGAGAGCAACAACACAATGCCTCTAGAAGAAGAATAGAAGATAGGTCGTTATGAAGAAAGAAACTAGAAGAAAATGATAACTTTTACCGCCAATGAATTAGAAGGCATCCTTAGGAAGAAGGACTGAATGGAGTTGTTGAGAATGAAACAACAAAATAATAAGGTTGTTGTGGGCTTATGGAAAAACATCTCAAAACTGAGGTGAAATTTTGCCACTAACAAAAACAATTGCTTGCTTGAGATCAACGAAGAGATGAAAACTTCTTTCGCCGAGAGGATAGGAGAAAAACTTGGATCATTTATAAACACCATATTAGCAACATTCCTTAGGGAAGGCTTTAGGTGAAATATAACCTAAGATAACTCCAATGAAGAGGTTGATTGGTTGAAAAGATTTCTTGAGAGAAGAGTAAATGATGGATTTAGATATGTCACTCTTGAAAACTTGTGAATCATGAAACACGAAGGGAAATTATCAACAGTGACATAACACCACCTCAAAAGATGAGATATGAAAGAATTGCACTTCGGAATGCAAGATGAAGAATGCTTGAACTCCTCTGAAAACAATCTCGATGAACACTTCGAGAAGGAATTAAATACTTGATGAACCATCAGGTAGAGCCTCCATGAAGAACTCCGGTAATAAAAGAATGATCAAAAGAAGTGAAGGATTTAAAAGAACAAGATTGAAGCCTTACAATGATTAGATGAAGCTTCACGACGATATGACCGTGAAAACTTTGAACTATGGAAAAGAAAGATGAACAACTAGAAACCGAGAATTGATATCATGAAAGAACTCCGAAAAAGAAAAGATGAAGCATCTTGAACCGAGAATGTGATATGAAGGACAACTCTAGATAGAAAGATGAATCACTTGGATGAACCAAGAATAAGAATTATGTTATGCATGTCCTTCATCAATTTAGATTGATGACAAGCAACAGATCTGGCATACTACTTATTCTCATAAAAAGGATTAAGAGAGATACAGCGCAAACTTGAGGAGGTCTTGATGGAACCCTCGGTGGGATTTGGAAACAACGAATGAATTGATATGATAACGAAGGAAGAGAAAGCTTGAACGAACCACCGTAAGAATTGAAAATGAACGAAGAAAAGATAAAGAAACACCAGGAAGAATTATAACAAGAATGAAGATACTTGAGAGAATATAAATACATGAGATCGAACAGATCATGAGCTGACTAGAGGGTACTTGAATGATGCACCGGAAGAATTCGAGAATGCGAGCTGAAAGCTGAGAATGAATAAACCTGAAATGATGGGCTTCGGAGAATCAAACTGAAAAGACTCATGAATAGCACCGTATGGGTGAAAAGAATTCTCACAATCAAAAACAATTATGAGAGGATGGCATCAAGCTTGAGCTTCGCCTCTTTGGAAGAATTTTTAAGATTTGGAGGAGAAACTCTTGTTCGGTCTTCAGATGTTGAGAATGATGATAGGAACCACCATGACAATTGATGAGACACTCCGGAACAATGAAGAATAGAAATGTTGAACCAACGATGAAAAGAATTTGAAAGATCTTGGAGAAAGACATTTGATTGATGATAATTCATTCTTACGTCAAACTTTAGAAGATTTGAGAATAGCTCCGGAAAAATAGAAGAGTCAGGTAAGATCCTGGCGAAAACCTGTGGGTTATGCACCCACTCAAAAGAAACACCTTGAACGATTTAAAAGAGAGAATGCGCCGGTTGAATTAAATGGCTTGAATGAGATAACAACCTCGAAATAGCTTAAACGGATCAAGAATGGAAACACAAATCTTCGAGATAACCTGAGCACTCTGGAACAATTGAATAGCGAGAAGTGGATGATTAAGAGGTGCACCAGCATGAGAAAGCATTTGAAAAGAGGAAAAGGGACATGATCAACAACGAAAGCTTGAATTGAATCCACCGGAGAATCAAGAACTTAAGCTCCCTTTAGTATCTTCCTGATAATCACCGGATAAGAACATTGGCAGAAAAGAATGGAGAGACTTCACATCAATAAAAAGGATACTTGGTTAAGAAGTCTAAGTCCTTGAAGAAAAAGGGTGGGAGAGCGGGAAAAACAAAGACAACTTCGGTACATGGAAAGGATACCGTTGAGAAAACTTAGAGTTGATCTTGCGGATGTTGAAAATGATCAGATCCACTTGAAGGAAACACGCCGGTTGGAAAAGAATTGTCGAGACAGTCTCGAGGAAGGAGGATTAGTATTCCCATAGAAATATGAGAACACTGCTTAGAAAAGGTATGGAATCAACACTTGACATTGAAGCAACTCAAATACCATAACTAAAAACAAAACAAAGGATTGGCTTGCAGAATAAGCCGGAAACAAACATATGATAGATCCCATATCGTATCATGTGTCTGTTAGAAAGATATTCTAGGAGCTACTTGAATTCCCATCTATAAACTCCCGAAACATTCTGGTTATGCAATCAGGTGTTGGGGATACAGGGGAAGCATAATATCTCACCCAAACTAACAATCCTGACATCCAGTTGTATCCATCGTTCAACATATAACCAAGAAACCTTCGGTAATCGTGTACCTCAACCTTCAAAAAGCATATGTTATACGAGTTATGGCAATACTCCTGAACTCCCACCCTAGTACTGGGTGGCGTCGAGGTTATCTCAGCAATAACTGCATAAAAGAGATTTTCGGTGTCGGCAAACTCAGGTATTCCAGAACCGCAACGATAAAATTGTGACGAAAACACCTCGGAGCTCAACTCCCTGGGACACTGCCACAACCCCTAAATGTTAGGAGGTACCAAGAACAATGTTCTCGTCACAAGGCTATCGGAACAATTCCAAGATACCCGCGTGATCCTAAAAAAATTCATGAAATTTGAGGAGAGAAAAGTCAAAACTTCTACGTCAGGAGGCCTCACCAGAGCGATGAAGAGACTAAGGAGTAAAAGAATCCTACTCTCCGATATATATAATCTGAAGACTCAAAACATTTTGTTCTAGACTCAACAACATCAGCGATTCGATCAAGCAAGGGGCTCCTAAGTCGGGGATGGCTCTGATTACCAACTTGTAACACCCACGATGCGGCTATATCTCCCACGTGTCGAGGCACGACTTAGAGGCATAACCGCATGGTGGTTTAGTCGCAAATGGGGTAATCTTCACACAATCCCATGTAGTGAATAAGAAAGGGATAAAGAGTTGGCTTACAATCGCCACATCACACAATACATAAATGAACCATACATCATCCAAAGTACAATCAATGGTCTGACTACGGAACCAAAATAAAGGAAGACAACCCCAAATGCTAGATCCCGATCATCCCAACTGGGCTCCACTAATGATCAACCAGAATAGACACATAACAATGAACAAGATCTTCATTGAGCTCCCACTTGAGCTCGATTGCGTCACCTGCACTAGTATCATCGGCACGTGTAACTATTTCGAAGTATCTATGAGTCACGAGGACTCAGCAATCTCACACCCGCGAGATCAAGACTATTTAAGCTTATGGGTAGGGTAAGGTAATGAGGTGGAGCTGCAGCAAGCACTAAGCATATATGGTGGCTAACATACGCAAATAAGAGCGAGAAGAGAAGCAACGCAACGGTCGTGAATCTAGAAGTGATCAAGAAGTGATCCTGAAACTACTTACGCACAACCATAACAGAAGAACCGTGTTCACTTCCTGAACTCCGCCGAAAAGAGACCATCACAGCTACACACGCGGTTGATTCCTTTTAATTAAGTCAAGTGTGAAGTTATGTACAACCGGATATTAACAAATTCCCATCTGCCACATAACCGCGGGCATGGCTCTCAAAAGTTTATACCCTGCAGGGGTGTCCCAACTTAGCCCATCATAAGCTCTCACGGTCAACGAAGTATATTCCTTCTACCGGAAAGACCCGATCAGTCTCGGAATCCCGGTTACAAGACATTTCGACAATGGTAAAACAAAACCAGCAAAGCCGCCCGATATGCGACAAATCCCGATAGGAGTCGCACGTATCTCGTTCTCAGGGCACACCGGATGGGCCAGACATCGGGTTGGCATAGACCATGGTTGCCCAGGGGGCGCCGGACACCGCCCAGTTTGGACCAACACTCAAAGGAGCACCGGCACGGGGGTTTAAAATAAAGATGACCCTTGAATCTGCAGAACCAAGGGAAAAGGATTTGGTGGCAAATGTAAACCAAGGTTGGGCCTTGCTGGAGGAGTTTTATTCAAAGCGAACTGTCAAGGGGTTCCCATAACACCCAACCGCGTAAGGAACGCAAAATCAAGGAACATAACACGGGTATGACAGAAACTAGGGTGGCAAGAGTGGAACAAAACACCATGCATAAGGCCGAGCCTTCCACCCTTTACCAACTATATAGATGCATTAATTAAATAAGAGATATTGTGATATCCCAGCATATCCATGTTCCAACATGGAACAAATCTCAACTTCACCTGCAACTAGCAACGCTATAAGAGGGGCTGAGCAAAAGCGATAACTTAGCCAAACAACGGTTTGCTAGGAAAGGTGGGTTAGATGCTTGACATGGCAATATGGGAGGCATGATATAACAAGTGGTAGGTAGCGCGACATAGCGATAGAGCGAACAACTAGCAAGCAAATAGAGAAGTGATTTCGAGGGTATGGTCATCTTGCCTGAGATCCCGCAAGGAAGAAGAACGAGTCCATGAAGAAGACAAATGAATGTAGTCGAACGAATCCTCACAACTCCGGACCGAAACCGAAGCTAATGAGAGAAGCAACCCGAAAAGAAGCAAGCAACATAGTAAACAACCATCACATGAACATGGCATGATGCACAACCAAGTATGATACATGTCCGGTTTATTGAGGCATGGCATGGCAAAGTGCACAAACAATACTACACATTAAGTGGAGCTCAATATGCAACGAGTTGCATATTGACGAAACACCACATTCAATTACTTATTTCTCTCTTGTTTATGTACCCAACAATATTAAATGTCACTACACATGGCATGGGGTGAAGCATATGAAAACTACCTATCTAGGCAAGTTTAAATGAGGCCGGAACAACAAACAACAATTCCAGAAAATCCCCATGTGCATATTATGAATTTGGTACTGTTCTGCCGTAAACACAATTTTAGAGTTGTTAGACATGCAAGAAGAGTGCACCATGTTAATCTTTGTGTTTTTCTACCCCATTTACATATAAAGTTTAATAAAATTGGAGCTACGGATATTATGTTATGAAATAAAACATTTTAACATGGCATTATGCAATTTAAAGACAAACATCAATATAAACATTTTTAACATGGATGAAAGTTGTAAATTATGAAACTAGAAAAAATTCTAAGCAAGTTACATATATAATGTTTTTACAAAAGATGCATTATACATGAGTTATTATATGCATGAAGTCTAGGGGTTTTTCTACAAAACTAGTTTTTCTGTGGATAATAGAGAAATTCGCCAGACGGGAAAAAATATATGCGGGCCGAAACAGAGGCGGACTGGGCCTACCAGAGGGGCTCAACCCAGGTAGGCAAGGTAGGTCGGCGGTTGCATTGCTGGGCCTTGGAGGCCGAGCGCTAGGCCGGTCAATGCGCGCTGCTCGTGCGCTCGTCTGCTCGTTCCCGAGCAGGACGAGGCCATGGTGGCACCGGCGGCTAACGGTGACGGGGACGGACAGATCCGAGGTCAGAGACGTCGGGTACAGACAGATCCGCCCTCCCGGAGGAGGATCCGACCGGCAGAGGTGGAGCTCGTCGAGCTAGGGACGGCGCCATGCCGGGGTTCCTACGGGGAGAGAGAGACCATGAGAGAGAGGGAGAAGGAAAGGGAAACGAAGATGGACAGGGGGGAGTGGAGAAGGCGATGGGGTACGGACTGGGGCGGAGGTGCTCGTCGCCGGCGACGATGCCAGCTCCGGCGAGGCGGCACGGAGAGGAGGCAAGCGGTGAGCTCGGATCGGGATCTCCTCTCCCGATCTGGAGCTCGGGGAGCGGGGTGGCGCTGTGCGGGCTCCTCGGGCCCAGATCTGCCCGGGCGAGCCACGGATGGGCCAGCAGGGCCGCGGCGGAGTGGGGACTGTGGGGGGTGAGGTGACACGCCCTAAATGACTACAGGGGCGGCACGGCTGATGTGGCGGCTGACCGCTGGCGCGGCGACAAGTGGCGGCAGGGGAGTGCGCCGGCGCTAAAAACGAGGATGGAGGCAGCGGCTCTGATGATTGGGTGGTGCGGAAACTGAGGAGGAGGATGGCTGGTGTCCAAAAATGGCAAGGGGAAGATTTATATAGGGCAGGTTTAGGGTTAGGGGGGATTTGGAGCGTTTCGAAGCATCCGATCGCGATCCGACGGTTCCAATCAAGAGGAGGGGTTTAGCTGGGTTAGGTGGGCTGGAGGTGACTGGTAGTGGGCTATGCAGAAAGCCTTGGGCTGAAGAGAGAGAGAGGCCCGGCGACTGTTTCTGGAGACCGAAAACGTTTGACGTTTGACCGGCTTATAGTGCCGCTATATGTTTAGCGGTTGGGCTATCAAACGAGCTCTGAATGTGGCGAAACTTGACAGACGGTCTATCTACATTATAATAAGACCGCACGCCAACTCTCACCCCATTCCGAGAACATTTTCCCGCCACTTATAAAATAATATTTCATAGGTGCCGCGGGCGCGTGCAAGTGTGTCTCGGCTCAGAACGGATAACGAGGAGAACTGGGGGACCTGGACGGATTCATGTTTTGTAAACATGATGATGCAATGCACATGATGACATGGCAAGATGCAACACGCAAGCGGATGACAAGGCAACAACAACGAATAACCAGAAGACACCTGGCGCAACGGACTCGAGGCGTTACTACACTCCACCACTACAAGAGGATCTCATCCCGAGATCTAGGGTGGAACCGGAGGGAACGGAAGAGGAAGAGAAGAGGTAAAACTAAGTTGCTTATTCAACAAATGAGTTAAACCATGAACCTTGAGAGGTTGAACAAATTGAAAGAAGAATACAATGGAGATGAACGAAGTTAAAAACACTCCATTAGAAAAGAGGAACAAGGAACATTGCGAGAACCTAGAGGTTAAGTGACAAGATAGATATTGAAACCACTCCGGTTAAAACAATATAGAGAAGGAATAATAATGATATAATTTGGACAACACTCCAACTATAAATGGAAGGAATTGAACATGAACTTGGGAAGATTGGATGATACTTGATGAAATCAACAACACACTGCCTCCAGAACTATTAAAAGAATGGCACAATGGGCAAGAAAGATTTCAGACAGCACTCCGGTTGAGAAGGGAGGTAAAACTTGACAAAATGGGAAGAACTTGAAAAGAGGGCACGACACTCCGGTTGAAATGGAATAAGCGAGGGAAAAGAACATAATCTTGACAAGACAAAATGATGGGTGAAGAGAGAAACAACACAATGCCTCCGAAAGAAGAATAGAAGATAGGTCGTTATGAAGAAAGAAAGTAGAAGAAAATGATAACTTCTACCGCCAATGAATTAGAAGGCATTCTTTGGAAGAAGGATTGAATGGAGTTGTTGAGAATTAAACAACAAAAGAATAAGGTTGTTGTGGGCTTATGGAAAAACATCTGAAAACTAAGGTGGAATTCTACCACTAACGAAAACAATTTCTTGCTTGAGATCAACGAAGAGATGAAAACTTCTTTCACCGAGAGGGTAGGAGAAAAACTTGGATCATTTATAAACACCATATTAGCAACATTCCTTAGGGAAGGCTTTAGGTGAAATATAACCCAAGATAACTCCAATGAAGAGGTTGATTGGTTGAAAAGATGTCTCGTGCAAAGAGAAAATGATGGATTGAGGAGAAGGCGACGGGGTACGGACCGGGGCGGAGGTGCTCATCGCCGGCGACAACGCCAGCTCCGGCGAGGCGGCGCAGAGAGCGGGCAAGCGGCGAGCTTGGATTGGGAGCTCCTCTCCCGATCTAGAGCTCGGGGAGCGGGGCGGCGCGGTGCGGGCTCATCGGGCTCAGATCGGCCCGGGGAGGGCCGTGGATGGGACAGGAAGGCCGCGGCAAAGTGGGGACTGCAGGGGGTGGGGTGGCACGCCCTGAATGGCTGCACCAGCGTCGCGGCTGATGTGGCGGCACCGTTGGGTGGCGGCTGACCGCTGGTGTGCTGACAAGTGGGGGCGGGGGGTGCACCGGTGCTGAAATAGAGGATGGAGGCAGTGGCTCTGATGATTGGGCAGCACGGAAACTGAGGAGTAGGATGGCTTCTATCCAAAAATGGTAAGGGGAGGTTTATATAGGGAAGGTTTAGGGTTAGGGGGGATTTGGAGCGTTTCGGAGCATCCGATCGCGATCCGACGGTTCTGATCGAGAGGAGGGGTTTAGCTGGGTTAGGTGGCCTGGAGGTGAGTGGTAGTGGGCTGTGCAGAAAGCCTTGGGCTGAGAGAAGAGAAGAGAGAGAGGCATGCCGAGTGTTTTCGAAGACCGAAAACGTCCGACGTTTGACCGGCTTATAGTGCCGCTATATGTTTAGCGGTTGGGCTATCAAACGAGCTCTAAATGCGGCGAAACTTGACAGACGGTCTATCTACACTATAATAAGACCACATGCCAACTCTCACCCCATTCTGAGAACATTTTCCGGCCACTTATAAAATAATATTTTGGAGGTGCTGCGAGTGCGTGCAAGTGTGTCTGGGCTCAGAACGGACAATGAAGAGAACTGGGGGGACCCAGAGAGACGTAAGTTTTGAAAACATGATGATGCAATGCACATGATGACATGGCAAGATGCAACAAACAAGAGGATGACAAGGAAACAACAGCGAATAACCGGAAGACACCTAGCGCAATGGACTTGGGGCATTACACGTTGGCAGGACCAGCCTCGTAAGGGCGCCTGGAGGGACCAGCCTCGTGAGGACCGTCCTCAGGGCAACCCTGGTCTCTCACCGCTACTGCCGCCAAGGAGGAACGACGATCATCAATAGGACGAAGGGGCTGGGGCTTCCAGGAGCCGCGCGCCATCGCCTGCATCTTGGGTGGCTGTCGGTGTCAAAACCGGCGGATCTCGGGTAGGTGGTCCCGAACTGTGCATCTAGGCCGGATGGTAACAGGAGGCAGGGGACATGAAGTTTTAGCCAGGTTCGGGCCCTCTTGATGGAGGTAAATCCCTACGTCTTGCTTGATTAATATTGATGATATGGGTAGTACAAGAGTAGATCTACCACGAGGTCAGAGAGGCTAAACCCTAGAAGCTAGCATATGGTATGATTGTATGTTATGGTCGTTGTCCTGCAGACTAAAATCCTTCGGTTTATATAGACACCAGAGAGGGTTAGGGTTACACAAGGTCGGTTACAAAGGAGGAGATATCCATATCCGTATTTCCTAGATTGCCCTCCACGCCAAGTAGAGTCCCATCCGGACACGAGACGAAGTCTTCAATCTTGTATCTTCATAGTCTAACAGTCCGGGCAATGGAGATAGTCTGGCTGTCCGGAGACCCCCTAATCCAGGACTCCCTCAGTAGCCCCTGAACCAGGCTTCAATGACGATGAGTCCGGCGCACAGTATTGTCTTCGGCATTGCAAGGCGGGTTCCTTCTCCGAATACATCAGAAGAATTTGAATACGAGGATAGTGTCCGACCCTGCAAAATAAGTTCCACATTCCACCGCAAAGAGAATAATATTTTCGAAGATCTAACTTGCTGGCTTGTTTTGGTAGCATGAAGTTATGTCATGGCCCGGTGATTATCCGAACCGTTCCTTTTAACCAGCCCCGCACATAACGCGAGGCAGTGTTTCGACACGTATTGTCAAAGCAGAGATCGTGTCCCCTTATTACGGGATTCTCATCAATACGGGTGGGTAACCCAACTGCGCCATCAATTGCAGCGCTTGGGGGATAAGCGAGTTTTACCAGGCAAGTGGGGACGCTTAGTTTCGTCCACCCATATAAAGGGATAAGGATTCACCTTTCTATCCATGCCTTCTTCCTCCTTTGCTCACCCGTTTTTGCACATTCGAGCTCTAGCACCCAAGTCCTCACTTCTGCCTCAACCTTCTCCAACCATGTCTGGAGCGAGAGGCAAGTGGATGGTCTCCTCCATCACGGAGGGAGACATCAAGAAACTAAGGAGAGCCAGATACCTTCTCGACGACATCGCGCACTGGCTCCCAGATGAGGGCCAGCTCATCCCCACCCCCAGGCCCCATGAGAGGGTAGTATTCCTCACCCATTTCCTCCGCGGACTGGGATTCCCTCTCCATCCCTTCGTCCGGGGGCTCATGTTCTACTATGGCCTGGATTTCCATGATCTGGCCCCTAACTTCATCCTCAACATCTCGGCGTTTATCGTCGTGTGCGAGGCGTTCCTCCGCATCAAGCCCCACTTCGGCTTATGGCTGAAGACCTTCAATGTCAAGCCGAAGGTGGTGGGCAGCCGCCAGGCGGAGTGCGAAGGCGCCATGGTGGGCAAGATGCCCAACATAACATGGCTCGAGGGCTCCTTTGTGGAAACCATAAAGGGGTGGCAATCGGGGTGGTTCTATATCACCCAGCCGCGTGGCCCTGCATGGGCAGCGGCCCCCGAGTTCCGATCTGGCATCCCCACGCGGCTCACCTCCTGGAAAGAGAAGGGCCTGTTGAGGGAGTCCTGGATTAGGGGGTTCCGGATGGCCGGACTATACCTTCAGCCGGACTCCTGGACTATGAAGATACAAGATTGAAGACTTCGTCCCCTGTCCGGAAGGGACATTCCTTGGCGTGGAAGGCAAGCTTGACGATACGGATATGTAGATCTCCTACCATTGTAACCGACTCTATGTAACCCTAACCCTATCCGGTGTCTATATAAACCGGAGGGTTTTAGTCCGTAGCAGACAACAATCATACCATAGGCTAGCTTCTAGGGTTTAGCCTCTCTGATCTCATGGTAGATCTACTCTTGTACTACCCATATCATCAATAGTAATCAAGCAGGACGTAGGGTTTTACCTCCATCAAGAGGGCCCGAACCTGGGTAAAACTTCGTGTCCCTTGCCTCCTGTTACCATCCGGCCTAGACGCACAGTTCGGGACCCCCTACCCGAGATCCGCCGATTTGACACCGACACCTGTCCTGGGGTAGTTCGAAGGAGCTGGCCGGACTCCAAACATGTATTCAAAACATGTTGGACAAGAAGCTCAATCTTGTCAACATAGTCCAAGTCATGCTCATCCGCCGGATACTCCCGTGCCGACAACGGGAGTTCAACTTGTGGGAGTTCAATCCGGCGCAGCACCGAACTTTGAACAGGCTCTTCGACACAACTCATGAAGACGCCTGGACGGTGCTGTTCAAAAGTGTCGAGGTCCCTCCCCCTATCACTGAGGATCACGGATTCAGCGCGAAGTGCCAAGCCAGTACGGTAAGCTGCTTTACCTTTCACATGATATTTGTTTTTATATAGATTGACTCTATGCGGGATCTAAACTCCCGTACCTTTGACAGGACTGGCAGAAGATGGCCAGACAGATCGACTGTCCGGCCCCTTTGCCCGAAGGCCCCGCTGACACTCTTTTGGCGAAGATGTTGACTTTGGCCCCTTACAAGGTGCCGGAGAAGACCAAGAAGGCCAAGGGAGCTCGAAAGAGTTCCCGACGCTAGGCATCATCGGACTCACCGTCCGATGATTCTGTGGCGCACTCTTCCCCCGAAGACGAGGAAGAAGAAGAAGATGCTCCCCCACCGACTGCGGGAGACAAGAAAAGGAAGGCTGCCCCAACCGGGGAGGCCGGAGGGTCCAAGAAGGGAAGGACTCTCCTTCCGGACAGTTCCACCGCCGCCGATGAAGGCGAAGACGAGTGGTTGCCCAGGGTCAAGCCCCCGGGGAGATCGTAAGTATTCGGATACCAGAATCACTCATAGGATTCCTTTGTCGCACTGCTTTCCCTAATCGCCGAACATAATTATGCAGGCCGCCCCGAGCCAATATCGAGGTATCATCGGACGGCTCCCTGGGCTCGTCGGACATGGATAGCGATCCAGTCCCGACCGCCACCTCCCCTCATCCTGCCGACGACGCCGAGGTATTGTCTCAAGAGGCACCGGGTCGAGGGGACACAGTCCCTGAGGCACCTCAAGGCGACCTTCCGGACTCCCAAAGCCGAGGGGATGGGGCCCCCGAGAGCTCCGAGTTCGACCCTCAGCCGAACACCGTGCTGGACCCTCCAGTGGTTCTGGGCTCGGGCAGGCGGTCTCCTTCTAAGAGGGGCCAGACGTCTGTGCCGGTGACCTCTGTCCATCCAGAGGCACCGGACAATCTGCTGGAAGTTCTTCGCAGTGCTTCCATCGACGAGGAGCACCGCACTATCATGAGTGCGGTCATCCAGAAGGTTCAGTCCGCCAAGAGCGGATTGACTGAAGTCTGTGCCAGCCTTCTAACAGGCTTCGAGGTAAGTGTTTTAAAATGTAGTAGAAATATTACCGCATAGACAGTTGCCCCTGATGCTTTGTTCGGTGTTCACAAAGAAAAGCCGAACAGAGGATCATCGCAGGAGTCTAATATAAGTATGTCAATATGCATATGCAGGCTTTGCTGCTGGCGTCTGCCGCACTAACTATGGAGGTCGCCGTACTGAAGCAGGACCTCGAGGGTTCCAAGAAGGAGCTTGGCCTTGCCAAGAGGCAACTCGAGGAGAACAAGGGTAAGTAATACCCCGTCTATAGATATGTATATAAAAAAAGGATGCGATTGCAAAATGACAGGATCATTGTATGTTTGCCAGGGGCCACGACTGATGTGGCAACCCTGAAGCAAGCGCTGACCAAGGCCGAAGATACAGCGGCCAAGGAGCGCACCGAGCGAGAGAAGCACGAGGCTCGGGTGGGCGAGGTGCAGCAAGAGCTCTAGGCTCTCGTGACGAAGCACGATGCGTTGGAGGTTGACTTGAAGACGCGAGAGTGTGAGCTTGCCGCGGCCGATGAGAATGCAAAGAGTGCCAAGGCCGAGGCCCAGAAGGCCCTTCAGGAGATCGACGCGATGAAGAAGATAGCGGTGGGTAAGGCTTTCTATATGCAAAGCAAGCATGTAAAATTAAATTACCGATTACTTACCCGGATCCGGAGCTCTTCAGGAGCATTCGCAGATTTGCCCCGTAGTGTGTCCGATGCCGCACAATTTTACCAGGCCGAGGACGGAAGCTCGACGGAGAAGCTGTTCTGGGCTCAGTATGCTGAGGCCGAACATCCGGTGCCGATGAGCTACCAGCTGAAGCAAATGGTCGAGCTACATAAGGCGGCCGATCAGGCCATGAAGGGCTTTATAGTCCGGCTGTGGCCTGGCGACGCCCTTCCGAACAGCTTCTTCGGCCTGGTGAGGCGGCTTCTTGATGCCTTCCCACGGTTGGAGGTCGTCAAGCGATCCGTCTGCATTGAAGGTGCACGCCGGGCTTTTGCCCGTGTAAAAATGCAGTGGGTCAAGCTAGACGCCGTGAAGCTGATCATGGAGGGGGCGCCGGAGGGCAAGGAGCATCGCCATCCCGAGATGTACTACGAGGGTGTTCTATCGGGTGCCCGTCTTATCGCGGATAGTGCTCAAAAGATGTAATATTTGAATGAGACTTGCTCGTTTTATCCTGTATGTATGAAAACTTGTTTCATATGCGCTATGCAACGCTTGTTGGAATTTAAAATATTACCTTTTGTTTGGCTGTTTATCCAATCTGAGAGATGGCTAGTCCTCGGCTTCTGCCCCCATGCCACGAGTGCTAGGGTGTTTGGGATAAACCTGAGCACTCTTGTTCCCATGTTTGGGTCCTTCGAGGGAGGTGCGCAGCACAACGAACAAGGCAAACGGACTAATAATGCTTTATCACTCTCACTTAGCAATAGAATTCTATAATTTTAAATTTCGGCGAAGCCCCTGGTATCCGGAAGGCCGAATTCGGGGCGCGATACACGCCTGTAAGCCGGACTGGGCCGGCCCCTCGCCCTTAGCAGCATAAGTCTTTAAGGACTCGAAAAACCTCGCCGAACAGCGACCAGTCTCTCGCCTTATCATGACAGTCAGTTTTAGCTTTCTCTACTGAGGTGCTCAGCCCGGCGGAACCGGGGCACAATCGTAGTAGTTCTCCTAGCGCTACCTTAGCCGATAGAGCGGAACGTAAGGTACGAAAACATAGGAGCCAGGAAAACCCAACATTTGACCAAAGACATGATTCGGAGCTGATGCATATAATGCTATAAGTTCGGGGTGCCGCACTTGTGAAAGTGTTCGGACTTTTCACACCGCATTGTGGGGTACGTAAGCCCCTGGTGTGTTGGCCGTACCGGAGTGTACGGTTGCAAGGCGTTATTAATGAACACATAGATATATATATATATATAACAAGAATGCAATAATAGTCGTAATGTCATGCATTGTTTATTGAAAAATTGCGTTAAAGCAGAGTGATACAGATAGTGTGATAAGCAAAGAGTAGGACTATGTCCCTTCCAAGGGCGAGCTGAGGAATGATATGAAATCTGTAATCAACCTCGGTATTCCGTTGTATAACTTAGCTATCTGCCTCCTTGGTTGCTGCATCATGTGTTCGACAATTGTGCTGCCGGACAGTGTTTCCAGAGATTAAGGTGCTGAAAGAAAAAGAAAAATAACCAAACGGGAAGCCCCTAGTGCGGTTTAGGCCGCGTCTTGGGGCGTCCCGCAGTTGTGCCCCCCTCCCCACCTGTGCCCATGGTATTTTTAATGCGTAGTTATGTACATGCGGCATGAGTTTCGCCGCTGGGCTGGGATTGGGGTGGCCGCTGTATTGCTACGCGAGCTTAGATCGCGCCAGGCGGTCTATTTGCTGATTGCCCCGAGCGCGCTTGAAGGTGTCCGGGCTTTGAAATGCCGAACTGGTTGATTGCCTTGAGAGGCTGCTTTGCGCTTCTGCTGCGAGGGCCGCGGTGTGCTCCTCTGTTCGAAGAGAGCGCTTTGTGTTTCCATTGACTGTAATAACTCCGCGAGGTCCTGGCATCTTGAGCTTGAGGTACGCATAGTGCAGTACCTCATTGAATCTAGCAAATGCGGTTCGCCCGAGCAGCGCGTGATAAGCACTGCGCAACGGGACTATATCGAAGATTAACTCTTCACTTCGGAAGTTACCTGGGGATCCGAAGACCACTTCCAGTGTAATTGAGCCTGTGCAATGGGCCTCTATGCCTAGAATGACGCCCTTAAAGGTCGTTTTTGTGGGTTTGATCCTTGAGGGGTCTATACCCATTTTGTGCATTGTGTCCTAATAAAGCAGGTTCAGGCTGCTGCCGCCGTCCATAAGGACTCGAGTGAGGTGAGATCCGTTGATGATTGGGTCTAGGACCAGTGCGGCAAATCCGCCATGACAGATACTAGTGGGGTGGTCCCTGCGATCGAAGGTGATCGGGCAGGAGGACGAAGGGTTGAACTTTGGGGCGACTAGCTCCAACGCATACACGTCCCTGAGCACACGCTTCCGCTCCCTCTTGGGGATGTGGGTTGCGTATATCATGTTCACCGTCCGCACTTGTAGGGGAAACCTCCTCTGTCCTCCAGTGTGCGGCTGCCGGGGTTCCTCCTCGTCATCGCTATGCGGCCCCTTGTCCTTGTTTTCGGCAATTAACTTGCCGGCCTGCTTGAACACCCAACAGTCCCTGTTGGTGTGATTGGCTGGCTTGTCTGGGGTGTCGTGTATTTGACACGAGCGATCGAGTATACGGTCCAAGCTGGACGAACCCGGCGTACTTTGTTTGAATGACTTTTTCTGCTGACCGGGTTTAGCGCCTTTGAATCCGCCATTAACTGTCGTATCCTCAGTATTTTCGCTATTAATGCGGTGCTTATGCTTGTTGCGACGTGACCTGCTATTGTCGTCCTTGGTATCTGAGGTACCATGGTTCTTTGATATGTTATTACTGCGAGCCAGCCAGCTGTCTTCTCCCGCACAAAAGCGGGTCATGAGCGTCGTGAGAGCTGCCATAGATTTCGGCTTTTCCTGACCAAGGTGCCAGACTAGCCACTCGTCTCAGATGTTGTGTTTGAAAGCCGCTAAGGCTTCTGCATCCAGACAGTCGATGATTTGATTTTTCTTTGTAAGGAACCAAGTCCAAAATTCCCTAGCCGACTCTTCTGGCTACTGAATTATGTGGCTCAAGTCATCGGCATCTGGTGGTCGCACATAAGTGCCCTGAAAGTTGTCGAGGAATGCGGCTTCCAGATCTTCCCAGTAGCTAATGGAGTCCGCTGGCAAGCTGTTAAGCCAATGTCGCGCTGGTCCTTTGAGCTTTAGTGGGAGGTATTTGATGGCGTGTAAGTCATCGCCGTGGGCCATGTGGATGTAGAGCAGGAAATCCTCAATCCATACTACGGGATCTATTGTGCCGTCATATGATTCAATATTTACAGGTTTGAAACCTTTTGGGAATTGATGTTCCATTACTTCGTCTATGAAGCATAAGGGGTGTGCAGGGCCTCTGTATTGGGCAATATCGTGACACATGTCGAATGGGTCTTGCCCGCTGTGTTCGGCCTAGCCGGATTTTCTTTTACTGTATCCGGCGTGACGTTTGTCGTCTCGCAGAGTGGTGCGCCCTCGTGATCCATAGATCAATCTTGAATGCTTTGCCTTGTCCTCCAATATGTCTTGCAGGTCTGGCGTATCCCCCCATGCCTTTTTATTTGAATGGCTTTGGGGTGGAGGCTGAGCTTTTGGCTGGAATGCCTCTTTATCTTCGCCACGAGGTGGCCGATCAATCGTATCATATGCTTCTTCCTCCATTCGGGGTAGTAACCTGCGCCTTGGGTAACTCTTGGAGGGGCGCTCGAGTTTATATTCCTCGGCCGCGAGGACTTCAGTCCATTTGTCAGCTAGCAGATCTTGATCAGCTTGAAGCTGCTGCTGCTTTTTCTTTAGGCTATTTGCCGTGGCCATAAGCCGGCGCTTGAAGCGCTCTTGTTCGACGGGATCCTCTGGGACAGCGAACTCATCGTCGTCGAGGCTTGCCTCGTCTTCTGAGGGGGGGGGGTGTAATTGTCATCCTCCTCCTCTCCATCTGCCGCTCTCTCAGGAGAGCTGGCTCCTTCATCCTCCTGATCTAAATCTTGCTGGAGGGGATTGTTGTTGTCTTCGGCACTATCCGGAGTATTATTATCTCCTGTGCCGGTATCACCACTTTTGCTTTCGAGGGACTTAGAGCGGCGCCGCTGACGTCGGCACTTGGGTTGCTTCTTGGAGGGGTCATCCTCCGCTATCTCGTCGCCATTGCCTTTGTTGGGTGTATCCACCATGTATATGTCATATGACGAGGTGGCTTTCCAGTGCCCTATGGGTGCTGGTTCATGTTCGTCTCCTACATCGTCGTCCATACCGTCGATGTCTTCGGAGTCGAAGTCGAGCATGTAGGTAAAATCATCGACAGTGGCTACGAAGTGGGTGGTGGGTGGGCGTCGAATTTCTTTGCCGTCCGCATCCCAATCCTGTTGGCCATAATCCGGCCAGGGCTCTCCTGACAAAGAGAGAGACCTTAGTGAATTCACAATGTCGCCGAGGGGCGAGGGCTGAAAGATATCCGCGGCGGTGAATTCCATGATCGGCGCCCAATCGGATTCCATGGGCAGGGGCGCGGATGGTTCGGAGTCCGGAAAAGAGTCCGGCACCTTGGAGTCACGAGCTGCGCAGAGGGTTAGGCTGGTGTTCGGCTCGATCGCCTTTGGGACTGCGGCCCCTGAGGCGGTGTCTAACTACCCGTCCTCGACTCGCGTAGTTGACTCCGAGCTAAGGGTCGGAGTTGATGCGGGCGCGGCCTCTGGGGTATTGTTCGGCGGCAGAGCTAGGTTATACCCATCGCGACAGTGTAGCGCGCCCAGCTGTGGCTCGAATCCATCGAAGATCAAGTCTCCGTGGATATCGGCCGTGTAATTCAAACTTCCAAATCTGACCTGATGGCCAGGGGCGTAGCTTTCAATCTGCTCCATATGGCCAAGCGAATTAGCCCGCAGTGCAAAGCCGCCACATACGAAGATCTGTCCGGGGAGAAAAGTCTCACCCTGGAGCCATCGAGCCTAACGGAGACGACACAGAGGAACTCTCAATGAAAGCACCAATGTCGGTGTCAAAACCGGCGGATCTCGGGTAGGGGGTCCCGAACTGTGCGTCTAGGCTGGATCGAAACAGGAGGCAGGGGACACGAAGTTTTACCCAGGTTCGGGCCCTCTTGATGGAGGTAAAATACTACGTCCTGCTTGATTAATATTGATGATATGAGTAGTACAAGAGTAGATCTACCACGAGATTAGAGAGGCTAAACCCTAGAAGCTAGCCTATGGTATGATTGTATGTTATGGTCGTTGTCCTACGGACTAAAACCCTTCGGTTTATATAGACACCGGAGAGGGTTAGGGTTACACAAGGTCGGTTACAAAGGAGGAGATATCCATATCCGTATTTCCTAGCTTGCTTTCCACGCCAAGTAGTGTCCCATCCGGACACGAGACGAAGTCTTCAATCTTGTATCTTCATAGTCTAACAGTCCGACCAATGGAGATAGTCCGGCTGTCCGGGGACCCCCTAATTCAGGACTCCCTCAGTGGCACTCAGGCCCCAGCCTCCCAGCGCATCTTCAAGCAGTTCTCTCATGAGGTGAATGCAACCCTCCCCAAGCTCGAGGCCATGCGCTCGCTCAGATGGTCCAAGTACGCCATCACCTTTAGCTTGGCGGACCAGCTCAAGTGTGCGGCAACTGCCGGAGTTCTCCTAATGCTCTGTTCACCTATCATCAGCAATGTCCATGTCACCAAGACCCTCATCGACGGTAGCGTAGGGCTCAGTGTCCTGTCCGTCGAGACGTTCGACATCCTTCAAGTGCCATATGATCAGCTTCAGCCCACCAAGCCTTTCTCGGGAGTGACTGACGGCTCCACCACTCCGATGGGACAAGTTCGTTTCCCTGTCGCCTTGGATCAGCGCGACAACTACCACACCGAGCTCATCGACTTCGATGTCGCTCACATCCGCCTGCCGTACAATGCCATCCTCAGGTACCCAGCGCTAGCCAAATTCCTAGCAGTCACCCACCATGGTTACAACGTCCTCAAGATGCCGGGAAGTGGCGGAATCATCCAGTCCCCTGCGAAGAAAGAGACACGGTGTGCTCCCTCGAGTGCGCCTTCCAAGCTGCATCAATAAAAGACCCTGACAGCACTGGTGCGCAGTACCCTCCTGAGGCCAACCCCAAGAAGAAGAAGAAGTAGTTACTCCGCACTGGACCTCAAGGGAGCGGCACCTCCAGTGGCGCCACCTCAGGATCTGCGCCTGTGCCTAGCGCGCCTCCCTCCCTCGCATAGGGAGGCGTGCCCGACGCCATCCTCAGGCAGGGCTCGGGCGCTCTCTTCTAGAGGGCCTCTGACCTGGCCAACGACACAAGGGAGGTGCTTGGGTACCACATGGAGGCATGCTTCACGACACGTTTCCCTCAAGAGGGCACCGGGCGAGGAGCGCCCGGCGCTCAGGGGTTCATCATCAAGGCCACTCAGGAGCTTCAGGAAACAAGGGCAATACGCGACGACCGCCGCCCACTTGGCGCTGCTCCCCACCCAGGTGAGGGTGGTGAGCTGCGCATATGCATTGACATCCTAGGGCTCAACAGGGTCGCATCTCAGGAGCGCTTCTGGCCTTTGCATGCTGGCTGTTGTGAGGGTCCAACTGACAACTACGTTTGCATGCTGTTCGGCCTGCCGAGCGTGGCTGCCGCCTTCCAGCGCAATATATGGAGCATCCTGGCAGGTCAGGAGGCCATGCATCACGAAGTCCTGGCGGAGATGGAGACGGTCCTTAGGAGGCCACCTAAGCCTCCAGAGCCTCCCTAGGCTCTGGGTCTCGACGGCTCATGAGGAGCGACTCCTTCACCGCGCTGATACGTCCATTTTGCATCATGCTTTTATATCGATATTTATTGCATTATGGGCTGTTATTACACATTATGTCACAATACTTATGCCTATTCTCTCTTATTTTATAAGGTTTACATGAAGAGGGAGAATGCCAATAGCTAGAATTCTGGGCTGAAAAAGGAGCAAATATTAGAGACCTATTCTGCACAACTCCAAAAGTCCTGAAACTTCACGGGAGCAAGTTTCATAATATATAAAAAATATTGGGAAAAAGAAGTACCAGAGGAGGGCCACCCACCATCCACGAGGGTGGGGGCGCGCCCTACCCCCTAGGCGTGCCCCCTGCCTCGTGGGCCCCCTGGAAGCCCTCCGATGCCCATCTTCTGCTATATGAGGTCTTTCGTCGAGGAAAAAATCATAAGCTAGCTCACGGGACAAAACTCCACTGCCACGAGGCGAAACCTTGGCGGAACCAATCTAGGGCTCCGGCAGAGCTGTTCTGCCGGGGAAACTTCCCCGGGAGGGGGAAATCATCACCAACGTCATCACCATCGATCCTCTCATCGGGAGGGGGTCAATCTCCATCAACATCTTCACCAGCGCCACCTCATCTAAAACCCTAGTTCGTCTCTTGTAACCAATCTTTGTCCCTAAGCCTCAGATTGGTACTTGTGGGTTGCTAGTAGTGTTGATTACTCTTTGTAGTTGATGCTAGTTGGTTTATTTGGTGGAAGATCATATGTTCAAATCCTTTATGCATATTAATACCCCTCTGATTATGAACATGAATATGATTTGTGAGTAGTTACATTTGTTCCTGAGGACATGGGAGAAGTCTTGCTATAAGTAGTCATGTGAATTTGGTATTCGTTCGATATTTTGATGAGATGTATGTTGTCTTTCCTCTAGTGGTGTCATGTGAACGTCAACTACATGACACTTCACCATTGTTTGGGCCTAGAGGAGGGCATTGGGAAGTAATAAGTAGATGATGGGTTGCTAGAGTGACAGAAGCTTAAACCCTAGTTTATGCGTTGCTTTGTAAGGGGCTGATTTGAATCCATATGTTTCATGCCATGGTTAGGTTTACCTTAATACTTCTGTTGTAGTTGCAGATGCTTGCAACAGGGGTTAATCATAATTGGGATGCTTGTCCAAGGAAGGACAGTACCCAAGCACCGATCCACCCACATATCAAATTATCAAAGTACCGAACGCGAATCATATGAGCGTGATGAAAACTAGCTTGACGATAATTCCATGTGTCCTCGGGAGCGCTTTCCTTTATATAAGAGTTTGTCCAGGCTTGTCCTTTGCTACGAAAAGGATTGGTCCATCTTGGTGCACCTTATTTACTTTTATTACTTGTTACTCGTTACAAATTACCTTATGACAAAACTACCTGTTACCGATAATTTCAGTGCTTGTAGAGAATACCTTACTGAAAACCGCTTATCATTTCCTTCTGCTCCTCGTTGTGTTTGACACTCTTACTTATCGAAAGGACTGCGATAGATCCCCTATACTTGTGGGTCATCAAGACTCTTTTCTGACGCCGTTGCCGGGGACTGAAGCGCCTTTGGTAGGTGGAATTTGGTACGGAAAAAATTGTATAGTGTGCTAAAATTTACTGTCACTTGTTACTATGGAACATAATCCTTTGAGGGGCTTGTTCGGGGTATCTTTACCCCGACTATTAGAACAAAGAGTTGCTCCTCAACCTACTGAACCTACTGAAAATGTTTACTTTGAAATTCCTTCGGGTATTATAGAGAAACTGCTAGCTAATCCTTTCACAGGTGATGGAACATTGCATCCCGATTTGCACCTAATCTATGTGGATGAAGTTTGTGGATTATTTAAGCTTGCAGGTATGCCCGAGGATCTTATCAAGAAGAAGGTCTTCCCTTTATCTTTGAAGGGAAAGGCATTGACATGGTTTAGGCTATGTGATGATATGTGATCAAGGAACTACAACCGATTGAAATTGGAATTTCATTAGAAGTTTTATCCTATGCATCTTGTTGATCGTGATCGTAATTATATATATAATTTTTAGCCTTGCGAAGGAGAAAGCATCGCTCAAGCTTGGGGAGGCTTAAGTCAATGTTATATTCATGCCCCAATCATCAGCTCTCAAGATAAATTATTATTCAAAAAAATTATGCTCGGCTTTCTCTCGATAATCGCTCCATGCTCGATACTTCTTGTACTGGCTCTTTTATGATGAAGACTATTGAATTCAAATGTGATTTATTGGAAAGAATTAAACGCAACTCTAAATATTGGGATCTTGACGAAGGTAAGGAGTCAGGTATAACACCTAAGTTTGATTGTGTTAAATCTTTTATGGATACCGATGCTTTCCATGAATTTAGCACTAAATATGGACTTAACTCTGAGATAGTAGCTTCTTTCTATGAATCCTTTGCTATTCATGTTGATCTCCCTAAGGAGAAGTGGTTTAAATATAATACTCCCATTGAAGTAAAAGTAGTTGCACCTATTAAGGTTGAAGAAAAGACTATCACTTATAATGATCATGTTGTTCCTACTGCCTATATTGAGAAACCACATTTCCCTATTAGAATAAAGGATCATGCTAAAGCTTCAACTGTAGTTCATAAGAGTAATAAGCACATATGCCCGTGCGTTGGAACGGGAGATAAAATAGTATGCATTTAAAGTCAGTGACAATTATATGTGCAAGCAAAATCTTATGTGCACACGAAAAAAGAACGTTTAGCTTCTCTGTTTCGCCGAGTGTGAAAGAATCAATCCACTATTTTCCATTCATTAATTAAGGGCATTTAAGAGTTTTGTTATGTCACCGTACGTCAGATAAGGCCCATGAGTTATTCAATCTACTTTTCCTTTTAATCCTTTCGATCGAGGGGATTTTAAGGTATGAAGTTTCTAAATATTCTAGGAGACATGAACAACTTTTTAAATCCGGAACAGTTTTTTAAATTATGTACACTTTAAAAAAATATGAAAAAATTATGAAAGGGAACATCTTTTTCAATTCACAAACATTTTATGAAAATACCAATTTTTTTATAATAATATTAACATTATTTGACTTTGTGAACACTTATTAAAAACCGGAACATTTTTAAGATTTTAAAAATGGGAACACTTTGTGAAAATTCATAAGATTTTTAGAAAATGTGTATCTTTTATACAAAGCGTTATTTAATTGTGCAAATTACACTAAAAAGGAATATTTTCCGAATTTGTAGCATTTTTGAAGTGTCATTTTCATTTAATATATCTCGAATAATTGTTAAAAACAACAATTGTTTTTCAAAAAATGGGGAATTTTTTGCAGGTTCCAAATATTTTTTTGAAATGGCAACAAAATTTTGGAATTCTTAACATTTTCAAAAAATTGTGTTTCTTAAGTCTAGTTTTTTTGAGAATTTTTAATTTAAGAAATAAATTTAAAAAGAAAAATAAACTTGGAAGGGAAGAAAGAGATAGGGAAAGGAGAATAAAAATAGAAGTAAAACACAGAAACAAAAAAATGGGCCAGCCACTATTGGTTGTCCTGTGCAAAACTCGGACAAAAAACATGAACATTATTTGAATTTCAGAACATTTTTTAAAATGGGAACATGTGTTTCATAAGATTTTTATAAATGTGTATATTTTATACACGAACATCATTTTTGCTATGAAAATTCAACTAAAGACATATTTTTTTTAAATTCATGCATTTTTTGAAATGCCATTTACTTTTTAGACATCTCGAACAATTTTGAATTTTTTTTTGCAAAAATGGGAAATTTTTTGCATGTTCCGAATATTTTACAAAATAGCAACAAAATTGGAATGATGAACATTTTCAAAAAAAAATGTTTTTTAATTCTGAACTTTTTTGAGAATTTTTTATTTACGAAATAAATGATAAAATAAAAATAAAATTGGAAGGGAAAATGAGATAGGTCAATAATAATAATATAAATGAAACACATAAACAAAGGAAAATGGGCGAGCCCAATATTGGTTGTCCTATGCTAATCTCAAGTATTTGTCGCCTTGTGCGGGAAATACCGTTTTGCCAGCTGCAGGGGCAAACAAATAAGTGGGATGGTTTCGCTGGGCCAGTGCCCGCGGCCCATGTACGAAAATTCTTTTTTAGCAAACAAAGGCATAAAAATTTAGTACCACCTCGGATAGCAAAAAAAGTTCTTTTCGATGGTGAATGGATGAAAAAATTGGTGAAACGCACCTTACTTTATTAGTAGGTATAGACTAGAACACCTACACCCTCTGAGCAAACTAAAGTTGAACGTAGTGTTGCTATGGTTAAAGATCTCTTGGCCGATATTGATGGGCATGTTATTTACTTCTCTGATGAAGCTGCTAGAATTGCTAGACCCGATACTAAAAATAAACATAGACCCGTTGTAGGCATGCCTGTTATTTCTATTAAAATAGGAGATCATTGCTATCATGGCTTATGTGATATGGGTGCTAGCGCAAGTGCAATACCTCATTCCTTATATAAAGAAATTATGCATGATATTAAACCTGCTGAGATAGAGGAAATTGATGTTACTATTAAACTTGCCAATAGAGACACTATTTCCCAGTTGGGATTGTTAGGGATGTTGAAGTCTTGTGTGGGAAAGTTAAATATCCTGCTGATTTTCTTGTTCTTGGTTCCCCACAAGATAACTTTTGTCCCATTATATTTGGTAGACCCATCTTGAATATTGTTAATGCTAAGATACACTGCAATAAGGATATTGTTTCTATTGGTTTAGGGGATATGTCTCGTGAGTTTAATTTTGCTAAATTTCATAGACAACCCCATGATAAAGAAATGCCTAGTAAAGATGAAATTATTGGTCTTGCTTCTATTGCCATGCCTCCTAATGATCCTTTAGAAAAATATTTGCTAGACCATGAAAATGACATGTTTATGAATGAAAGAAGGGAAATAGATGAAGTATTCTTTAAATAGGGACCTATTTTGAAACACAACTTACCTGTTGAGATTTTAGGGGATCCCCCTCCACCCAAGGGTGATCCCGTGTTTGAGCTTAAACCTTTACCTGATACTCTTATATATGCTTATCTTGATGAGAAAGAGACATATCCTGTTATTATTAGTGCTAACCTTTCAGAGCATGAAGAAAAGAAATTATTGAAAACTCTGAAGAAGCACCGTGGTGCTATTGGATATACTCTTGATGATCTTAAGGGCATTAGTCCCACTCTCTGCCAGTAAAAAATAAAATTGGAGAAAGACGCGAAACCGGTTGTTGATCACCAACGTCGGTTAAATCCTCAGATGAAAGAAGTTGTAAGAAAAGAAATACTAAAGGTTGTGGAGGCAGGTATAATTTATCCCGTTGCTGATAGTCAGTGGGTAAGTCATATCCATTGTGTCCCTAAGAAGGGAGGTATTACTGTTGTTCCTAATGATAAAGATGAATTGATCCCACAAAGAATTGTTACAGGTTATAGAATGGTAACTGATTTCCGCAAATTAAATAAAGCTACTAAAAAGGATCATTACCCTTTACCTTTTATTGATCAAATGCTAGAAAGATTATCCAAACATACACATTTTTGCTTTCTAGATGGTTATTCTGGTTTCTCTCAAATACCTGTGTCCAAAGAAGATCAAGAAAAGACAACTTTTACTTGCCCTTTCGGTACCTTTGCTTATAGATGTATGCCTTTTGGTTTATGCAATGCACCTGCTACCTTTCAAAGATGTATGACTGTTATATTCTCTGACTTTTGTGAAAAGATTGTTGAGGTATTCATGGATGATTTTTCTGTATATGGAACTTCTTTTGATGATTGCTTAAGCAACCATGATCGAGTTTTGCAGAGATGTGAAGAAACTATTCTTGTCGTGAATTGGGAGAAGTGCCACTTTATGGTTAATGAAGGTATTGTCTTGGGCATAAAATTTCTGAAAGAGGTACCGAAGTTGATAAAGCTAAAGTTGATGCTATTGAAAAGATGCCATGTCCTAAGGACATTAAAGGTATAAGAAGCTTCCTTGGTCATGCCGGTTTTTATAGGAGGTTCATTAAAGACTTCTCTAAAATGTCTTGGCCTCTGACTAATCTATTGCAAAAAGATGTTCCTTTTGTTTTTGATGATGATTGTGTAGAAGCATTTGAAATACTTAAGAAAGCTTTGATCTCTGCACCTATTGTTCAGCCACCTGATTGGAATTTACCCTTTAAAATTATGTGTGATGCTAGTGATTATGCTGTAGGGGCTGTTCTGGGACAAAGAGTTGATAAGAAATTAAATGTTATCCAATATGCTAGTAAAACTCTAGATAGTGCCCGGAGAAATTATGCTACTACTTAAAAGGAGTTTTTAGTAGTTGTGTTTGCTTGTGATAAATTCAGACCTTATATTGTTGATTCTAAAGTAACTGTTCACACTGATCATGCTGCAATATCTTATGGAAAAGAAAGATGCTAAACCTAGACTTATTAGATGGGTTCTCTTGCTACAAGAATTTGATTTGCATATTATTGATAGAAAGGGAGCTGCGAACCCCGTTGCAGACAACTTGTCTAGATTAGAGAATGTTCTTGATGACCCACTACCTATTGATGATAGCTTTCCTGATGAACAATTAGCGGTCATAAATGCTTCTCGTACTGCTCCATGGTATGCTGATTATGCTTATTATATTGTTGCTAAATTTATACCACCTAGTTTCACATACCAGCAAAAGAAAAAGTTCTTCTATGATTTAATTCATTACTTTTGGGATGATCCACACCTTTATAAAGAAGGAGTAGATGGTGTCATTAGATGTCGTGTACCTGAGCATGAATAGGAACAGATCCTACGCAAGTGTCACTCTGAGGCTTACGGAGGACACCATGCTGGAGATAGAACTACACATAAGTTATTACAATCCGGTTTTTATTGGCATACTCTCTTTAAGGATGCTAGTAAGTTTGTTTTGTCTTGTGATGAATGTCAAAGAATTGTTAATATTAGTATACGTCAAGAAATGCCTATGAATTATTCACTTGTTATTGAGCCATTTGATGTCTGGGCCTTTGATTATATGGGACCGTTTCCTTCCTCTAATGGTTATACACATATTTTAGTTGTTGTTGATTACGTTACTAAGTGGGCAGAAGTTATTCCATCTAGTAGTGCTGATCTTAACACCTCTATTAAGATGCTTAAAGAAGTTATTTTTCTGAGGTTTGGAGACCCTAGATACTTAATGACTGATGGTGGTTCACATTTTATTCATGGTGCCTTTCGTAAAATGCTTGCTAAGTATGATGTTAATCATAGAATTGCATCTCCGTATCACCCACAGTCTAGTGGTCAAGTAGAACTAAGCAATAGAGAGCTTAAATTAATTTTGCAAAAGACTGTTAATAGATCTAGAAAGAATTGGTCCAAGAAACTTGATGATGCATTATGGGCTTATAGAACTGGATATAAAAATCCTATGGGTATGTCTCTGTATAAAATGGTTTATGGTAAAGCTTGTCACTTACCTCTCGAACTAGAACATAAGGCATATTGGGCCATTAAAGAGCTCAACTATGACTTCAAACTTGCCGGTGAAAAGAGGCTTTTTGACATTAGCTCACTTGATGAATGGAGAACCTAGGCCTATGAAAATGCCAAACTGTTTAAACAAAATGTTAAAAGATGGCATGATAAAAGGATACAAAAACGCGAGTTTAATGTAGGTGATTATGTATTGTTATACAACTCTAGTTTAAGATTTTTTGCAAGAAAAACTCCTCTCTAAATGGGAAGGTCCTTACGTCATCGAGGAGGTATATCGGTCCGGTGCCATAAAAATCAACAACTTCGAAGGCACAAATCCGAGGGTGGTGAACGGTCAAAGAATCAAACATAATATCTCAGGTAATCCTATAAATGTTGAAACTAATGTTATTGAAACCGTAACCCTAGAAGAATACATAAGGAACACTTTCTAGAATGTTTCAAACTCCGAAAAGGAAGAGGTATGAGGTACGGTAAGTAAACCGACTCCAAAACAGTTCTAATAGCATTTTTTCTCCGTTTGGGAATATTTAAGAAAATAGGAAAATAAGAAGTAGTACGGGAAGGACACGAGGTGTCCACGAGGGTGGAGGGCGCGCCCTACCCCCTGGGCGCACCCCCCTGCCTCGTCGGCAGCTCGTGTGCTCTCCAGACTCCGTTTTCTTGCACGATACTCCTTTTGGTCGGTAAAAATTCATTTTATAATCTCCTGAAGGTTTTGACCACCGTATCACGCAAATATCCTTTGTCTTTGTTTCGAGCTATTTCTCCTGCAGATTAGAGCAATATGTCATCCCAAGATTCGGACGGAGAAAGCTATGTGGCTGATTACCTTGCAGATCATAATGTCTATGGGGACTTGGCGCATTGTGGTTGGACCACGGAGGAAGAAGAAGACTATGAGCCTAGGTGAAAGGAGGAGACGAGCTCAGATGAAGATGAAGTCCCGTTACCTCAACCTGGGGACATGCATGTGGCTTTCAAGAAGTCAAGCCTCTCCAATAGAGCAAAGAAACCTAAGATCGAGTTTAGCCCTTTTCGTCTCTTGCAAGAGAACAAATAAGAACTATGCAAAAAGGTATTAAGCCTTGAGCAGGAGATCGAGGGCCTAAGGGAGCAAAATTCTATCCTCAAGTGCAAATTAAGGAAGAAGCACACGCCATCCCCCGAAGAAAGAGATATAAACACATGGGTATGGACACTCCCCTTGGCAACTGCCAAGCTTGGGGGAGTGCCCTGGTATCGTATCATCATCACACTTTTATCTTTACCGTTTTTTCTTAGTACGATCCTTTTGGTAATATCTTGATCTAGTAGAATAAAGTTTTAACATGATCTAGTTTTGAGTTTTGCTTTATGATCCTTCTATGTAATCGAGTCCGTGAGCTATATAAAATAAAGATTAGTGTTGAGTCAAGGGCTTGGTTATCTTACTATGATATTGAGGGAATAAAATAAAAGAGAAAGACTAAAAAGAAATAAAGAGATCATATGGATCTTATGGAGAGTAATGAATTCACATATAAAAAGTATGATGAATAAAAGTTGTTGAGAGTTGACAGACATAGTTTTGGTCATCGTTGCAATTAATAGGAAGTAATTAAGAAAGAGAGGTTTTCACATATAAATACATTATCTTGGACATCTTTTATGATTGTGAGCACTCATTAAAATATGACATGCTAAAGAGTTGATGCTGGACAAGGAAGACAACGTAATGGGTTATGTTTTCTTACATATGAGATAAATTATATTGTCATGGATCATCCAACATGTTGAGCTTGCCTTTCCCTCTCATGCTAGCCAAATTCTTTGGACCAAGTAGAGATACTACTTGTGCTTCCAAATATCCTTAAACCCAGTTTTACCATGAGAGTCCACCATATCTACCTATGGATTGAGTAAGATCCTTCAAGTAAGTTGTCATCGCTGCAAGCAATAAAAATTGCTCTGTAAATATGTATGATTTATTAGTGTGGAGAAAATAAGCTTTATACGATCTTGTGATGTGGAAGAAATAAAAGCGACGGACTGCATAATAAAGGTCCATATCACAAGTGGCAATATAAAGTGATGTTCTTTTGCACTAAGATTTCGTACATCCAACCATGAAAGCACATGACAACCTATGCTTCCCTCTACGAAGGGCCTCTCTTTTATTCTTATCTTATACTTCATACAAGAGTCACGGTGATCTTCACCTCTCCTTTTTACATTTTATCCTTTGGCAAGCACCATGTGTTGGAAAGATCCTGATATATATGGCTAATTGGATGTGAGTTTTCATGAACTATTATTGTTGACCTTACCCTTGAGGTAAAAGGTTGGGAGGTGAAACTATAATCCCCTATCTTTCTCTGTGTCCGATTAAAACTTCATAACCATAAATATCGCGTGAATGCTAGCAATTGTGAAAGACTAAATGATGGTTGAGTATGTGAACTTGCTGAAAAGCTCTTATTGACTCTTTCCTATGTTATGATAAATTGCAATTATGTGAACTTGCGGAAAAGCTCTTATTGACTCTTTCCTATGTTATGATAAATTGCAATTGCCTCAATGACTGAGATTATAGTTTGTTAGTTTTCAATGAAGTTTCTGATTCATACTTGAAATTGTGAATGTATTGTTACTTTATCATAAGAGATCATATGACAATATATGTATATGTTGCTATTCTAAGAATGATCATGATGCCCTCATGTCTATATTTTATTTTTACCGACACCTCTGTCTCTAAACATGTGGACATATTTATCGATATCGGCTTTCGCTTGAGGACAAGCGAGGTCTAAGCTTGGGGGAGTTGATACGTCCATTTTGCATCATGCTTTTATATCGATATTTATTGCATTATGGGCTGTTATTACACATTATGTCACAATACTTATGCCTAATCTCTCTTATTTTACAAGGTTTACATGAAGAGGGAGAATGTCGGCAGATAGAATTCTGGGCTGGAAAAGGAGAAAATATTAGAGACCTATTCCGCACAACTCCAAAAGTCCTGAAACTTCAAGGGAGCAAGTTTTAGAATATATAAAAAATACTTGGCGAAAGAAGTACCAGAGGGGGCCACCCACCATCCATGAGGGTGGGGGCGCGCCCCCCTGCCTCGTGGGCCCCTGGTAGCCCTCTGATGCCCATCTTCTGCTATAAGAGGTCTTTCGTCGAGGAAACAATCCTAAGCTAGCTCACGGGACGAAACTCCACCGCCACGAGGCGGAACCAATCTAGGGCTTTGGCGGAGCTGTTCTGCCAAGGAAACTTCCCTCCGGCGGAGCTGTTCGCCCTCCTCCTCTTCCCCATCCCGGTGGGACTCGCCAGAAGACACGTCCACCCTCGTCGTCGGCATCGGGACCACAGGGGGCGCCGGCGGCACCAGGCTGCGCCCGTCGAAGGTGGGCATGGCGGCCACGACCTGCGCCCCATGCTTCCAAAGGAACAAGGGAACATGGGCATTCGGCGGATATTCCTGGTCATCCCCGACCAAGAAGCGGAGAGCCACAGCCAGCTCCTCTTCAGACAGGGCCTCCGGGCCCAAGCGAAGCTTGTCTATTCCATCCCCGAGCGTCCACAAGGGGCGCGAGCACGCCTGGAGCATGGCCCCTGTCAGCTTCGCTGCCTTCGCAATGCCTGGCCTCAAGTCGGCGGTCATCTTCTCCAGCACCAACTTCGCCCAGTCGTCAGTAAGCTTCACGCGGGACCACCCCTCGTCAGACTTGGGCATCTCCGTTGGCAGCTTCAACCGTGGGTGGACACACTTGGCATCCATCATGACCCACTTGCTCCTGAGGCCATCGGCCTTCTTTCCGGCCTTCAAGATCGCGTTAGCCTTGCCGGCTGCAAGGAAGTTGGCGCACCCCGTGGTGTGGCCATCGTTGATTCGGAGGAAGAAGAAGTAGCACAGCAGTGCCACGGACGGCATCACCCCGGCATATGCCTCACAGTAGAAGGCAAATATCGACAAGAGAAGAATGGAGTTGGGATGGAGATGGAGGGCCTGCACCCTGTAATATTGGAGGACGGAGTAGAAGCAGTCGGACAAGGGGGGAACCAGGCCTGCGACGACGCTGCTCATAAAGAAGGGGTAGAAGGAGCTCTTCGAAGCCTCCGGCATGGCAGAGCCAGCCCGGAGCTCGGTCTTCCCTTTCTCGTTGCTTTCCCCCGTCGTCAACATGCGCGTGGCGGCGAGGTTCCTCTCTGAGACATTGGGCGCGTCTAGAGCCGGCTCGTACCAGGCAGGCGGCGAAGCGGCCTTAGCCTTTCGGGGCGCCATTGGTCGGAAGCTTGGAAGGGGATTGAAGCAGATTTGGATATTTTGGAAGCTAGGAGCAAGAGAGGGGATCTGGAGCAAGATGAAGGAAAGCAATGAAGGCAAGCGTTGCCCGCACCAGCCTTTTGTCAGTCGGGCAGTTGCCGAGGCAGCATGGAGAAGCGGAGACGCCCACGTCCAATCAGTCGCCATGCGCCAACCGTGGCCGCAGGCTGTTGGAGCTCGTGGTACTCCTCGCACTTACCCTTTGGCTTTGCCTCGAAGCCAAGTCCGAGCGTGCCTTGGGCCTAGGGGCTACTATCGGCATTCTGGGAACGGGGGTCCCCAGACTTGACTGCCTGCGGCCGGCGGCGCGGCTCCACCAGCGGCCCTATACGGCCCATCTTCACCAGCAGACACTCAAGACCCTCACGAGGGGCCAATCCTCGCGAGGTGGACGATGCAAGACGTCCTCAGGGGCATCCTCACTAGGCTGGCTCACGAGGGGCGGAGAGATCAAGGCAAGGGACACCTCGCGAGGTTTCTATGATGCAAGCCATGACGACTGGAGCCAGGCGGGCGCCAGCGCGTGCAGTGTTCTCGTTTCCTCTTTGGTGCTAAAGAGGCAAGCGCAGGCGAGGAGTCCCGAGGCATCAGGCAAAGGTTTCCATATTGGTGCAACAAGACCAAGACCAGCAGGACAGTAGGATGGAGGTCACCGTGGAGCCCAAGACGGCGTCACCACCAGACCCTTTGGCAGGCGAAGACTACTTTTGTCAACATAGCTTGTACTAGTTGTCCCCCTTCAAATTGGCTGTTGTGGGATCCCTTCCCACTCAATATTTGGGAAGAGGACTAAGGCCACTATAAATAGGACTAGCCACCACCATATAAGGGGATGGGCCAAGCTCATCGCAGATCATCCACAACCACACAAGTTCACCAAGCACAAGAACACCTCTCCTCAGGAGGCTGTTCTTCCCTTGTAACTGTTCATCCTCAACCCAAGAGGCAATCCACCACACCGCACCGGAGTAGGGTATTACACCACAACGGTGGCCCGAACCAGTATAAATCTTGCATCTCCCGTTCTTTGGGTTCGTCGAGCTAGGCCATGAGATCGTGTCGAGTGTGAGCTAGAGGAGGGGGAGATCTTTGTGCGCACCCTAGTGTTTGAACCTCAAGGGTTTTGACTGAACCTAAAATCCGACAACAGCGACAAGCAGATATGGGTCATCCCGCCGCCTGCTGTCTTGAATGGTCCCACCAGGTCCAGCCCATAGACGGCAAAAGGCTAGGTAAGGGGGATGGTCTTGAGTGCAGAAGCCGGTAGATGTTGATTGGAGCTGAATTTCTGGCACCCCTTGCAATGGTTGACCAACTCCTTGGTGTCCTCCAAGGCAGTCGGCCAGAAGAAACCATGGCGGAAAGCTTTGGCAACAAGGGATCTAGAGGCCGTGTGGTAGCCACACTCGCCTTGGTGGCTATCTTTGAGGACTGCTTGGCCCTTCCTTTGTTCTACACAGTGCTGGAAGACCCCAGTCATGCTGCCTCCGACAAGCTCTTTGTTGACTATCATGTAGGCTCCTGCTCAGCGCTGCACCTGCCGGGCCGAGATCTCATTAGCCGGCAGCTCTCTGTTCACCAGGAAATTGAGGATGGGCTATGCCCAGGATGTTGGTTGGACTTCCTCCACTGTCATCACGGCCACTGGTACTAGGGCGGTTGGGTTGGGAGGCGGCGGGGTGGAGTCGGCCACTGCTTGCTGTGTTGTTGGAGTCACCGGGCTGACTGTTGCAGCCCCCGAGCCGCTTGGTAAAGTCCTCGAGCCGGCTGCTGCAGCCCCCGGCCCGGGTTGTGAAGTCCCCGGACCGGGTGCGACTGTTGCAGTCCCTGAGCCGCCTGCCGAAGTCCCCAAGCCGGCTTCTGCATCCCCTAAGTCGGGTCCAACTGCTTTGAGAGCAGCCTGCACGATGATGGACTCAGATTCTAGAGAAGGCTTGATAGATGGCTTGCTGACGCACTGAAGGGAAATGCCGGCTGGGATTGCTTGGTGGGTGGAGCCGATTCGTGTCAGGGCAGCAGCTTGCTTGTTGTCGTTCTGTGGCACGTGAAGGAACTCACACCCGTCAAAGTATCCGCTGATCTGCTGGACAAGGAAGCGGTAACTTGCTATGTTTGCATCCTTGGCGTCCCAGTTGCCAGACGACTATTGGACCACCAAGTCCGAGTCGCCATAGCACAGGATCTGGAGGATGCCAATTTCTTTGGCTAGCCGGAGTCCATTTATTAGCGCCTCATACTCGGCCACATTGTTGGAGGTGGCAAAGTGAATTTGCAGTGTGTATGTGAGTTTGTCGCCCTTGGGAGAGGTGTGGACAACGCCGGCTCCCAAGCCTGTGCGCATCTTCGAGCCATCAAAGTGCATCCGCCAATGAGTGGAGTCTGGAGCTGGCGGCAGGTACTTGTCGGATTACGGGTTTCAGCCAAACCCTTGAGGTTCGAGCTCTGGGGTGCGCACGAAGATCTCTCTCCCTCGAGCTCACACTCTCACAACGATCTCCAAGCCTAGCTCGCCGAACCCAAGGGACAAGTGACACAAGAGTTTATACTGGTTCGGGCCACCATTGCGGTGTAATACCCTACTCCAGTGTGGTGTGCTGGACTGCCTTGTAGGCTGGAGATGAACAAGTACAAGGGAAGAACAACCTCATGAGGAGAGGCGTTCTTGAGCTTGGTGAGCTTGTGCGGTGGCCTTGGTGGAATGGATCCAGTACCCCTTCTACGGTGGTGGCTAGTCCTATTTATAGAGGCCCGGGTCCTCTCCCCAAATATTAGGCGGGAAGGGATCCCAGAATGGCCAATTTGAAGGAGGACAGCCAGTACAAGCCATCCTGACAAAAGGTGGTCTTCGCCTGCCAAAGGCTCTGGTGGTGACACCGTCGTGGGCTCTGTGGTGACCTCTGTCTTGACGTCCTGCTGGTCTTGGTCTCGTTGCACCGATATGGAAACATTTGCCTGACACCTTGGGACTCCTCGCCTGTGCTTGCCTCTTTAGCACCAAAGAGAAAACTAGCACTCTGCGCCCGCTGGCGCCCGCCTGGCCTTGGTCGTCATGGCTCATGTCACAGAAACCTCATGAGGTGCCCCTCGCCTTGATCTCTCCACTCCTCACAAGCCAGCCTAGTGAGGCTGCCCCTGAGGAGGTCTTGTGTCATCCGCCTCGTGAGGCTTGGCCCCTCGCGAGGGTCTTGAGTGTTTGTTGATGAAGATGGGCCGTACCAGGCCGCTGGTGGAGCCACGCCCTGGGCCGTAGGCAGGCAAGTCTGGGTACCCCCGTTCCCAGGACGCCGACAGTAGCCCCCGGGCCCAAGGCGCACTCGTGCTTGGCTTCACGGCAAAGCCAAGGGCCAAGTGCAGAGTGCCGCGAACCTTAACCGCCTATGGCTTTGATTGACGCGTGGTGATTGACAGGACGTGGGCGCCTCCACTTCCCCATGCAGCCTCGATTTCCGCCTAGCTAGGCAACGACTGTCATCTTCGTAGCTCCACCTCCTTTACAGGCAGCACTCTCCGCTGCTCCCTCATCTTCTGGAAGGCAGCGGATTTCTTCCCCCAGTCCAATCTGACAGCAACTCCCCCCGTCGCCATGGCACCAAGTCAGAAGAAGAACGGAAAGAGGGAGTCCCGTACCTCGGCCCCCGCGATGCCAGTTTTCGACCCGCCATCGAGCGGTCGGTGGTGCTCAACCAAGAAGTGACGGGCAAGGCGTGCCCGGTGCTTGCCGCTGATTTCAGTGAGTGGGGGGCGACGGTGGCATGGCCTGCTTCCCACGCCGAAGTTGACAGGACGGCCAGCGTGGTCCCCATCCATCTTCCCACCCTCTGGGCAGGCTTGCTTCCCCCCTTCTCCAATTTCTTCAATGCGGTGCTCTCGCATTACCAGATCAACGCGCTGCATCTCGATCCCCAATCAATTACCCTACTTGCTATCTTCGCCTTCGTCTGCGAAGCCATGGTGGGGATTGCCCCTTCCGTGCCCCTGCTTCACCACTTTTTCTCGCTGCACCTAACAGATCCTCTCCAGCGCTCAGGATGTGTATCCCTTCAGGCCATCGCGGCGACTGCTGGCTCAGGGATTGATTTCGAGCTCTTGCCGGTCGCCTGGGGTTTCAGGAAGAGGTGGGTGTTTGTGGACGTTGGCGTGCGCAGCCCCCTGCTGTTGCTCCCCCGGATTCCAGCTGCTCCGAGCTTCGGTTGGGAGCACGCAAAGCTCACCGATCAGCGGCTCGCCCATGTCTGGCTTTGACTTGCCAGGCTGAAGGACCTCGGAGTGACGGCGCCCATGGTGGTGAAGGAGTTCATCCGGTGTCGCATCACTCCACTTCAGCGCCACTCTCGGCAAATGTGGACATTCTCCGGCTACGGGGACCATATGAGGCTTCAGTCTCCGGCTCTTCCTCCTGAGGCACGATGCATGGTGCTTGAGCTCCTGACGGGCGACCCGATTCCAGCCAACCTGGCGGAGGAGGGCTGTCTTCTATACTGCTGCTCAAACAAGGTGGAGTTCGTGAAGCAGACACCCCTCTTTGATGAATGGGGACCATGCCCGGTTGTCCTTGAAGGGCCTCACAAGTGCCCTGTCTTCGTGGCCCCCTGCCTGCCGCGAGTGCGATGCCCTCCCTAGGAGCGGGCGCACGGGGAAGGTTGCTGTCGAGTGATGGCGATGCTGTTGCTGAAGAATCGGCACCACTCGGAGCTCCTGAGGTACCGCCCCTCGAGACTCTGGAGAGCCGTCCTGAGGAAATGGCCTGGGGGGCGACGCAGTCCGATGCTCCTGAGGTCGGAGCCCCCGAGGCCATGGTGACCCGCCACAAGGCGAGTACCGAGGTCTCAGGGCGGTCCAGCACCCCTGAGGTCGCCTCCTCAGGAGTCACACCATCAGCGCCCGGCCTTGGTGACCACGCCCAGGGCTTCGGCCGGCTCCGACCGAACTTTGCGGTGCTCCGCAAGAGGATGGGGTCTCCAAGCTACAGTGGTGACTCCTTTCGGCCAGTGAAGCAGCGGAAGTACATCGCTATTGACGAGTGAGTACCTTATCTTTGTAATTTCTCGAGTGCCGTTTCTCCTCCTAACCGTGATTCCTTAGGGTCCCTTCTGCTAAGGCGACTAAGTCTCCCGAGAAGCAACCTCCTCCTGCCTCGAGTCCTGTGCTGACCTTGAGCGCCCCAAGTCAGCCTGCACCACTTGGCGCGAGGTCGGCCGGAGAGGCAAGCACACCGGCTTGGCGTCTCGATCCTGCGTTCTTGCCGGCCGTTCTTTGCAGCCTAGCCTAGGATGCGGGAAGTGTGCCAAGGGCTCCTCCTCTGGTTATTGACAGCGGCTGGGTGGCCTCAGCTCTGGCCTCTCCTTCGGGTAACGAGCCTCTGCCCTTCTGGGCCCCCAACGGGGCCCGAAGGGCGACTGGAAAGACGTCGGCCTCCAGCCCCCTGCTGGGAGGAGGCGAGCCACCTTGAACCTCCTCAACGACTCCCGGCGTTGAGGACGGACCCGGTTGTGCATTCGAGATTGCACGCAGGTGTGGCACCGTCCATCACGAGCTCTTCCGGGAAGCGATGGGTGCGCTGAGCCGGCTTGGGGAAGAGCTCATGGACATCGACGCTCGCCTTGAAACGGAGGGTCTACGGCTAGTGGATGAATGGCGTCAATTGAAGGTGGCCACCAACCTTGGGCGCCTCAAGCGTGAGCGTGCCAACACGAAAGCCGAGACATCCCTTGCAACCTCGCGCGAGGCCAGCGCCCGAGCCTTGGAAGAGGCCAGGGAGGCAGACCACCACCGCGAGGTCGCCGAGAAGTGCAGGCAGGAGCTTCAGGCCCTGAATGCCTTCCTGGAGCAGCAAGTGGAGGCACGTAGAGCTGCCTTGGCATCAATGAAGGGTGCGCCGTCCAACAAGGAGAAGATCTTGAAGTGCGAGGAAGCGCTAATGCTGGAGGACAGAGAGCGCAACCTCGAGCTTGAGTGGTTGGAGGCGAGGGAGCGTCAGGTTGCTCAAACAAAATATGCCACCAGTGCACGCGAGGCCAAGATCCAGGAGGAAGTCGACCGTAGGGTGGAGGAGGCTCGCATTGATCTTGCCAATAGGTACGACCTAAAGCTGAAGAGGGCAGGACCACCGCCCTCAGGTCGGGGTTGGGTGAGGCAGAGCTGTGCGAGAAGGCCGCTGCAACTGCCTTGATCTCCATGCAGGCCGAGTTGGCCTACGCCCGTGCTGAACTGCTCCTGCTTCAGCGGTGAGTTACCGCTGTTGAGTCCCTCGCGTAGCAGAGCAGGGAGGAGGCGATCCGCCGATAGACGTTGCAGCGCGAACTCGCCCCCATGCTCCAGGACCTCAGGGTGAGGGCCAATCGGGCGCTGAGCATCATCTGCGATGAATACGCCCCCATGCTCATGCAGAAGACTATGCCGGCCATCTTCGCTTCTTCACCGACATTGTGACGCGCCTGGAGGACCGGGCTGACACGTCTCGCAAGCTTATTGACGAAAAGATTCGTGGTCTCCTTGGGCGCACGTTTTCCCGCGTCTTCAACCATCTTCAGAATGCCGACCCCAACTTCGACTTTGACGCCGCCATCGCACCAGTGCCCGGAGCTATCCGGGGCAACCCGGCATGCTGGGTGGATGATAACGTGGATGCTCTCGTCAAAGCTTTCGCTTCTGATGATGGCGCTGTGGTGGTCACGGGGGATGAAGGTGACGTGGTCGATGATGGTGAATACGACGCTGGCGACGACGCAAGCAGCATGTCTACGAGTGATTCGGAAGATGCTGCGAGCGGCATGTCCGATTGAACCCACGCTCCTTGTTTTGAACCTGCGCGCAAAAAGCTTGGACATGGCCCCCGAAGATGTAAGTGCATTTTGGGGAGGGGGAGCCCCTCATGTAATCAGACTATTGTTTTATTCCCTGAGCCAGACTTAAGGTGTGGTTTAGCAAGTTCTCAAGTCTAGGCGGGCCCAGACTGTCCTTGTAATTGTCGATGCGTAGTTCTCCCAAGGGGAGTCCTCCACGGGCTTATGAGGTTTCAGGCTTCTGAGGAGCCCGCTGGTCCGCCCAAGAGGGCCTTGCGAGAGACGGGCGTTAGATCACGGTGGGATGCGCGTGCATACCACGCCCAGCCCCCGCTCGTGAGGCGCTCGTGAGGGGGGCAGTAGGTGTTGGCCTCGAAACAAGGCACGGAGCCAGAAAACTCAAGAAATCAACATGTATGAGAAAAGATGCCCCCATGCTCTGCCAATGAAAATACGACTGCAAGTTCAAATCCAAAAGGCGGCAAATCGAGCTATAGAAAAGGGGTTGAAAGCAAATGGTCGCGTCCGGCACCTAGCTAGTCTTCTTATCTTCTCAGCAGCGCGGAGCCTAGTGCTTTTACTGGCCGTGAGCTTAGTCATTGGGGGACAGTGTCGACGGCCAGCGCTGAGCATGGTGCTTCCACTAGGACGTGCGCGGGAGCCCCTGAGGCTCGAGGGCGGCTCTCCGGGGACTCCGGGGCGTGTACATCCCCACTCATTATTACGTGAGAGTGTCACGGGTGGAGACCTTCACAGGCGCTAGCCTTGCTTCATATTGCCGGACAAGGGCCCCACCTTGTGCCACCCTCGACCACTATTGGGTCATCCGGAAACCAGGAGGAAGCCAAGGGGCAAAGGGGACGCTAGCGGCACCTCGGCGACCACGGGCCCTCTGCCGGGGGGAGGGCTCGACGGCGCCTCCCCGACAGAGGACCTACCTCCGAGCGATGCCTTGCCCCATGCGGCATGAGGGAGGGCCTTGATCCGGACCCCTTCTGTGCAGCCCCTGGTGCAACGCCCCTGATTGGAGTGGGGCTGCAATGCTGGGGTCGCCGTCCGCCGCTGCGGCCTGGTCCACCCGTGACCCATGGTTAGCGTAAGCCTACTCCTGAGATATCAGTGGTACCTGTGGTGATTGTCGTTGGCGGGGTCGGCGAGGCTCCTAGGTGGCTCATAGAAGGCCTCGGCTTCCAGTATCTCTTCTTCCCATCCCGGCTCATGGAACATGCAGGGGCCATCCTCTGGCGTGTACTCCTAATCCACCATGCGGGGCACATAGGCTTCCCGAGCCACCTCTCCGGAACCTCCGTAGAGGCGCCATGTGCCCCATGCCACCGAGCCCGATGCGCCTCCCTGGTGGCTGTAGGGTGGCGCTCATCCGGGACCATGAGGAGCAGCGCCCACACCGATGCCACTCAGGGGAGGCAAGGGCGCGGCCAGATGTCCGGCACCGCTGGTTGTGCTGGCTCTGGTGAGCCCTCCTGGTGCTCCTGGGAGCATGTGGGCACGATGGGGCCCGTCGTGCGACCTGGCCACAACTTGAGACGTAAGTAGGGAGCAGAAAGGCGGCGTACCCCTGGCTGCAGCATCCAACAGCTCGACAACGTGTTCCAACAACACGTCGTGGCCACTCTCCACCAGCCGGCACCCTAGCAGCTCCCGCGCCACCACAAGCGCGGCTCGCATGTTCGCCTATTCCCGTCGTGTGTGTGTGGCACCGTCGCTGCTACGTAGCTTGCGGATCTTGCTATGGCCCGCGCACGACGCGGTGTGAGGGTGGAAGGCATCGGTCCGTGCCGCCCATGTCTCGCGGCGTTCGGCGGTGTGTGGGCCGCCTGGAGTGTGGAGTTGAGGTCTCCTTGGGCAGACGGTGCCGCCCTGTCGGGCCAAGTAGCCCATTGGTCGATGTTGGTCCTCGGGTCGCCGAACATTGAGACCGCGAGGTGTTGGCAGATCAGCTGACAGAAAAGAGGCTTCAGTGCACCCCTACCTGGTACGCCAAATGTCGGATTACGGGTTCCTGCAAAACCCTTGAGGTTTGAGCTCACAATGTTGCAACGATCTCAAAGCCTAGCTCGCCGAACCCGAGGGACAAGTGACACAAGAGTATATACTGGTTCGGGCCACAGTTGCGGTGTAATACCCAAGTCCAGTGTGGTGTGGTGGATTGCCTTTTAGGCTGGAGATGAACAAGTACAAGGGAGGAACAACCTCCTGAGGAGAGGCGTTCTTGAGCTCTGTGAGCTTGTGAAGTGGCCTTGGTGGAATGCATCCAGTCCCCCCTTCTACGGTGGTGGCTAGTCCTATTTATAGAGGCCCGGGTCCTCTCCCCAAAAATATTAGGCGGGAAGGGATCCCACAATGGCCAATTTGAAGGGGGACAGCCAGTACAAGCCATCCTTACAAAAGGTGGTCTTCGCCTGCCAAAGGCTCTGGTGCTGACGCCGTCGTGGACTCCGTGATGACCTTCGTCTTGCCGTCCTGTTGGTCTTGGTCTCGTTGCACTGATATGGAAACCTTTGCCTGATGCCTCGGGACTCCTCGCCTATGTTTGCCTCTTTAGCACCAAACAGGAAATTGGCACTCTACGCCCACTGGCGCCCGCCTGGCCTTGGTCATCATGGCTCATGTCACGGAAACCTCACGAGGTGCCCCTCGCCTTGATCTCTCCGCTCCTCGCGAGCCAGCCTAGTGAGGCTGCCCCTGAGGAGGTCTTGTGTCGTCCGCCTCATGAGGCTTGGCCCCTCGCGAGGTTCTTGAGTGTTTGTTGATGAAGATGGGTCGTACCAGGCCGCTGGTGGAGCCACGCCCTGGGCCGCAGGCAGGCAAGTCTGGGTATCCCCGTTCCCAGGACATCGACGGTACTGGGTCTCGGCCTAGTCGACGAGGAAGTCGGCCAGTGCTTGGGACTTGATGGCGGTGCGTGGCTGGTAGAAGATGGTGTAAGGGGCCAACTCGATGGCCCATTTGGCCACCCGGCCTGATGTATCTCTACTGCCTATGATTTCAACGAGTGGGGCAGTGCATACAACTGTGATTGGATGCTCTTGAAAGTATGGCTTCAGCTTCTTGGCGGCAAAGTGCACGCCATGACACATCTTCTGGTAATGGGGATAGTTCTGCTTTGAGGCTGACAGCACCTCACTCAAATAGTACACAGGCCTCTGGATCGGCTGTGCTCTGCCATCTTCTGGGCGTTGCACCACAATGACAGTGCTGACCACCCGGCTGGTGGCGGCGATGTAGAGGTACATGGGCTCTTTAGCAGCCGGGGCCGCCAGGACAGGCGGGGTATTCAGCATCTTCTTCAGCTAGAGAAAGGCCTCGTCCGCCTTGTCGTTCCACTCGAAGTTATTCGTTTTCTTCATGAGTTGGTACAGGGGACGAGCCTTCTCACCCAGCCGACTGATGTAGCGGCTGATGGATGCCAAGTAGCCGGTGAACTTCTGGACATCTTGCAGTCAGGTGGGTCTCTCCATCCTCTCAATGGCTTTGATCTTCATAGGATTGCACTCAATGCCGCGCTCTGAGACCAGGAAGCCAAGGAGCTGGCCGGCTGGTACCCCAAAGACACATTGCTCTTGGTTGAGCTTGATCTAAAAATGGCGCAGATTATCAAAAGTTTCCTTGAGATCTTCCAGGAGGGTACCGTGCTTCTCCTTCTTCACCACAATATCGTCTACATAGACGTGGGTATTTCTGCTGAGTTGCTTGAGGAGGCACTTCTGCATGCAACGCTGAAAGGTGGCATCGGCATTTCTGAAGCCGAATGTCATATTCAGGTAGCAGAAGGCTCCGAATGGTGTGATCAAGGCGGTCTTCAGGCGGTCGGCCGGGTCCAACTTGATCTGGTGGTACCCTGAGTAGGCATCCAAAAAACTTAGGAGCTCGCATCCGGCTGTGGAGTCTATCACTTGGTCAATCTAAGGCAAAGCAAACGGATCTTTTGGGCATGCTTTGTTGAGGCTGGTATAGTCAATACACATGCGCTACTTGTTGTTCTTCTTCAGTACAAGGACTGGGTTGGCAAGCCATTCTGGAAAAACCACTTCCATAATGAAGCCGACTGCCAGAAGCCGGGCTATCTCTTCACCAACAATTCTTCTCTTCTCTTCATACAGTCGGTGGAGGGGATATTTGACTGGTTTGGCATCTGATCTGACATGTAGCTTGTGCTCGGCGAAATCCGTCGAAACACCCGGCATGTCTTTGGGAGACCATGCCAAGATGCCCCGATTCTCACGGAGGAAATCGACGAGCTCGCTTTCCTATTTGCTGTCAAGGTTGGCCCATATGATAGCGTGCCCCTCCGAGCGCTCAGGGTCCAAGGGGATCTTCTTTGTTTCTTTGGCCGGCTGGAAGGAGCCCTGGGTCTCTGACTCTTTGGGATCTGGTGACAGGTCTGGCTACTTGCTGACCATGGCCACCACCCGGTCTAGGAGCTTCTTCTCAGTAGCAATCACAAGGGACTCAGCCAGCCGGCTGCTGGCCGCGGCATAGGCGGCCGACTTCTCGTAGCCCCCGACTATCATCATAATGCCCTTGGTTCTCGGCATCTTCATCTTGAGGTAGGCATAATGAGGTACTGCCATGAACTTGGCTAGAGCTGTCCGGCCTAGGAGCACATGATAAGGACTCTCCAGGTCAACCACCTCGAACCAAATTGCCTCATGACGGAAGTGATCTTTGTCTCCGAAGAGGACATCTATCTTGATCTTGCCGATTGGTGAGCAGGAAAGGCCGGTCACAATGCCATGAAAGACAGTCCGACTGGGCTGGAGCTACCTCTCTTTGATGCACAACTTCTCCATGGTGTCACGATATAGGATGTTGATGCTGCTACCGCCATCTATTAGAATTCAGGAGAAACGAGCAGCTCGCCTCTCCGTTGCAAGGGTGCATCCAACAGCATGGCATAGGAACCCGGAGAAGGCATTACTTCCGGGTGGTCCTCACGGCACCAGCTGATAGGCTTCTCAGACCAGTGCATGAACTCTGGGGCAACTGAGGCAACGGTGTTCACTTCAAGGTGCTGCTGACGTCAGCTGTGCCGGTCACCAGCCACATTGGTGAAGACGACGTAAGCTCCGTGCTCCTCGGGTATTCATCTTGGATAACGCCGGCTGTTGGATGGGCTGCCGGCTGCTGGGGAGGCAGCGGCGGCTGGCCAGCAGGCAGAGGAGGTAGCAGTCCTTCGTCCTTGGAGATTCGGGTGAGCTAGTGGCAGTTCTGGGTAGTGTGGTTGGATGGCTTCGCGCCACTTTGGAACTTGTAGGGAGCATCAAGGGTTTGCTCATAGGTGAAGCCGGGCAACCAAGCAGGCTTTCTGCCCTTCTGGCGCTTGGGGCCAGGTTGTCCCTCCGGCTGGTGGTCTTCAACTGTTGTCACCTGCCGGCTGGTTGGAGCCGGCTGCAGGGCCTTGCGCTTGTTGTTGTTCTGCTACTGGCGCCGACTGTTGTCACCAGTCGGCATCCGGGGAGACGGAGGGAGCACCTTTCTGGTCGCATCCACCTGGAGCTCTGACTTCATGGAGGAGTCGGCCGTGCCATACTTGTCCGCTACGATCAGCAGATCGTCGAGTGTAGTCAGCTTGTCGTAGAGGAGTCGGTGCTTGAGCAAGGTGCCCTCTCAGCACCCCGCAGTGAAGTACTCAATGGCTTGTACCTCATGCTGAAAGGATCGAGAAGAGGTGTCTAGAGGGGGGGTGATTAGACACTAAGTGCCAAAAGTTGCAGTTTTTAATATTCTTAAGTTTAAGTGGAGTTTAAGAACAAGTTTAACAAACACAATACATACCAAGCAAGCATGCACTGAGTATATGAGCAGCGGGAAGTAAAGCATGCAACTTGCAAGAATGTAAGGAGAAGGGTTTGGAGTATTCAAACGCAATTGGAGACACGGAGGTTTTTGTCGTGGTTCCGATAGGTGGTGCTATTGTACATCCACGTTGATGGAGACTTCAACCCATGGAGGGTAACCGTTGCGGGAGTCCACGGAGGGCTCCACCCACAAAGGGTCCATGAAGAAGCAACCTTGTCTATTCCATCACGGTCGTCGCCCATGAAGGACTTTCCTCACTAGCGGTAGATCTTCATGAAGTAGGCGATCTCCTTGCCCTTACAAACTCCTTGGTTCAACTCCACAATCTTGTTGGAGGCTCCCAAGTGACACCTAGCCAATCTAGGAGACACCACTCTCCAAGAAGTAACAAATGGTGTGTTGATGATGAACTCCTTGCTCTTGTGCTTAAAATGATAGTCTCCCCAACACTCAACTCTCTCACACAGGATTTGGATTTGGTGGAAAGAAGATTTGAGTGGAAAGCAACTTGGGAAAGGCTAGAGATCAAGATTCATATGGTTGGAATGGAATATCTTGACCTCAACACAAGTGTAGGTGGTTCTCTCTCAGAAAATGTGTATTGGAAGTGTAGGTATGTTATGATGGCTCTCTCCACGAATGAAGAGTGGGTGGAGGGGTATATATAGTCTCCACACAAAATCTAACCGTTACACTCAATTTACCAATCTCGGTGAGAGCGAAGGGAAAAACTCGGTCGGACCGATTTAGTAAACCTAGTGACCGTTAGGGTTTTCGGTGGGACCGACTAGTTCAACTCGGTGGAACCGATGTGCTAGGGTTAGGGCAAAACCAAAACCCAGTTTGACCGGTTACTCAAACTCGATGGGACCGATTTGGGTAATAAGTGAAACAGAGAGTTGGCCATGAAAACTCGGTGGGGCCGATTGCATATCTCGGGGGGACCGAAAATATTGCAACAGGTAACAGAGAGTTTGCAAGCCCATCTCGGTGAGACCGGGATCCCATCGGTGAGACCGAACTGATTAGGGTTTCTGGCAGTGGCTATGTTAACTGAACTCGGTGGCTCCGGATAGAAAGAATCGGTGGGGCCGAGTTTGACTTTTGGTTTATGTCATATGTGGATGTGGGAAGGTAGTTGAGGGTTTTGGAGCATATCACTAAGCACTTTTGAGCAAGCAAGCCATTAAGCAACACCTCATCCCCTCTTGATAGTATTGGCTTTTCCTATAGACTCAATGTGATCTTGGATCACTAAAATAGAAAATGTAGAGTCTTGATCTTGAAGCTTGAGCCAATCCTTTGTTCTTAGCATCTTGAAGGGGTTCCACATCCTCTAGTCCATGCCACTCCATTGTTGAACTTATCTGAAACATACTAGGTAAAAGTGTTAGTCCAACAAGAGATATGTTGACATTAATTACCAAAACCACCTAGGGAGCACTTGTGCTTTCAATCTCCCCCTTTTGGTAATTGATGACAACATACATCAAAGCTTTAGATAGAGATATAGAGAATAGCAAGTAAAGCTTTGGAAAGACATGTAACATGCATAGGCTCCCCCTACATGTATGAAATCATGTGAATATTGAATATTGGCACATGTGAATGCATAAACATGATAGAGTAAGCAATGTGTTACATGTATCTTGGCTATACGCATCAGAGCAAATGACGTGAATGTGAGAAATGTACCTTCATGCTTATGAGTCCTTCTTGCAAACAGTATGTCCATCAGCAAGGATTTCTCATTCACATGACTGTGATGCATATACTTACCTTGTGGTCTTGAGTTGTCTTAGGATGGGATGAACCTGCGCAAACAAGGTTAAATAACACAGATACACCTACTGACCAGAGCAAACCAGAGAAACCATAAGAGAACCAAGACTGGGATGACATGTAGAGTGAGTACTAAGTACCACATTGGGTATAGACATACCACCAAAGGTAAAGATATGCAATAAAATCAGAGATTTCCTTCCCTTAGATGTCTTGCTCCCCCTGAATCTGCATGGGATATTGGGAGAAGATAGGGAACAGAAAATCAGAGCAACAAAAAAGAAACAACAGAGCTTGAGCTAAAGCAAGCAACCAAACATGTATTTCCCCTCTTAAAGACATGTGACATCTCTCCTCTTGAACACCAAGCATCTGGGGTCTTTGATGATATTACTTTCTCCTAGTTGAGAAACTCTCTCCCCCTGAGTACTCTCGCTTTCTCCCCCTATAGGAAGGAGTAAGCTTTGATGTGATCTTAAGCTTTGATGTGATCTCTCTCTCCCCCTTTGACATCAATTTCCAAGAAGGGCTCTTCTGGACATGTGATACAAATGGGTTGGTCCTTGAGTCACAGAGCAAAGCAGCATGTCTAATATGATGCTGGCAGAGGACAAGAAGCATTGAGTGGAGTTGGAGTAAACAGAAATCAAGAATAAGTGGGAAGTTGGTTTTCCTGTGATGAAATCGGTGACTCCGAGTTGTGTGCTTCGGTTGCACCGAAGGATTTCGGTTGGGCCGAAGAGAACAAACCGGTGTGACCGAGTTCATCAGAGTGAAACCACTAGTCACCTCAGCTCACTAGACAAGTAAGATCTCACAAGGATATGCAAGGAATTAACTGAAAGATTTGCAATGAATTGGATGCAGAAAATGTAGAACAAAAAGGAAAGAAAAGAAACTAAAAGTTCTAGATGAAGTGAAAGGGGGAACAAATATGCAAATGCAAAAGCATGGAGAAACACTAGAGAACTTCATCTAGAAATGGTCGGTGACAAAGTCACCTATGTTAGAGTATATTGACTTAGGAGTCAAGTGAGAGCACTTGATCATAGGTCATACTCATCGTTTAAGCTCAAAACGGGGTTACCATTTTTCGTTTAAGCCTTTTGATGTATTCACATCTTGTTGAGTTGCTTTAACTCATGACTTGGAGTAAAGCTTCTCTAAGATGGAATAACATACCTTGGGTGGTGGTGTTGATCTTGTTCATGTAGTTGAACTTGTATGGGTTGCTCAAGGTTGATGTAGTTCATCAAGGGTTGGGAGCACCACTTGGAGTTTGAGTTCATCTACCTACATGGGTTAGCTTTGCAAGGAAGTGCACTTGTGTATCCAAAATGACAATCATGAGACTCAACATGGAATTTGCCAAAGGATATGTTTGAATGGTTTCGTGCTTCCTTGTCTTCAACCACCATTGTGTAGAGACTTGGTGATGTAGAGATTGCTCAAGATGTGAGTGAGTTGCAATCTCATAGATTTAGATTCAACCAAGCACCTACATGGGTTAGATAACATGCAAGGTACAAATATATCCAAGACATATGAATAGCATCATAAGAGAAATATCGAGGATTAGTCATAGGCTCATGCCCCGCATGTATCAAATGGAGTTCCTACTCCAAGTTTGAAGCATCAATGATGTTCAATTCACCTCTCAACCTGCAAAACACTTTCTCATCAAGTGGTTTAGTGAATATATCCGCCAATTGCTTATCGGTGCGAGCATGCTTAAGGTTAATGTCCCCTTTTGCAACATGATCTCAAATGAAATGATGATGAACTTCAATATGCTTAGTTCGAGAATGTTGCACGGGATTGTGAGCAATCTTAATAGCACTTTCATTGTCACATAGCAATGGAACATGTTTCACATATATCCCATAATCTTTAAGAGTTTGGGTCATCCAAAGTAATTGACCGCAACATGAACCAGTGGCAATGTATTCCGCTTCGGCGGTGGATAAGGATACCGAGTTTTGTTTCTTGGAAGACCAAGACACAAAAGATCTACCAAGGAATTGACAAGTACCCGAAGTGGACTTTCTATCAACCTTGTCTCCGGCATAGTCCGAATCAGAGTAGCCAACAAGATCAAAAGAGGACCTCTTAGGATACCAAATGCCAAAATTTGGTGTATGGATTAGGTATTTCACTATCCTTTTCACAGCCTTAAGATGACACTCTTTAGGAGCAGCTTGATATCGTGCACACATGCACACACTTAGCATAATACCGGGATGAGAGGCACATAGATATAACAATGAACCAATCATAGAGCGATAAACCTTTTGATCAACCGGTTCACCATCTTTGGTCAAATCAAGATGCCCACTAGTAGGCATGGGTGTAGTCATACCTTTGCATTCTTGCATATTAAACTTCTTGAATAAGTCATTGGTGTACTTCGTTTGAGAGACAAAGGTACCTTCCTTAGTATTCTTGATTTGCAAACCGAGAAAGAATTTGAGTTCACTCATCATAGACATCTCAAACTTCTCCGACATTAGCTTTCCAAACTTCTCACTAAAATGAAGGTTAGTTGAACCAAATATGATATCATCAACATAAATTTGGCACACAAATAGTTCTCCATTAACCCTTTTAATAAAAAGAGTAGAATCAATTTTACCAATTTCAATGCCTTTTTCAATAAGGAACTTGGTCAAGCATTTATACCATGCTCTAGGAGCTTGTTTAAGACCATAAAGGGCTTTGTGAAATTTATAAACATGATTAGGTTTCTTAGGATTGACGAAGCCGGGAGGTTGCTTAACATAAACTTCTTCCTCAATTTTGCCATTTAGAAAATCACTTTTAATGTCCATTTGGTACAAGGTGATATCATGGTGATAAGCATAAGCAAGTAAGATGTGAATGGACTCAAGTCTAGCAACGGGAGCATATGTCTCACCATAGTCATATCTTCAACTTGTGTGTAGCCTTGGGCGACGATACGTGCTTTGTTGCGAACCACTTGTCCATCTTCATCTTGCTTGTTGCGAAACACCCATTTGGTACCAATGATGTTGTGGTTGTTGTCGGGCTTCTCGACCACAGTCCAGACTTGGTTTCTTTCAAAGTTGTGTAGCTCTTCATGCATAGCGTTTATCCAATCCGGATCCTCCAATGCTTCTTCAACCTTCATAGGTTCAATGCTAGAGATGAATGAGTAATGTTCACAAAAGTTAGCTAAATGAGTTTTAGAGCGAGTGATTCTCCCGGTTTGGATATCATTGTAGATTTGCTCGACGGGATGATCCTTAGCAATTCTTGCTCGAACTCGTGAAAGCTTTTGCTTGGGTCGGGGTGGAACATCCTCTTCATCTTGTGATTCTTCTTGGCCTTCTTCATTGTTGACGTTGTCGTTCCCTTGTCGTGGTGGAGAAGGAGGTTGTTGATGTTCATCTTGGTGCGCTTCCTCATTTTCTTCATCTTGGCGTGTCCCACTTGTGGATGCTTCCGTATCAACTCTTCGTTCACATTGTCGTGAGGTAGAAGCTTCCACTTGGACGGACGAGGTACTCTCCTTCACTTCCGTTGTACGAATCTTGCCAATGGACAAGTCTTGAATTGCTTCCGAAGGGTCTTTGACTCCTACATCAATTGGCAATTGCTCTACTTGCGAGCCATTAGATTCATCAAACTTCACATCTACCGTCTCTTCAACCTTTTGGGTGAAATTGTTGTAGACACGGTAAGTGTGAGAGTTTGAGCCATAACCAAGTAGGAAACCTTCATGAGATTTAGGAGCAAATTTAGAACGATGATGCTTATCAAGAATGTAGCACTTTGAGCCGAATACTTGAAAGTATCCAACTTGGGGTTTGTTACGAGTGAGGAGCTCGTATGCTGTCTTGTCGAGTAGCTTGTGAAGATACAAGCGATTTGTTGCATGATAAGCTGTCTCAACCGCTTCCGCCCAAAAGTGCTTTGGCGTTTTGTACTCATCAAGCATCGTTCTTGCCATCTTGATAAGAGTCCGGTTCTTCCTTTCAACAACTCCATTTTGTTGAGGTGTGTACGTAGCCGAGAACTCGTGTGAAATCCCTTCTTCATCAAGAAAGGTGTCCATATTTGCGTTCTTGAACTCCGTTCTGTTGTCACTCCGAACCTTCTTGATCTTCACGTCAAACTAATTTTGGGCCTTCCTAGCGAAGTTTTTGAAGATCTTTTGGACCTGTGATTTGTGATCAAGAGAGAACACCCACGTAAATCTTGAAAAATCATCAACTATGACTAGACCAAATGAGTTACCACCGAGACTCTTTTAGGCATTTGGACCAAAGAGATCCATGTGAAGTAGCTCGAGTGGTCTTCTTGTGGTCATGATGTTCTTCGCGCGGTGACTTCCTCCAAGTTGTTCCCTGCTTGACAAGCACTACAAAGTCTATCCTTGTCAAATATGACATCTTTTATTCCAAGGATATGATCACCTTTAATAAGCTTATCAAGATTTTGCATACCAACATGACCTAGTCTTCTATGCCACAACCAGCCTTTAGAAGATTTAGCAATTAAGCAAGTTTTAGGTTGAGTCTTTTTTAGTGAAATCAACAATGTAAAGATCTCATCTACGTATACCGGTAAAGAACATTTTATGATTATATCTACGAAACACTTGGCAGTCTACTTCAGTAAATAGGACATTGAAACCGAAATCAGCAAGTCTAGATACTGAAAGTAAGTTGTAGCCAAGAGATTCAACGAGCATGACATTTTGTATGGAGCTATCATGTGAGATGGCCACCTTACCAAGGCCAACCACCTTACCCTTTGAATTATCACCAAAAGTGACATACTTTCGAGGGCCGTCATTTTCAGCAAGCTCACGGAACATGTCTTTATCTCCGGTCATATGATCAGTGCATCCCCTATAAAGGACCCATTCCTTTCATCCAGCCATGTAGCCGCGAAGATTTGCCATAAGACCAAAGTGTCACATCGCATCATCGAGATTATAGTCACTATCATCATTATCATCTTCATCCTCATCCGAGTATTCATGTTCAACATCATCTTATGATTGATAAATTCCTAGAGAGGGCAATTCATTAGATAAATGATCATTTCTATAGTTATCTTTATGAATTCTAACAGCTCTGGAAATGCTATTGCTAATGATTCCAACATCTCCTTTGGCACTCGTAACATTAGTAAGCTCAAATAAGTAGTCACCAAATTTGGGATCATTGGAACTCATCTTAATCAAAGCAATAGACTTATGGAGGATTTCATCTAGATCTTTCAAGGAGTAATTAGGAAAGAGTTCCTCAAGGAATTTCCATATGGTGTAGGCACACTTAAGAGTCGGCAAACATCCAATCAAGTTTCTAGGCAAGCCTCTAGTGATAAGATTAACAGTTCTAAGATTGCGAATCATGTCAATATCTTCCTCTGGGGTAGGGTGCAAAGGATCAACATGAGGTGCACAAGGGCTAGTAATGTACTTGTTCAAATGATATTCATTGAAAATCTCAAGCATTTCATTTTTCCACTCATGAAAATACTCTCCATCAAGAATGGGCACTTTATGTCTAAGACTCCCCAAAGTAGACACATCCATCTTCCTCCAATGGTGTTTAAACGGAGGCAATGGACACCAATGCTCTGATACCAATTGAAAGGATCGAGAAGAGGTGTCTAGAGGGGGTGATTAGACACTAAGTGCCAAAAGTTGCAGTTTTTAATATTCTTAAGTTTAAGTGTAGTTTAAGAACAAGTTTAACAAACACAATACATATCAAGCAAGCATGCAATGAGTATATGAGCAGCGGGAAGTAAAGCATGCAACTTGCAAGAATGTAAGGAGAGGGGTTTGGAGTATTCAAACGCAATTGGAGACACAGAGGTTTTTGTCATGGTTCCGATAGGTGGTGCTATCGTACATCCACGTTGATGGAGACTTCAACCCACGGAGGGTAATGGTTGCGCGAGTCCATGGAGGGCTCCACCCACGAAGGGTCCACGAAGAAGCAACCTTGTCTATTCCATCACGGCCGTCGCCCACGTAGGACTTGCCTCACTAGCGGTAGATCTTCACAAAGTAGGCGATCTCCTTGCCCTTACAAACTCCTTGGTTCAACTCCACAATCTTGTTGGAGGCTCCCAAGTGACACCTAGCCAATCTAGGAGACACCACTCTCCAAGAAGTAACAAATGGTGTGTCGATGATGAACTCCTTGCTCTTGTGCTTCAAATGATAGTCTCCCCAACACTCAACTCTCTCTCACAGGATTTGGATTTGGTGGAAAGAAGATTTGAGTGGAAAGCAACTTGGGAAAGGCTAGAGATCAAGATTCATATGGTTGGGATGGAATATCTTGACCTCAACACAAGTGTAGGTGGTTCTCTCTCAGAAAATGTGTATTGGAAGTGTCGGTATGTTTTGATGGCTCTCTCCACGAATGAAGAGTGGGTGGAGGGGTATACATAGCCTCCACACAAAATCTAACCGTTACACTCAATTTACCAATCTCGGTGAGAGCGAAGGGAAAAACTCGGTCGGACCGATTTAGTAAACCTAGTGACCGTTATGGTTTTCGGTGGGACCGACTAGTTCAACTCGGTGGAACCGATGTGCTAGGGTTAGGGTAAAACCAAAACTCGGTTTGACCAATTACTCAAACTCGGTGGGACCGATTTGGGTAATAAGCAAAACAGAGAGTTGCCCAAGCAAACTCGGTGGGGCCGATTGCATATCTCGGTGGGACCAAAAACATTGCAATGGGTAACAGAGAGCTTGCAAGCCCATCTCGGTGAGACCGAGATCCCATCGGTGAGACCGAACTGATTAGGGTTTCTTGTAGTGGCTATGTTAACTGAACTCGGTGGCTCCGGATAGAAAGAATCGGTGGGGCCGAGTTTGACTTTTGGTTTAGGTCATATGTGGATGTGGGAAGGTAGTTGAGGGTTTTGGAGCATATCACTAAGCACTTTTGAGCAAGCAAGCCATTAAGCAACACCTCATCCCCTCTTGATAGTATTGGCTTTTCCTATAGACTCAATGTGATCTTGGATCACTAAAATAGAAAATGTAGAGTCTTGATCTTGAAGCTTGAGCCAATACTTTGTCCTTATCATCTTGAAGGGGTTCCACATCCTCTAGTCCATGCCACTCCATTGTTGAACTTATCTGAAACATACTAGGTAAAAGTGTTAGTCCAACAAGAGATATGTTGACATTAATTACCAAAACCACCCAGGGAGCACTTGTGCTTTCACATGCACCCCTTCGCAAGAGTTGCGCAGTTCAGCCCACCGTGTCAAGTAGTCGAGCGTGGACTCAGTGGGGCCTTGGACGCACAGAGAAAGCTGGCGAGGCTTGGGCGGCCGCTTGTAGGTGCTGGTGAAGTTGCGGACGAAAACTTCATTGAAATCTACCCAGCGGTTGACGCTGCGGGGCTTTGGGCTATTCAACCATGTCCATGCCATGCCCTGGAGCATGAGCAGAACGTACTTCACGGCAACGCACTTGTTGCCGTTTGCTATGTTGATGGCTGTGGAGTAATCCACCAGCCAATCCTCCGGCTTCACGGAACCGTTGTACTTGGGCGTGTCTCTTGGGAGCGAGAACCCTTTGGGGAAGGGCTCGTCGCGAATGCAGGGGCCAAAACAAGGTGGGTCGATTGCATGTTCTTCTTCTAGCGCTAGGGATTGCGCCAGACGGTCGATCCGGTGGCGGGCATCGTTATCTTCGACTCCTTCACGGCGGCCGAGCCGGTCACTGAGAGTCAGGTGCTCAACACGCAGTGGCGAGGCACGCCTCTCCCGACAAGGAGGGGGGGTGCTACCTCTTGAGCATGAGTTGGTTTTCCCTTGAAGAGGAAAGGGTGATGCAACAAAGTAGCGTAAGTATTTCCCTCTGTTTTTGATAACCAAGGTATCAATCCAGTAGGAGACTACACGCAAATCACCTAGTACCTGCACAAACAAATAAGAACCTTGCAACCAACGCGATAAAGGGCTTGTCAATCCCTTCACGACCACTTGCAAAAGTGAGATCTGATAAGGATAATAAGATAAATATTTTTGGTATTTTTGTTGTATAGATTGGAAAATAAAGATTGCAAAATAAACGGCGACAGAAATAGCTAGTTGACAGGAAAATAATATGATGTAAAGTAGACCCGGGGCCATATGTTTCACTAGTGGCTTCTCTCAAGATATCATATCTTAAAGTGGGTGAACAAATTACTGCCAAGCAATTGATAGAAAAGCGCATAGTTATGAGAATATCTAGGCATGCTCATAAACATAGGCATCACGTCCGTGACAAGTAGACCGAAACGATTCTGCATCTACTACTATTACTCCACACATCGACCGCTATCCAGCATTCATCTAGAGTATTAAGTTCATAAAAACAGAGTAACGCATTAGGTAAGATGACATGATGTAGAGGGATAAACTCAAGAAATATGATATAAACCCCATCTTTTTATCCTCGATGGCAATTATACAATACATGTCGGTTCCCTTTCTGTCAGCGGGATCGAGCACCGCAAGATTGAACCCAAAGCTAAGCACTTCTCCCTTTGCAAGAAAGATCAATCTAGTAGGCCAAACCAAACTTATAATTCGAAGAGACTTGCAAAGACATCAATTCATGCATATGAGAATTCAGAGAAGAATCAAATATTGTTCATAGATAAACTTGATCATAACCCCACAATTCATCGGATCTCGGCAAACACACCGCAAAAAGGATTACATTGAATAGATCTCCAGGAACATCGATGATAACTTTGTATTGAAGATCAAAGAGAGAGAAGAAGCCATCTAGCTAATAACTATGGACCCAAAGGTCTGCGGTAAACTACTCACACATCATCGGAGAGGCTATGGTGTTGATGTAGAAGCCCTGCGTGATCGAATCCCCCTCCGATAGATCGCAGGAAAAGGTCCCTAGATGGGATCTCACGGGTACAGAAGGTTGTGGCGGTGGAAAAGTGGTTTCGTGGCTCCCCTGGATGTTTTCAGGGTATAAGAGTATATATATAGGCGAAAGAAGTAGGTTGGTGGAGCTACGAGGGGCCCACGAGGGTGGGGGCGCGCCACCCTACCTCGTGGCCGCCTCGTTGCTTCCTTGACATCCACTCCAAGTCTCTTGGATTGCGTTTGTTCCAAAAAATAGATCCTCGTGAATGTTTCATTCCGTTCGGATTCCGTTTGGTATTCCTTTTCTACGAAACACTGAAATAGACAAAAAACAACAATTTGCACTGGGCCTTCGGCTAATAGGTTAGTCCCAAAAATAATATAAAAGTGCATAATAAAGCCTATTAAACATCCAAAACAGATAATATAATAGCATGGAACAATCAAAAATTATAGATACATTGGAGACGTATTAAGCATCCCCAAGCTTAATTCCTGCTCGTCCTCGAGTAGGTAAATGATAAAAACACAATTTTTTATGTGGAATGCTACCTAACATAATTTTCAATGCAATTTTCTTTATTGTGGCATGAATATTCAGATCTGAAAGATTCAAGACAAAAGTTTAATAGTGACATAATAATAATAATAATAATAATAATAATAATAATAATAATAATAATAATAATACTTCAAGCGTGCTAACCAAGCAATTATGTCTTATCAAAATAACATAGCCAAAGAATGCTTATCCCTGCAAATCATATAGTTTGGACATGCTTCATTTTTGTCACACAAAATTCTCCCATCATGCACAACCCTGATGACAAGACAAGCAATTGTTTCGTACTTTGCCTTTTCAAACTTTTTCAATTTTCACGCAATATATGAGCGCGGGCCATGGACATAGCACTATGTGTGGAACAGAATATGATGATGGAGATTGTATGAGAAGACAAAAATGGGAGAAAGTCTCACATTGACACGGCTAATCAACGGGCTATGGACATGCCCATCAATTGATGTCAATGCAAGGAGTAGGGTTTGCCATGCAACGGATGCACTAGAGCTATAAATATATGAAACTCAACAAAAGAAACTAAGTGGGTGTGCATCCAACTTGCTTGCTCAAGAAGACCTAGGGCATTTTAAGGAAGCCCATCTTGGAATATACAAGCAAAGTTCTATAATGAAAAATTCCCACTGGTATATGAAAGTGACAAAATAGGAGACTCTCTATCATGAAGATCATGGTGCTACTTAGAAGCACAAGTGTGGAAAGGATAGTAACATTGCCCCTTCGCTCTTTTTCTCTCATTTTTATGGCCTCTTTTTTTATGGCCTATCTTTTTTTCGTCCGGAGTTTCATCCCGACTTGTGGGGGAATCATAGTCTCCATCATCCTTTCCTTACATGGGACAATGCTCTAGTAATGAAAGTCATCACACTTTTATTTACATACAATTCAAGAATTACAACTCGATACTTAGAACAAATTATGACTCTATATGAATGCCTCGGGCGGTGTACCAGGATATGCGATGAATCCAGAGTAACATGTATGAAATAATTATGGAGGTGGCTTTGCCACAAATACGATGTCAACTACATGATCATGCAAAGCAATATGACAATGATGGAGCGTGTCATAATAAACGGAACGGTGGAAAGTTGCATGGCAATATATCTCAGAATGGCTATGGAAATGCCATAATAGGTAGGTATGGTGGCTGTTTTGAGGAAGATATAAGGAGGTTTATGTGTGATAGAGCGTATCTTATCACAGGGTTTGGATGCACCGGCGATGTTTGCACCAACTCTCGAGGTGAGAAAGGGCAATGCACGGTACCGAAGAGGCTAGCAATGATGGAAGGGTGAGAGTGCGTATAATCCATGGACTCAACGTTAGTCATAAAGAACTCACATACTTATTGCAAAAATCTACAAGTCATCAAAACCAAGCACTACACACATGGTCCTAGGGGGATAGAATGGTAGGAAAATACCATCGCTCGTCCCCGACCACCATTCATAACGAAAGCAATCAAAGAACACCTCATGCTTCAATTTTGTCACACAACGTTTACCATACATGCATGCTACGGGACTTGCCAACTTCAACACAAGTATTTCTCAATTCCATAATTACTCAACTAGCACAAATCTAATATTATTACCTTCATATCTCAAAACAATCATCAAGTATCAAACTTCTCATAGTATTCAATGCACTCTATATGAAAGTTTTTATTAGACCCATCTTGGATGCCTATCATATTAGGACCAATTTCTTAGCCAAAGCAAATTACCATTCTGTTCTGAAAGACTCTCAAAATAATATAAGTGAAGCATGAGAGATCAATAATTTCTATAAAATAAAACCACCGCCGTGCTCTAAAAATATATAAGTGAACTACTAGAGCAAAGTTATCTAGCTCAAAAGATATAAGTGAAGCACATAGAGTATTCTAATAAATTCCAATTCATGTGTGTCTCTCCAAAAGGTGTGTACAGCAAGGATGACTGTGGTAAACTAAAAGGAAAAGACTCAAATCATACAAGACGCTACAAGCAAAACTCATATCATGTGGTGAATAAAAATATAGCCTCAAGTAAAGTTGCCGATAGATGAAGACGAAAGAGGGGATGCCTTCCGAGGCATCCCCAAGCTTAGGCTTTTGGTTGTTCTTGAATTTTACCTTTGGGTGCCTTGGGCATCCCCAAGCTTAGGCTCTTGCCACTCCTTGTTCCAACATCCATCAAATCTTTACCCAAAAACTTGAAAACTTCACAACACAAAACTCAACAGAAAAAATCTCATGAGCTCCGTTAGTATAAGAAAACAAACCACCACTTTAAGGTACTGTAATGAAGTCATTATTTATTTATATTGGTGTTAACCCTACTATATTCCAACTTCTCTATGGTTCATACCCCCCGATACTAGCCATAGGTTCATCAAAATAAGCAAACAACACACGAAAAACAGAATCGGTCAAAAACAGAACAGTCTGTAGTAATCTGTAGGTTTAGAATACTTATGTAACTCCAAAAATCCTGAGAAATTAGGACATCCTAAATAATTTGTATATTGATCTACTTCAGTTGGAATTGGTATCTTATCGCTCTCTGGTAAAAAATGAAAATTATTCTCGTGAGCGCATACTTTCTGTTCTTTTTCAGCAAGATCAAACAACAATCATCCAAGAAGATCCTCAAGGCTTTACTTGGTACAAACACTAATTAAAACATAAAAAACATAATCATAACAGAGGATAGATGATTTATTTATTACTAAACAGGAACAAAAAGCAAGGAACAAAAATCAAATTGGGTTGCCTCCCAACAAGCGCTATTGTTTAACGCCCCTAGCTAGGCATCTTTAATTTTAATGAAGCTCACATGAAAGATAGCAATTGAAACACAAAGGGAGCATCATGAAGCATATGAAAATCACATCTAAGTCTAACATACTTCCTATTCATAGGCATTATATAAGAAAACAAATTTTTAAGACAAGCAAAAACTAGCATATGCATGGAAGGAGAAACAAACAATAGCAATCTCAACATAACGAGAGGTAATTTAGTGACATGAAAATTTCTACAACCATATTTTCCTCTCTCATAATAATTACATGTAGGATCATAATAAAATTCAACAATATAGCTATCACATAAAATTTTCTCTTCATGATCCATATGCATGCAAAGTTGACACTCTTCCAAAATAGTGGGATTATCATAAAATAAAGTCATGACCTCTCCAAACCCACTTTCAATATTATTGCAACCATTATTATCAATCTCATATTCATCATGGGGCTTAAATAAACTTTTAAGATTATAATAAGAATCACCCCAATCATGATCATTGCAAAAAGTAGTAGACATAGCAAAATTAGCATCCCCAAGCTTGAGGTTTTCCATATCATTAACACAATTGTCATTAAGAGAATTTATAATAACATCATTACATTCATGCTTTTCATTGAAGGAACTATCAAGTATGGGTGCAATAGTAACGATCTCATGTTTAACATAAGGAACTATAGAAAACTCATCTTCATAAATATTGGCATCATGGCCACAAGAATAGCAAGCATCATGTTCATCAAGGGATATTTCAATCAAATCATCGGAATCATAATTATCTATAGATTCATGCATATCATTATTTTCTTCCCAAGAAATGTTCATTCTTTCAATAAATTCCTTGACATAGACATTATGAGCATAGTTTTCATAGCAATATTTACGTATGTCAAAATTTTCAGATTCGTAGAGAGTAATATCATACTTTTCAATCAAAGAAGCAACTTCATAAGCACCCTTAGAAGTAACAAATTCTTCAATTTGTTCGATATCATAGTAACTATAAACACCCTTTGCATAAGAAGATAAGATTTCATTCTCATTAAACTCGCATAGGTAGGGGAGGTGTTTTTTAGGGTTCTTAGAGCAAAAAGTAAAATCATAAATTTCACAAAGATTCCAAGCATAACACAACAATCTGTTTATTTGATCACATAAGAGTCTCCCTTTTTCAGAAAAATGGTGACGCACAAAATTAGCATGCTCATCTAAAGATTTCCCATCAACTAGGCTAGTTGGGGTTTCAGCATGAGCACATAAGGATCGAAGATGATCCTAGTAGAACACTTTAAGTGTATCCATATCAATAGATTTTTAGCAAGCAAAGATGCAAGCAAATAGAAGGCACATGGAAACACAAACAAATATACATACGGGAAGAAGGCAAATAAAAGACAAAGGTGAAATGGGGGAGAGGGAAACGAGAGGCAAATGGCAAATAATGTAATGCGAGGGATAAGAGTTTGCGATGGGTACTTGTTATGTCTTGACTTGGCGTAGATCTCCCCCGCAACGGCGCCAGAAATGGCTAGTTGACGGGAGACCAAATCTTGACTTGCCTTGGTGCAAATCTCCCCGGCAACGGCGCCAGAAATCCATCTTGCTACCTCTTGAGCATGCGTTGGTTTTCCCTTGAATAGGAAATGGTGATGCAGCAAAGTAGAGTAAGTATTTCCCCCCCATTTTTGAGAACCAAGGTATCAATCCAGTAGGAGACTACACGCAAATCACCTAGTACCTACACAAACAAATAAGAACCTTGCAACCAACGCGATACAGGGGTTGTCAATCCCTTCACGGCCACTTGAAAAAGTGAGATCTGATAAAGATAATAAGATAAATATTTTTGGTATTTTTGTTGTATAGATTGGAAAATAAAAATTGCAAAATAAACGGCGATAGAAATAGCTAGTTGACAGGAAAATAATATGATGTAAAGTAGACCCGGGGCCATAGGTTTCACTAGTGGCTTCTCTGAAGATAGCATATCTTATGGTGGGTGAACAAATTACTAGCAAGCAATTGATAGAAAAGCGCATAGTTATGAGAATATCTAGGCATGATCATAAATATAGGCATCACGTCCGTGACAAGTAGACCGAAACAATTCTGCATCTACTACTATTACTCCACACATCGACCGCTATCTAACATGCATCTAGAGTATTAAGTTCATAAGAACAGAGTAACGCATTAGGCAAGATGACATGATGTAGAGGGATAAATTCAAGCAATATGATATAAACCCCATCATTTTATCCTCGATGGCAACAATACAATACGTATCAGTTCCCTTTTTGTCACTGGGATCGAGCACCGCAATATTGAACCCAAAGCTAAGCACTTCTCCCATTGCAAGAAAGATCAATCTAGTAGGCCAAACCAAACTGATAATTCGAAGAGACTTGCAAAGATATCAAATCATGCATGTAAGAATTCAGAGAAGAATCAAATATTGTTCATAGATAAACTTGATCATAAACCCGCAATTCATTGGATCTCGGCAAACACACCGCAAAAAGGATTACATCGAATAGATCTCCAAGAACATCGATGAGAACTTTGTATTAAAGATCAAAGAGAGAGAAGAAGCCATCTAGCTAATAACTATGGACCCAAAGGTCTGTGGTAAACTACTCACACATCATCAGAGAGGCTATGGTGTTGATGTAGAAGCCCTCCATGATCGAATCCCCCTCCGGCAGATCACCGGAGAAGGTCCCCAGATGGGATCTCACGGGTACAGAAGGTTGCGGTGGTGGAAAAGTGATTTTGTGGCTCCCCTGGATGTTTTCAGGGTATAAGAGTATATATATATATAGGCGAAAGAAGTAGGTCGGTGGAGCTACGAGGGGCCCAGGAGGGTGGGGGTGCGCCTGCCCCCCTGGGCGTGCCGCCCTACCTCGTGTCTGCCTCGTTGCTTCCTTCACATCCACTCCAAGTCTCCTAGATTGTGTTTGTTCCAATAAAAAGATCCTCGCGAATGTTCCAAGTCTCCTAGATTGGTATTCCTTTTCTGCGAAACACTGAAATAGGTAAGAAACAACAATTTGCATTGGGCCTTCGGCTAATAGGATAGTCCCAAAAATAATATAAAAGTGCATAATAAAGCCCATTAAACATCCGAAACAGATAATATAATAGCATGGAACAATAAAAAATAATAGATACATTGGAGACGTATCAGGGGAGGAGGCGGATGATTGTCCCGCTATTCCACTGCTCGTGGGCAGCCATCTTGGTCGCGCTCAATGGTGATGTGCGTCCGACTATGACCAGCAGCTGGCTCTCTGTCTCTCTGGTCGCGGACACCGCCTGTCCGCGACCAAGAGGTGGCGCCATGCTCTCGGCGAGGAGGAAGGTTTTCGGCATGCTGGCCGGGTTCTTCCACGCGGTAGCCGGCCTCTTGCTGCGCAACGGCCGTGTCGACGAGTTGCTGAACATGCTCCATCATGCAGCGGCGCTCGTCACCCTCCAGGTGGTCCAGCTCGTCTGCTGCCGCCTTGGCATCATGTATGTTCTCCACGGGTGTGGTGTAGACAGGGCGGTCTACCCCAAACATGCTGGCAACGGCAGCGCCGCGCTGTTGGACCATGCCTATGCGGCTAGGCCTGCCAGTAGCCTACGTGCCGCAGACGGCGTGGTCAATCTCGCGCTGGTAAGCCTCGGAGAGGCGTCTCATGGTGGCCAACTTCTTGGCGTTCTCGACAAGAGAGACGCGACAGGCTTCTAGCGTCTCGGCGTTGGCATCTGCCGTGATGGGCGTAGACAGGTCCCGCATTGCCGCTTGTAGCAGGTCTTGGGTGGCTCCGCCGGAGGCTCCATCGTGGCTGATGACAAGCACCTCTGTGACGGTGCTGTCGCCGCTCTCCGCGCGAGGGAACGGGTCGTCGATCACCACCATGTTGGCGGGGAAGGAGTCGAGGGATGCCGTGTCGGAGTGGACAAGCATCGGGTGGGTGGAGCCAACCGACTCTAGGTCAGTGGCTGGTGTAGCGATCTGACCTCAACCGGTCAAATCACTGTGCATAAGTGTCATCCCTGGATCGGTAATGCTGACACACACAATACTTAGAAGGATTTATAACAGAGTAGCAATCACACACTTATTACATCGATAGTCTCAAGAGAGAACTTATTACAATAAATATGGCTTAAGGCCATCTAAATAAGATAACATCGGAAGGCTTGGAAGATAAAGTGAGTCCATAAACTCCAACGGCATAGCTGAGTGCACGACAATGACCTAGCGCAGCTTAATCTTCGTCTGAAAAGTCTGCAACATGATATGTTGCAGCCCGAAAATGGGTCGACACATGGAATATGCTGGCAATGTAACACAATAGAGCAAAGGAACAAGTAAAGCTATCACTACATGCATATATGGCTGGTGGAGGCTCTATGGTTATAATGTTTTGCGAAAAGCCAATTTTTCCCTACAACAAAGGAATATATTTTATTTAACTATCATGGTAGTTGATAAACGTTGAGAATGGTAACCCCATCTCAATCCCAATTAAACAGTAATTAACAACCCCACAAATTAATTTAGAGTGACGAGATCACCATGATAATTCCAGTACCAGATACTCAAGATGTCCATAACCGGGGACACGGCTAACCATGATTAGTTTGTACACTCTACAAAGGTTTGCACACTTTTCCCCACAAGACTCGATCTCCTCCATTGGATTTCTCGCACTAAATGGTGTTTGAGAAACGGATGATCGAGACACAGTCTTTCAGAAGCACTGACTCTTTACTCTGGGTGGACAGTGACACCTACTTACTCCTACATCTACTAGCCCACCACTGAAAGAGGTCATGCAACATACTCAACTATGCTAGAGTCCATAATAGCTTGTGGTTGCACACGGAAGTTTCTAGCATGAATAATCTTATGATCCCTTTGAGCCTGGGTGGTGAACCAAAAGGACAACACTGGTATATCCCCAGGTGCCCGCAACCAATCCACCCAGATGTGTGTTTAAGTAGCCACCTTAAGTTAACCATTATTTAACAATCTCACATCTGTCATGGATACACTCAAACCAAATCCACGTCTACGAGCATAGCATGGCAATATAAGCATCACGTAGAAGTAACTCCCAAGGGTTTGATAATAAAAGGGCAATAGGTTCTACCTCAGCATCTACTTCCCAAACCACATGTTAAGAGATCCTACATATGCAATGTTTGAGGATTGTAATTGATGCATAAAAACTGGGTAATAAGGGGTATGATCAATGTGTTACTTGCCTTGCTGATGATCTGCAGACCCTAGAGACTCGTAGTAGCACGTTGCTCACTCCGGGTATTCTATCGCAAACAAACAATAGCATACATAAGCACTCAAGCATAGATGCAAGGGTAAACTCAAATAAGAAGATCCAAATCTGAAAGTTCAACTGAAGAGGTTCGATTTGCAAAAAGAATCGATCAAATCGGAGCTACAGAACTGAAACTACGATCAAAAGAACTTCGAATTCAAATATGCTTGAAACCGAATTTTAAATTGTCAAAACCATGTTCAAGTTGATTAACTGGAAAGAGGGGCTCGATACGAAGATTTTGGAGTTGGTTTCAACTGATTTGGACGAATAGTTAAAAAGTTGCGAGGGTTTGAAGATCAGGGGCTAATCTGTGATAAAAATAATCGCGGATAGGTCCTTGGACAAAAATAAAATAAAAAGAAAAAGACTACGACGTGAACGTTCCTTAACAAAGACGAATGGGAGAACTGTTCATTAAAACGAACTAACAAACAAATGTTCGTTAAATAACCTAAACCGAGAAAACCGGAGAAAAACCAAACCGATCTAAAAAACCGATCTAGGGTTTTTAAAAAAACGGCGGTGGCTTTGCAGGTTTTTACCGGTTGTCGGGCGAAAACCGGTGATGGCGGTGGCGGCGGGAGCCGGCGGCGACGCGGGTCAACGGGGCGGCGGGGCGAGGCGGCGGTTCGGTGCGGCGGGGCAGCAGGCGGCTGTGGCGTGGTGGTTGCGGCGGCGGCGCAGGACGAGGGCAGAGGAGGGCGGGGCGGCGGCATTTATAGTGGGGCGAGGGCAGCGGTTGACTTGGGGAGGGGGCGGCCGGAGCTGGAGTCCGGCTCGGACTCTGCCTCGGCGTCTGTGCCGACGACGGTGCGACGCGAGGGAGGCGATGGCGCGAGCGGGCCGGCTGGGCCTCGGCCTAGTTCGGTCCGGGAGTCTTTTTTTCTTAAAAAAAGAAATCCGTTGAAAGGAAAAATCTTAAATAAATATAAAAAATTCTAAAAATGCCAAAAACAATTTTTACCGTCTAAATAAAATATTTAGAACATAGTGAACATTTTCTTGGCCTAAAAATGCAATTTTGAAAAATGCATATTTTTCTAATTCAAATAAAATAAAAAATAAAATCTTTATTTGATTTTAAATATTTTTCCTCCAATATTTATTTTATTTTGGAGTGGTCATATTATCTCCTCTCTTTTATTTAAGTATTGGAAATATTTTCGGAGAGAAAAATAATTAAAACCAAATTGATCCTCTTTTCAATATTTGAGAAAAATTCAAATATGAAAATAAATGAAATCCCCAACTCTCACCGTGGGTCCTTGAGTTCCTTAGAATTTCTAGGATCAAAAACCAAAATGCAATTAAAATATGATATGCATATGATGACCTATGTATAACATTCCAAATTGAAAATATGGGATGTTACAAACTTACCCCCCTTAAGATGAATCTCGCCCTCGAGATTCGGGTTGGCTAGAAAATAGGTGTGGATGGTCTTTCCGTAGGTCTTCCTCTCGTTCCTAGGTGGCTTCATCCTCGGTATGGTGGCTCCACTGAAACTTTGCAAAACTTGATAACCTTGCTGCGGGTAACTCGGCTGGCAAACTCGAGGATCTTGACTAGTTTCTCCTCGTAGGTCAGATCACTATCCAACTGAATTGCCTCCAGGGGCACTGTATCTCTCAGAGGAATTTCGGCCATCTCAGCATGGCACTTCTTCAACTGGGAAACGTGAAACACATCTTTAACTCCTGACAGTCCTTTGGGTAACTCCAACTTGTAGGCCACTTCTCCCATATGTTCCAAAACTCGGTATGGTCCTACAAATCTCGGGGCTAACTTTCCCTTAACTCCAAAATGTTTAACTCCTCGCAAAGGTGACACACGAAGGTATGCTCTGTATCTAATTTCATAGACTACCTCCTTGCATTTCGAGTCTGGATAACTCTTCTGCCTGGATTGAGCTACCTTCAGTCTGTCTCGAATCAACTTAACCTTCTCTTCAGACTCTTTGACCAAATCTGGTCCAAACAACTAACGGTCTCCAACTTCATCCCACATCAATGGTGTTCAACATCTCCTTCCGTATAAAGCTTCGAATGGTGCCATCTTCAATCTGGCTTGGTAGCTATTGTTGTATGAGAACTCCGCATAAGGTAAATTACCATCCCAACTAGATCCATAATCTAGCACACAAGCTCTCAACATGTCCTCCAGAATCTGATTGACTCTCTCGGTTTGCCCATCTCTCTGTGGATGAAAGGTTGTACTAAACTCTAGCCTGGTACCCAAAGTCTGGTGCAACTGATTCCAAAACTTTGAAGTAAACTGGGTTCCTCTATCTGATACGATGGTCCTCGGAACTCCATGTAGACATATGATCCTGGTCATATATATCTTGGCAAACTTCGCACTCGTATAGGTGGTTTTCACTGGGATAAAGTGAGCCACTTTGGTCAAACGATCCACTACTACCCAGATTGAATCATATCCTGATTGGGTCCTAGGCAATCCGGTTATGAAATCCATGCCAAGCTTATCGCACTTCCATTTGGGTATCGACATAGGCTACAGTAATCCTACTGGCTTCGGATGTTCTTCCTTCACTCTCTGACATACATCACATACGACTACATATTCGGCAATATCCTTCTTCATAGCAGTCCACTAGAAACGCTCCTTCAAATCCAAATACATCTTGGTGTTTCCGGGGTGTATCGAGTATGGCGAGTCATGAGCTTCCTGAGGTATCAACTTCCCGATCTCTGCATTATTGGGCACATAAACACGGTCCTCAAACCATAAGGTATCGTGCTCATCCTCACGAAAACCTTTAGCTTTTCCTTTGCTCATCCTCTCCTTTATCTCAACAATTTCCTTATCATCCTTCTAAGCTTCTCGAATCTTTCCCAATAATATTGACTGAACTTCCAATGCTGCAACAAAACCTCTAGGGACTATCTCCAAACATAGCTCCCTGAGATCTTCAACCAACTCCTTTGCTAATCCTCCGCTTACGACGGTATTGGCATAACTCTTCCAGCTCAAAGCGTCTGCTACGACATTGGCCTTGCCTGGATGATAGTGCAACTTCATGTCATAATCTTTTATAAGCTCCAACCATCTCCTTTGCCTGAGATTCAGCTCCTTCTGTGTGAAAATGTACTTCAAACTCTTATGATCCGTGTACACATCACAATGATTTCCAATAAGAAAATGTCTCCAGGTCTTGAGTGCATCCACTACAGCTGCTAACTCCAAATCATGCGTGGCATAATTCAACTCATGCGGCCAAAGCTGACGTGAGGTGTATGAAACAACTCTTCCATCCTGCATAAGTACACCTCCAAGTCCTAAGCGAGAAGCGTCGCAATACACTTGAAACTATTAGCGTATATCCGGCAGAATCAACACTGGGGCTGTAACCAGATGTTTCTTCTACTCCTGAAAACCTGCCTCACATTCTTCTGTCCATTTAAACTTAGTGTATTTCTTCAGCAACTCCGTCATGGGCTTCGCAATCTTAGAAAAGTTCTCTATGAATCTCCGATAGTACCGCGAGTCCAAGAAAACTGCGGATCTCTCCAACTGAGGTGGGTGCCAACCACTCAATGATAGACTGAACCTTGGTAGGATCCACTGCTATACCTTCTCCTGATATAACATGGCCAAGAAATCCAACTTCCTTTAACCAAAACTCACACTTGCTGAACTTGGCATACAACTGATGTTCCCTGAGCTTCTCGAGAACTAGACGCAATGCTCCTTGTGCTCCTCTTCATTCTTCGAGTATACCAAGATATCATCAATGAATACGACAACAAACTTATCCAAGAACTCCATGAATACCTTATTCATCATACTCATGAAATAGGCAGGGGCATTAGTCAATCCAAATGACATAACAGTATACTCATATAGCCCGTACCTTGTGGTGAAGGCTGTCTTAGGTATATCCTCTTCTCGGATCTTCAACTGGTGGTATCCTGATCGTAGATCGATCTTGGAGAATACTTTAGCTCCTTGCAACTGGTCAAACAAATCATTGATCATCGACAGTGGGTACTTGTTCTTGATCGTCACTTCATTCAGTGCACGATAATCAACAACCATTCTCGGTGATACATCCTTCTTCTCAATCAAGAGCACCGGGGCTCCCCATAGTGACGAACTTCGTTGAATGTAACCCTTCTCCAATAGCTCCTTGATCTGTTTCTTAATCTCCTCTAGATCATTTGCGGGCATCCGATATGGTCTCTTCGATATCGGTCCGGTGCCTGACAACAACTCGATCAAAAACTCAATGTCTCGATCCGGCGGCATTCCTGGTAGCTCCTCTGGAAATACATTAGGGTAATCCTTCACTACAGGTACTTCCTCCTGAACAACTCCTGTAACAGCCTGGATTTTTGGCCCTTTTCTTTTTCTTTTGATTTATTTGGCTTTTGCTCTGTTTTTCTTTTTGGAGTGGTTCTGTGGCCTTGCCACCTAGGAAATCATCTTCGTTCCCCCTCCAATTGTGGCTCATCATTCCCAAAACCTTGCCAAGATCATGTCACTTCATGGCTTGACCAAACCCTAATTTCTTTTTCTCAGGAATATTCCTTTTTCTATTAAAGGAATAACCCTAATTGCCCTAGGTTGTGAAGCAACCTCTATTTCTGCCCATCCAAAAATCCCCAAATAATTCTTATAATTTTTTTGGGTCATATCTTCCTCAAATATGGCAATATATCATTGGCCATGTTTCCCATCATGCTCAATTAATTCCTTCTCTGTTCTGTCCTGAATGGCAGTTTGTAAAGAAAGTGCCATTTATTTTCGCCCTATTCAACCCAAACTTCTTGGAAATCTTTTCCTTTCCAAATAATTGCCTCATGCCAAAATTCAAATGAATTTTCCTAGTAAATATCCCTGAGCAAATTTTCAAAGTTCCTGTCTGAGGGAAGTGATTGTGAAGGAAGTACAAGTTAGGAATATCCAAATAAGTTACAATTTTGAAGGTCCTTCATATGATCAAATAATGACTCTCCACCAAATTTGAGCTCATGTAACTTATCTATGTGAGCCCATCTCCAAATCTTAGATTCTGGTCAGATTTTCAGTTTGTGAAGAAACTATATCTTATATTGCTTCAATTGAGCTGCAAATTTACCACGACATTATTCTACCTATATCAACTCCCTCCAGCAAGTTTTAGCTCAACTAGTCCATCCAATTGCCCTGTGTAATTTTTCGAAGTTTCTATCCAGAATGAAGCTTTGTGAAGAAAGTGCCACTTTGGTATTTCCAAATGGCATGAAACTTTTAAAGAAGCTTCATATCATCATATAACCCCTATATGCGAAATTTGAGCTCATGACAATCAAGTACATGAGTGTATCATCCAAATCCCTAATTCTGGCCAGTTTTGCACTTTCTACAGAAACCCTCATCTAAACTCCTCTTATTAGTCTTATTTTTGGTCATCAAAATCACCTTAGTGTGTGATCATCGCCAGACAAACTCTTTACCATGTTACCATGCTGGTTTAACCACAGAAAGTTACAAGCACCACCTTGTTGATTTACTTTGGATATAAGTGAAAATCTCTTCTTTGCCCCTGGACCGATTTATTTCCTCATTTTGACTAAGGGCACGACGGTCTATCTACTGGACATGGTTGTCCCGGCCAGAATGCGCCGTTTGCACCAGTGCCCGTGGTGATCACGCCGGCGTCATGCACAGTGCAAGCTCTGGCTCGGTCCGGCCACTTTGCTCGTCTCCTCCCTCCTCGTCTCGACCTCAAATGTTGTCCAAGAGCTCGCCCGTGCTCGACTGCGTCGCCCTAAATCAGTGCCTTATTGTGGTTCGCCATAAATGATCCGCTAGCTCCATGCCCGTGCCATGCCCAGCCTCTGCACACCATTAAAGCTCAGTCGAGAGCTCACTCGTGAGCTCTAGGGCTCTCCTCCGCGCCTATATAAGGACCCCCGAACCCCTACGTCAGCTCATTCATCCCTCCCCCACCTCATTTGCCCTCTGGAATCGCCCCATCTCGCTGGAGTCCGCCATTTTCCTCCATGGCCGCCTCGGCCTCGGCTTGACCCCGGCCACCACAGCACTCCTCCCGCCTCCCTGACATGTCCACCGTGTTCCTCTCCTCCCATAGAGCCGCCCCACCCCATCACCCCTCGCAGGAGCGCCCCTGGTCACGCATCCCCAAGGCCAGCGTCGCCGCCCGAAGCTCTCTATAGCCTCCCGTCTCTGCGTCCTCCACTCCTTCCCGGTAGCTGTCGTTCCTCTGAATGGGTGCGGCACAGACCTGCGGTCCCGCCGGTGCCCTCGGCCAGGCCGGGGATCGCCGGAGCTGGCCGGCCCCTTGGCCGCTTCCTCCCCTGCTCCTCCTCTGTTCACGCCATGAACAGGGTGAGCGGGAGGAAGAAGACAGCGCCGTTCGGCCCCCCTGCGGCCGAGACCCACGCGCCAGTGGCCCAGCGCCCTGCCACGTGGATAAGTGGAGACGCCCTTTAGGTGATTGCTTTTTTAGTTCTTTGAAAGCGTATACAGCTTCGTACGCTTTCATTTGCCCGAAAGAGTATTTCATTCTTCTTTTCCCTAGAGTGCGTTTTCTTGTTCAGAAAGCGTATTTCTGATTCTGCGCCTCTACCTTATCCACTCAGGGACTTGTTTGTGATGATACTTTTTACAGAAAAGTCCCTGATCTTCTACACCTCACAACTTTTCAACCGTAACTCTGATCGAGGTGAAACCAGCGCTCACTTCTTCGTCTCGTAGAGCTATATCTTTTGGTAACATTTTCACTAGGCGTCTCAAAGTGAAAATGACCATTTTTCCCTTGCCTCAAATCAGCCCCTCCGATAAAGAACCGTCCAACGTTTCGTTCCGCGGCTTCACCGCACTTCTTCCCGTAGTCTTTGTCACCCCCAAGCAAGCCACAATACCCACTTGCCTGATAGTCATGCAGTAGCCATGGTTTTCAACTTGAATATTTATTAAATGTTTGCTTGTTTAAAATATGGTTATCATTGTTTCGGTAATGATTCTTGGTTAGTGCTTACTTTCTTGCTATGTGGTTATGCACCTGAGTATCATGCCCTGCTAATTGATGGTATTCCTTTCATATGCTTATGCTTGTTAGTAGTACATGTTGATGTTGGTAATGGTCTTCGGTGCACGACTCTCGTCTGTCCCGAGTACCATTGTTATGCATGTTCCATTGCACCCAGTTGGTTAAATGCTTGCATGATGGCATTGTTGATATGTTCTTGCATGATATTTATTGTTGATGCTAGTGGTCATGCTATGTTTCTGAGAAGTATGTACTAGTGATGTTCATGCTAGTCAGTATGCCATGCTCAGTTGGATATGATTAATTGTTGATGTGGTGGATAGTTATGTTGTACCCTCATGATTATGTTGATATCATGCTCATGCATTGTAATTGCATCATGTTATTTTATCATGGCTCGGCATATTGCATTCAAGTTTAATCGAATTAAATTGAACTTGAACAACTGTTGGTTGAGTCATGGTGCCACCATATCGAGCTGACCAGTGCAACCACGCTTACCTTAATGGGAAGGTCCTAACTGGGTCTATTGTTGTGCCTCTCGCCGGTGCCTCCAACGATGGAAGGTTATGGGCGTGCGGTACCCTGGCCTGGTAAGCAGATATAACCTTGTGTTCCCGTAGTTGGATGACAAGCGCTTTTGTCCCTATGTGGGACCGTTTTGCCATGACGGTGGCCATTGGTGCCTTTGGTAGGCACGGGGCCACCCATGACCTGGCCCAGAGGGGAGTTGGTCAGAGTGGCCGGGAGAGTGTCTTGTCAGTAGGACGGTTTTGTCGGAATGTCGTTCGTCCACCCGAACGGGAGGGCGAGGCCATGGGTTCTGTGGTGTGGGTATAGTGTACTAACCTCTGCAGAGTGTATATTAATTCTATCGATAGTCACGCCCACGGCTAGTTCATGTCGGTCACACTATGGGTCAACAGTAATAATAATAATAATGTGCTTAATAACAACCACAGTTCGTTGAGGAGATAAGATGGTTGTGATCGTCGAAAAGATCACCGTTTGGTTACGAGGTAACCCATTGAACCAAGAGTGGTCCCATTTGTGATCATGAGATGATCATTGTGGTATCGAGGATACTGAGATGTTGAATATTCGTGATGTTGTGCGAGAATCGTGGGTAAAGATCAAGCTCCTTGTGGTCATTTAATGATTACTACGGTATTGTTTATACCAAGCTTGATTCGATCCTGAGATGATCGTGTAATGTCCAAGGTTGGTAAGTGATGCATGTGATGGTTACGAAGTAACCCAAGCAGAATAAGTGGTGCATATAGTGTCATCATGTTGCATGATAGTGTCATCATGTTTATATGTACATGCCATGCTCATATTGTTCAAGCGGCATCATGTTCATGTTGATCATGCCATGTTATTCTGATGATCTCATGATAATTCCTGCTTAACCTGTAATTGCCATGCTGTTGTTTGTCTTGAATGCTTCTGGTTATTGTGAGCTTGGAAGTACATTCAATGTACCGACCTGGCTTGTCATGCCAGTTTGCAGGTCATGTCGTGATTGCTTGTCGTGGTTTCCGTTCGTGCGAGCTAGGATAAATGTTCCAACCAGAGTCCCTGTGGATTGGAGTCCATCATCACCGTTCATTGTTCCGCTGCCAGTAGTTGTCACGCTGCTTTGAGTTGTTATGCTGCTTGTATAGAGCAAGTGTGGTTGGCATAGTGTCGCCGTGCCGATGTTATTCATTGTAGTATCAGAACCCTTGTATTCATATTCATGTTGTAATAGAGAGCTGGTTTGTTCTATACTAAACAGTGTTGTATTCCAGAAGACTTCACCTCGATCTCTGGGCTGGAATACGGGGCGTTCCAGTATTCTCTGAGCCGGGGTGCCACAACTCCTAAGAGGGAATTTACTTGGGTCCTCTTTGGCGCATGCCTGGATACATACTTAATCCTTTTTCCCTCCGGGGTGGTGACCAAAATTGACTTACCGGCGCAATTGATGTTTCCTCCATACATTGATAGCCAATCCATTCCTAGTATCACATCCAATCCTTGTGAATCCAAAATTATCAAGTCTGGGGGGAAAACGTGCCTACCTATGGTCAATGGCATCTAAAAACATCCTTGGCTTGCCATATAGTCGGCTCCTGGCGAGCTTACTAACATAGGTGTCCTAAGAACTTTAGTGGGCAACTTATACTTGTCCATAAATCCCCTTGAAATGTATGAATGCGATGCACCAGTATCAAAAAGAATGATTGTAGTAAATGACTTAACCAAAAACTTACCTATAACTGCATATGGCTGCTCTTCAACCTCCTCCATGTTAACGTGGTTCACTTGTCCCCTATTGAAAGGGTTGGGCTTCTTCCCAGAGCTTCCATTGCCCTTACCATTCTTTTCTTCTGGGCACTCATTGGCATAGTGTCCTGTCTTCCCGCACTTCAAACAAGTAATGTGACTTTGGTCCTTCTTGGTGGGTGTGGCTGGGTTAGAGCGGTTCTGGTTGCTACCTGCTCCATTCCCATTTCCATTCTTGGGGCCACTGTGGTTATGCGAACTTCCTCCATTGTGGGTATGGCCTCCATGGTTATGGGTGTATCCTCCCGAGATTGAGGAAAAACAAGGCTTCTGCTGAGCTCCTGAATTGTACTTCCCTTGTCCATACTTCCTCTTACGACTCTCAATCTGCTGCTGCTTCCCTTCAATCACAAGAGCCTTGTCTACGAACTCCTGGTAGTTGTTAAATGTTGCCACCATTAACTGCATACTCATCTCATCATTCAGCCTTCCCATAAACTTCTCCTGCTTCGCGGCATTTGTGGCCACATCATCTGGAGCATAGCGAGCTAACTTGCTAAACTCATCTACATACTACCCCACAGTACGATTTCCCTGGCGTAAGTTGCGAAACTCACGCTTCTTCATGCTCATAGCTCAAGTTGAGACATGTGCAGTGCGGAATGCTTGCTGAAACTGCTCCCAAGTGACATTGGCTATGGGGAAAGTGGCTATGTAATTCTCCCACCATGAGGCTGCGGGTCCATCCAATTGGTGTGCGGAAAAACGCACCTTCTCTGCATCTATGCAACCTGCGGTGGTCAGCTCCCTTCCAATCCTGCGTCCAGTCATCAGCAACTATTGGCTCGGTGCTACTGGAAAACACCGTCGGCTGCAACCTCAGAAAACGGGCTAAGTTGTCAACTGGAGGTGGTGGCGGTGGGTTGTTGTTGTTGTTGTTGTTGCCTTGGTTCTGGACTAGCAACTACATCAGGGTATTCTGCTGTTGGATCAACTGAGTGAGCTCCGGTGGGAAGGCAACTTAGAGCACCAAACACATTCATATCACACCAAATCAATTCAAGCAAGGGCATACAATCGATCTAACTATTGTTATAGTGCTCGGACTACTACTATATACATGGGGTAAATACTACTAATAATATGGTGGTTGACTAGAAATTTTGATCGGTGGAAGACTCCATGATATCCACTCCAGCTTCGTCTTCATAATCATCATCACTACTGTCGGGGTCAGAGTCGGTGTCGTCGATGATGATGTAGTTTTTGGGATGTTCGTCATCTCCTCCTGGCGCGGGTCTCCCATGAATACTCCTAGCTTCCTTGTCAGGTCGTCATTCTTCTCCACTAGTAATGTGATTTCCTACTCATATCTGTCGCGTGTAGAATTGAGTTCCTCTTCAAGATCCATGTTCCTAGTCATTAACTTCTTCAGATCTATCATGCTTGCCACATCTGGTTCTCCTGGCGACGAATGTGCTGGTTTAACTCCTGGATGAAGGCTGCAATGGACGTGTCCCTCCTGGTGCTGATCATCTCCCATGGCTCATCTCGGTGCCCACATATCTGGTAGATGGTGTCCATAAGATCCTTGTGATAAACTTCGCCGATGCGTCCTATGGCGATGTGGGCTGCCATGCTATTTCCTAGACTCCAGGTTGGTGCATCAAAGGAAAACTCTATGGGTTCAGTAACTGGCGTGAATGTCCACTACAAAAACGACATCCGTGACATTTTAGTCTGAACGATTTTTTTTCTGTCATACATATGACACTTCTATGACGATAATTGTGACAAAACCCGGTATCATCATAGATGTGGTTGGCTCCTACTTCTATGACAAAAAATCATGACAGAAAATGGGCTTTTCGTCCTGGGCGGGCCGGAGACACAGCTACATGACATTCGTTGGGCCATTCATGACCGAAAAACCGTGGTAGAAGCGAGGGGGAGGAAAATTTCAGGGAGTTCCCGGTTACGGTGGGAGGTCGGGGTCAAGCGGTGCGCGTTTCTCTCGTACACGTACGCGCGTGTGTGCGAGGCGTTGGCTCTAACTGAACCCGAGCGAGGCGTTGGGCTCTAACTAAACCCGAGCGATTGCACTACAGGCTACGCGTTACTAAACCCGAGCGATCGATCGATGGCTGTTAACTGAACCCGATCGAGCGATTCCTTCGCTACTTCTGCTAACTGAACAGTGAGCGTTGGGGGGGGGGGGGTTGGATGAACAGTGAGTGGTGGCGTTGTGTAACGCCCTCGATGCGGCTATATCTCCCACGTGTCGAAGCACGACTTAGAGGCATAACCATATTAAAAGCAATGTCGCAAGTGAGGTAATCTTCACACAACCCATGTAATACTTAAGGGAAGGAGATACATAGTTGGCTTACAATCGCCACTTCACACAATACAAGAATAAAGCATTACAACATCCAAATACAATCAAGGTCTGACTACGGAACCCAAAATAAAAGAAGACTACCCCAAATGCTACACAGATCCCCGATCATCCCAACTAGGCTCCACTACTAATCAACTAACAAACGGAACAACATAATGAACGCGATCTTCATCGAGCTCCTCCTTAAGCTTGGTTGCGTCACCTACACGGTTCAACGGCACCTGCAAACTAGTTTTGGAAGTATCTGTGAGTCACGGGGACTCATCAATCTCACACCCTCGCGATCAAGACTATTTAAGCTTATGGGTAAGGTAAACAGGTATGAGGTGGAGCTGCAGCAAGCGACTAGCATATATGGTGGCTAACATACGCAAATGAGAGCAAGAAGAGAAGGCAAAAGCACGGTCGAACAACTATGATCAAGAAGTGATCCTAGAACAACCTACGTCAAGCATTACTCCAACACTGTGTTCACTTCCCGGACTCTGCCGGAAAGAGAACATCACGGCAACACACGCGGTTGATGTATTTTAATTAAGATAAACTTCAGGTTTTCCTCAACCTGACATTAACAAATTCCCATCTACCCATAACCACAGGCACGGCTTTCGAAAGTTCAAATCCCTGCAGGGGTGTCCCAACTTAGCCCATCACAAGCTCTCACGGTCAACGAAGGATATTCCTTCTAGCGGGAAGACCCGATCAGTCTCGGAGTCCCGTTTATAAGACATTTCGACAATGGTAAAACAAAACCAGAAAAGCCGCCCGAATGTGCCGACAAATCCCGATAGGAGCTGCACATATCTCGTTCTGAGGGCACACCGTATAAGAAATCCATACAACTAAAACCAACCCTCAAGTTTCCCCGAGGTGGCGCTACAAGGGGCTCTAGTTTCGACCAACACTCAGAGGAGCACTGGCCCGGGGGTTTAAAATAAAGATGACCCTTGAGTCTGTAGAACCCAAGGGAAGGGATATATGGTGGTAGGTAGGCAAATGGTAAAGCCAAGGTTGGGCCTTGCTGGAGGAGTTTTATTCAAGGCGAACTGTCAAGGGGTTCCCATTATCACCCAACCGCGTAAGGGACGCAAAATGAAGGAACATAACACCGGACTGACGGAAACTAGGGCGGCAAGAGTGGAACAAAACGCCAGGCATAAGGCCGAGCCTTCTACCCTTTACCAAGTATATAGGTGCGTTAATAAAATAAGAGATATTGTGATATCCCTACAATAATCATGTTCCATCAAGGAAAAAACTCCAATCTTCATCTTCACTTGCAACTAGCAACGCTATAAGAGGGGCTGAGCAATGCGGTAACATAGCCATACAACGGTTTGCTAGGACAAGGTGGGTTAGAGGCTGAACATGACAATATGGGAGGCATGATAAGCAAGTGGTAGGTATCGTAGCATAGGCATAGCAAAAGAGCGAGAAATCTAGCAAGCAAAGATAGAAGTGATTTCGAGGGTATGGTCATTTTGCCTGAAATCCCGCAAGGAAGAAGAACGAGTCCATGAAGAAGACAAATGGACGGAGTCGAACGAATCCTCACAAACGCTATGTTACCGGAACCAACCTGAAGAAGCAACACTGGAAAGAATCACACAACATAGTAAACAACCAACACATGAACAGGGCATGATATGCGGGATGCGATATGCGATGCATATGCATGATTTGGAAAAGTTATGATTGAACCTGGCCTCAACTTGGAAATCCAAGAGTGCCACTGGAAAGGTGAGTTGATTTCGGTCGAAATCGATATAAAGATCACCGGAATCGGATGCACGGTTTGGAAATGGCAAGCAAAACAAGTATGGCACTGGTCTTCGATAATCAGCAAGTAACAATCTAAATGTATCAAGATAAATATGCTACAACACTCAAACATGGGAACAAAATACATGGCAGGGATCCACTCATGATGCTTGACAAAAGATGAATACTGAGCTACGGCTAATTCACTCATTAACAGGTTCAAACAAGCATGGCAAAAGAGCAAATGATAACAGGTTCACAGACTTAATGAAAATAACAACATGGCAGGATTTTAACATCAGGAAGCAATGTTTAGAGCAAGATAACAACATGCTATAGGAACAAATCATGGCAAAGCAAGGCATGTCATGAAGCTACTTAAAGCATACAACAAAAGTCCCTTACTGACCATAAGCCAAAAGGGACCAGCAAATACAATGGCAACCAAGTAAACATAGCAAGTTACGTTAACAGATTCAGACTTTGTAGAAAACTAGAACATGGCAAGACAGATATTAAGTAGGCATGTTTACGAGCTCGATGCACTCACCACAAAGCATTGCATGACAAACTAAGCATACACCCAACACGTAGACAGGGCATAGAAGCTAAACATGGCAAGAACAACCTTATAGCATGCAGGGATCAACTACAACAACCTCGGCAAAAATGCTTAACATGTAAACATTCTGCCAGGAACATTATATAGCAAAAGTAGACCTCGATTGAGTCTAGCTAGGGTGCTCCATAATTGCAACCAGAGACATGGATGGATAGAGCACAACAATATCTACAAAACATCCTTACTGATCATGCTCAAAAGAGGCATGGATCACTCTATAGAAACAAGAATACATGGCATAAAAATAACAACAGGAAAAAGACTTAGTGAAATTCTAAGTCCCTGAAATCAGCAACATCACGAGAGCTACTTTGCATGCTTGTGCTAGTCACCACAAAGATCATAAAAGTACATGGAATACACCCCTGTAAAGATGGCATGGCATACTTCAAATCACATGTAGGGATCAAGTTCATAGGAGGTACACATCAATCATGGCAAAAATGACAAAAGTCCAATTACTGATATGAATCTGAAACTAACAGAAACTAGCACTCTTCCAACAACATTTAGGGCATCAAGATGAACTCAAATGAACATGGTGCAATGAGGTGAAATGAAGTACTCGTCGAGACGAACAATTCGATATGCTACACGCACGAGACGGAGCTACGGATGCAAAGTTATGATGCGATGAACAGGGGCATAAAATATGTAGATCTCAAGACTTAGCAGATTTTCGAGGAGGGGGGGAGTAAACCTCCAGATCTGGATCGGGACGCGGATCGAGGTGGGCCGGGCTCGCCAGAGCAGAGCGCCGGAGTTGGGGACGAAGACGGAGCAGGGGGGCTCGGGGAGGATCCGGTGACCGGCGCCCGGAGCGGCGGCCTCGGGCACGGCGCTCGCGGTGGCGCGGGGAGGTGCCTGCGGCGGCGCGCGGGCTCGGCGGCGATGGGCGGTGGCGGCGACGAGGGTCGGTGGCGGCGGAGCAAATGAGGCAGCGGGTCGCGGTGGATCCGGCGACGGCGAGCGGCAAACTCCGGCGAAGGCTCTCGCGGGCACGGGCAGGCGGCGGCGTCTCCCAGGCCGCGGCGCGCGGATCCGGGCCAGGCGGGCCCCGCCTGGGCCCCGCGGGCCGCGTGGTGGAGGGGAGTGGCGGCGACAGGTGGCGCGACGGGAGAGGTCGAGCGAGGCGGCGGAGCTGATGTGGCGTTGCCGGATTGGTCAGGGCGACGTGGCGGCGGGGTGGACGCGTTTGCCGGCGGCCGGACATGTCCGGCGGCGCAGAGGGAGGTAGTAGACTAGGGTTTCGTCCGCCAAAATGGACGGGGAGGGCATATTTATAGGTAGAGGGAGCTAGGAGAGTACAAATGAGGTGCGGTTTTCGGCCACGCGATCATGATCGAATGACCTAGATGATGGAGGAGGTTTAGGTGGGTTTTGGGCCACTTTGGAGAGGTGTTGGGATGCAACACACACGAGGCCTTTTTGGTTCCTCGGCTGACCGTTGGAGTATCAAACAAAGTCCAAATGGAACGAAACTTGATAGGCGGTCTACCGGTAGTAAACCAAGGCCGCTTGGCAAGTCTCGGTCCAAGCCGAGAACGTTTAACACCCGCACACGAAAAGAGGTAGAAAGGGACACCGAGTGACATAGGAGCCCTGGATTGCAAAACAGACAACAGGGAAAATGCTCGGATGCATGAGACGAACATGTATGCAAATGAAATGCACATGATGACATGATATGAGATGCATGACATGCAAGCAATGACAAGGCAACAACAGCAAATAACTGGAGGACACCTGGCACATCGGTCTCGGGGCATTACAACACTCCACCACTACGAGAGGATCTCGTCCCGAGATCTAGAATGGCACCGGAGGGGAAAACGAAAAAAGAAAGAGGAGAGGTAAAGGTTGAACAAATGAACCTTGAAAGGTTGAACAAATCGAACGAAAAAATGCAACGAGAATGAGCGAAGTTGAAAGCACTTCGTTAGGAAAAGGAAACAAGGCAGAACAAATTCAAACAGCACTCCGGTTGGAAAGATATGCAAGGCTTGATAAAAATGAAAGAACTTGAGCAGCGGGCACACACTCCAGTTAAATGGATAAGCACAAAAAGAACATGATCTTCATAATCCGAGATGATGATTGAAAAGAGCAACATCACAATGCCTCCAGAACAAAAGAATAGAAGATAGATAATTGAAATAGGATAATGGAGAAGAAAATGCCACTTTTGCCACAAAAGAGCTTGCAAAGGCATCCTTAGGAGAAGGGTTGAATGGAATTGTTGGAAAACCAACAACGAAAAGAATAAGCTTGATGTGGGCTTATGGAATACATCTCAAATTATGAGGTGAAAACCTACCATAAATGGAAACAAGATTGGATTGATATGAAAAAGGAGATAAGAAACTTATTTCACCAGGAGGATAAATGACGAACTTGGGTCATTTATAAGCACCATTAATAGCGACAATCCTTCGGGAAGGCTTTAGGTGAAATATAGCCCAAGATAACTCCAAAGAAGAGATTGATGGATTTAAAATACCTCATGCTTAACAACATGTGAATCATGAAACATGAACCCAAATTATCAAGAATGACATAATACCACCTCCAATAATATGGTAGAAAGAATTGCACTCCGGATTGCAAGATGAAGAATGCTTGAACTCCTATGGAAAGAATCTCGATGAACACTTCGAGAAGGAAATAAATCCTTGATGAACCACCAAGTAGAGCCTCCATTAATAACTCCGGTAATAAAAGAATGATCAACCGAAAGGAAAGAGAAGTTGAAAATACAAGGTGAATCCTTGTACCGCTTTAGATGGATCTTCACGATGAGATAGTGCAAATTTGGAAATTCGGATTAAAGATAAAGCATCTTGAACCGAGAATGTGATATGATGAACCACTTCGTAAAGAAGAAATTAGATCACTTGGGTGAAACAATAATAAGAATTACGTTATGCGTATCCTTCACCAATTAAAATGATGAGAAACAATGGATTGCAAACAACTTATTCTCATTGAAAGGATTAAGAGAGATATGCGCAAATTTGAGAAGGTCTTCGACGAACCACCGATAGGATTGAAAACAACGAATACATTGATATGATAAACGAAGGAAGAAGAATCTTGGAAGAACCACCGTAAAATTAAAAACGATCAAGGAAAAGATAGCGAACCACCGGGAAGAATTATGAAATGAACGGAGATACTTGAGAGAATTTAGATACAAGTGAATGAATAGATCCCGAGCTGATTAGAGAGTACTTGAATGATGCGCCGGAAGAATTTGGAGAACGAGCGCTGAAAGCTGAGAATGAATAAATCTTCTAAAATGAAAGCCTCCGGAGAATCAAACTGGCAAAGTTTTCTGAAATGCTCTGGATGGTTGAAAAGAATTCTCACAGTCGAAAACAATTATGAGAGGATGGTATAAGGCTAGCACCATGAATCTTGAAGAGAATGGAGCAAGATTGAGAGAAAAATCTTCTTCGGTCTTCAAATCCGAGAATGACGATGAGAAACACCACCATGAATTATTTAGACACTCAGGAATAATCAAAAGTGAAGAGGTCGAGCCAACGATGAAAATAATTTGAAAGACCTTGGAGAAAGGCATTTGATTGATGAAATTCATTCTTACGTCAAACTTTAAAAGATTTGAGAATAACTCCGAGGAAAAATCAGAAGAGTCAGGTAAGATCCTCGGAAAAGACATGTGGGTTAGGGCCCACTCAAAAGAAACACACTTGAATTGAATTGAAGGGTAATTGCACCGGTTGAATTAAATGGCTTGAATGAGATAACATCCTCGAAAGAGCTTAACGAAAGCAGAGTGGAAACACGAATCTTCGAGATATCTTCAGCACTCCAGAACAAAATGAATAGCGAGAGGTGAACTATTAAGAATTGCACTGGCATGAGAAAGCATTGAAATGAGGAAAAATATATGATCAACAATAGTTGAATTGAATTCACCGGAGAAGAAAAAGAATGATGAATGATGATATTGAAGCTCCGTTAGCATCTTCCTGAGAATCACCGGATAAGAACATTGAAGGAAAGAATGAAGAAACTTCACATCCATAAGATGGATACTTGATTAAGAAATCTGAGCCCTTGAAGAAAAAGGGTGGGTGGGCGGGAAAACAAAGGCAACTTGGAGACGGATGAAACAAACACCGTTGAGAATGCTTGAGTTGATCTTGCGGATGTTGAAAAAAAATCAGATCCACTTGAAGAGAAAACATGCCGGTTGAAAAGGATTGACATGACAATCTCGATTATCATGAAGGATTGGTATTCACATAGAAATATGAGAACACCATTTGGGAAAGGTATGGAATCAACACTTGACATTGAAGCAATTCGAATACCACAACTCAAAACAAAACAAAGGATTAGCTCGCAGAATAAGCCGGAAATACTCGCGTGATCCTAAAAAAAATTTGTGAAATTTGAGAAGAGAAGAGTCAAAACTCTATGTCAGGATGCCTCACCAGAGCGACGAAGGGCCTGAGGAGTAAAAAGAATCCTACTCTCCGATATATATATATATATATATATATAATCCTATAAGACTCAAAACATTTTTCTAGACTCAACAACGCCAATGATTCGATCAAGCAGGGGGCTGCTAAGTTGGGGAAGGCTTTGATTACCAACTTGTAACGCCCTTGATGCGGCTATATCTCCCACGTGTCGAAGCACGACTTAGAGGCATAACCGCATTGAAAGCAATGTCGCAAGTGAGGTAATCTTCACACAACCCATGTAATACTTAAGGGAAGGAGATACATAGTTGGCTTACAATCGCCACTTCACACAATACAAGAATAAAGCATTACAACATCCAAATACAATCAAGGTCCGACTACGGAACCCAAAATAAAAGAAGACTACCCCAAATGCTACACAGATCCCCGATCGTCCCAACTGGGCTCCACTACTGATCAACTGACAAACGGAACAACATAACGAATGTGATCTTCATCAAGCTCCTCCATGAGCTTGGTTGCGTCACTTGCACGATTCAACAGCAGCTGCAAACTGGTTTTGGAAGTATCTGTGAGTCACGGGGACTCAGAAATCTCACACCCTTGCGATCAAGACTATTTAAGCTTATGGGTAAGGTAAACAGGTATGAGGTGGAGCTGCAGCAAGCGACTAGCATATATGGTGGCTAACATACGCAAATGAGAGCGAGAAGAGAAGGCAAAAGCACGGTCGAACAACTATGATCAAGAAGTGATCCTAGAACAACCTACGTCAAGCATTACTCCAACACCGTGTTCACTTCCCGGACTCCGTCGGAAAGAGACCATCACGGCAACACACGCGGTTGATGTATTTTAATTAAGATAAACTTCAGGTTTTCTACAACCGGACATTAACAAATTCCCATCTGCCCATAACCGCGGGCACGGCTTTTGAAAGTTCAAATCCCTGTAGGGGTGTCCCAACTTAGCCCATCACAAGCTCTCATGGTCAACGAAGGATATTCCTTTTAGCGGGAAGACCCGATCAGTCTCGGAATCCCGGTTACAAGACATTTCAACAATGGTAAAACAAGACCAGAAAAGCCGCCCGAATGTGCCGATAGATCCCGATAGGAGCTGCACATATCTCGTTCTCAGGGCACACCAGATAAGCAATATGTACAACTAAAACCAACCCTCAAGTTTCCCCGAGGTGGCGCTGCAAGGGGCTCTAGTTTGGACCAACACTGAGAGGAGCACTGGCCCGGGGGTTTAAAATAAAGATGACCCTTGAGTCTGCAGAACCAAGGGAAGGGATATATGGTGGTAGGTAGGCAAATGGTAAAACCAAGGTTGGGCCTTGCTGGAGGAGTTTTATTCAAGGCGAACTGTCAAGGGGTTCCCATTATCACCCAACCGTGTAAGGGACGCAAAATCAAGGAACATAACACCGGTATGACGGAAACTAGGGCAGCAAGAGTGGAACAAAACACCAGGCATAAGGCCGAGCCTTCCACCCTTTACCAAGTATATAGTTGCATTAATAAAATAAGAAATATTGTGATATCCCAACAATAATCATGTTCCAACAAGGAACAAACTCCAATCTTCATCTTCACCTGCAACTAGCAACGCTATAAGAGGGGCTGAGCAAAGCGGTAACATAGCCAAACAACGGTTTGCTAGGACAAGGTGGGGTAGAGGCTGAACATGGAAATATGGGAGGCATGATAAGCAAGTGGTAGGTACCATAGCATAGGCATAGCAAAAGAGCGAGCAATCTAGCAAGCAAAGATAGAAGTGATTTCGAGGGTATGGTCATCTTGCCTGAAATCCCCCAAGGAAGAAGAACGAGTCCATTAAGAAGACAAACAGATGGAGTCAAACGAATCCTCACAAACGCGACATTACCGGAACCAACCCGAAGAAGCAACACTGGAAAGAATCATACAACATAGTAAACAACCAACACATGAACAAGGCATGATATGCGGGATGCGGTATGTGATGCTTATGCATGATTTGGAAAAGGAATGATTGAACCTGGCCTCTACTTGGAAATCCAAGAGTGCCACTGGAAAGGTGAGTTGATTTCGGTCGAAATCGATATAAAGATCACCGGAATCGGATGCACGATTTGGAAATGGCAAGCAAAACAAGTATGGCACCGGTCTGCGATAATCAGCAAGTAGCCATCTAAATGTATCAAGATAAATATGCTACAACACTCAAACATGGCAACAAAATACATGGAAGGGATCCACTGATGATGCTTGACAAAAGATGAACACTGAGCTATGGCTAATTAACTCCTTAACAGGTTCAAACAAGCATGGCAAAAGAGCAAATGATAACAGGTTCACAGTCTTAGTGAAAATAACAACATGGCAGGATTTTAACATCAGGAAGCATTGTTTAGAGCAAGATAACAACATGCTATAGGAACATATAATGGCAAAGCAAAGCATGGCATGGAGCTACTCAAAGCATACAACAAAAGTCCCTTACTGACCATAAGCCAAAAGGGATCAGAAAATACAATGGCAACCAAGTAAACATAGCAAATTACGTTAACAGATTCAGGCTTTGTAGAAAATTGGAACATGGCAAAACAGATATTAAGTAGGCATGTTTACGAGCTCGATGCATTCACCACAAAGCATTGCATGACAAACTAAGCATGCACCCAGCACGTAGACACGGCATAGAAGCTAAACATGGCAAGAACAACCTCATATCTTGCATGGATCAACTACAACAACCTCGGCAAAAATGCTTAACATGTAAACATTCTGCCAGGCAAGGTTGTCAGAATCGCGATTCTGTTAGACGATTCTACGACTTTACGATCCAAACTAACCCCTATGAGTCTACGACTTTAGTTCTTAGAATCTACGTTTCTACGATCCTGATAGTGAAGATTCTACGATTTGTGATCCTACCATTGAAGCTCCGATCCGATTCAAAATCACGATTCTGACAACCTTGCTGCCAGGAACATTATATAGCAAAAGTAGAGCTCGATTGAGTCAAGCTAGGGTGCTCCATAATTACAAACAAAGACATGGATGGATAGAGCACAACAATATCTACAAAACATCCTTACTGATTGTCATGGAATTGTCACGGCAGATATTCTCATGGAAGGATTTAGTCGTGGAGCCATCACTACGGGTTAGCTTGAAGGGGTTAAACCGGACAAAGGGACACGAGAGTTTATACTAGTTCGGCCCCTTCAATGAAGGTAAAAGCCTACGTCTAGTTGTGATTGGTATTGCTGGGGTTTCGAAGACCAGGGAGGGAATCCGCTTTGTCTGGCTTCGAGTTGTTGTTTTCTGTCGCTGACCGCCGCCGGGTCACCCCTTTATATATTCAGGAGGATCCCGGCCGGTCTACGGAGTCCCGAGGCTGGCTCATACAAGTGTCTGCCTCGGTCTCTTCTTTCTTATCTTACAATGCAAGTTTATACAATCATGGCGGTTTACTATCATGGGCCCTAAACCGCCTGTGGGCTCTGGGCCTCTAAGCTTCATCCGTAAAGCGCCATCTTCTGGGTTTCCTTGGGCTTCACTATAGCTGAAGGTGAACTGGCCCCTCCTGGGCAGTTTACCCTCAATGGTTATATCTTCAACACTGATCATGCTCAAAAGAGGCATGGATCACTCTGTAGAAACAAGAATACATGGCATAAAAATAACAGCAGGAAAAGGACTTAATGAAATTCTAACTCCTCGAAATCACCAACATCACGAGAGCTACTTTGCATGCTTGTGCTAGTCACCACAAAGATCACAAAAGTACATGGAATACACCCCTGTAAAGATGGCATTGCATACTTCAAATCACATGTAGGGATCAAGTTCATAGGAGGCACACATCAATCATGGCAAAAATGACAAAAGTCCAATTACTCATATGACTCTGAAACTAACAGAAACTAGCACTCTTCCAACAGCACTTAGGGCATCGAGATGAACTCCAATGAACATGGTGCAATGAGATGAAATGAAGTACTCGTCGAGACGAACAATTCGATATGCTACACGCACAAAACGGAGCTACGAATGCAAAGTTATGATGCGATGAACAGGGGCATAAAAAATGCAGATCTCAAGACTAAGCAGATTTTCGAGGGGGGGAAGTCAACCTCCAGATCTGGATAGGGACGTGGATCGAGGCGGGCCGGGCTCGCCGGAGCAGAGCGCCAGAGTTGGGGAGGAAGATGGAGCAGAGGGGCCCGGGGAGGATCCGGTGACCGGCGCGCGTAGCGGCGGCCTCGGGCGCGGCGCTCGCGGTGGCGTGGCGAGGTGCCTGCGGCGGTGCGCGGGCTCGGCGGCGATGGGTGGCGCCGGCGACGAGGGTCGGTGGCGGCGGGGCAAACGAGCCGGCGGGGCGCGGTGGATCTGGCGACAGCGAGCGGTGAACTCCGGCGAAGGCGCTCGAAGGCGCGGGAAGGCGGCGGCGTCTCCCGGGTGGCGGCGCGCGGATCCGGGCCGAGCAGGCCCCGCCTGGGCCATGCGGGCCGCGCGGTGGAGGGGAGTGGCGGCGACAAGTGGCGCGATAGGAGAGGTCGAGCGAGGCGGCGGAGTTGATGTGGCATCGCCGGATTGGTCCGGGTGATGTGGCGGCGGGGTGGACGCGTTCGCCGGCGGGCGGACATGTCCGGCGGCGCAGAGGGAGGTGGTAGACTAGGGTTTCGTCCGCCAAAATGGACGGGGAGGGCATATTTATAGGTAGTGGGAGCTAGGAGAGTCCAAATGAGGTGCGGTTTTCGGCCACGCGATCGTGATTGAACGACCTAGATGATGGAGGAGGTTTAGGTGGGTTTTGGGCCACTTTGGAGAGGTGTTGGGCTGCAACACACACGAGGCCTTTTCGGTTCCTCGGCTAACCGTTGGAGTATCAAACGAAGTCCAAATGGCACGAAACTTGACAGGCGGTCTACCGGTAGTAAACCTAGGCCGCTTGGCAAGTCTTGGTCCAATCCGAGAACGTTTAACACCTGCACACGAAAAGAGGTAGAAAGGGACACGGGTGACATAGGAGCGCTGGATTGCAAAACGGACAACGGGGAAAATGCTCGGATGGATGAGACGAACATGTATGCAAATGAAATGCACATGATGACATGATATGAGATGCATGACACGCAAGAAATGACAAGGCAACAACAGCGAATAACTGGAGGACACCTGGCACATCGGTCTCGGGGCGTTACACGTTGCCTCTGGATGAACAGGACCCCGTGGTGTGGAGGGCCGGATGAATAGTAGAGGGTGGAGGGGTGCCCGTGGAGGGGTGGTTGAACAGGACCCCGTGGTGTGGAGGGTTGGATGAACAGTAGACGATGGAGGGGTGCCCGTGGAGAGGTGGTTGAACAGTAGCCGGTGGAGTAGCGCGCGGTGGAGGCTGGATGAACAGGAGCCCGTGGAGGCTGGAGGAGGTCGACGGTAGCCCATGGAGGCTGGAGGAGGTCGACGGTGGAGATGAACAGTATCCCGTGGAGTCCCTTTTTGCGGTACGCCACACCCCTCCTGATGAACAGGACCCTCGTTTCGACCGTAGGAGGTACGTTTCGTCCGTTTTGCGGCACGCCACACCCCTCCTGATCAACAGGACCCCCGTTTCGATCGTAGGAGGTCCGTTTCATCCGTTTTGCGGTACGCCACACCCCTCCCGATCAACATGACCCCCGTTTCGACTGTAGGAGGTCCGTTTCCTCCGTTTTCCGGTACGCCACACCCATCCCGATCAACAGGACCCCGTTCCGAACGTAGGAGGTCTGTTTCCTCCGTTTTGCGGTACGCCAGGCCTTGTTTCCATCGCCTGTTCCGTCCAAGCCCTCCCGATGAACACGACCATGCATTCCGTTCCGACCCAGCCGGTTGGCTCCCATGCGTTCCGTTGCCTCTCGATGAACATGACGCATTTCGTTGCCTCCCCATGAACATGACGCATTCAGTTGCCTCCCCATGAACACGATGACAACGATGTTGTTTCTCCGTTCCGACCCAGCCATGTACACGAGCCCTGGCCGTACGTATGCACGAGTAGGCATTCGAGACACCGCCCGTATGTACACATACGTGGTCGTATTTTCTTTCTTGCACCCTGGCTGCTATACGTACATGTACATGCTACGTGCGTGCCTCTACTACGACAGGTGCGTGCCTCTACATCCACTAGTATATATGTAGATACACGTTCGCGACCAGAATGACAATGCTACATACGCTTCGACCAGGTGGGTCCCGACTGTCAGGCATTTCCTTGCATGCGAAGATGTAGCTGGTGGGTCCCAGCAGTCAGGGGGGAACGTTTTTTTCACGAAATACGTTTGGCCGTTCAGTGGGTCCCCGCTGTCAGGTGGAGGAATAATTATTTTGCACCTAATAAGGAGGCACTTCCTTGCCGCGGCCATGGACCCACCTGTCAACCTCTCCACGTATAGTCCACGTCCGATGGAAGCCGTTCCTTGACCATGTTGACCACGCCGCGCCGAGAGCACCAGGGCGGTGGACGACGATGAGGCCTAGGAAGGGGACGACGCGGTAGTGGATGCCCACGCGTAGAGGAGTACGAGGGTTCACTGGTTCACTGCGGTGTGAGGTTGTCGTCATCATAGAATAACAAGGGGTGTGGGTGAGTAGAGGGATGGCCTGGCCAGTGGTGGGAGTAGTAGGGGCGGTGAGGCCTCTGCCGCATCACAGCCGGCCACGGGAGGCAGGAGCACAAGGCACGACCGGCGCTGGTTTGGGCGGCTGGAGCAAGAAGACCAAAGGTTGAAGAAGCACTACGGCCATTGGATGGACATCGTACGGTCACTTGAGCTAGAATCGTGCATATTGACTAAGTTGACAAAGCCCTTCGTCCCCGTCGACTTAGTAGGCCCACAAGTCAGCCTGCCACTATACTGGGTCCCAGCTAACATGGGGAGTACTCATTTTTGTGTGCGTAATAAGGAGGCACTTCCTTGCGTGCGAAGATATAGCTGGTGGGTCCGAGCTATCAGCGGCGGTAACATTTTTTCCGCAAAATACAGAGGCCCTTTCAGTGGTTCCCTAATGTTAGGTGGAGGAATCATTATTTTGCGCGTAATAAGGATGCATTTCCTTGCGTGCGGCTGTGGACCCAACTGTCGGCCTCTCCACGTACAGTCCACTTCAGATGCATGTCGGTCGTTGACCACGTTGACCAGGCCGTGCCGAGAGCACCAGGGCGTGGACGAGGGCGAGGCCTAGGAAGGGAACGACATGGAGGCAGGGAAGACTTGGCAGTTGTTTCCCACACGGAGGGGAGTACGACTGTACGAGGGTTTACTGGTTTGTCTGCCGTCGCTGGAGAATAACAGTAGGTGTGGGTTAGTAGAGGGATGGCTAGGCCAGCGATTGGAGTACGGTGGGGCGGTGAGGCCTGCACGGCAGCAGAGCCGGCCATGGGGAGGAGGGAGCAGGCAGTCCCGCCGGCGCTTGTTTGAGCGGCTGGAGTAGGAAGAGCAGAGATTGAAGAAGCACGACGGCCGTTGGATGGCCATCCAATAGTCACTGCTTGTGCGTCAACCTTTTTTTAGGAAAGCCTCAAATCTGTGGAAAACAACATACAGCCCAGCTGCCATTATTTCTAATAATATACAACCCATTTGCTAATTATTAAGGTTTTTTTGGAGCCCATATTCTTTTTGTTAGCATTACAGCCCATATTGTGGCCATGGTTAAAAAATTATACGAAATTTTGCATATTTCGGTGCGGTCTGAACAGTTTTTAATCCCGAAATTTCGACTCACATTCAAACTGATTTCAAAAATAAATGTATACCAATATAAAATCCAACAAATTCTCCACGCATAAAAATTAATGTAATTTAAAATCTCAAGATGAAAAAAAAGATATTTGAAACTAATTGCCAGTTTGATGTGTTTTAAAAATGTACAGCCCATTTCTCATTACTGATGGGCCATTTCCTCGGCCAGCCGAATGAAAGCTCTCCTCGTCTTGAAAGATTTGCAGCCCAACAGGCCTGACAAAGCGACTTACTTGGCAAATCACAAAAAACTGGGTTGTGGCCATGGACCCAGCTGTCAGCCTCTCCACGTACAATACTCTTCCGATGGAATGTCATTGACCACGTTGACCATGCCGCACCGAGAGCACCAAGGCGGTGGACGACAGCGAGGCCTAGGAAGGGGATGCCACGGAGCCAGGGAAGACGCGACAGGGGATGCCCATGCGGAGAGGAGTACAAGGATTCACTGGTTCGGCTACGGTGTGAGGCTGCCGTCGCCACAGGGCCTGGCTAGTGGTGGGAGTAGTAGGGGGCGATGAGGCCTCAACGGCAGCACAACCGGCCACTGGAGGCAGGAGCAGGCGGTCTCCACGGCGCTGGTTTGGGCGGCTGGTGCAAGAAGAGCAGCGATTGAAGAAGCAGCGGGACCGTTCGATTCAAATCCAATGGTTACTACTGCTAGAATCATTTGTTGACTAAGTTCACAAGCCCTGCGTACGCGTCAACTTAGTAGGCCCACAGGTCAGCCTCCAAACCGGTGCGCCCTAGATGTCAGTGGGAGGAATCATTTTTTTCGCGTAATAAGGAGGCAGTTGATTGCGTGCGGCCAGGCCAGCGGAGGGAGTAGGGTGGGCCGGGGAAGCCTGTGCGGCATCACAGCGGGCCACAAGAGGAGGGAGCAGGTAGTCCTACCGACGCTAGTTTAGGCGGTTGGAGCAGGAAGATCAGAGATTGAAGAAGCACGTCGGCTATTGGATGGACATCCAACAGTCACTGCTGCTAGAATCGTGTGTTCACTAACAAAGCCTTGCGTAAAAAAGTCAACCTCGAAATCTGTGGCGTGTACAACCCATTTGCTAATATTTTTATAATTTTTACTCATTTTCTAATTCATATGGAATTTATTGCAGCCCGTTTTCCATTTTTAGAATTGCTGGCCATTTTCTGGTGAGTACGAGGGTCAGAAAATTAACTAAATATGTGGGAAATTTTGAAAATTCGCAAATTTTTGTTGGGGAACGAAATATTCTTAATCCAAAAATTAATAGCCATAATAAAACAAATTTAAAAATAAATTAGTACCATGTCATGTTAAATCCAATGAAATACGTATAAGATATCAGTGAAGAACAAAAACAAAAAAAGAAACTTATATCCCATTTGCTATAATTTTTTTGGAATTTTCAACCCCTTTTGATATTACTTTTAACAGACATTGAACATACTCTTAAGCCAGGCCGGAATACATCCCTCCTTGTCTTGAAAGATTTGCAGCCTAGTAATTCGGAGAAAACAAATAGGCCTAGCTTGGGTATTCTTCAAAAAGAAATACTGGGCTACCTATTTTACCAAAGAACTGGTGCATGAGCATTTAACTTTATTTATTTATTTACTAATTTATGTTTAGGGGACCATGAGCATGTACCTGGGCCGGATTCATGTGAGAGCCTCCCTTCCAGTTAGTTATGGGCTTCTCTATTGGGCCTTCATCAGTGGGCTGCATGTTATCAACAAGTGGAAAATGTGTTCCGTACGAAAAATAGTATGCGCTACGTACGGTAAGGATCGAAACGTGCAACGACTTCCAAAACATTGTGTTTGTCATTCTAACAACACATTTATTCAACCAACAGACAAAATATACTACTGATTGTACATCGGAAACAACAACAGCAGCAACTAAGGCTGGGGGTGCAACAGAAACAGTAAGCAGGCCAGAAGAGTGAAGGCGTAGCTCTCTCATCCAAACCAAACATCAGCCATCATTACAAAAGGGCTACCAAAAAAGAACAAGTGTATGCATCAAACTAAATAAAGATCCTACTACACCAAGTGTACACATCTAACTAACTGGCTCAGTTAGATGTTACTATTTATTAAGCTGTGGAGATTGGCTGATGGCTTGAACCAGATGGGTGCCTGACGGGGGAAGCTCCAGCCAGCAGGTCGAAGTCTGATACTTGCGACCCTCTCTCCTACTTTGGGCTGTAGAGTGTTGCGGCACATATCAGGGTATGGTGCATGCAGAGATGCATGGTACGCTATGTACACACAGTTTTGCCTGATGAACGAAACCGCGCTGCCATCATGATCCTTGCCGTCGGTTATCTCCTGGTTAATTGGATAATTCAGTCCGACAAACAGAGAGCGTGTACCAAGGCTACTTACCAGTCTCCAGTCAAAAATTCCTGAAGACCCAGAGAAGCTGGGATCCTGCTCAAGGACCTTGCAGTGACTGTGATTGTATTCCGCGAAACAAAACGTCTGGTACGTGCGAACTATCATCAATCTTTCGCCGTTGTCTAATCGAGCCAGGAACCACCTACAACTGCCATGCCGCTTTTCTTTGAAAGGTTCTGGGATTAGGAAGGGTAGGGACACCAGGCAGCCTACAACATCATATCAAGTTGGAGTCAAATAAAAAAGGGCTCGTGATTTAGTCAATCTTAAGAACAGCATGTTATGAGCATGAATATTTTTTCAGCAAATATTGACAGCAATATAAGCAAGCCATCATGATATCATAGGAAAGTAACATACTATTGTAACAGCCATTTGTAGCGATGACTGGAGTAGGCCAGCAATACGTCTAGCCATAGAAGGAGTCAGCAGCGTAAATGAAGCCCTTGGGTTCAATGGCATCAGAGAACCATGGAGGATGTATGATCCTGTGATGGATGTGCAGATTTATCCACTTACCGCAGTGACCTATCAGATAGGCGAGACCGCGGTTGAAGAATGCAATTACCCTGAAGTCTTTATAATTCGCGCATCTTGTGGGCACTTGGCAGATTACAACCTTGAGCAAATCAAACTTGGTATCATGTTGGCCAAAGCAGTGCAGTGTTAATTGAAGGAAGGGGGATCAATCACCGGGTGTAGACCTCCACGAGCATCCAGCTGCCGCGATCGTCGACGAGCACCATCCAAGACGTGTTCATGCCAACCCAGTACATACCGTTAATGTAGTTGAGGCCGATGGGGATCGGATCGCAGTCAAGGGGGTTGATGCTCGCCACCCTACGATCGTTATGCTGTGTGACACGCCGTTTCTGAAGACCAGGCGGCATCAGCAAGCAAGGAGCTGGCTTCAAAAGCTCCGGCCTGAGGGCTTTGAGTAAACAGTACAGCCCCGACGAGCACGCGGCGAGCGGCATGGTACTGAGATTGACCACACGCGAAACAATGAGCTGGATTACCTCTATGGGGAGCGAATTCCAGCCACTCTTTCGGTGAACGCTGCTCGGTTCTGCCATTGTTAGTGCTCGCGTTTCGGACGAGGGGGGGTAGGCGCCTTAGCGGGGATGGAAGATTAGACGAGATTATGTGCGGACAAAGATGGAGAAGCGAATATGTGCTGCGGGAAGTGGACAGGTGATGATGACTACAGCACGCCGCTTGACTTACGAGACACATACCAGCAGCGTAGGGTCATGTCGATGCCAGACAACTTGCTTGAGTGATCACAGTACTGGTACTCCCTACAGTGCTATGCCCTAACTTGCTTGAGTAGAGTAGTAGAGTAGGACTCTGCTCTACTACTAGCACCGGAGGAGTAGTATATTCTAATCTAAAATAGTTACAAACTTCAATGCCCGAGCATGGAGCGACTACGAACCATGCTCAAATACCGTGTCTACATGGTGTTTGGACATGGGCGACAACCTCAACGTCAACGGTGCTGCTCCTGTTGCACCGTATGTGTTTCTCTCCTTCCTGTTCGAAATCGTGGTAGAATTCATGATTTATTTTTTGCTTATTCGGATTAAATCTCATAGTAACTTGCTCATATATTCAACTGGCGCAACGTCCCCTACAGCCACTCCCGTTTCATGGATGGCCTGTCAATGCCTCCAAGGAGCCCTTCGTCCACTGCTATGAGTGCCCGATGCCATTTTGTGGCTCGCCGGAGGACATGGTGCATCACCTCATGGATGCGTGCAGCGGTCACTACTGGCCCTTGGCGGAGAACATCAAGTACGAGACGTGCTACCTGTTCACCATGTCGGAGTCACTGGAGGATCACCGCCGCCTGCTAGTCTCGGAGGAGGACGACAACGTCTTCCTCTCTGTAATGTGTGTCAGGGGCGACGCTGCTGATGCTGACACTGACATGAGGCCGATGTACGGGTGCATGGTCAGTGTTACTACCCCGCCGGGTCACGTGGGCGGCGACACCGGCCTCATCGAACGGACTTGGACTCTGGGGAGCTGGGACTATCCCGCCAATGTGGACTTGGAAAACCCATGGCAGCCTTTACCCACCGACGCGGTGCACGGGGACTCCAAGGAGGTTCACCTGGACATACGCATTATCAAGTTAAATGTTGATCATTAGTCTTCGCTCAATGTAATCCGTTGTCTAAGCATGTGGAGACTTCCATGTAGGATCTTGCTCTATTGGAGTATCGCGCATGAATAAAAGTGTATCCGTTTATGGTTTAGTCTAGAATCTTCCATGTATGAATTTTTACTACAGTACTGGTGAAAGACTTACGATGAACCATTTCTTACATCTCCTCTGCCCGCTTGCAAGTCATCCTGATTTAATCCCTCCGTCTAGGTGTATAAGGGCATGGTTAATATTACTTAATAGTATAGCCAACTATTGACTATAAGAAAGTGCCATGTCATCTGTAGCCAACATGTATAACAATCGATACTCAAAAACTAATTCTTAAAGATCATTTCTTGCAAAGCACAATAAGTGTTATTTCTTCACAAGTTTTGGATGCAGGTTGAACAGTTGAACGCTTTTGTTTGCAAAAGATACCTTTTTATCTATTTCACCTGGATGTTTGTGAGCTCTAGAGATGAAATAATATCCGAAGAAACCTATCGATACCCGTTACACATGAGATGACCCCCACATCCTTTTCAAAATAAACAACTCCCCGATCAATGCATTTCACTCTTTGGTGCAACGCACGGGCACCTTACTACTATAGATTAGTACGACCAAAAATTGAACTAACATTATATATAGTACGATAAATGTTGATGCACGTCACCTAAAATTATAGTTTTTGTTGACATGCACTAACATTTTTTTAGTTAAATCTTTAGTCGAATTCAATGGGGGACTAATAAACCACGACCGATGTAGTACAAGTGTAGAGGGCGGCGCTGCACGGGAGTCTTACCTCTCACCCCGCTCGTGGCGCAGCAGTAAAGCCATCATATCACAAAACCCAACCACTGCTAGTAATAAGTGGCCTGGTAAAATAAACGGACAAGCAACCATCACATCCCTCCGTCTTTTTTGCATTTCATCTCTCTGCATTTACTTTCTCCGGTTCATCTCGCACACTCGATCCCTAGCTACTACTCCTAGGGCCAGTTCTTTTGGCGGCTTCCCCAGCTTTTCCCACAAGACTAGTGTAAGTGCCTAAGTGGACAGCAACAATAAGGCGCCTCACTCATTTATTTGGGCTTCTAAACTACTACTCCGTCCTGGTTTATTCCTCACCATTGTAATTTGTGCTAAATTTTGACCAAAGATTTAACTGGTTTATTGCTCACCATTGTAATCCCTCCGTCTAGGTGTGTAAGTCATCTGACGAAAACCAAATAATCCCAAAACACTTAGGCGCGGTGCATTAACTTCTACCTCGTTTCTTGTTTCTTGACATATCAACCAATAAGAGATAAAGAGTGTGCATGCTTTTAATGACTTGAGATATCAAACATGACATGCAGTGGTTAGTTCATTGCATGCAATACTATTAATTAGCAAATAAGCATTAACGTTTCTCGTTTTCTCCTCCTCCTTGGTCACGATAAACCAGGACGGAGGTAGTAGTTATGGGATTACTAATCTAGAAGCCTAAAAGAACTGGCCCCTGGTACTCCTACTAGTAGTAGTACTCAAGTTGGAATTCCAATTACACGGCACAACTTGTTAGGCCAAAATTCGATACAGGGTGTAGGAAGCGGTTTGGGAATTTGCATGCCTTTCCAACTAGTGAGATACTCCGTACAAAGTACGACAAAGAAATACCATAGAGAAGGAAGCTAAAAGTAAACAATCAAACGAGCATTTTGCATTTTTTTTGCATTGAATCATTTCACAAGCTTGACTAGTGCTGTTTTTCTACTTTTACAAAAACTGCATCATAATGTTAAAACATGCATTTGCACGTACTCCCTCCGTCCGGGTTTATTAGGCCTAAAGACAACTTCTCTTAGACCAAGACACATAGTAATTTGCTCACATAATTCTTCCATTCCACTCCCAATGCACTCTCTCACATGCATGCAGCCAATGAAAAAGCACACATGAAGTGTATTAACTTTTCAGGCATGGCACCAACATCAATAGCTTTCAATACAACCAATGAAATGGTTGCATGCATGCACCTTTCCAACGCGGGGCCTTATAAAAGGGGGCATGCTAGTGATGCTGAGAGGCCTAATAAACCTGGACGGAGGGAGTACATAAGTAATAGTAGTACTCCCTCCGTCTAGGTGTATAAGTCTTCCCTCCTTGGTCACGGTGCACAACCAAAGATGACTTATTGACCTGGACGGAGGGAGTAGCACAGTCTACAAGCATATATCGAGGGAGACGTGTAGTGTGATAGTATATAGTAAAGTTTGTGCTATATGCACGTACTTGCAAAATGCGTACGAATACACAAGGTTTCCAAACTTTCCCTTTGACATACTTAATTAAGGACGCTAAAAATTCCTGAACGTTTGGGATTTATCATTTGTGTCCCAAAACTAATGAGACCGCCTTATGAAACAAAAATTATACTCCTCCTAAAAGCCATGGCGCTCGCAGGAGCGCTTGCGGCGCTCCACGAGTGCCCTAGTGCGCGGCCGTTTCCCAGCGCGCCGATACAACGCCCCTTCTTTGGCCTTGCAACTTGCGAGGTGCTGATTGGCGGCTTGCCGGCGGGCGAGCGCGATCTCACCGGTGTGGTGATCCGGCACCAACAGGTATTCCTCCTCACTGGAAGCGTGCACCCGGTCCACGTACCGCCAAGCGTAGATGAGGCGCTTGGGCCCGACTGCACTCAGGGCGTCTCCACAGGCATCCTCCACCACCCTCACGACGCTCGCACGAGCCTTCTACCAAAGAGCCAATTGCCTGACTCTCTCGGATGCGACATAGGCCTCCTAGATAGCTTGTTCCACGGTGCGCTTCTCTTCCTCGGCCTTCTTCTCCGCCTCTATTTTGGCGCGCTCTACTGGAGGCAAAGCCTCCCACAAGGCGACATCCATTTCTTTCCAAAGCTGCTCAAGGTTGGGGGGCTCGGCGGGCGGCGCGGCGTTCTCCTCATAACAAGGAGCCAACGCGTCCTCCGGTGCGCGTGCTGGCGAGATTGGGAACGGCGATGCGTCCACCTCGACGTGTCACGGCGAGGAGCGGAACGCCGACGCGTCCTCCTCGACTAGTGGCCGCGATGAATGGAACGGCGATGCATCGCATAGCGGCGAGGAGCGGAACGCCGACACGTCCTCCTCGACTAGTGGCGGCGAGGAACGGAACGGCGACGCGTCGCGTAGCGGCGAGGAGCGGAACACCGACGCGTCCTCCTCGACTAGTGGCGGCGAGGAACGGAACGGCGACGCGTGACCGTCCATGCGGTGCGGCGAGGGGCTCCTAGGGCTTGGGAGGGGTGATGCCATGGTGGTCGATGTGAGAGGGAGGGGGAGGAGATAGCGATGAACATGAACGTGAGGGGGAGGAGATAGCGATGTAGTGGGAGGCACAGTATTTATAGCGAGCAATGGCAGACCTACATAAGATATGGACTAAGCTGCACTGACTTAACTGCAGGTCCAGTTGCGTCACTGACATGTGGGCCAAACCCATGTTGGGCCCATATGTCAGTGACCCAATGCACCTGCAGTTGAGTAACTACTATGTGGGGATATTTGTTGGAGTAAATTACGGGGGAGCGAAGGGGTGGTAATATTGCTGGTCACAACAGATTGGACGAGCGTGGGGGGAGGAGAGTCATGCATGTAGAGTTTTTCACACGGGGTGGAGTGGTGGGACCGCCGGAGGGAGAAGGAGAGTTTGGTAGGCATATTTTTTCCACACATGGAGAGAAAAAGATTTGGAGACGAACGGGCTTCCTGCAGGTATGGGGAATGGTGCATAATAAGTCATCTTGCATGCCGGGCTAGGTATAGTCTCAAGTCATTAAAAACATACATGCCCCACACATGTTCATATTTCAAGGTGCACTAAATTATTGCAGGCGATGATTAAGGCTGGCCATAATGGTGGTATCTTAGCTGGTATCATGCACATGGGAATAGCAAACATGCTAATGTGGCAGAGAATTAAAGAAGAGGGGGGGGGGGGTTAGAGTAACTAGTGTTCATGCATGCATTGGTAAACACATTTTTTGTGAAGAACGACATCACTAGTTGAGTACTTTTGCAGACTTCAAAATCAATATTTGCAGACTCCACCGCCTCTACTAGTAGGTGAAATTTTTGAATTGAGCCCTTTAAACTAGAAGGAAGCTAGTGGTACTCTAATAGCTAACCTTGTTGTGATGACAAGATAGGACATGGCACACACCTGGACAGAGGAACTAGTCTGCATTGTGCATTTAAGTTTTGTCTGATGTCAATGTACCTCTACTTTCACCAGGCTTATAGAAAAATGTGTCAACATTCACAATGTCAAATCAATATTTTTACACTCATTATAAAACATAGTTCTTATACTCATTATAATCAGTATTGTAGATATTGATATTTTTAGTATAAATTTGGTCGTGGGATTTCATTGATGCCTATCAAAGCATGGAGGAAGCGGAGCTTAGGTCTTGCATTGCCGGTCTCTACATAGGTATTTCTCTTCATAATCCTGTAATTTTAGAGACTGATTGCGCTTTTGTGGTAGCGTCTCTTGCATCAGGGGACTATGACAGGTCTGCTATGCGTGACCTGAAGATGAAAGCGTTGAGCATCTCGAAGTTGATCAACAATTTTCAATTGTCAAAGATTAGTCGTTCGGCCAATAAGGTGGCACATTTAATCGCTAAGTATAGCTTTGACAATAGATTAGATGGTATTCTTGTAAATAATGTACCGCCCTGTGCGGTGAATATTGTATCGAATGAGTGTACTGGTGTGGCTGGTTAATTAATATAAGGTGGTGTTCAAAAAAAGTATAAATTTGGTCAAACACATTGCAAATAGTTAACGGGAGTAAAAAGGACCAGTGGGAGTATCATGCATGCGGAGTAGGCAAAAAAAATTGCTTGTCCAAAAAAAAGGCAGACAAATTGCTCATTTATAGCCGGTCGAAGACTCAAAGGGCGTGACCGCACGAGGGAGGTGGAGGTCGTGGGAGGCGCGACATTTGACGGAATTAAGTGAAGTTACATCCACGCGCCAGCATGACGTGCGAACAGGCAGAAGCTATACTGTCAGGCCTACGATATGGGTCTAGTAGACATGACATCTAGTGGGTCCCGCATAGTTCTCGAGAACTCTTTGGGGGCTTGCAACCGTTTATCCATCGGGCAAGCCAGCATCCCCATGCCGTTCGCACGCCCAACTCGTACCCGTCTTCTACCTTACAACAGTTCGCTCCTAGTCATCCCGTCCTTTCACATTAGTTCGCTCCCAGTTTTTTTGTGTGGGGTACAACAGTTCAACTTCTCCTAACCCTCCTCCAAAATCCATGGCCTCCCAAATCTCCATGGTCATTGCTGAGTACCAGGTTAGAGCCATCACCGGCGATTAGTTCATTGTCATCTACACACGTGGATCCGAGATGGTGAAAGCATGGCTTGCTCGCTTCCTACGCATGTTCAACAGTTCAACGGATGAGTGGGTCACTGGGATGAGAGAAGGATCTAAAGGACAAAGAGAGGAAGAAGCCTAACATGATCCAGGTTTGCGTACATAACGTTTGCTTGGTCTACCACATATGCCATGCCGACATTGGGTGCCACGATTTTAAGAACTTCCTCAAGGACAAAAGAGTGAAATTCGTTACTTAGGCTTTAAGAACGACAGGGATGTCCTGCGTTGGATAGGTCTCGTTGTAGGCCAGCCCTTCGATCTCCAAAAGGCAAGCCTGGTGTCCTCCTCTCAACCTTCAATGCTGACCCTGGCTGCAGCCATGATTGATCCTTCGTATGCTAAACTAAAGAAACCTCATCACGAGTTTCATCATGCATGGGAGTCGAAGACATTAGATGAAGATCACATCCTGTACGCAGCAATGGATGCCTACCTTTGTTTAAATATCTAGAAGGGTTGGATGAAGAAGCAGAGCCCAGTGTTCGGTTCAAGCAAAGATGCGTCAGCGAAGAGGAAGAGGAAGAGGGACGAGGACGAAGTCGAGGACGTGGACTCGGACTCCGAGTAGGTGGCAGTGCCGTCGCTCATGCTGGTTCTACTGCAGTGTGAAGCAGACTAGTTGCTTAGTTTATTTTCAAGGGTGTGTTGTGTTGATGCCCTAGTAGAACTATGTTTATGTTCTTTCTCGTTAATTGAACTCTTTTGTACATACATTAGTACTAGTACTATGTATTACTACTGTTCTTCTTGCAGTTGGTACTACTGCTCGTATCTTCGTGTTCCTACTGTACTTAATACGTTCATACTAGTAGTATAATTTGGGTCAGTCGATTTGTGAAAGAAGTTCGATGGAGCGAAGGAAGAAGATGACAGAAGAGGTGGAAGAAGCCCTTCTAGCCATCCATGTTGCATCAAACGGCTCACATGAGTCGACTGACCCAAATTGCTCCTTCATATTGCAGGATCCACGTGGCATTCAAGCTCTCGAAGGTAGATTCCGCGTCCGCACTCGGTTTGCGGGCTCGACGCGCGCGCGATGAGCTTCCGCCGCGACAGCCACCATATGCACCTCCTCCGCACGGGCGGAGAGGACAATGAAACACTAGTTCCTCCTCGCCGGCATGCTGGAGCACGCGCTCGTCCTTGTCTTCGTACGCTGTGTGCATAAACGCGGCTCCACCAGCTGCTTACGTGCTTGGCAGCGCGGCAGCATCACGAGGTGGGACTGTAGACTACGTGAGTGGGCGAGCCTTCAACTTCATGGCACAGGGATGGCGGCGACACGACGGTGATGGGCGAGAAATTGTTGGCCGAAGCAGGCGGGCACCGGCATGCGCAACGGCGGCGGCGGCATATTGATGAGTGCGCGTGTGGGAGCTTACTTTAGTTTTATATATAAGGTTGGTGAAACTTAAAAGAAAACCGTACTAGTACACGTAAACATTAGACTTAGGCAGCTCTTTTATTAGTTAGTACCACAGCCACGATACGGAATCCTGTGCAAGCGCGTGTACCACGGCCGCGCGGTCGATCAAACGATGCGTCACCGTGTCGTGCTCAAAGGACATCCACCGAACCTTTTTGTGTGTGTGAAAACAATCCTATAATATTACTCAACTTTTTTTCCTGTGAAAGTTCATCACGCTGCAATATTTCCATATATTTGAATTTAGCTCCAGTTCGTGTTTGTTTGGATTTGGACGTTTTAGGTGTCCCCTAGTTTTTTAATACTGATTTTGTGTGTGTGACTGAGAGAGAACGTGTGTATGTGTCCATATGTGTGTTGTGGCGGAAGGGCAATGTGCAGACGGTGTGCGTGTGATACAGACATAGAGAGGTGTGAATGTGCAAATGATCATGCATGAGTGAGACATAGACAGATGCCGATACGTTGTGTATACATGAGAGAACGGTCTTCTAGTTTACTTGTGTGTGTGTGTGTGAGAGAGAGAGGAGCATCCGTAACACAACAACCATCTCTCTCGATTCGTCCGTCCCTCGCACGGTCGCATGCAACACATGCATCAACGCGCACATTTTGACACCCTCACCCGGCCCCTGCCCACCTCAAGGCCCGCACAATATCTTTGTGAATACCATTTCTCTCCATAGGTTTGTTTTCTCTCAATATCTGACACACACACACACACACACACAGAGAGAGAGAGAGACACATGCATCACAACACACACGCACACACTCCCCCGAGCACACAATTCATCCCCATCCAAGGTTATACGGCGACCACTCTCGCTTGTGCTTCTTTGCACCCCAACATGCACAACACCTCAATCTTCAAAGAAGGCATCGAGCAGATCGAAGACGGCGACCACACCGCGCTAGAGAATGTGGGGTCATTTGGAAGCAGGGTGATGTGACAACGGCTGGCTGACTCCTCCCCCACCCTCTCTCCCTCTCTCTCTTGCACAAAATTACCAATCCCTCTCTCCCCCGCACAAAATTGTCAATCCCTCAACCCATGAGATCCTTCCTCTCTCGTCCATGTTTTTCCAGCTCTCTCATCAAACATGTTGTCTCTTCTCCTTCCACGTATACAGAATCCAGATGCACACGCATCTCATGTATATTACATGTATCCATCTTTCTCACAGACCTAACTTCTTCCTTTCTCTTTCTCTCTCTCTCTCTCTCTCTCTCTCTCTCTCTCTCTCTCTCTCTCTCTCTCTGTCCCGTTAGGTTTGTCGCCTACTCTCTCGTCCACATACATACAATCTTTCCCGCCCTATCTGCTCCATCTTCAAAAGCTCTGTCTGCACGTTTCATTCACACATTGGGACATGTCAAAATGTGTGCTTCTATAATGGCTGATGTAGAGTTATGGTTGTTTTTTGTGCATCCTACAAAGTAATAACTATGAAATGCATTTAGATTCTCATTTTACTGGGATTATGTGAGCTTGAGCATGTTGTGAAGTACTATAGACCTTGTATACATCTTGGGATTCGACAATGATTGTAACTATTGAATTGTATAGACCATTACATTCGAAGTCAATAGCATAATATATTTATTTCACAATTTCAACAAATGATTAGTTCACTACAAACTAAGAAAAAAATGTGTACTCCCTCCATTTTCATTTAAGTCCGCGTATTAGCATTGGTGAAAGTCAAGTTTTGTAAACTCTCAGAAAGCTTATAACAAAAAATATTAACATATACAATAACCAATAAATACCATTAGATTCATTATTGAATGTACTTTCACATCATACATATTTGTTATGGTAAATGTTTATATTTTTCTATAAACTTGGTCAAACTTTAGTAAGTTTGACTTCGGTCAAACCTAATATGCAGACTTTACTACTACTCGCAAGTTGCTTAGCCGAATCACTCAACACGCCACACGGGGAGTCCAGTGTCACAAAATTTTGAGGTCGGCAGGAAAATGTCCCGCGACCCTGATTCGAGCAGTGGGAAGTTACCATCATAGCCTTCGGAACAGGCTTACGAATGACGCTTGGTAGGGGGCTGTTTTCATAACTTCAGGTTCACCCTACCCACCAACCCCACCCCGGCACCCAGAGTAGTACACCTGAATACTCCCCATTTTCTATCCCCACCGCAAAATAGACTTCTCCACGGCACCGCAGCCTTCGTGCTCCTCCCCTTTACATCGGCACACTCGTCCACCGCAGCGCATCTGCCTCATCGACGACCTCGTACGCCGCACTGGAGCCGGTCCACCGTCGTCGTCATACATGGAGCCTCTTCCCCGGCATCGTCTTCCACGGTCTTGGATCTGCTTCCCGGTTGCCAAGGCCAAGCGCAGAAGTTCCACCGTCGTGGACAATGAACTGACTCCCGTTGCCGACCATGACTCACAGAGGCCGCCGCGACCATCTTTCTCCTCCTCGATTGGTAATGTGTGTATTGAATCACTTTGCAGTACATGTGCAGTTCCAATTTTGTTTATACCTACCCGTCAAATTTCCTGGGTGCTATTGTTCCCGTAAAAGTAATTGGTTATAGCCTCCATTGTCCAATAGAATATCAGCTTGTAATTGTGTGTCGCTCCTGTATCGTGCTATGCTTGGGTAGGTTTTTCATCTGCAACCAGTAGTGTGGCAAATGATGGAAAATATTTTAGAACTAGCAAGATGTCCATGCATTGCACACATCAAGATGCATTTGTATGAGTAGTTTATCTTGTGGGAGAAAAGGATGAACGAGGGAAGGCCTTATTTGCAAATCTGGAGAGGGGTATGGGTATCTTTTTGCAAAATTCCCATTTGTTTCCTTCCTATCTGTCAGATATAAATCGGATGACCTATATTGCAAGAAAAAAAGTATAGAGAAAAAAGTAGATAGTAAAGGAAGTAGAGATAAATATTAAATATAAAATAAATATAACAGTAGCGAAGAGAGTAGAGATAGCATGTTGAGATTTTTAAAGCGCTGCGCATTGCGATTCTGTTAGAAATGCTCTAACATGGCAGACGAGTGCTTTAATGTTGCCCATAAGATGCGCGAGTATTACTAGTAGTATATTTTTCTTGCCATGTTGAGATTTTAAAACCACGAGTGCGAAAATGCAGAGGAGCAATGAAGACCAAACACGGGATATTCAGGATATCTTCAAGGAGCGTGGCAAGTTAAAGAGGAGCTGCACCGAACCTGTAAAACGAGCTTTGGTAAGTAACACCCTTTCAATTACTTTCATGGAGCCTCATGTTCTTCGATGTGTATATGTTGTAGTTTCTGTTTCTCTTAAGCGTGGTGTTCTTCGATGTGTAATAAGAAGAGTCTTAATCGTCCTAATGCTTTCGTTTTTAGCTTTATGTAGGAAGTGGGTGTTCTCACCTTGTAGTCTTTTTTATTTTTTTCCTTTTGAATTCACTTCTCTGAGTTCTGTTTATCTGGCTTCTACTAAATGAATCTAGGTTGCTCTGAGTATTGATCTAAAAAATAAGTAACTTCATGTCAGGATGCAGTTCCTGTGAGGAGGGAAGTATGGTCAACCTTGAGATCATGTTTCCCAAATGAGGCTGGATTACACACAAGGTGCCAGTTCCCTAATGATGCTGGATTAGACACAAGGTGCAAATTCCCAGATGATGATGGATTACACGCAAGCCAGGTGGAGTCGTCAGATGTTCGTGTCCTCATGGTATTAGTAAAGGCTGAAAGAAAGCGTGCAGCAGCCCTTGAGAATGTAGCTGAGTTCCTGAAGAAGCGAAAAGAGCAATCAGATGCTCTCTTCACCCAAGCCAAAGAAGAGATGGAAGAATCCAGAAATAAGCTACCAGAGGCAGCGCAGGCTAGGCGTCTCCTGCTATCTAAAACTGTTGTCAATACAAAATTTCCTTCATAATAGCTAGTTTCAAATGTTTATCCAGTCAGCATGCCTGTTGTGATGTCCGTGCATCTACTGATGTGGCACAAAATGTTTTTTTCGTGTCATGTAATAACAACAATTACTTTCCAAACAATAACAGACGAAGCATTGGACATGGTATAGTTCACGCGCAAGCCCGACATTCCAAGTTCAACTTCCACATCAAACTCATGTTCACAGATATCTGCACATTCATACATAATGTCCACAACCATGATTCACTTCAAAGCCAAAAAAATGCGAGGAGAGTTATAAATAAAGAAAATCCTCTAGTAGTTCCTGCTACCAGTGCGAGCACAACAAGTCAAGACCATGCGTAAATTAATTATATTTTAGTCATTTTTTGTGTTCTAAAATGCCTGCCGGCTCGCAGAAGGACGTGTTGCCGGCACATGCGCGGATTCAATGAAGGCAGGAAGGGTAGTCTTAAGCTGGTTGCACGCGGAGAGGAGGCGTGCTCAGCCGGGCCTGCAGCGAGTGCGGCCCTCTTGGCCGGCGCCGGTTCAATGCCTGCGCTATGATAGGTCGCGTTCATGTCAGAGCAATCACTCCCTCCAGTCCTTTTTTGTTTGGGTATAACAAAATCTCATTTTCCATTCACATTTTACAAGTAAAATTCGTGGACAAACTTTGACCCAAAGTACGATGGGGACTAGTAAACCAGAATGGATGGTAGTAGTTTTTTTTAATCAAAGAAGGGTTTCCCCTTCCGATTTTCATTACTGAAAACTAGCATCTAAATCTAAACCATAGTATTTTCCCTAGAACTACCAGGTTCAACATCTCGCAACATAAACCGATACAACCTCCATCGCAAAAAAACCATACAACCATACGCCAAGGAGGTACGTAGTACTATGAATTCCATTTTCGCTCCATACCAATCGTTCTAAAAACTACTTACTACTTATAACGCGCCATTGAAAATCGGAACTCTTAACCCCACTAAAAAACAATATTTTAAACGTGGCTACTCGATCTGTGGCAACTCGCAAGCCACCGCACTCCAAGTCGTTCACCTGTCGTCCCGACCATCAACTCCTATGGATCAAATTATCACACGAGCTGACTATTCCTACAAAGGTGCTCCACCACGTACCCGGTACCCGCGAATGCAACAATCGTGGACCTAGGGTTTTAGGGTTTATTTGTTAACATCGCCTTTACATAACACTCATGTGTGCGAGACAGCGAGAGGCCAACTACGTGCGTGCGCCTCTTCTCTTCGTATATGTACTCCACCGTTTGTCTGGTGTCCAAAAAATTATAATAACTACTAGCAATGTGCCAATGCGTTGCCACATGATCAAAGTAGATTAATACATATTCACTGATTTGATAGAAAAAAAGTCTAGTTTTCAAATATGTATATCACTAAAAATATGTTATGTTTCACTCAAAATATATTCCTTTGTCGGTTTTGATGAGATAAGGGAGGAATGTTGTTGGTTTCAAGATTCGAGAAGTGGTATATGTCTAATTTCTACTCTTACTAGCAAGATGCCCGTGCCTTGCACGGAACATCAAGATCTTGTGGGAGAAAAGGATGAATGAGGGAAGGCCTTATCTGCAAATGTGGTGAAGAGTGCGGGTAAATTGCCATATTTTCCTTCCTATCCGTCAGATATAAATCGGACGACCTACATTGCAGGATGGCAGGCCCACCATCATCACCAACTCTATTTTTATCCCTACTCTTATAAAAAGCATTGTCGGTGATGATCGTGTGCCTGCCATCTTGCAATATAGGCCGTCCAATCTATATCTGACGGATAGGAAGGAAACTATGGCAATTTTGCAAAAAGATACCCACACCCCTCTCCACATTTGTAAACAAGGCCTTCCCTCGTTCATCCTTTTCCCCCACAAGATAAACTACTCATACAAATGCATCTTGATGTTCCGTGCAACGCATGGGCATCTTGCTAGTTGTTGCAAAAAGCCCATGTGTGTGTGAGAGAGAGAGGGAGAGTGGAGGAGGACGGAGTGCATGTGTGACAAAGACATAAGGAGTGTGTGTGCGATAGGTATCAGCTTAAAATGAGGCGATAGTGTGTGTGCACGATCGAGAGGGCGTGTCTCAAGAAGGAAAGAAAAATCTACATAGATACAAGGAGCAGGAGAGAGACATGTATGCGATGGTGGAAGCACGAGTGTGCGGGTGTATAAACCTATCTAGAGGCTAGCTAGTCGATAAATGTTTGTGAGAGAAATATGAGTCGGGGTGCGAAAGCGAGAGTTTTGTGTGTGTGTGTGTGAGAGAGAGGCGGTAGTCGGGAAGGGGAGTGGAAGTAGGAGTTGTGTGTGTGTCTATGAGAGAGAGAGAGAGGAGACGGTGGTCGAGGCTGTCTGATCGGTAAACAAATGAATGATGTCAGTCTGGGATGGAGACGAAAAGGAGACCGCAACAAATGTTGTGTCTACAAGAGAGAGAGAGTAATTTTAGTGGTATGAGTCATATGTAGAGACATATACGGTGTGTGAGAGAATCCCATAGAGAGAAATACAAAGTAAAAGACGAGTGGAGACTGTGTGTGTGGCGGTGAAAAAGAAAGCTGAGGTACCAAGTGATACCAGAGAATAGTAGAGATGTGAGAGATAATGAAAACCGTGTAATGTATAATGATAGGGAGAGTGTGACACTTCTCAAGGGAGACGTCGAGAGACCATGTTTGCGAGGATAGGAGAAACATGAAGTGAGCGTGCGGGTGAGCTGGAGAAAAGAGAGTGATAGCTACCTTAAGGAGCATGCATGCGAGAGAGATGGGCATGAAAGGAGTGAACAAAAAAGGGATTCAAATATTTGAATTCGAGATGATGATACATGTAATCCATACTCAAACCAAAATTGATCTATCAAACATGCATACTCATATGAATTCACGCACTTCTATGTTATTTAATATGTAGATATTACTGATCCATACATTTTAGTAGAACATAATTTGGTTAATTTTTTTCGAATTCAACCTTAAGATTTCGAGATCGTTGTATTTGTAAATCATATTATACATATAAAGGAGCAGAATTCACCTGGATTCATACACGGTGGGCGCGAAAACACAGTGTGTCTTCGGCCGAAATCGACTGCCTCCCCGATTCATATTCATACACGGTGGGCGCCAAAAACAAACTCTCGTCGGCAAATATTCGGTGTATGCGAGATTACCGTCCTATCCCCAACTGACTAATGTTGCTGTGATGTAGTAGAAATTTGAAACGGGGGCTAAGTTTGTAAATTTCCTTGTATTTGAGACAAGCGCGCCCGGAATACATGGTTCCCCCTTCCTCTCTACCTCCCTTTTCCCTATCTGTACTCTGTGGGCGCCAAAACACCCTCTCCACCCACCCTCCTCCGTCCATCGTTGTCCGCCACCCCATCCAGCGCCGTCCTCCTCCACCATGCCGGAGTTGATACCCCGACGCCGCCGTCCATTACAAGAGATCGACCTCTCTCATAAACAACTTCAGACCGGGATCCTTGCATCCCATCCTCTGGCTTCATCCCTGCCATCGTCCACCTTGCCGGCGCCGCTCCTACGACCGTCTCGTCCACCACGCCCCGCCGCCACCGTCTACCCTCCTAGATCTACTTCCAACACCGCCGACAGCCATCGCTACCGCAGCATCGTTAAATTCTTAGTAGATGCGTACACGGCGCCACACCAGAGGCGGTACTCTTTCGTATCTACTCAACTTATTTATCGCAGCAAGAAAATAGATCACCACTACTTTACTCTGATTTCTTGTCTTGGTTGTGAAGTTGCCTTTGTCCAGTTTGCACCTTCAGATCTGCCATGACACGCTCAACACTATACTCCCAATGCTTATGGCTTTCCCCTTTTATATTCCACACTAGTTAAATCACAGTAGACTAAATTTCAAAATTTGGTCAGTCGATTTTTCAGAGCTCGCCGGAGTTCACCGGTGCGATCGAAGGGGCTCGGGTGGTTGTGGGGCCTCGCCGAAAGAAGAAAACTCAACGCGGGTGGGGGTTAGGGAGGGGGTGGGGGTGGGGTGGTGGAGGAACACAGGCGATGGGGGCCGGTGGTCCGGCCGGCGGCCCGTGGGGTGTTCTGTATGGGAAGAATCAGAGACGAGGAAGAAGAAGGGTTAGGAGACGTGGGATCTACATCCAACCGCCTGAAATGGTCGAGAGACAGCTGGGAGTTGCATTCTTAATGCGCTCTGGTTCATCATGTGTGGGCACTGCGCAACCAACATTTTATTATCCAAAATCTACTTGCTCTTCTTTACCATGTTCCTCTTCCGTTCTTCTTTAATATGTATTCTCTCCGTTCCTAAATACAAGTCTTTGTATAGATTCCACCATGTACTACATATGGAGCAAAATGAGTGAATCTACACTCTAAAATGTATCTCGATACATCTGTATGTGATCCATAGTGGAAATCTCTACCAAGACTTATATTTTGGAACGGAGGGAGTTAGTAGTACAGTATGTTCCTTGTACTGAAGATAAGCAGGGACATTTGCAGTGTACAGGTCTATACGGTCGGTTGTGATGGACACTTTGAGCCTCTTTGATTCGTAGGATGTTGTAAACATAGTAATGGGATTTGTAGTGGCCTGCCCACTTGAATCCTATAAGAATAGCAAGGAAATGCGGGGAGCTGTGTCACCTTTGAGAGTTACACTGATATTAACAGTACCACACCTTCACTTGAAGAGAGCTGGTATCCGAAGCCTTTCTAGCCATACCGGCAATACTAGCACATATATTCCAGCAAGTTCCACTTTGCTGATTTTACTCTGATGCTTAAGGTTTTCCCGTTATATCTACACTATGACCTATGTAGCTGCTTTGTGTCGCACTAGCAGCAGTCCACTCTTGAAGCTAAACACTACAATTACTTACAAAATTGGCACCAAGGCATTGAGTGCCATTCTGGATGCAATGAAACTCATACGCTCCCCACCTGTTGATTCTTGTTCATAATATGATCCTAATGACTATTCTAACCTCGAGGAGTCAAAGGAAGATGGCTTGTCCTGTTCACCCATCAAGGTGCCTGTTCTAATTTGGCAATGTTTTATTGATTGCGGGTATCTTGCATATGTTGTCTTGCATTTCTTCTACATTGTTGCACCGCCATCTGCTTAGTTTACTCATCATATATGTCGAGATGCCATGCCCATCCATTATCAATACATATTCCATCTGTCATCATACATGTTTTTCCACTCAAATGATGTTATTGTGCATCAGACATTAAAAAGGAAGAGGGTGATTGCCGAACCTGAAGGAGCTCTAGCAAAGTCCTTGAAAAATGTGGTGGTGCCGGAGAAATTAGACAGCACCTCACTTATATTGGTTGTACAACCAGTGACACAAAACGTAGGACCGATTCCAGCAGACTGTACTCATACTTCATTGGCCACACCACTAGCCCCACCACACAGGACCTGCACTCCAGAAAAAGGTATACCGATTTCATTTGCCATAGCACCAGCTGTACCACAGAAAAATGCCACTCTAGCAAAAAGTATAGCAAGTCCACCGGCCGAAGACCTATCCCAACTGCAGAGATGGCCAATTCCTGCAGATTGGACCCCATTCCATTTATTCCCAGTTTAAAAGACAATGCTTTCAATGTTGTTAGGGACTACGTGCATATATTCCCATCATGGGAAGATTATTGTGAAGACAAACACCATTTTCACATCTTCTTGTCCAACTTACATGTACGTGCTATTATTCATGGTTATTATTTTCCTGTTTTCTGCTGATTGAACACATCAATGATTTACATTACATTGTTGTAACTAGGCCAGGGTCAATCTGGATAGTCATGACGAGCAAAGCTTGCTTGTGCTTTTCAAGGAAGCATTGCAGCAGTATCGGTGTTACCTGAGGAAATCACACTTTGATGGCAAGTCTATAAACGAGTTTCCGGTGAAGTCTCTTGTGCTAAATTTAGAAGACATTGAATGGAAAAACCTTGTTATGCACTGGTCTAGTTCCCAGGATGAGGTACTGTCTATTAAATCACATGACAATTTGAACTTCTACTTTTCCGTATGTGCCTTACGGATCTTTTTTGCAGGAAATCTGCTTGAAGAAGAATTCCGGTTTGACAAGAACGACGGGATATCGCAAATATGTTGCCCGCTGCTTTGCTCTTGTTAGTACATGTTGTCCTGTATCAATGTACTTGCATACATACCTGGTTCATTATGTGACAGCAGTATGCATGATAGCTTGCTTATCAATTGTTCGCTCCAAATTGTCTGATCTGTATGAATGGTTACATTAGTGTAGAATATATCCAATGCCAATGTTTTTTAGCTCTGCATTGTTCTTGTAAGTACATACTGTCCTTTGTCAGTGTACTTATAATGACAGTTAGTTGTTCATGTACCATCACTCTGCAGCTTATTTTCCTTTGCCCTCCATTTTCTACACATTAGATCTATATTTACTCTTACCATAAGGTTGGTACTGAAGAAGTTTAGCTATGCATTGCTCTTGGTTGTACCTTTTGCTTGAATCGTTGCACTTACATTCATAGCTACTTGGTTATGTAGCATCACTCTTCATCTTATCTTTATTATTCTCCATTTTTTCGTATATTATCACATCTATATTTACTCTTAACAAAATGTAGAATAAAGGCAATGCTTTTGAAGAAGATTCTGTGGTAAACTTCTTGAATTGCCCCCCATCAGCATGGACAAGGCCTTTATAGAGCTTGTCTTCACCAATAATGTAAGTTTGTCCATCTCAAGCCTTCAAACTTTGTTGTATATATTTGGTTAGGCATGACTGCAACAGCTGTTTATTTTTGGTGTTTGCATCAAATTGCTTGTTTAAAGTTTATTATGTAGTTCATAAACAAAAGTTTGTCCTTTCTCAATTTAAGTTTTCAGTTGTACAACCAAGTTTCTTCTTCATACCATGTAAATTAAACTATATAGAGCAAGTGATCTTCTTTTGCACTGCATGTATGCTTCTGTTCTTCATCCATAATCCAGTGGTGTGGTGAACCTACCCACTACAGCACAATGTCATAATCTGCAATGTCTTAACTATGAACAATGTCATATCATTCTACTATTATTTAAACCATCTCTTTATTTGCCAATCTGAAATGGTACAAATTGACAGCACACTAACCATTGATACTTATGAGTTCTTGATCTGTAATCCAGTGGTGCCGTGAAGCTGCCAACTCCTTCACAATGTCATTTCCTGCCATGTCTTGACCTGAACAATACCATATTGTGTTAACGCAATTTTAAACTGTGTCACTTTATTCGTCAGTAAGAAATGTGATGAATTGTCAGCACTGATACTTTTATGTGCAAAACCTGTCATTTGTCTACTTGTTTATCTTTCAGAGTGAGGAATATATAAGTGTTGAACAAGCGCAGTCTCATCATCTTGCTCAGCTGCTTGCGCTGCAGCTCCCCAGCAGGGCTAACCTTTCTTGAACTCTATTGAAGTGCAGTCGGTTTTGTATATTATTTTGTCGGCGTGTTTATTTGCACTGGTGGCGATCTTTGATGCCCAGTGTATGTAGTCTGCTATCTGCTTGTGCTTTATTATCATAGTGGCGAACTTTGATGCCTAGTGGATGTAATATGCCATAATTTCTTTATTGTACAGTCTAGGTTTTTTCTTATTCACGATGCTGCAGTTATTTTACTGTATATATATATATATATCCTATCTTCGCAGTAAACCGGCCAAACCGTAAAATTATGGTACATAATCGGGCCGTCATGCAATCATGATGTAGGTTGGGCCTGAAACATGCCGAACAGCTCACGGGCCGGCAGTAGCCCGAAATGAACCCCGGCCCACGATTGTGTGAATCAAATCACGGGCTTTTAATAGGCCAAAATTGTCTCGGTCCTTGTTTGGCCCAATCAGATATCGGCTGCGAGCAGGCCAGATGCAAACCGGACCGTAGTTAGGCCCAACTATATGACGGGCTTTTAACAGGCCGAAATGTTAAACGGGCCCTTAACAGGCCAAAACTAATATCAAGCCAAATTACTAAGTGGGCCTTTAGCAAGTGGGCCCAAAAGCATAGAGTCCAGTTGAAGGGCCGAATCTGATATGTGCCATAATTGATCCCAAAGACTCTTAAAGGGCCGGACCTGATCCGGGCCGTAATTTGGCCCAGAACATGGTAGGCTTTTAACGGGCCGGATCTCATATGGGCCACTATTAGGCCCGGAGCGTGGCAGGCCATTAATGGACCGGATCAAATATGGGCCGACATTTGGCCCAAAACATGGCAGCCAGTTAATGGGCCGGCCTACTAGGGTCCTCAAAATCTTCTGGGCCTACAGCTGGGCTGGCCCATTAATGTCGGTGAAATCTCGCGGGCCTTTAGTTAGGCCAGCCCATTATGATCCGCAAGAATCTTGTGGGCCTTTACCTGGGCCGGCCCATTATGGCACACAAATATCTTGTGGGCCTTTACCTGGGCCGGCCCATTATGGCCCGCAAAATCTTGTGGGCCTTTAGCTGGGCCAGCCCATTATGGTCCGCAAAATCTTGTGGGCCTTCAGTTGGGCCGGCCCATTTAAACTTGATGTGCCGGTCCATGTGTCAACATATCATAGGCGCATCTCGCCCATTGGATGAGTGACACCTGTGCCAACACGGACCTGACACGTGTCTCCTCCAGCCAATGATGATTTTACACGTGGAAATCCCCATTGGTCGGGGCTGTTAACGGGTTATCGGATCCAAAACCCGACCCGATAGCTTAACGGCGTTCCGTTACGGTGGATGCCACGTGTCGGTCACCCTTGATGAAAGCACTTATGTGACGCGCGATTTATCGTCATGGAAGTGGACACTTCCATGATGATAATTTTGGTAATGTCACGGAACACTTCTATGACAGCGCAGGTATGACTATCTTGATTCTTTCATAAAATCGTCATGGATGTACATGCATGACAGAAAACGCGACCTACTGTGACAAACACATATCATCACGGAAGTGTATTTTTTTTGTAGTGGTCCTTCCCAGAACTTGTAGTCGAATCATCCAACGTTCCTCTTCTGGTAATGTGGTGGTGTAGGTCCCGGTGAAGTTTAGTATTCCAGCGTTCAGGTACCTAGTGACTTCCTTCAAGTGTCGCCCAATAGGTGTGTCTTCATCCGGTTGTGCAAACTTATTCCTTGAGTCCACCATCCAATAGATGAGAAAATGGAGAGGAGTCAGAAACGAGTAGAGAAGAGAGACCTATGGCTTATCTTAGTGGTCGTGTCCTACAGTCAACGCGTGCTCTGATACCATCTTGAAGCGATCTGACCTCAACCGGTCAAATCTCTATGCATAAGTGTCATCCCTGGACCAGTAATGTTAACACACACGGTACTTCGAATGATTTATAACAGAGTAGCAATCACACACTTATTACATCGGTAGTCTCAAGAGAGAACTTATTACAATAAATATGGCTTAAGGCCATCTAAATAAGATAACAGCGGAAGGCTTGGAGCATAAAGTGAGTCCATCAACTCAAATGGCATAGCTGAGTGCACGGCAACGACGCAGCGCACCTTACTCTTTGTTTGAAAAGTCTGTAACATGATATGTTGCAACCTGAAAATGGGCCAGCACATGGAATATGCTGGCAATGTAACACAATAGAGCAAAGGAACAAGTAAAGCTATCACTAAATGCATATATGGTTGGTGGAGGCTCCATGGTTATAATGTTTTGCGAAAAGCTAATGTTTTCCTGCAACAAAGGAATATATTTTATTTAACTATCATGGTAGTTGATAAACATTAAGAATGTTAACCCCATATCAATCCCAATTAAACAGTAATTAACAACCCCACAAAATAATTTAGAGTGACGAGATCAACATGATAATTCAAGTACCAGATACTCAAGATGTCCATTATCAGGGACACGGCTAACCATGATTAGTTTGTACACTCTACAGAGGTTTGTGCCCTTTTCCCCACAAGACTCGGTCTCCTCCGTTGGATTTCTCGCACTACATGGTGTTTGAGAAACGGATGACCGAGACATAGTCTTTCAGAAGCACTAACTCTTTACTCTGGGTAGACAGTTACACCTACTTTCCCCTACATCTGCAAGCCCACCACTGAAAGTGGTCATGCAACATACTCAACTATGCTAGAGCCCATGATAGCTTGTGGTTGCACATGGAAGTTTCTAGCATGAGTAATCTTATGATCCCTTTGAGCCTGGGTGGCGAACCAAAAGGACAGCACCGGTATATCCCCAGGTGCCTACAACCAATCCACCCATATGTGTGTTTAAGTAGCCACCTTAAGTTAGCCATTATTTAACACTCTCACATCTGTCATGGATACACTCAAACCCAATCCACGTCTGCGAGCATAGCATGGCAATATAAGCATCACGTAGAAGTAACTCCCAAGGGTTCGATAATAAAAGGCAATAGGTTCTACCTCATCATCTACTTCCCAAACCACATGTTATTAGATCCTACTCATGCAATGTTTGAGGATTGTAACTAATGCATAAAAACTGGGTAATAAGGGGTATGATCAATGTGTTACTTGCCTTGCTGATGATCCGCAACCCCGAGAGACTCGTAGTAGCACACTGCGCACTCCGGGTATTCTATCGCGAACAAACAATAGCACACATAAGCACTCAAGCATAGATGCAAGGGTACTCAAATAAGAAGATCCAAATCTGAAAGTTCAACTGAATATATTCGATTTGCAAAAAGAATCGATCAAATCGAAGCTATGGAACTAAAACTACGATCAAAAGAACTTCAAACTCGAATCTGCTTGAAACCAAATTTTAAATTGTCAAAACCATGTTCAAGTTGATTAACTAGAAAGAGGGGCTCGAGACAAAGAAGATTTTGGCGTTGGTTTCACTGGATTTGGACGAACGGTTAAAAAGTTGCGAGGGTTTGAAGATCAGGGGCTAATCTGCGATAAAAATAATCACGGATAGGTCCCTGGCCGAAAATAAAATAAAAAGAAAAGACTACGGCGCGAACGTTTGTTAACAGAGATGAATGGGCGAAAAGTGTTCGTTAAAACATACTAATGAACGAACGTTCGTTAAATAACCTAAACCGAGAAAACAGGAGAAAAACCGAACCGATCTAAAACCCGATCTAGGGTTTAACAGAACGACGGTGGCTTTGCGGGTTTTTACCGGTTCTCGAGCGCATAACCGGCGACGGCGGCGGCGCGACAGGGCAGCAGGCAGCGCGACGCGGTGGTGGCAGCAGGCGGCAGGGCGGACGAGGGCAGAGGAGGGTGGGGCGGCCGCATTTATACTGGGGATGGGAGGGCAGAGGTTGACTTGGGGACGGGGCCGGGCTGGACTCTTCCCGAGCGTCCGTGCCGGCGACGACGCGGCACGAGGGAGGCGGTGGCACGAGCGGGTCAGCTGGGCCTCGGCCTAGTTCGGTCCGAGAGACTTTTTTTAAACAATTCCGCCGAATGGAAAAATCCTAAATAAATATAAAAAATCTAAAAATGCCAAAAATAATTTTCACCGTCCAAATAAAATATTTAGAACATAGTGAACATTTTCTTGGACTAAAAATGCAATTTTGAAAAATGCATATTTTTCTAATTCAAATAAAATAACAAATAAAATCTTTATTTGATTTTAAATGTTTTTCCTCCAATATTTCTTTTATTTTGGAGAAGTCTTATTATCTCCTCTCTTTTACTTTTAGTATTGGAAATATTTTCGGAGAGAAAAATAATTAAAACCAAATTGATCCTCTTTTCAATATTTGAGAAAAATTCAAATATGAACTCTCTTCGTGGGTCCTTGAGTTGCTTAGAATTTCTAGGATCAAAAACCAAAATGCAACTAAAACATGATATGCATATGATGACCTATGTATAACATTCCAAATTGAAAATTTGGGATGTTACAGCTGGCTCGTTGGCGATGTGGAGCTTGCCAAGGAGGTCGACGAAGCAGCTCTCGGAGCTGGTTGCTCCCGCGTCAGGCGCGGGCTCGTCGGAGAGGCGGATATTGCCGATGAGATCAGCGAGGCAGGCCTCCGTGCAAGCAACTTCTGCGCCATGCAGCACATCGGCGCAAACGCCATCGGATGTGCCGGGCTAGCTGCGCTCGCTAAGGAGGAAATATGCCAAATGGTGGGCGCCAAATGTCGGGGGTGTCGTGCGACATATGCCAAAGGATGGCTTATCATGGTGGGGGAGAGTAATATGTCGCCGATGCCTGGAAACAGGATAAGGCATATATAGGTACGCCGACGCATCTTACCCAGGTTCGGGGCTCTCCTAGGAGATAACACCCCTAGTCCTGCTCTGCAGAGTCTCCGCATGATTACTATCTCAACAAGTAGCTACAAGCTTGCTCCTTGAGCTGTTTGGCTAGAGGAGGAAGAAGGGCAAGGCTAGCTCTACTACTCTCTCTACATGTGTGTGTTATCTAAGAAGCTGAACCCTTTGCATGGGTGCCCTGGGGGTTTATATAGGCCTACCACCTAGGGGTACAATGGTAATCCGGCTAGGTGTAGGACCCAGCCGTCAGTGTCTCTGGTGGCCGGCTTTTCCACGGGCTGGTGGGTCCCGCCGCCTGGTGGGTCCCGCCGGCTGTCTCTTACTTAGCCAACAGGCCGTGCCCGCCGCTTTCGGGTCGTGCCGGCTTCTTAGTACTGTGGCAATACCACTCATGATGTGTGCTTTGTCGGGGGGAACATGGCTATGATAGGTCTCCAACGTATCTATAATTTTTGATTGTTCCATGCTATTATATTACCCGTTTTGGATGTTTATGGGCTTTATTATACACTTTTATATTATTTTTGGGACTAACCTATTAACCGGAGGCCCAGCCCAAATTGTTGTTTTCTTGCCTATTTCAGTGTTTCAAAGAAAAGAAATATCAAACGGAGTCCAAATGGAATGAAAGCTTCGGGAGAGTTATTTTTGGAACGGAAGCAATCCAGGAGACTTGGAGTAGACATCAGGGAAGCTTCGAGGAAGCCGCAAGGCAGGGAGGTGCGCCCTACCCCCTGGGCGTGCCCCACCCTCGTGGCTCCCCTGACCGGCTTCTTTCGCCTATATATGTCCATATACCCTGAAAACATCAAGGAGCACGATAGATCGGGAGTTCCGCCGCCAGAAGCCTCTGTAGCCACCGAAGACCAATCTAGACCCGTTCCGGCACCCTGTCGGAGGGTGGAATCCCTCTCCGGTGGCCATCTTCATCATCCCGATGCTCTCCAGGACGAGGAGGGAGTAGTTCACCCTTGGGGCTGAGGGTATGTACCAGTAGCTATGTGTTTGATCTCTCTCTCTCTCTCTCTCTCTCTCTCTCTCTCTCTCGTGTTCTTGAGGTGGTACGATCTTGATGTATCGCGAGCTTTGCTATTATAGTTGGATCTTGTGATGTTTCTCCCCCTCTACTCTCTTGTAATGGATTGAGTTTTACCTTTGAAGTTATCTTATCGGATTGAGTCTTTAAGGATTTGAGAACACTTGATGTATGTCTTGCATGTGCTTATCTGTGGTGACAATGGGATACCACGTGATTGACTTGATGTATGTTTCGGTGATCAACTTGCGGGTTCCGCCAATGAACCTATGCATAGGGGTTGGCACACGTTTTCGTCGTGATTCTCCGGAAGAAACTTTGGGGCACTCTTTGAGGTTCTACGTGTTGGTTGAATAGATGCATCTGAGATTGTGTGATGCATATCGTATAATCATACCCACGGATACTTGAGGTGACATTGGAGTATCTAGGTGACATTAGGGTTTTGGTAGATTTGTATCTTAAGGTGTTATTCTAGTACGAACTCTATGATAGATCGAACGGAAAGAATAGCTTCATGTTATTTTACTACGGACTCTTGAATAGATCGATCAGAAAGGATAACTTTGAGGTGGTTTCGTACCCTACCATAATCTTTTCGTTTGTTCTCTGCTATTAGTGACTTTGGAGTGACTCTTTTTTGCATGTTGAGGGGTAGTTATATGATCCAATTATGTTATTATTATTGAGAGAATTTGCACTAGTGAAAGTATGAACCCTAGGCCTTGTTTCCTAGCATTGCAATACCGTTTACGCTCACTTTTATTACTTGTTACCTTGCTGTTTTTATAATTTCATATTACAAAAACCTATATCTACCATCCATATTGCACTTGTATCACCATCTCTTCACTGAACTAGTGCACCTATACAATTTACCATTGTATTGGGTGTGTTGGGAACACAAGAGACTCTTTGTTATTTGGTTTCAGGGGTGCTTGAGAGAGACCATCTTCATCCTACGACTTCCACGGATTGATAAACCTTAGGTCATCCACTTGAGGGAAATTTGCTACTGTCCTACAAATCTCCGCACTTGGAGGCCCAACAACGTCTACAAGAAGAAGGTTGTGTAGTATACATCAAGCTATTTTCTGGCGCCATTGCCGGGGAGGTTAGCGCTTGAAGGTATATCTTTAGATCTTGCAATCGAATCTTTTAGTTTATTGTTTTATCACTAGTTTAGCCTATAAAAGAAAACTATAGAAAAGGAATTAAGGTTACCTCATATGCTTCATCTTTTTAATGTCTTCCGTGAAAATAAGGATTCTGATATGTGCCAAAGTGTTAGAAGAAGAATGCATTAAAATGTTTGGCACTAAATCTTTGTATGATGAGCATGATTGCAATGTTGTTAGTATGAATTCCTTGAATATCCATTATGCTAATGATATGCAAAGCCACAAGCTTTGGGATGCTATGTTTGATGAAGATGATATTTTTCCCCCAAGTTTTGATGAGCAAATTTATTTTGATGATAGCATTCCTCCCATTTATGATGATTATATTGATGAAAGTGGGTTTGGAGTGGTCATGACTTTAGTTAATGTTAATCCCACTATTTTGGAAGAGCGTCAAATTTGGTACTTGTAGATCATGAAAAGAATGCTTTATGTGATAGTTATATTGTTGAATTCATTCATGATGCTACTGCAAATTATTATGAGGGAGGAATATATGCTCGTAGGAATTGCAATAATACCAAGTTTCCTCTCTATGTGTTCAAAATCTTGAAGTTATGCTTGTTTTGCTTTCCTATGCTAGCTGATTATTGTTCCCATAAATTGTTTGCTCACAAAATCCCTATGCATAGGAAGTGGGTTAGACTTAAATGTGCTAGTCATATTCTTCATGATGCTCTCTTTATGTTTCAATTCTTGTATTTTATGTGAGCATCATTGAAATCATCATGCCTAGCTAGGGGTGTTAAACGATATCGCTTATTGGCAGGCAACCTAATTTTATTTTTGTTCTTTACATTTTGTTCCTGTTTAGTAAATAATTAATCTAGCCTCTGTTTAGATGTGGTTTTATGTTTAAATTAGTGTTTGTGCCAAGTAGAACCTTTGGGAAGACTTGGGTGAAGTCTTTGTGATCTTGCTGTAAAAAAACAGAAACTTTAGCGCTCACGAGAATTACTGCCATTTTTTACTGGAGAGTTATATTAAGTTTATTATTTTTGCAGAGGGTTAATAGAAAAATTACTCACGTCCACCAATTTATTTTAGAATTTTTCGGGTTCTATAAGTATACGTTTGATCCATATTACTACAGACTGTTCTGTTTTTGACAGATTCTGTTTTCTATGTGTTGTTTGCTTATTTTGATGAATCTATGAGTAGTATCAGAGGGTATGAACCATAGAGAAGTTGGAATAAAGTAGATATTACACCAATATAAATAAAGAATGACTTCACAACAGTACCTAAGTGGTGATTTATTTTCTTATACTAACGGAGCTTACGAGTTTTCTATTGAGTTTTGTGTTGTGAAGTTTTCAAATTTTGGGTAAAGATTCGATGGACGATGGAATAAGGAGTGGAAAGAGCCTAAGCTTGGGGATTACCAAGGCACCCCACGGTAATATTCAAGTACAACTAAGATCCTAAGCTTGGGGATGCCACGGATGGCATCCCCTCTTTCGTCTTCGTCTATCGGTAACTTTACTTGGAGCTATATTTTTATTCACCACATGATATGTGTTTTGCTTGGAGCGTCATTTTGTTTTGTTTTTTTCTTGTTGTTTGAATAAAATACTAAGGTCTGAAATTCTTAAATGATAGATAGTCTTCACATAGTTGCATAATTATTCGACTACTCATTGATCTTCACTTATATTTTTTGGAGTAGTTTCTCTTTTGCTCTAGTGCTTCACTTACATCCTTTTAGAGCACGACAGTGGTTTTATTTTGAAGAAATAGATGAACTCTCAAGCTCCACTTATATTATTTTGAGAGTCTTTAGAACAGCATCGTAATTTGCTTGGGTTATGAAATTAGTCCTAATATGATAGGCATCCAAGTGGGATATGATAAAAACTTTCATGAAAAGTGCATTGAATACTATGAGAAGTTTGATACTTGATAATTTTTTTGATATATGAAGATGGTGATATTAGAGTTATGCTAGTTGATTCGTTGTGAATTTGAGAAATACTTGTGTTAAAGTTTGTGATTCCCGTAGCATGCACGTATGGTGAACTGTTATGTGATGAAGTCGGAGCATGATTTATTTACGGATTGTCTTCCTTATGAGTAGCGATCGGGGACAAGCGATGGTTTTTGCCTACCAATCTATCCCCCTAGGAGCATGCCCATAGTACTTTGTTTTGATAACTAATAAATTTTTGCAATAAGTATGTGAGTTCTTTATGACTAATTTTGAGTCCATGGATTATACGCACTCTCACCCTTCCACCATTGCTAGCCTCTCTAGTACCGCGCAACTTTCACCGGTACCATAAAGCCACCATTTACCTTCCTCAAAACAGCCATACCTACCTATTATGGCATTTCCATAGCCATTCCGACATATATTGCCATGCAACTTTCCACCATTCCGTTATTATGACACGCTTCACCATTGTCATACTGCTTGCATGATCATGTAGTTGACATCGTATTTGTGGCAAAGCCACTATTCATAATTCTTTATACATGTCACTCATGCATCATTGCACATCCCGGTACACCGCCGGAGGCATTCACATAGAGTCATATTTTGTTCTAAGTATTGAGTTGTAATTCTTGAGTTGTACGTAAATTAAAGTGTGATGATCATCATTATTAGAGCATTGTCCAGTGAGGAAAGGATGATGGAGACTATGATTCCCCCACAAGTCGGGATGTGACTCTGGACGAAAAATAAAAGAATAAAAAAAGAGAAGAGTCCAAAAGAAAAAAAAAAGAAAGAAAGAAGTCCCAAATAAAAAATGAGAGAAAAAGAGAGTCTCCTATGTTACTATCCTTTTTCCACACTTGTGCTTCAAAGTAGCACCACGATCTTCATGATAGAGGGTCTCCTATGTTATCACTTTCATATACTAGTGGGAATTTTACATTATAGAACTTGGCTTGTATATTCCAATGATGGGCTTCCTCAAAATTGCCCTAGGTCTTCATGAGCAAGCAAGTTGGATGCAGACCCACTTGGTTATATCGTTGAGCTTTCATACACTTATAGCTCTAGTGCATCCGTTGCATGGCAATCCCTACTTACTCACATTGATATCTATTGATGGGCATCTCCATAGCCCGTTGATACGCCTAGTTGATGTGAGACTATCTTCTCCTTTTTGTCTTCTCCACAACCACCATTCTATTCCACATATAGTGCTATATCCATGGCTCACGCTCATATTTTGCGTGAAGATTGAGAAAGTTTGAGAACATCAAAAGTATGAAACAGTTGAAGATAGAGCATAGCCAGACTATATGATTTTGTAGGGATAACTTTCTTTGGCCATGTTATTTTGAGAAGACATGATTGCTTAGTTAGTATACTTGAAGTATTATTATTTTTATGTCAATATTAAACTTTTATCTTGAATCTTTCAGATCTAAACATTCATGCCACAATAAAGAAAAATTACATTGAGAAATATGTTAGAAAGCATACCACATCAAAAATTCTTTTTTATCATTTACCTACTCGAGGATGAGCAGGAATTAAGCTTGGGGATGCTTGAGACGTCTCCAACATATCTATAATTTTTGATTGCTCCATGCTATTATATTATCTGCTTTGGATGTTAATGGGCTTTACTTTACACTTTTATATCATTTTTGGGACTAACCTATTAACCGGAGGCCCAGCCCAAATTGCTGCTTTTTTTTGCCTATTTTAGTGTTTAATAGAAAAGGAATATTAAATGAAGTCCAAACGCAATGAAACCTTCGGGAACGTGATTTTCTCAACAAACGTGATCCAGGAGACTTGGAGTGGGCGTCAAGAAACAATTGGGGAGGCGACGAGGCAAGGGGCGCGCCCTCCACCCTCGTGGGCCCCTCGTTGCTCCATCGACCTACTTCCTCCTGTATAAGTTCACGTACCCCGCAAACATCCAGGAGCACCACGAAAACCTAATTCCATCGCCGCAACCTTTTGTACCCAAGAGATCCCATCTTGGGGCCTTTTCCGGAGCTCCGCCGGAGGGGGCATTGATCACGGAGGGCCTCTACACTAACTCCATGGCCTCTAAAAATAAGAAGCAAAACAAGCAAAGACTCATATCATACAAGACGCTCCAAGCAAAACTCATGATATGTGACGAATAAAAATATAGCTCCAAGTAAAATACCGATGGTCGTTAGAAGAACGAGGGGATGCCACTCAGGCGTCTCCAAGCTTAGTTGCTTGCTTCTCTTTTAGATAATGGCCTCGGATGCCATGGGGCATCCCCAAGCTTAGGCTCTTCTTACTCCTTATTCCTTCATCCATCGTGATCTCACCCAAAACTTGAAAACTTCAATCACACAAAACTTAACAAAACCTTCGTGAGATCCGTTAGTATAACAAAGCAAATCACTACTCTAACTACTCTTGAAAACCCATTCATATTTTATTTTTGCATTATATCTACTGTATTCCAACTTTACTATAGCTTATATCATCCAATACAAACCATAAATTCATCAAAATAAGCACACAACGAAAAGAAAACAGAATCTGTCAAAAATAGAACAGTTTGTAGTAATCTGAAAACTTCGAATACTTCTTGAACTCTAAAAATTCTGAAAAAATAGGACAACATGGGAAGTGTTGGGAAACGTAGTAATTTCAAAAAATTTCCTACGCACACGCAAGATCATGGTGATGCCTAGCAACGAGGGGGAGAGTCTGATCTACGTACCCTTGTAGATCGCAACGGAAGCGTTGACACAACGTAGAGGAAGTAGTTGTACATCTTCTTCCCGATCCGACCGATCCAAGCACCGTTACTCCGGCACCTCCGAGTTCTTAGCACACATACAGCTTGATGACGATCCCCAGGCTCCGATCCAGCAAAGCTTCGGGGAGGAGTTCCGTTAGCACGACGGCGTGGTGACGATCTTGATGTTCTACCGACGCAGGGCTTTGCCTAAGCACTACAACGATATGATCGAGGTGGAATATGGTGGCAGGGGGCACCGCACACGGCTAAGGAACGACCTCAATGATCAACTTGTGTGTCTAGAGGTGCCCCCTGCCCCCGTATATAAAGGATCCAAGGGGGGGGCTGGCCGGCCAAGGAGGAGGGCGCAGGAGGAGTCCTACTCCTACCGGGAGTAGGACTCCCCCCCCCCTCAATCCTATTCCTAATAGGATTCCGAGAGAGAGGGAGGGAGAGAGAGAGAAGGGGGCTGGCCACCTCTCCTAGTCCTAATAGGGCTAGGGGAGGGGGGAGGCGCGCAGCCCACCTTGAGCTGCCCCTTTCACCTTTCCACCAAGGCCCAATAAGGCCCATATGGTTCCCGGGGGGTTCCGGTAAGCTCCCGGTACTCCGGTAAAATCCCGATTTCACCCGGAACACTTCCGATATCCAAATATAGGCTTCCAATATATCAATCTTTATGTCTCGACCATTTCGAGACTCCTCGTCATGTCCGTGATCACATCCGGGACTCCGAACAATCTTCGGTACATCAAAATGCATAAACTCATAATAACTGTCATCGTAACGTTAAACGTGCGGACCCTACGGTTCGAGAACAATGTAGACATGACCGAGACACGTCTCCGGTCAATAACCAATAGCGGGACCTGGATGCCCATATTGGCTCCTACATATTCTACGAAGATCTTTATCGGTCAGACCGCATAACAACATACGTTGTTCCCTTTGTCATCGGTATGTTACTTGCCCGAGATTCGATCGTCTGTATCCAATACCTAGTTCAATCTCGTTACCGGCAAGTCTCTTTACTCGTTCCATAATACATCATCCCGCAACTAACTTATTAGTTGCAATGCTTGCAAGGCTTGAGTGATGTGCATTACCGAGAGGGCCCAGAGATACCTCTCCGACAATCGGAGTGACAAATCCTAATCTCGAAATATGCCAACCCAACATCTACCTTTGGAGACACCTGTAGTACTCCTTTATAATCACCCAGTTACGTTGTGACGTTTGGTAGTACCCAAAGTGTTCCTCCGGTAAACGGGAGTTGCATAATCTCATAGTCATAGGAACATCTATAAGTCATGAAGAAGGCAATAGCAACATACTAAACGATCGGGTGCTAAGCTAATGGAATGGGTCATGTAAATCAGATCATTCAACTAATGATGTGACCTTGTTAATCAAATAACAACTCTTTGTTCATGGTTAGGAAACTTAACCATCTTTGATTAATGAGCTAGTCTAGTAGAGGCATACTAGTGACACTCTGTTTGTCTATGTATTCACACATGTATTATGTTTCCGGTTAATACAATTCTAGCATGAATAATAAACATTTATCATGATATAAGGAAATAAATAATAACTTTATTATTGCCTCTAGGGCATATTTCCTTCAGTCTCCCACTTGCACTAGAGTCAATAATCTAGATTACATCACCATGTGATTAACATCGATAGTTCACATCATCATGTGATTAACACCCATAGTTCACATCGCCATGTGACCAACACTCAAAGTGTTTACTAGAGTCAGTAATCTAGTTCACATCTCTATGTGATTAACACCCAAAGAGTACTAAGGTGTGATCATGTTTTGCTTGTGAGATAATTTTAGTCAACGGGTCTGTCACATTCAGATCCGTAAGTATTTTGCAAGTTCTATGTCTACAATGCTCTACACGGAGCTACTCTAGCTAATTGCTCCCACTTTCAATATGTATCCAGATTGAGACTTAAAATCATCTAGATCAGTGTCAAAAACTTGCATCGACGTAACCCTTTACGATGAACCTTTTTGTCACGTCCATAATCGAGAAACATATCCTTATTTCACTAAGGATAATTCTGACCGCTGTCCAGTGATCTACTCCTAGATCACCATTGTACTCCCTTGCCAAATCAATGCAGGGTATACAATAGATCTGGTATACAGCATGACATACTTTATAGAACCTATGGCCAAGGCATAGGGAATGACTTTCATTCTCTTTCTATCTTCTGCCGTGGTTGGGCTTTGAGTCTTACTCAATTTCACACCTTGTAACATCGGCAAGAAACTCTTTCTTTCACTGTTCCATTTTGAACTACTTCAAAATCTTGTCAAGGTATGTATTTATTGAAAAAACTTATCAAGAGCGTTGATCTATCTCTATAGATCTTGAAGCTCAATATGTAAGCAGCTTCACCGAAGTCTTTCTTTGAAAAACTCCTTTCAAACACTCCTTTATTCTTTACAGAACAATTCTACATTATTTCCGATCAACAATATGTCATTCACATATACTTATCAGAAATGCTGTAGTGCTCCCACTCACTTTCTCGTAAATACAGGCTTCACCGCAAGTCTGTATAAAACTATATGCTTTGATCAACTCATCAAAGCATATATTCCAACTCCGAGATGCTTGCACCAGTCCACAGATAGATCGCTGGAGCTTGCACATTTTGTTAGCACCTTTCGGATTGACAAAACCTTCTAGTTGTATCGTATACAACTCTTCTTTAATAAATCCATAAAGGAATTCAGTTTTGTTTATCCATTTGCTAGATTTCATAAAATGCGGCAATTGCTAACATGATTCGGACACACTTAAGCATAGATACGAGTGAGAATCTCTCATCATAGTCAACACCTTGAACTTGTCGAAAACCTTTTGCGACAATTCTAGCTTTGTAGATAATAACACTACTATCAGCGTCCGTCTTCCTCTTGAAGATCCATTTATTTTTATGGCTTGCCGATCATCGTGCAAATCCATCAAAGTCCATACTTTGTTCTCATACATGGATCCTATCTCAGATTTCATGGCCTCAAGCCATTTATCGGAATCTGGGCTCATCATCGCTTCCTCATAGTTCGTAGGTTCATCATGGTCAAGTAACATGACCTCCAGAAAAGGATTACCGTACCACTTTGGTGCGGATCTCAATCTAGTTTACCTACGAGGTTCGGTAGTAACTTGATCTGAAGTTACATGATCATCATCATTAGCTTCCTCACTAATTGGTGTAGGAGTCATAGGAACAAATTTCTGTGATGAACTACTTTCCAATAAAGGAGAAGGTACAATTACCTTGTCAAGTTTTCTACTTTCCTCCCACTCACTTATTTCGAGAGAAACTCCTTCTCTAGAAAGTATCCATTCTCAGCAACGAATGTCTTGCCTTTGGATCTGTGATAGAAGGTGTACCCAACTGTTTCCTTTGGGTATCCTATGAAGACGCACTTCTCCGATTTGGGTTTGAGCTTATCAGGTTGAAACTTTTTCACATAAGCATCGCAACCCCAAACTTCAAGAAACGACAACTTTGGTTTCTTGCCAAACCATAGTTCATAAGGCGTCGTCTCGACGGATATAGATGGTGCCCCTTTTTTTAACGTGAATGCAGCTATCTCTAATGCATGACCCCAAAAACGATAGTGGTAAATTGGTAAGAAACATCATAGATTGCACTATATCCAATAAAGTACGGTTATGAAGTTCGGACACACCATTATGCTGTGGTGTTCCAGGTGGCGTGAGTAGTGAAACTATTTCACATTGTTTTAACTGAAGACCAAACTCGTAAGTCAAATACTCGTTTCCACGATCAGATCGTAGAAACTTTATTTTCTTGTTACGATGATTTTCCACTTCACTCTGAAATTATATGAACTTTTCAAATGTATCAGACTTCTATTTCATTAAGTAGATATACCCATATCTGCTCAAATCATCTGTGAAGGTCAGAAAATAATGATACCCGTTGCAAGCCTTAAATATTCATCGGACCACATACATCAGTATGTATGATTTCCAACAAATCTGTTGCTTGCTCCATTGTTCCGGAGAACGGCGTTTTAGTCATCTTGCCCAAAAGGCATGGTTCGCAAGCATCATGTGATTCATAATCAAGTGATTCCGAAAGCCCATCAGCATGGAGTTTCTTCATGCGCTTTATACCAATATGACCTAAACGGCAGTGCCACAAATAAGTTGCACTATCATTATTAACTTTGCATCTTTTGGTTTCAATATTATGAATATGTGTATTACTACGATCGAGATCCAACGAACTTGTTTCATTGGGTGTATGACCATCGAAGCTTTTATTCATGTAAACAGAACAACAATTATTCTCTGACTTTAATGAATAACCGTATTGCAATAAACATGATCAAATCATATTCATGCTCAACGCAAAAACCAAATAACACTTATTTAAGTTCAACACTAATCCCGAAAGTATAGGGGAGTGTGCGATGATGATCATATCAATCTTGGAACTACTTCCAACACACATCATCTCTTCACCCTTAACTAGTCTCTGTTTATTCTGCAACTCCTATTTCGAGTTACTACTCTTAGCAACTAAACCAATATCAAATACTGAGGGGTTGCTATAAACACTAGTAAAGCACACATCAATAACATGTATATCAAATATACTTTTGTTCACTTTGCCATCCATCTTATCCGCCAAATACTTGGGGCAGTTCCGCTTCTAGTGACCAGTCCCTTTGCAGTAGAAGCACTTAGTCTCAGGCTTAGGACCAGACTTGGGCTTCTTCACTTGAGCAGCAACTTGCTTGCCGTTCTTCTTGAAGTTCCCCTTCTTCCCTTCTGCCCTTTGCTTCAAACTAGTGGTCTTGTCAACCATCAACACTTGATGTTTTTCTTGATTTCTACCTTCATCGATTTCAGCATCACGAAGAGCTTGGGAATCATTTCCGTTATCCCTTGCATATCATAGTTCATCACGAAGTTCTACTAACTTGGTGATGGTGACTAGAGAATTCTGTCAAGCACTATCTTATCTGGAAGATTAACTCCCACTTGATTCAAGCGATTGTAGTACCCAGACAATCTGAGCACATGCTCACTAGTTGAGCGATTCTCCTCCATCTTTTAGCTATAGAACTTGTTGGAGACTTCATATCTCTCAACTCGGGTATTTGCTTGAAATATTAACTTCAACTCCTGGAACATCTCATATGGTCCATGACGTTCAAAACGTCTTTGAAGTCCCGATTCTAAGCCATTAAGCATGGTGCACTAAACTATCAAGTCGTCATCATATTGAGCTAGCCAAACGTTCATAACGTCTGCATCTGCTCCTGCAATAGGTCTGTCACCTAGCGGTGCATCAAGGACATAATTTTTCTGTGCAGCAATGAGAACCTCAGATCGCGGATCCAATCCGTATCATTGCTACTAACATCTTTCAACACAATTTTCTCTAGGAACATATCAAAATAAACATATGAAAGCAACAACGCGAGCTATTGATCTTCAACATAGATATGCTAATACTACCAGGACTAAGTTCATGATAAATTAAATTTCAATTAATCATATTACTTAAGAACTCCCACTTAGATAGACATCCCTCTAATCCTCTAAGTGATCACGTGATCCAAATCAACTAAACCATAACCGATCATCACGTGAGATGGAGTAGTTTTCAATGGTGAACATCGTTATGTTGATCATATCTACTATATGATTCACGCTCGACCTTTCGGTCTCCGTGTTCCGAGGCCATATCTGCATATGCTAGGCTCGTCAAGTTTAACCTGAGTATTCTGCGTGTGCAAAACTGGCTTGCACCCGTTGTAGATGGACGTAGAGCTTATCACACCCGATCATCACGTGGTGTCTGGGCACGACGAACTTTGGCAACGGTGCATACTCAGGGAGAACACTTCTTGATAATTTAGTGAGAGATCATCTTATAATGCTACCGTCAATCAAAGCAAGATAAGATGCATAAAAAGATAAACATCACATGCAATCAAAATATGTGACATGATATGGCCATCATCATCTTGTGCCTTTGATCTCCATCTTCAAAGCATCGTCATGATTTCCATCGGCACCGGCATGACATCTTGATCTATATCAATATGTCGTCACATGGTCGTCTCGCCAACTATTGCTCTTGCAACTATTGCTATCGCATAGCGATAAAGTAAAGCAATTATTGGGTGCTTGCATCTTATGCAATAGACAGACAACCATAAGGCTTTTGCCAGTTGCCGATAACTTCAACAAAACATGATCATCTTATACAACAACTTATAACTCATCACGTTTTGACCATATCACATCACAACATGCCCCGCAAAAACAAGTTAGACGTCCTCTACTTTGTTGTTGCAAATTTTACGTGGCTGCTACGGGCTTAGCAAGAACCAATCTTACCTACGCATCAAAACCACAACGATAGTTTGTCAAATAGACTCCGTGTTAACCTTCGCAAGGACCGGGCGTAGCCACACTCTGTTCAACTAAAGTTGGAGAAATAGTCACCCGCAAGTCACCTATGTGCAAAGCACGTCGGGGAAACCGGTCTCGCGTAAGCGTACGCGTAATGTCGGTCCGGGCCGCTTCATCCAACAATACCGCCGAACCAAAGTATGACATGCTGGTAGGCATTATGACTTATATCGCCCACAACTCACTTGTGTTCTACTCGCGCATATAACATCAAACCATAAAACCTAGGCTCTGATACCACTGTTGCGAAACGTAGTAATTTCAAAAAATTTCCTACGCACACGCAAGATCATGGTGATGCATAGCAACGAGGGGGAGAGTCTGATCTACGTACCCTTGTAGATCGCAACAGAAGCATTGACACAACGTAGAGGAAGTAGTCATACGTCTTCTTCCCGATTCGACCGATCCAAGCACCGTTACTCTGGCACCTCCGAGTTCTTAGCACACGTACAGCTCGATGACGATCCCCGGGCTCCGATCCAGCAAAGCTTCGGGGAGGAGTTCCGTCAGCACGACGGCATGGTGACGATCTTGATGTTCTACCGACGCAGGGCTCCGCCTAAGCACTACAACGATATGATCGAGGTGGAATATGGTGGCAGGGGGCACCGCACACGGCTAAGGAACGATCTCAATGATCAACTTGTGTGTCTAGAGGTGCCCCCTACCCCCGTATATAAAAGATCCAAGGGGGAGGGCTGGCCGGCCAAGGAGGAGGGCGCAGGAGGAGTCCTACTCCTACCGGGAGTAGGACTCCCCCCCTCAATCCTATTCCTAATAGGATTCCGAGAGAGAGAGAGATAGAGAGAGAGAGAGAGAGAGAGAAGGGGGCCGGCCACCTCTCCTAGTCCTAATAGGGCTAGGGGAGGGGGGAGGCGCGCAGCCCACCTTGGGCTGCCCCTTTCACCTTTCCACCAAGGCCCAATAAGGCCCATATGGTTCCTGGGGGGTTCCGGTAACCTCCTGGTACTCCGGTAAAATCCCGATTTCACCCGGAACACTTCCGATATCCAAATATAGGCTTCCAATATATCAATCTTTATGTCTCGACCATTTCGAGACTCCTCGTCTTGTCCGTGATCACATCCGGGACTCCGAACAATCTTCGGTACATCAAAACGCATAAACTCATAATAACTGTCATCGTAACGTTAAGCGTGCGGACCCTACGGTTCGAGAACAATGTAGACATGACCGAGACATGTCTCCTGTCAATAACCAATAGCGGGACCTGGATGCCCATATTGGCTCCTACATATTCTACGAAGATCTTTATCGGTCAGGCCGCATAACAACATACGTTGTTCCCTTTGTCATCGGTATGTTACTTGCCCGAGATTCGATCATCGGTATCCAATACCTAGTTCAATCTCGTTACCGGCAAGTCTCTTTACTCGTTCCGTAATACATCATCCCGCAACTAACTTATTAGTTGCAATGCTTGCAAGGCTTGAGTGATGTGCATTACCGAGAGGGCCCAGAGATACCTCTCCGACAATCGGAGTGACAAATCCTAATCTCAAAATATGCCAACCCAACATCTACCTTTGGAGACACCTGTAGTACTCCTTTATAATCACCCAGTTACGTTGTGACGTTTGGTAGTACCCAAAGTGTTCCTCCGATAAACGGGAGTTGCATAATCTCATAGTCATAGGAACATGTATAAGTCATGAAGAAAGCAATAGCAACATACTAAACGATCGGGTGCTAAGCTAATGGAATGGGTCATGTCAATCAGATCATTCAACTAATGATGTGACCTCGTTAATCAAATAACAACTCTTTGTTCATGGTTAGGAAACTTAACCATCTTTGATTAACGAGCTAGTCTAGTAGAGGCATACTAGTGACACTCTGTTTGTCTATGTATTCACACATGTATTATGTTTCCGGTTAATACAATTCTAGCAAGAATAATAAACATTTATCATGATATAAGGAAATAAATAATAACTTTATTATTGCCTCTAGGGCATATTTCCTTCAGGAAGTTTGTATATTAAACTTGTGTACAAAAATCAGGATTTTATCGCGCTTCTCTTAAAAATGAAAATGGTTTTTCCCGATGCAAAAGTTTCTGTTTTCCAACAAGAGGAAATCAACTATTACCCAATATGACCCCAAAGTCTTTGCTTGGCACAAAGACCAATTAAAACATAAAAACACAATCATAACAGTAGGATAATTGTGAAAACGCTTAAGAACAGAAAGAAAAAGACAAAAATAAAGTGTATTCATTGGGTTGCCTCCCAACAAGCGCTATCGTTTTATGCCCCTAGCTAGGCATAAGACTTCATTGATGCTCACATGAAAGATAATAATTTAAACACAAAGAGAGCATCATGAAACATGTCACAAACACATTTAAGTCTAACAATCTTCCTATCCATAAGAATTTTATAAGAAAACAAATTATCAAGACAAACAATTTCTAGCATATGCAAAGGAGAGGGATAAAACATTGAAATCTCAACATAATGAGAGGTAATTTAGTGACATGAAGATTTCTATAACCATATTTCCCTCTCTCAAAACAATTACATATAGGATCATAATCAAATTCAACAATATAGCTATCATATAAAATTTTCTCTTCATGATCCACATGCATAAAAGTTTTATAATCTTCCAAAATATTGGGATTAACATCAACTAAAGTCATGACCTCTCCAAACCCACTCTCATAAAAAAATGCATAAGATTCAACACTCTCCAAATATGTGGGATTATTTTTAACTAAAGTTGACGCTCTTCCAAGCCCACTTTAAATATTATTACAAACATATTCATCATGAGGCTTAAATAGATTTTCAAGATCATAAGAATCATTATCACCCCAATCATGATCATTGCAACAAGTAGTGGACATATAGCAAAATTAGCATCCCCAAGCTTGGGGTTTTGCATAGTATTAACACAATTGACATGAATAGAGTTTATAGTAAAATCATTACTATCATGCTTTTCATTCAAGGAGCTATCATGAATCACTTCATAAATTTCTTCATCACAATTTCAAGATTCATGAATCTCAAGCAAAACTTCATAAAGATAATCTAGTGCACTCAACTCACTAGCAATTAGTTCATCATGACTGGATCTTTTAAAAAGATTAGAAAGCGAAGATCCAAGCATATAGAAGGCACATGGCAACACAAGAAAACAAAACATCTGATGAGAAAAAGGCGAACGTAAAAGAGGGCGAATAACACGGTAATTTTTTGTGAAGTAGGGGAGATGAAAACGAGAGGAAAATGGCAAATAATGTAAATTGCAAGGAGATGAGAATTTTGATTAGAAACCTGGTAGACGTGGATGATGTCTCCCAGGCAACGGCGTCGAAAATTCCTTTTGATGCGGCTTGAACTACGTCGGTATTTCCCCAAAGAGGAAGGGATGATGCAGCACAGCTACGGTAGGTATTTCCCTCAATGACGAGACCAAGGTTATCGAACCAGTATGTAACGCCCCGAGACCGATATGCCAGTTGTCGTCCAGTTATTCGCCGTCGTTGCCATGTCTTTTGCTTGCGTGTCATGCATTGCATATCATGTCATCATGTGCATTGCATCACCATGTTTTCAAAACTTGCATCCGTCCCGGCCTCCTCGTTCTCTCCGTTGTCCGTTCTGAGCCCAGACACACTTGCACGCGCCCGCGGCATGTCCGAAATATTATTTTATAACTGGCCGGAAAATGTTCTCGGAATGGGATGAGATTTGATGTGTGGTCTTATTATAGTGTAGACAGACTGCCTGTCAAGTTTCATAGCAATCGGAGTTCGTTTGACGCCCCAACGGATAAATATAGCGGCAATAGTAGCCGGTCTAACGTCGGATGTTTTCGGTCTCCGGAAACAGTCGCCGGGCCGCCCCCTCTTCTCTTCTCTCAGCTCGAGACCGTCTACACAGCCCATTACCTACCGCCAGGCCCTACCTAATCTCTCTCGTCAGCCCGCAGCCCCCCTCGCGCGCGCCCGAAAGTTGTCCCGGACCCGACCCGGATTGTCGCCACCGTTGTGTCCGGATCATCCCCAAACATCTACAAAACGTCTCCGTTTTGTTAATTGGACTCCATAACCTATTTATTCTCGACCGTTCAATTTCGATCGGAGGTCCGTCTTGTCCCAAGCTAGTCCACCTAACTATTTAAACAGCCTAACCCTAGGCCTAGCTGTCCAAATCCACCCATTCCGCACGCCGCCGCCTGGTCGCTCCCCTCGGGATCCCCCCCTCTCGACCCGCTGCCTCTGGAAATTCCTCGATCCAGATCCACCAACCACGTCGCGCCCCAAATCCATCCATTCCATCCTGCCTCCGACCATCTTCCCCAATTTCAGCGCCACCCAACCGGAGCGCCACCACCAGGGACCCTGCGCGCCCCTGCCTCCCCTCCTCCTGCCTCGCTCGATCTGGACCAAGAGCGCCCCGGCATCACCTCGCCGTGCCCCGTCCCTCAAGCCCCGCCATCCCCGCAGCCGGCCGGACCATCTCCGCGAGGCGAGCGCACCAGTAGCCACCAGATGAGCGCCGGCCTCCTCCTCCCATCCTTCCCTTCCCTTTCTCTCTCCCTCTCATCTCCTTGTTCCCTCTCTCTCTCGTAGGGAACATGGGAAACAGGAGCTCCGCCATGGCCGGTCTCGATCTCGTCCCCAAACGCCGCCCCACGAAGCCTGCACCGCGCCGCGCCCCTGCTTCGTTTCGCTGTGGGAGGAGCTGCGTCGCCCCTCTGCTGCTGCTTCTTTGGACGAGCGCCCTCGCTCGCGCGCCATGTTCAGCGTCGTCGCCCCGCCAAGTTCTGCTCCTGTTGGCCGCGCCCCGCCTGCATCGTGCCTCGCTCGCGCCCGGATCCAGGAGCCGCGCCAAGTCCACCCGCCTTCGCCGTTCTTGGCGCTGCCAGCGCCCTAAGTTCCCGTCCGCGCTGCCCTTCTCCGGCCATGAAGCCTGGGCCTCCCATGCTTCTGTTCCGGGAGGAAGACGAGCGCTCCGCTCGCCAAGTCCCCTGCTTCATTGACCGCGCCCTCCACCTCGTTTGATCCTGCCAGCCTGGACATGCGTCAAGTCCCTTGCCTTGTCCGCATCTGCCTCGTCATCCCCGGAGTTCCCAAGCTGCGTCGCTGACTCCCTGCTTTGCCCTGTATCAGCCTCGTCCTCGTCGAGCAGAGAACGAGCGCACTTCGTGCGTTGACCCACGCCTGGGCCACCTCCCCTTCGCCCGTTGGTCAAGGCTAGGCCGTGCCAAGATCCGGCCTTGTTCGGCCTCCTCCTGCGTCTGTGGGCCGGCCCAACCTCAGCTCTAGCCTGCCCCGAAGCCCAAGCCGGCCGGCCTCTCCCTCCGAACGGGCCTCGGCCCAGGGTGAGCCGCCCCAGCGCCCGCCTCTATTTTTTTCCCCTGCTGTTGGGCTTGCCCCGGATTCAACCCGTCGTGTTTTTTTTCAGCGCCTGAGATTTGTCCAATTATCCAGAGATTTGCAGATTTATAGAAAACCCCTTGCACTTCATGCATTTAATAAATAATTAACCGTGCATCGGATGTAAATAATTTATATATGACACTTGACTAGAATTTCATCTAGTTTAATAATATGCCACTTTCTTGCCATGTTAAAATATTTTAAATGTTGTTTGTTTATATTTGCTCCTATGCCATGTTAAAATGATTTGATTCATAACTATATAACCGTAACTCCGAATTAAATAAACTTTATACGTAAATGGGGTAGAATTTTGCCTAGTTTAACGTGGTGGCCTCATCTTGCATGTTTAACAACTCTAAAATTGTGTTTAGGACAGATCATGACCTAACCTAAAATATGCTATGGGGATTTACCGGAATTGTTGTTCCTTGCTTCCGGCCTCATTTAACCTTGACTAGATAGGTAGTTTTACTTTGCTTCACCCTCTTGCCATGTTTAACAACATTTAATATTGTTGGGTACCTAAACGAGATCGAACTAAATAACTTGTTGTGGTGTTTCGTCAATATGCAACTCGTTGCATATTGAGCTCCACTTAATTAGTAGGATTGTTTGTGCTCTTTTGCCATGCCATGCCTCTTTAAACCGGACATGCATCATACTCGTTTGTGCATCATGCCATGTTGATGTGTTGGTTGTTTACTATGTGGTGTGCCTCTTTTCCGGTGATTGCTTCTTCGGGTTGGTTTTGGTAACGTCGTGTTGTGAGGATCCATTCGTCTTCGTCCGTTTATCTCCTTCATGGACTCGTTCTTCTTCCTTGCGGGATTTCAGGCAAGATGATCATACCCTCGAAATCACTACTATCTTTGCTATGCTAGTTTGCTCGCTCTTTTGCTATGCCATTGCCATGATGCCTACCACTTGCTTGTCAGCCTCCCAAATTGCCATGTTCAGCCTCTAACCCACCAATGTCCTAGCAAACCGTTGATTGGCTATGTTACCGCTTTGCTCAGCCCCTCTTATAGTGTTGTTAGTTGCAGGTGAAGATCGAAGTTTGTTCCTTGTTGGAACATGGAGACCGTTCCTTGTTGGAACATTTATTTACTTGTTGGGATATCACCATATACCTTATTTAATTAATGCATCTATATACTTGGTAAGGGGTGGAAGGCTCGGCCTTATGCCTGGTGTTCTGTTCCACTCTTGCAGCCCTAGTTTCCGTCATATCGGTGTTATGTTCCCGGATTTTGCGTCCCTTACGCGGTTGGGCTATAATGGGAACCCCTTGACAGTTCGCCTTAAGTAAAGCTTTGCCAGCAATGCCCAACATTGGTTTTACCATTTACCACCTAGCCTTTTTCCCTTGGGAGTCGTGCATCCCGAGGGTCATCTTTATTTTAACCCCCCCCGGGCCAGTGCTTGTCTAAGTGTTGGTCCGAACTAGAGTCCTTTGCAGCGCCACCTCGGGGAAACTTGAGGGCTGGTTTTAGTTGTACGGAGAGCTCATCCGGTGTTGCCCTGAGAACGAGATATGTGCAGCTCCTATCAGGATGTCGGCGCATCAGGCGGTGTTGCTGGTTTAGTTTTACCCTGTCGAAATGTCTTGTTGTACCGGGATACCGGGTCTGATTGGAACGTCTCGGGTGGAGGTCTATTCCTTCGTTGACCGTGAGAGCTTGTCATGGGCTAAGTTGGGACACCCTGCAGGGATTTGAACTTTCGAAAGCCGTGCCCGCGGTTATGGGAAGATGGGAATTTGTTAACGTCCGGTTGTAGAAAACCTGAACTTGACCTTAATTAAAATGAATCAACAGCGTGTGTAACCGTGATGGTCTCTTTCCGGCGGAGTCCGGGAAGTGAACACGGTTGTTGGAGTTATGCTTGACGTAGGTAGTCCAGGATCACTTCTTGATCATACTTTTATCGACCGTGCTTTGCCTTCTCTTCTCGCTCTCATTTGCGTATGTTAGCCACCATATATGCTAGTCGCTTGCTGCAGCTCCACCTCATACCTTTACCTTACCCATAAGCTTAAATAGTCTTGATCGCGAGGGTGCGAGATTGCTGAGTCCCTGTGGCTCAAAGATACTTCCAAAACCAGCTTGCAGGTGCCGATGAGTCCGTGCAGATGAGACAACCAAGCCTAGGAGGAGCTCGATGAAGATCTTGTCCTTTGTGTTGTTTCGTTCTAGTTGATCAGTAGTGGAGCCCAATTGGGGTCGATCGGGGACCTTTGTCGCATTTGGGGTTCTTCTTTTATTTTGGCTCCGTAGTCGGGCCCTGATTGTATTTGGTTGATGTAATGTTTTATTCATGTAATTGTGTGAAGTGGCGAGTGTAAGCCAACTATCTATCTCTTTCCCTTTTCATATTACATGGGTTGTGCGAAGATTACCTCACTTGCGACATATGCCTTCAATGCGATTATGCCTCTAAGTCGTGCCTCGACACGTGGGAGATATAGTCGCATCGAGGGTGTTACAAGTTGGTAATCAGAGCCTTCCCCGACCTTAGGAGCCCCCATTGCTTGATCGTTTTTAGCAGCCGAGTTGTGTCTAGAAAAAAAATGTTTTGAGTCCTTAGGAATTATATATCGGAGAGCTTAGGAATTCTTTTTACTTCCCAGTCTCCTCATCGCTCTGGTAAGGCATCCTGACGTAGAGTTTTGACTCTTCTCTTCTCAAATTTCACTAAAAAAATTTTAGGATCACGCGAGTATCTTGGATTTGTTCCGATGGCTTATGATGAGAAAACTGTCTTGGTGCCTCCTGTCAGTGGTTTAGTGGAAGTGTCCCGGGGAGTTGAGCTCTGAGGTGTTGTCATCATAATTTTATCGTTGCAATTCTGGAATACTTGAGATATGTTCGCGACATCGAAAATCTCCTTTATGCAGTTCGTTGGTGAGATAACCTCGACGCCACCCAGTACTGGGGCGGGAGTTCGGGAGTATCGCCATAACTTGTATAACTGATGCTTTTCGAAGGTTGAGGTAGATGGTTTCCAAAGGTTTCTTGGTTATGTGTTGAAGGATGGATGCAGCTGGATGTAGGATTTGCTAGTTTGGGTGAGATATTATGCTTCCCCTGTATCCCCAACACCTGATTGCATAACCGGAAAGTTTCGGGAGTTTCATAGGTGGGAATTCAAGTAGCTCTTAGGATTTCTTTCCGACAGATGTATGATATGAAATTGGGGTTCGACGTCTAGTGGTTCTCCTATTCACGGTCGATTTTACAGTGGTCTCGTTGTGTCTTAAAGAGTCCTTGGCTATGCTGACTCAGGGACGCTTCGTATGTCATGTGCACTGCCTTGTACATGATGGTGCTGTACGATCGAGCCCGTGTAGGTCCCACCACGAAAACTTCGGACGAAATCTCTGTCATATGTTTGTTCCGGCTTATTCTGCAAGCCAATCCTTTGTTTTTCATTTGAGTTGTGGTATTCGAGTTGCTTCAATGTCAAGTGTTGATTCCATACCTTTCCCAAATGGTGTGCTCATACTCCGATGTGAATACTAATCCCTCTTGATCATCCGATGTGAATAATGGTAACAGTGACAAAAGTAACAGTAGCAGTTGTGTAGCAATCATAATAGTGGCAACGGAAAAGTAGCGTACCAAAGATCAATATGAAACAAACTCGTAGGCAATGGATCAATGATGGATAATTATGTCGGATGGCATTCATCATGCAACAATTATAACATAGGGTGACACAGAACTAGCTCCAGTTCATCAATATAATGTAGGCATGTATTCCGAATATAGTCATACGTCTCTTGCCCCCAGCCACGCGTGTCGTCCCCACCAACTGCGCCAAGGCCGCCCCAAATCAGTACCCGTTTTTTGTTGACTACTTCTCTTGCGGCCTCTGCCCTCCTTTCTCCAATTTCTTCAATGATGTCATGCACACATTTGGCTTCCACCTTTTGGATTTTACCCCAAATGTCGTGGTGTGCATGGCTTTTTTTGCCCACCTTTGTGAGGGCTTTGCCGGAGTCGTCCCCAACACGGCGCTCTACCGCCACTACTTTCACCCTCGCATCCAGATGGGAGGCGCCATCTCTGGTTGCGTCACCTGGATCCCAAGGTCCAAAGGGTCCGCGTACCCAGATGGCGCCCAGAAGGAGAGGTGGGAACAATGGCGGAGCCGGTGGTGCTGGATCGAGGAGGATGACCCACAGGAGTTCTGCCGTGTTCGCCAGGCGCCGCCCGTTCGTAGGCCCGACTGGGGTGACGTCGACGCCCAGGATGACAAGCTCAAGGTTGCGGCACCCAGATTCTCGGCCTCACCGAGTCCGGGCTCACCCTTGAGATGATCGGGGCGGATTTCATCCACCGCCGGGTCGCTCCGCTGCATAACAAGGGGGAGGCCGGCCTGGCTCTTCACGAATGCGGCAGATATCATGAGGCCTCGCCCCGGCCTCGACCACAACTTCACGGTGCTGGAGCACGCCCACTTCTGCCAGCAGCTCTTCCAGCTCGATGTGGGACGCGACGGCAGGGCTGAGAGGTCTGGAAAGGCTGCAAGGGACGGCAAGGTCGCCAAGGGGCCCTTGTGTGGGTTGCCGGCGGGGGTGGTCCCGCTGAGCAATAACTCACGCCAAAATGACATCATTGCCATGATGCCAGACTGTAACGCGCATGGCCCCATCCCCAACTGGGCATGGCCGTCGGAGGAGCGGGTGCAGGAGTTCTTCGACAATCTGGAGGAGAAGTACGTCCGCGACGAGCCGCGACTCGTCCAGGACACCACCCGGGCGGAGCTGGACTACATCGCCGCTAGGGCGACGGAGGCGGAGCTCGCCAAGGAGGCCGGCAGCACCGGCGGCATGGAGGACAAGGCCGCGGTGGCCGCAGAGGAGAAGGAGCATGCCCAGTGGGCGAAGTCTTCTGGGGAGGCCAGCAACTCCCCCACCGAGGCCCCTCTCGTCGAGGATGACGACGATGAGTCATCCGGGGAGGAGGCCGAAGCCGTCGAGCCCCCAATCGCGGGGAAAGGGTAAATCTTGCGGCGGGCCAGCTCCGGCAAGCCGGTTCGGCCTGGAAGGGCCGCCCAACCCCGGCATGCCCAGGAGGTGTCCGCATGCCAAACAGGGGCCACGGCGGCGAAGAAATTGGTGAAGGCCACGGTGGCCAAGAAGAAAGCATCTGCATCTTCTTCATCCAAGCGTTCCCCAACCCTGTCTGCTTCCCCTCCTCCCGCAAGTGCTGACACGAAGGTCTTCTTCGACCTTGGGTCTCTCAGCCGAGGAGGAAGAGGAAGGCCGCATAAGAGGAGGTGTAGGATGAGTAAGCGCCGTTCCCTTTTGTCATTCCCAGCCCCCTCTAACTGCGCTCCCCTATCTTGACTTGTTTTCGTCTTGGCAGGGATGCGGAGACGCTGGCCCAAAGGGTAAAGAGGGGCAAGTCTTCGGCGGGTGGCCAGCCCCCGGCGGGCACCTCCAAGGCGCCACTGGTGGTGGTGAGTAGCCCGGACGGCAGCTCCCGGAGTAACCCCCATCGTAAGTTCACCACCCGCCCCTCATCGACGTGCGCCAAGGGCACGGTTCTTGGAGCTGACCTTGCCATGACTGCAGGAGGAGGACAGCAGGAGGAGGAGCCGCTGAGGGCCACTCCCAACCCACGGCCTCCATCAACCATGCCGCCCCGAGGGGTGTCCCCAGCAAGGGCGCCAAGCACCGAGCCCATGCACACGGAGGAGGAGGAGGCAAACTTGGGCACCGGTGGCCACACCTCGGCGCCTGATGTTGGCGGGGAGGGGGCCTTGTCTTCCTAGCCTGGCATGGGTAAGCCATTCTCCTCCCATCCCTTTTCTTTTTCTTGAATCTTAGTCTTGGCTCTAGTCCCCCTTCTGATACCCAGATCCTCTCCCGGCGGACCAGGAGGACCTGGACACTGTTATCGAGGATGTTGCCAAGAACGCCGCGACGGAGGCCGAGAAGACCACTGCTGAAGAGGCTGCCAAGGGTGCTGTCGAGGACGTCGCCAAGGGGTCTGCCGGGGAGCCCGGTGATGTCTACTACACAATCTTCTTCTTGTAGACGTTGTTGGGCATCCAAGTGCAGAGGTTTGTAGGACAGTATCAAATTTCCCTTAAGTGGATGACCTAAGGTTTATCAATCCATAGGAGGCATAGGATGAAGATGGTCTCTCTCAAGCAACCCCGCAACCAAATAACAAAGAGTCTCTTGTGTCCCCAACACACCCAATACAATGGTAAATTTTATAGACGCACTAGTTCGGCGAAGAGATGGTGATACAAGTGGTATATGGATAGTAATTAAAGGTTTTTGTAATCTGAAAATATAAAAATAGCAAGGTAACTAATGATAAAAGTGAGCATAAACGGTATTGCAATGCGTTGAAACAAGGCCTAGGGTTCATACTTTCACTAGTGCAAGTCCGCTCAACAATAATGATAAAAGTGAGCATAAACGGTATTGCAATACTTTCCAATCAATCCGTTTGGCTCTTCCTATAAGTGTCACAAACAGCCCTAGAGTTCGTACTAGAATAACACCTTAAAACACAAATCAACCAGAACCCTAATGTCACCTAGATACTCCAATGTCACCTCAAGTATCCGTGGGTATGATTATACGATATGCATCACACAATCTCAGATTCATCTATTCAACCAACACATAGAACCTCAAAGAGTGCCCCAAAGTTTCTACCAGAGAATCTCGATGAAAACGTGTGCCAACCCCTATGCATAGGTTCATGGGCGGAACCCGCAAGTTGATCACCAAAACATACATCAAGTGAATCACGTGATATCCCATTGTCACCACAGATACACACGGCAAGACATACATCAAGTGTTCTCAAATCTTTAAATACTCAATCTGGTAAGATAACTTCAAAGGGAAAACTCAATCCATTACAAGAAAGTAGAGGGAGAGACGAAACATAAGATCCAACTATAATAGCAAAGCATGTGATACATCAAGATCGTGCCAAATCAAGAACACGAGAGAGAGAGAGAGAGAGATCAAACACATAGCTACTGGTACATACCCTCAGCCCCGAGGGTGGACTACTCCCTCCTCGTCATGGAGAGCGCCAGGATGATGAAGATAGCCACCGGAGAGGGATTTCCCCTCCGGCAGGGTGCCAGAACGGGTGTAGATTGGTTTTCGATGGCTACAGAGGCTTCTGGCGGTGGAACTCCCGATCTATTGTGCTGCCCGATAGTTTTAGGGTATATGGATATATATAGGCAGAAGAAATACATCAGGGGAGCCACGAGGGGCCCACGAGGGTGGAGGGCGCGCCCAGGGGGGTAGGCGCGTCCCCCTGCCTCGTGGCTTCCTCATTGATCCCCTAACGTGCACTCCAAGTCTCCTGTATTGCTTTCTTGTCAAAAATAACTTTTCCTAAGGTTTCATTCCGTTTGGACTCCGTTTGATATTCCTTTTCTGCGAAACACTGAAACAAGGGAAAAACAGAAACTGGCACTAGGCTCTGGGTTAATAGGTTAGTCCCAAAAATCATATAAAATAGCATATATATGCATATAAAACATCCAAGGTTTATAATATAATAGCATGGAACAATCAAAAATTATACATACGTTGGAGACGTATCAGCATCCCCAAGCTTAATTCCTGCTCATCCTGGAGTAGGTAAATGATAAAAACAGATTTTTTTGATGTGGAATGCTACCTAACATATTTATCCATGTAATTCTTTTTATTGTGGCAAGAATATTCAGATCCATAAGATTCAAGACAAAAGTTTAATATTGACATAGAAATAATAATACTTCAAGCATACTAACGAAGTAATCATGTCTTCTCAAAATAACATGGCCAAACAAAGCTATCCCTAGAAAATCATATAGTTTGGCTATGCTCCATCTTCACCACACAAAATATTTAAATCATGCACAACCCCAATGACAAGCCAAGCAATTGTTTCATACTTTTGATGTTCTCAAACTTTTTCAATCTTCACGCAATACATGAGCGTGAGCCATGGACATAGCACTATAGGTGGAATAGAATGGTGGTTGTGCAGAAGACAAAAAGGAGAAGATAGTCTCACATCAACTAGGCGTATCAACGGGCTATGGAGATGCCCATCAATAGATATCAATGTGAGTGAGTAGGGATTGCCATGCAACTGATGCACTAGAGATATAAGTGTATGAAAGCTGAACAAAAGAAACTAGTGGGTGTGCATCCAACTTGCTTACTCGCGAAGACCTAAGGCATTTTGAGGAAGCCCATCATTGGAATATACAAGCCAAGTTCTATAATGAAAAATTCCCACTAGTATATCAAAGTGACAAAACAAGAGACTCTCTATCATGAAGATCATGGTGCTACTATGAAGCACAAGTGTGGTAAAAGGATAGTAGCATTGTCCCTTCTCTCTTTTTCTCTCATTTATTTATTTTTTTCCTTTTTTGTGGGCCTTCTCTTTTTCATGGCCTCTTTTTTTCGTCCAGAGTCCCATCCCTACTTGTGGGGGAATCATAGTCTCCATCATTCTTTCCTCACTGGGACAATGCTCTAATAATGATGATCATCACACTTTTATTTTCTTACAACTCAAGAATTACAACTCGATACTTAGAACAAAATATGACTCTATATGAATGCGTCCAGCGGTGTACCGGGATGTGCAATGACCCATGAGTGACATGTATGGAATAATTATGAACGGTGTCTTTGCCACAAATACAATGTCAACTACATAATCATGCATAGCAATATGACAATGATGGAGCGTGTCATAATAAACGGAACAGTGGAGAGTTGCGTGGCAATATATCTTGGAATGGCTATGGAAATGCCATAATAGGTAGGTATGGTGTTTGTTTTGAGGAAGGTATATGGTGGGTTTAAGGTACAAGCGAAAGTTGCGCGGTACTAGAGAGGCTAGCAATGGTGGAAGGGTGATAGTGCATATAATCCATGGACTCAACATTAGTCATAAATAACTCACATACTTATTGAAAAAACTTATTAGTTATCGAAATAAAGTATTACGCGCATGCTCCTAAGGGGATATATTTGTAGGAAAAAACCATCCCTCGTCCCCGACCGCCACTCACAAGGAAGACAATCAATAAATAAATCATGCTCCGACGTCATCACATAACGGTTTACCATACGTGCATGCTACGGGAATCACAAACTTCAACACAAGTATTTCTCAAATTCACAACTACTCAACTAGCATGACTCTAATATCACCATCTCCATATCTCAAAACAATTATCAAGTATCAAACTTCTCTTAGTATTCAATGCACTCTATATGAAAGTTTTTATTATACGCCTCTTGGATGCCCATCATATTAGGACTAAATTCATAACCAAAGCAAATTACCATGCTATTTAGGACTCTCAAAATAATATAAGTGAAGCATGAGAGTTCATCTATTTCTACAAAATAAATCCACCGCCGTTCTCTAAAAAGATATAAGTGAAGCACTAGAGCAAATGACAAACTACTTCGAAAGATATAAGTGAAGATCAATGAGTAGTCGAATAATTATGCAACTATGTGAAGACTCTCTAACATTTAATAATTTCAGATCTTGGTATTTTATTCAAACAGCAAGAAAAACAAAAGAAAATAAAATGACGCTCCAAGCAAAACACATATCATGTGGCGAATAAAAATATAGCTCCAAGTAAAGTTACCGATGAACGAAGACGAAAGAGGGGATGCCTTCCGGGGCATCCCCAAGCTTAGGCTCTTTGTTGTCCTTGAATATTACCTTGGGGTGCCTTGAGCATCCCCAAGCTTAGGCTCTTTCCACTCCTTATTCCATAGTCCATCGAATCTTTACCCAAAACTTGAAAACTTCTCAACACAAAACTTAGCAGAAAACTCGTAAGCTCCGTTAGTATAAGAAAATTAATCACCACTTAGGTACTGTTGTGAATTCATTATAAATTCATATTGGTGTAATATCTACTGTATTTCAACTTCTCTATGGTTCATACCCTCTGATACTACTCATAGATTCATCAAAATAAGCAAACAACACATCGAAAACAGAATCTGACAAAAACTGAACAGTCTGTAGTAATCTGGATCAAACGTATGCTTCTGGAACTCATAAAATTCTCAAATAAATTGTTGGATGTGAGGAATTTATCTATTAATCATCTGCAGGAATAATTAACTAAATAGCAATCTCCAATAAAAAATGGCAGTAATTCTCGTGAGTGCTAAAGTTTCTGTTTTTTACAGCAATATCACACTACTAGGAAAAGGCCTACTAGTGGCGCACCAGTTTTGCCTACTAATGGCGCACTACTGGTGCGCCACTAGTACTACGCCACTAGTATTTTTTACTAATGGTGCACCACTGGTGCGCCATTAGTATCTAGTATACTAATGGCGCACCACGTCGTGCGCCATTTGTATAGACCACCATGCGCCATTAGTATGCCTCCCAGGGGGGCATATTTACCCACTTGCTTTGGTATACTAATGGCACACTATCGTGTGATGCGCCATTAGTATCCTTTGGCATACTAATGGCGCAATGTGTAGTGATGTGCCATTAGTATCCTTTGGCATACTGATGGCGCACTTTGAGGTGATGCACCATTAGTATGAATATTAGGTTTTTTACTTTTCTGATTTTTGCACAGGTTACAAAATATATTATTAGACAGAATATAGATAGCAGCACACAACAACAACAGATTCATCGAATACAATAGAAGATTAGTCTCCGAATACAATTCATCATATTAGTCTCTGAATTCAAAAGACCGAACAAAGATAAAATATTACAAGTCTCAAGACCGCGAGTAGCGAGTTTGTCTTTACATTACAAGTCGATATCGATCATCTAAACTACCATCACATAGAAGAGAGCTGCGGTCATCACGATGAGCATCATCGCGATGAAACTGGTCTTCATCCGGTTCCTCCAACGCTCCCTCCTCTCTCCCGCTAGATAGCGGGCGTATCTAGATTCTGCCTCCGCCCTAGTGGTGTACCCTTTGTAACTGTTACCGCTGAAACGGTGAACCTGTCTCCGACACTCCTCCCAGTCGTCGTAGACTCCGGGAACCTTACCCTTGTACACGACATACGACGACATCTCTATGCACAAGCCAAGCAACAGACAATACATAAGTTTGGTCAAAAGGTTGGTTATTGTCAAGGAACAATATCATGGTCTCATCATTTAGGCCTCCTTTGGTTCATAGGGTAGAAAAATCGTAGGAATAGGAAAGTCATAGGAAATGAGATGACATGTATCTCAAATCCTATGAGTAGGAATAGGAAAGAAGATGCCCTTTGATTCACATCATAGGATTTTTTCCATTGAGTCTAGGCTAATGTTTATTTTCCTATGAAATGTGGAGGATAGGAAGAATTCCTCCATAGGAATAGGATTCCATTCCTACAAACCAAAGGGCTCTAAAGGAATTTTTCCTATAGAAATCCTATCCTATGAAATTCCTACAAGATTCCTCTAAACCAAAGGAGGCCTTAGGGTTTTTCGACACCGAGGCATCCTAAAAGCTAAGCTTTTATCATTTAGGGTTTGTCGACGCTGAGGTACCCTAAAAGCCTAAGCGTACATCATTTAGGTTCTCATCGACACCAAGGCACCCTATAGAAGGCAAGTTAAGTTTTCATCATTTAGGGTTTATCGATGCCGAGGCACCCTAGGTTGGGCCTAATCACTTGGCACTAATCACTTGGCTCTATTGCCACCTATGTTGGGTTTATCATCAAGGGTTTATCGATGCTAAGGAGAATTCTAAGTTGGGCCTAATCACTTGGCTCTATTTCCACCTATGGTTTAATGCAGCAAGAATGGCGGGGCAGTTCATCCTACTTAACTAAGTACTAAGATACCCCGGCCCATGCATTAGTCGCAAGTACTCCATATGTCCTATTTTTTTAGCAAATTCATGCTAAAATTCACGGAAAATTTTAGCATGACCTTTGCTGAAAATAGGACATATGGAGTACCCGAATTTGCCAGAATGGAAGTTAATCGACATTCCGGCAAACTCAAGGGCCTCTCGGGGTACCTGCAAATTCATCACGACACAATGGTCGGAGACAAAATCCAGCAACTTTACAACTCTTTCACAGATTTGTTTGCAAGTTCTGATATGTAATAAAGATGAGCCTCCAATGCTGATTTGTTTGCATCAAGACAAGATGAACCTCCAATGCAACAAGTAATAAAATGTTTGCAAGTTCTAATATGTTTGCAAGATGAACCTCCAATGCAAAAGTCTTAGACATTAGGACACTACAACGATCTACAACCTTAAGTAAAGTGCCAACTCCAGAGATTTCTTTTTCACAGCTTTTATATTATTTCTAGAAGCAACACAACAGGGTTCAAGATCTGGTTATTAACAGAACAACAGGAGAAAAAAGTAAAAAAATCATGCATGGGCTACTAAAAAAAGATGTTATGCATGCATAGAAATTGAGGATTAAACATACTCAAGTCAACCATTGTAACAGGTTCTCAACATGAACATGAACATGCATTGACAGTCATATCACCTGGGCTGGGCACCATGCCACTGCCCTAATTAAACCCTAAAATAAACATTTCTCTTTCCCCTCCCCCCTCATATCCCTCTATCTCTCTTTCCCAGCTCCAACCCCAAACACAAATTAAACCCTATATTTACTTGTAATTAAGATTCAGCCCTGGATAATCAACATACTCATCTTGAACCCTATATTTACTTGTAATTAAGAGTCCATATCTCTTGACTAGAACCACACCAAACCCATCTTGTGTTATGTATCACACCAAACAGACCAGCAACTGAATACTGGGGCTTTAAGTTGCTTGCAGAGACTAGATAGCTCTACTCATTCTCAGGAGCCAGCACTACATACTTTATCCTATATTTTATTTTACTGGGATATAATAAAGAGCACAGTTTGAAATTAGTCTGTATCTAGTTGCAAACAGGACTGGATCCCGTTTCAGTCCTACATGTCTCTTACCTTGTAGGACAGTGGTAGCAGCACACTCTTGCAATGGTTAATGTCCAAAATAACTCCTTTTCATATATAAACCATGGACAAATACATGATACAGTGCATTTTTATTCAGTGTGTCCAGTGCATTTTTTTGTCTATAAACCATGGACAAATACATGTTTGCTAGGCACCAAGTACTCATTGCGTGATTTATGTAACAGTTTAGCGGCTTATTGCATAGATGAAAAATAAGGACATGTTTTTCGGTAGTGCTATATAAGCAGAAAATCATCTTTACATGGCACAACAAAGATGAGAAATGCAACACATAGTGATAATTTGCTAGGGGCAGCAAGGGTAGGTAAAAGATTAGGTAGGAAATGATACCAGGGAAGTGACGCGGGAAGAAGAGCCGCATGATCACTACAACGAATGCAATCCAGGCACCAACCTCTCCCCTGCAATTTTGATGTTTGATGATCACAAATTTGATTCAAATGTCTATATCTAATGCTGTACAATTAAAGCAACAGAGGATATATCACCATGGAAGTGTCAGCCAGTGAGGTACTAATGCAGGTACAATGCAGGTACCAAGTACTCCAATGCAAATGGTGTAGTAATTATTCATGTTTGCTAGGCACTACTCCCACAATTTTTTGAACCTAATTTGACCTAAATTCGAGAGGGATTTGACCTAAACCTAGCAAAAGAGAGAAGAAGAGGGCATGGCCGGGAGGGAGGAGAGGAGGAAGAGAGGAGAAGAGAGGCAGAGGGAGGAGGGTTACCTGACCACGATAAGGTGGTGGACGGAGCGGAGACGACGGAGGGCGGAGACGGCGAGCTTTGGGAGGCGGGGATAGACGGCGGGGAGGTCGCGGGCCTCCTCTCCTGGTGGACGTGGGGCGGCTCCGAGGCTCCAAATCTCCGGTGGGTTTCAAGGGTTTCGAGGGAGGCGGCGCTCGAGGGGGAGGCGGGGCTCGGGGGGAGGCGGGGCTCGGAGGGAGGCGGCGCTCGAGGGGGAGGAAGGGGAGAGGGAGGCGGCGGGGGCGCGTGGGTGGCTACGGCGCAATGGGTCGGGGCAGCCGCGGCGCGATGGAGGGAGGGACGAGGGAGGGAGCGGTGCAGTGGAGGGAGAGGGACGAAGTGTCTGGCGAGAGGGAGGGACGAGGGAGGGACGAAGTGTATGGATGGGGGAAGATTACTAATGGCGCACCCCCTCACGGTGCGCCATTAGAATGTTTTTTTCATAGCATTGGCGCACCAGCGGGACCATGCGCCATAAGTATTCTTTTTTTAGATAGCAATGGCGCACCAGCTAGCCGTGCGCCATAAGTAAGATTTTATTATTATTATTTTGTTGCATCTAATAATTTTTTAGAAAATGAATATGAATATGAAACAGTAATAAATTTTTATAAAAACAGTAATAATTTTTTTTTAAATATCATCAGATTTGTTATTTGAAAATATTTATGAATATAAAAAAATATCATCAAATTTGTTATTTGAAAATATAATCAAATTTGTTTTTTTGGATTTTTAGTTGCATTCATTTGTGACGGTGCAGCGGGGGAGAGTGCGGGGGTCGTCGGCGGTGGTGGATCGGGGGAGGGTGCGGGGGGTTCTCGGCGGCGAGGGGGGTCTGGCAAGGGGGGATAGCGATCGAGATGGAGAGGGGTCGAGATCGAGTGTCCTCATGAATATTCAATATTTTTCATGAATTCAAAAAGTGCCCATGAAATTTAAAAATATTCATGATATTTCAAAAAGAGCCCATGAAATACAATCGAGAAATGAAGACTACAATTTAAATACAATCGATCTTAGCTAGCTAGCTATCTGTTCACAATCTTCTTGCCCTTCTTTTTCACAAATGGAGTTCTTCTGTGGAACGGACGTCCTTTAGGTAGGGTGGTCCTGCTTCTTCTTGTGGTGTATGTTGCTACTTCATCGTCGTCGTCATGTTCGATCTTCGGGTCGCCGTACTTGTCGAAGTCTTGCTCATTGGCTACTCCATCCATTCCGATGATCTTCCTTTTGCCTCTCCTCACGACAACACGACTGGGCTTTGACGGGTCGGTAATGAAGAAGCATTGGTCCACTTGGGAAGCCAGTACCCATGGCTCATTTTTCGCGGTGACATTTGCGCCCGCGGTCTTGGATTTGGCTTCGGGTATAACCATGGTGGTGAAATACCGGTCTTCTTTCAGGACGCTCTTGGCCCATCTGACACGGAACATCGGGACCTTCTCTCCAGCGTAGCTCAGCTCCCAGATCTCCTCGATCCTTCTGTAGTATCTGTCCTTGTCGTTACCTGTGTAGGATTCCATCGTTACCCCAGAGTTCTGATAACCATCGCTCTTCATGTCCTTGTCCTCGGTGTAGAATGTGTAGCCGTTGATATCGTACGCCTCATAGGTCATCAGGTTGTGCTCGACGCCCTGTGACAAGGCGAATATGAGTTTTTCTTCCATGGAAGAATCCTCATGTAAAGGGTACTAGAGAAGCTTCTGCTTGAACCAACATGTGAAACATGAGTTCTGCTCTTTGACTATAACTCCGTCTGTCCTCTGTTGGCCTCGTTCGTTGTACATCTTCTCAATAAAGGTTTTGTGCTCTACCACCCAAGGATTGACCACGTCTATGTGTTGTAGCGCGGCTAGGTTTGCTCTTTCAAAGTCGGCGAGTCGACCCTCAAAGTCGACATGCATTTCGCGGCGACCCTCACGGTGACCCCATCCCAGCGAGCCTGCCGTGGTGCCTGTTGACGGGCAAACCAACGGGGGTTCTCGATGCCTAGATAATTCGTGCAGTAGGAGATGCACTCTTCGGTCAGAAAGCCCCTGGCTATACTTCCCTCTGGACGTGACATGTTGCGAACGTATCCTTTGATGACACCATTCATCCTTTCTAACAGCATCATGCTGTGCAGGAGCGTCGGCCCGAGTTGGATGATATCCTCCATGATATGGACCAGCAGATGCACCATAAACGTCGAAGAATGCGGGCGGGAAGTACAGCTCAAGCTCGCATAGTATCACCATGATCTCTTCCTGTAGCCTTCTGAGTTGCCTCACGCCAACCGACTTCCGAGAGATGACGTCAAAAAAGCTGCATAGGCCAAATAGCGTTTCACGGACGTGTGCGTCCATGATCCCATGGATTGCAACTGGAAGTATCTGTGTCAACAGCACGTGACAGTCGTGAGACTTCATCCCACTGAACTTCTGCTTCACTGGGTCTAGGTATCTGCTTATCTTCCTCGCGTAACCGTAAGGAAGTTTTACTCCTATGAGGCAGGTGAAAAACTGCTCGATCTCCTCCTGACTTAGAGTGAAGCACGCGAGAGGGTAGTCATTTCCGTTCTTCTTGGCCTTTTTGCCTTTGCGACGACCTTCTGTGTCCTGCTTCGCCTCATCATCATCATCATCATCATCATTAGCGTGAAGCTCCTGCCTGATGCCCATTTATTTCAAGTCTGCCCTTGCTTTCGGCCCATCTTTGGTCCTCTCTGGCATGTTTAGCAGGGTACCAAGCAGACTCTCGCACACGTTCTTCGTGATATGCATGACATCAAGGCTGTGAGGCACACGGTGGATCTTCCAGTATGGCAAGTCCCAGAAAACAGACCTCGTTTTCCATACCTTCAGCAGCGGCTCTGGTGTCTTTCGCTTCTTTCCCGGCTCTGGCGCCTTTTGCTTCTTTCCTGGCAGTGGGCAATCATTCCAATTTTTCAACAGCTCGTCTATTTCCTCGCCGCTCCTCGTATGCGGGCGTCTTCGGGGTTCGGTTTCACCATCGAACAGATCCTTGCGTTTCCTCCACAGGTCATCGTCGCGAAGCCACCTTCGTTGTCCCATGAAAATGGTTTTCGAAGACCCGGGATCTCTATCTAGCTGGCAATATGTTGTGTCATCCATGCACCTGACGCATCCAGAAAATCTGTAGACCACCTGCCCCGCGAGATATCCGTAGCCGAGATAGTCGTGCACCGTCGTGAGCAGTGCGGCTCTCATAGGGAAATATTCTTTCTCTGCGGCGTCCCACGTATTGGCTGGCATTTTCGACAGCGTGTCTAGCTCCTCTTTCAGCAGCCCCAGATACAGATTGATGCTGTTCCCTGGTTGTTTCGGGCCTTCAATTAGCATACTCATGTGAATGTACTTCCTCTTCATGCACAACCAGGGGGAAGGTTGTACATCCACACAAACAAAGGCCAGGTGCTATGTGTGCTTCTCTGGCTGCCAAACGGATTGACTCCATCGGTGCTCGCGCCTAGCACGATGTTCCTTGGATCCTTCCCAAATTCTGGGTCTCCGAAGTTCAACCCTTGCCACTGGCTCCCATCCTTAGGGTGACTCAACATCTTGTCTTTTTTATTTATCTCCAGATCATTTGCATCATCTTCTCGCTTCTTCTCCTCCCTATCCGCGTGCCAACACAGGAGCTTTGCTACCTTAGGGTCCACGAAATACCGCTGCAGACGAGGAGTGATCGGAAAGTACCACACCACTTTTCGAGGAGCTTTCTTCCTCTTCTTGTATCGAGTGACGCCGCACACCGGACATATGGTAGACTCCGCGTGCTCGTCCCAATAAATGATGCAATTGTTCATGCACACATGGTATTTCACGTGCGGTAAATCGAGAGGACACGCGATTTTCTTCGCCTCCTCGAAACTGGTAGGGCACTTGTTCCCCTTGGGAAGACATTCGTGCCAGAATGACATGTTCTCGTCGAAGCATGTGTCGGTCATTTTGTGTTTTACCTTCATCTCCAGAGCCATGAGCGTTACTTTCAGGAGGGTATCCTCGGGCCTGCATCCTTCATACAATGGATTAACCGCATCTATCTCCAGTTGATCCAGCTTGGCTTTCTCTCGGGCAGCAACTCTTGCGTTATCCGTCTGCTTGAGAAGCGGCTCTTGAATATGAGGGTCCTGCACCCAGCCCATCGATGGTCCATCGTCGTCTGCTCCACCGGCATCTTCATCTTCATGATCATGCCCTTCGTCTGCTCCCGCATCTTCCTCATCATCATGTCTGACATCTTCTACATGATGACTGTGTATAGCATCACCGTCGTGATCATGTCCTGGAGATTCTTCATCTTCTCGCCTGCCCGAGCCGCGGTGGTTGTCTTGCTGCCCTTCCTCATTTCTTGCCCGCCCCCCATAGACGACTTCATAGTCATCTTCATCACCTTGCCACCCATAGCCATCCATGAAACCACGCAAGAGCAGGTGGGCCCGCACCTGCCCGGAATCCGGGACCTCAATAAGGCTCATCAGCATGCATCTTCGACACGGATATCTTATCTCCATCTTGTTCTTTTGAAGCATCTCGGCCTTCGCAGAGCTCAAAAACCAATTCACGATGCCTTCGGTCATCGTGCAGACCATGGGCGCCTGCAGGGTAGAGCAAAACGATATTTTAGAACCAAGAAAAAATTTGGCATGACTTTTCCTAAAAATAGGACTAAAAAGAATGCATAGTGCCAAAATTCTCGCTAAAACGGAAATGAATCAACATTCTGACAAAATATTGGCAACTATCGCATTTCAAATACTGGTACCTGCAAACACAAACATATATGCAACACCACAAACATACATAGATCTAGCTATGCCACAAAAAGTGCATGTGCACATTGTTGGAGCGAGCTAGGGAGAAAAAAAGTCTATCTACAACATAAAGATAGCTTTCCCCTTACTTACCTATCAAAAAAGGTAATTTAACCACTTAATTTTGATGAATCTATGGTGCAAATGAGGTGAGGAGGAGGAGGCAGCCGACAAGCTTGGAGAAGGAGGTGGAGGGAATGAAGTGGGGAAAGTGAGTGTGTAGGTGTGGCTGTCCAAAATATCTAGCTGGTCCCAGGTTACTAATGACGCACCATCCACACATGCGCCATTAGTAACCCAACATACTAATGGCGCACCTGCTAGCTGTGCGCCATTAGTAGTTTTGCAAAAAAATAAAAAATAATATATAATATACTAATGGCGCACCGTTGCGTAGTGCGCCATTACTAGTTTAAACTAGTAATGACGCACTATGCCACGGTGTGCCATTAGTAGTTTTGCAAAAAAAGAATTAAAAAATACAGTAGTGGCGCATTGTGTGGCTAGTGTGCCATTACTAGTTAGAACTAGTAATGGTGCACTTTGCCTGGATGCGCCATTAGTATGTTTGGAAAAGTGAAAAAAAATTGTTACTAGTGGCGCACCGTGTGTCTGGTGTGCCATTAGTGTCTTCCACACTAATGGCGCATCAGCACATGGTGCGCCATTAGTATATAGTAGTGGCACACCACTTGTCTGGTGCGCCATTATTGTCAATTTCATCTATAGCCCTTTTCCTAGTAGTGTCAATAACACTTTCCCCAAGTCTTCCCAACGATTCTACCTGGCACAAACACTAATTAAAACATAAAAACTCAATCATAACAGAGGATAGATAAATTATTTATTACTAAACAGGAACAAAAAGCAAGGAACAAAAATAAAGTTGGGTTGTCTCCCAACAAGCGCTATCATTTAACGACCCTAGCTAGGCATGATGATTTCAATGATGCTCACATAAAGGATAAGAATTGAAACATAAAGAGAGCATCATGAAGAATATGACTATCACATTTAAGTCTAACCCACTTCCTATGCATAGGGATTTTGTGAGCAAACAACTTATGGGAACAAGAATCAACTTGCATAGGAAGGTAAAGCAAGCATAACTTCAAAACTTTAAGCACATAGAGAGGAAACTTGATATTATTGCAATTCCTACAAGCATATGTTCCTCCCTCATAATAATTTTCAGTAGCATCATGAATGAATTCAACAATATAACCAGGATCTAAAGCATTCTTTTCATGATCTACAAGCATAGAATTTTTATTACTCTCCACATAATCAAATTTCTTCTCATGAATAATAGTGGGAGAAAACTGTAATGCCCCAAGACCGGAGCTTCAGTTGCCTTCCAGGGGTTTCCGGGTTTCGTCGTGTGTTTTGTTTGGTCCACTGCTTTTTCATCTTTGCATCATGTGCATTGCATCATGTCATAATCTTTTGCATCTCAACTAAATAATTTGTGTGGATCTTCGATCCATTTAAATCGAGGGAAGAGTGACTTCTCTTTATAACATATCCTCCCGATATTAGTGGAGCTATTATAAAATAATCCATTCTTATGGAAGCACCTAAAACACACTTGCAAATTTCCCCATGCCTTTGTTATCTCGCTGCTTGACCTCGAACCTTGTCCGTAAATTCTTTCTTCATTTTCCGGAGCTCCACCTAAATTCTCAACATTTATGGACCTTCCTCTTACCGAGTCCTAGTTCAAACCCATTTGAATCAAATTCAAATGAGTTTGAATTTATATCTTTCAATCTTGCCATTCTAATTTTCTTGGGTCAAACTTATTTTTGGGAGTCCAAGAAAATTAACCGCATGTCGAAATTCCTATTCCAACCTTCTCTTCTCTCCTTTTTCCTTTCTTCTACTTCTATATTTTTTTAAGAAAGAGGAGAAAGCAGAGAGCCCAACTAGGCCTCCCTAGGCCACTCTCGTGCCAGCCCACCTAGGCCTCCCACAGCGAGGCCAGCAGACTTCCCGCGCCGGCCCATAGGCCCAGCCGACCCCCACCAGTCCTAACTCTAGCACTCCTGGCCCGATCCCTCTTCCTTCGTTCCTCTCCCCTTGCGCCGCCAGGGGCCTCGATCCCATCTCTCCCCTCGCGCACCCCTTCTCTCGATCCCTACTCTTCCTATCTTCCACCTCGAGCCAGGGGACGAGCCCCCGCGCCCGATCCCCCCAGCGCCGCGGCGGCGACCGAGCCGTCCCTGGCGAATCCCCTTCTCCTCCTCCACCTCTCTGTGCACCCCCCCCCCCCCCCCCGCTTGCGCCAGGCCAAGTTCCCTACATCGCTGGCCGCCGGCGACCGGGGCCACCGTGCGTGTCCTTCCCGTCCCTGCCGTCTCTGCTACCGGATCGAGCCGGCTCCGCCCTCGTCCCGATCCCCTCCAGTCCGTGCTCACCTCCCATCGCAGGGCCTCGTCTCTGCTTCGAGCAACCGCATGAAGCTGCTGTCGCCGCTGCTTCGCTAAATCGCCTGAGTATGACCAGCATGCCAACGCAGTTCCATCTTGCCTCCTCCTCCGCTTTCTGCTCACCCTGAACCTCCCCTGCAAGCTCTTGCCGTCGCGCCAAATCCCTTCTCCCCTCCTCTGCTTCGCGTCTGCATTAGGACGAGTCCCTGCCTGTGCCTCCCGCCGAGTTCGAGTGACCCATGTTCAGGACGCCAAAACCCCTTCGTGGGTTTTGCCAAGTTCGGCCAATGATGAACCGAGTGTTTTTTGCCTTGCTTGGATACGCAAGACCTTCTGAACATTGCAAGTTGCATGACACAATGACAATGGGTTCGACACACATGCGCCAAGTTCCACTACCGTCGCCTCCAGAAGCCTCGGATCCGTGAAGTTCCACTACCGTCGCCGTGTTTCCGACAAGTTCGCGAGTACGACTACTTCCCACGACGACCTGTACCACTACCGTCGCCGAAGACCTATGAACCTAAAACTTCAAGTTCGACTACCGTCAAAAGGGCGAGTCCGACGACCCCAAGTACCTCCACGATGACCCGAACATCTACAGAAAAACGTGTACCTCTACCGTCGCCATGTACACCAACTTCCACTACGAACGTCCCGAGAACGTCTACTTCCCCTACACCGCATCGAACTTGGTCCGTTCCGACAACACACGCTTCGAAGGTATAACCCTGAGACGATGCCCGTAAATGAATGCATGTTGTATGAGATGCACCCTTGTTCGATAACGTCACTCCTCTTTTGCCTTGCCACCGACATGTGGGAACTCAGTATTCGAGAGCACCCCACATTCTATCGCATGTCACGCTCCCGTCGCATTTTTCTTTTGCACCGGGATCTCAATCGAGTTACCGGAACCGATATGTTGCCGTGGCATCATTTTCGGATTCGTTGCCATGGCACCCCTCTTCTTTCCACCACGGTGACAAATGCTTCATAATGCTCTTATCAACATTTTCTTAAAAACTTGCATAAACTTGTTCATGTCATCCGCATCATGATAACAACAATTAAAATGTTTAAATTGTTGTTTGCATTAATTTACTAATGCATATGGGGATTTACCGGATTTGTTGTTTGCTATATCCGGCCCCATTTAAATTGTTTAGATAGTATAGTTTTGTTATGCTTCACCTCTTGCCATGTTAACCAACATTTAAATTTGTTGAGTACATAACCGGGAGAGAACTAAATAATTGATGTGGTGTTTCGTCAATATGCAACTCGTTGCATATTGAGCTCCACTTAATTTGTAGGATTGTTTGTGCACTTTGCCATGCCATGCATATATAAACCGGACATGCATCATACTCGATTGTGCATCATGCCATGATTATGTGATGGTTGTTTACTATGTTGTGTGTTTGTTTCCGGTGTTTGCTTCTTCGGGTTGGTTTCGGTAATGTCGCGTTTGTGAGGATTCGTTCGTCGACATCCGTTTGTCTTCTTCATGGACTCGTTCTTCTTCCTTGCAGGATTTCAGGCAAGATGATCATACCCTCGAAATCACTTCTATCTTTGCTTGCTAGATGCTCGCTATTTTGCTATGCCTATGCTGCGATACCTACCACTTGCTTATCATGCCTCCCATATTGTTTGAACCAAGCCTCTAACCCACCTTGTCCTAGCAAACCGTTGTTTGGCTATGTTACCGCTTTGCTCAGCCCCTCTTATAGCGTTGTTAGTTGCAGGTGAAGACTGAAGTTTGTTCCTTGTTGGAACATGGAGATGTCGTTCCTTGTTGGAACATTTATTTACTTGTTGGGATATCACAATATATCTTATTTAATTTATGCATCTATATACTTGGTAAAGGGTGGAAGGCTCAGCCTTATGCCTGGTGTTTTGTTCCACTCTTGCCGGCCTAGTTTCCGTCATATCGGTGTTATGTTCCCGGATTTTGCGTCCCTTATGTGGTTGGGCTATAATGGGAACCCCTTGACAGTTTGCCTTAAGTAAAGCTCTTCCAGCAATGCCCAACATTGGTTTTACCATTTGCCACCTAGCCTTTTTTCCCTTGGGTTTCGCAGACTCAAGGGTCATCATTATTTTACCCCCCCCCCCCGGGCCAGTGCTCCTTTGAGTGTTGGTCCACCTGTCAGCTACCGGTGGCCACCAGGGGCAACTCTGGGCTGGCCTACCTGTACCTAGGACAATCTGAGTGTGCCCTGAGAAAGAGATATGTGCAGCTCCTATCGGGATTTGTCGGCACATTCGGGTGGTGTTGCTGGTTTAGTTTTACCCTGTCAAAATGTCTTGTTGTACTGGGATACCGAGTCTGATCGGAATGTCTCGGGTGGAGGTCTATTCCTTCGTTGACCGTGAGAGCTTGTGATGGGCTAAGTTGGGACACCCCTGCAGGGATTTGAACTTTCGAAAGCCGTGCCCATGGTTATGGGCAGATGGGAATTTGTTAACGTCCGGTTGTAGAAAACCTGAAGTTGACCTTAATTAAAATACATCAACCGCGTGTGTAACCGTGATGGTCTCTTTCCGGCGGAGTCTGGGAAGTGAACACGGTTGTTGGAGTTATGCTTGATGTAGGTCGTTCTAGGATCACTTCTTGATCATAGTTTCTCGAACGTGCTTTGCCTTCTCTTCTCGCTCTCATTTGCGTATGTTAGCCACCATATATGCTAGTCGCTTGCTGCAGCTCCACCTCATACCTTTTACCTTACCCATAAGCTTAAATAGTCTTGATCGCGAGGGTGCGAGATTGCTGAGTCCTTGTGACTCACAGCTACTTCCAAAACTAGCTTGCAGGTGCCGATGAGTCCGTGCAGGTGATGCAACCAAGCTCAGGAGGAGCTAGATGAAGATCTTGTCCTTTATGTTGTTTCGTTCTAGTTGATCAGTAGTGGAGCCCAGTTGGGGTTGATCGGGGACCGTGTCGCATTTGGGGTTCTTCTTTTATTTTGGTTCCGTAGTCGGACCTTGAGTGTATCTGGATGATGTAATGTTTTATTCATGTAATTGTGTGAAGTGGCGATTGTAAGCCAACTATGTATTCTTTTCCCTTATTTATTACATGGGTTGTGTGAAGATTACCTCACTTGCGACATTGCTTTCAATGCGGTTATGCCTCTAAGTCGTGCTTCGACACGTGGGAGATATAGCCGCATCGAGGGCGTTACACAAACTCAACAAAATAACTATCATGTGATTGAAAATTAAGATCAAGATGACAATTTTCATGGTTATCATTATTATTTAAAGCATATGTGTCATCACAATAGTCATCATAGATAGGAGGCATGCTTTCATCATAGTAAATTTGCTCATCAAAGCTTGGGGGACAAAAAATATCATCTTCATCAAACATAGCATACCCAAGCTTGTGGCTTTGCATATCATTAGCGTCATGGATATTCAAGGAATTCATACTAACAACATTGCAATCATGCACATCATTCAAATATTTAGTGCCAAACATTCTAATGCATTCTTCTTCTAGCACTTGAGCACAATTATCGGAATCCTTATTTTCATGATAGATATTAAAAAGATGAAGCATATGAGGTACCCTTAATTCCATTTTTTATAGTTTTCTTCTATAAACTAAACTATTAATAAAACAAGAAACAAAAAGACTCGATTGCAAGATCTAAAGATATACCTTCAAGCACTCACCTCCCCGGCAACGGCGCCAGAAAAGAGCTTGATGTCTACTACACAACATTCTTCTTGTAGACGTTGTTGGGTCTCCAAGTGCAGAGGTTTGTAGGACAGTAGAAAATTTCCCTCAAGTGGATGACCTAAGGTTTATCAATCCGTAGGAGGCGTAGGATGAAGATGGTCTCTCTCAAGCAACCCTGCAATCAAATAACAAAGAGTCTCTTGTGTCCCCAACACACCCAATATAATGGTAAATTGTATAGTTGCACTAGTTCGGCAAAGAGATGGTGATACAAGTGGTATATGGATAGTAGATAAAGGTTTTTGTAATATGAAAATATAAAACAGCAAGGTAACTAATGATAAAAGTGAGTGTAAACGGTATTGCAATGCGTTGAAACAAGGCCTAGGGTTCATACTTTCACTAGTGCAAGTCCTCTCAACAATAATTACATAATTGGGTCACATAAATATCCCTCAACATGCAACAAAGAGTCACTCCAAAGTAAACCCTAGAGGGGATCGCAGGTTCGTGCTTATTAAGGCTAGAGTCATTCACATGCGTCTGGTCCCAAAGAGCTTGGTTGTTCGTCAGTTAGGAGGAGCTCGTCAGAGTTGGACAGTGGCTGTCACTATGCTCTGTAGCAGCGACTGGAACGCGCACCTGCCAGAAGTGCCACCAGCAGGAGAGGATCCTCTCCCTGAGAATGGTATCCCTCATCTTTTGCATGGTGAGGGCCTCAATGCTGAGAAGATGTATCAGCAACAACTGCACAATTGGCTAGCACAAAATGCAGCTCCCAATGGCAATCCTAATGATGAAAATGGCAATGTTGTGGTAGACCAGGACATTGAGATCCATCCTGAGTGGGGTGTCTGGCCTCCCCCACCCCCTCAAGAGCCACCAATGCTCTATAACTATCATGAGTGGCTTGCGGGTGAAGGTCTACAGGTAGATCATGGCATCATACCATCTAATAATATTCATGACAGTCCTGCAACTTCTTGGAATGCCTCAATCTCCAGGAGTAACAACACAGACTCTAGTGCCACAATTTCTGACTCTTATGTCCTGGTTCCTCTCAATCTCATGAACCAATATTGGCCACAAGAAGCCTCAAGCTCTGCTCCACAGGACATTGGTCCAGTTACTACTGCACTAACTGCTACTAGAACATCTGCTACAACCTCTGCTGCTCTGGATTTGCTCCCGGCACCTCCTGCTCTGCCTACCAATAGGCTTGACATTTCACTCTCGGTTTCTGCTGCTGGATTGCAGGTTGACATGGTTTCTCATGGGGATTTCACATCAGCCATGCTTCTACATGATTGTATTCCAATGCTCCGGCTCAACACTTATCTCACTCAAGCAATCAGGCCTATCATTGCATCTTTTGGCCCCTGAAATGATCATTTTGATTTCAGATAGGATTCTGTGACTCTTAACATTACCGTGGCTGAAAATGCAGGCTCACTCTCTATTGTTTCTGCTTACAAGGCCACCAATCAGTTTGGGAATTCTTCTAGGCGCACTGAGGAAATTTCTGAAGCTTCTCTCTGGGAGCTTAATGCACCCCCTGTGCCTGAAACTACACTATTGCCTGATGTTATGCCTGCTCTATCTCTGCAGAGCACTCCTCTGGACAGTGCCATGTCTGAACCTGATACCTCCATCATGGCTCTGACTGCACCCCCTTCTCAGAACAATCAGGAAGATGTTGTTGCAGGGATGCCAGTTCCTGCAATTGTGGATGTAAGTGGTAACTCCTCCCGCAAAGGGAAATCTATGGTGCCGGACTGCTCCGTTTCTCTGCGTAGAAGCACCAAATCCAATAAGTATGATGGCTTCAAGGTGCCCCCACTGACTGACAGCAAGATCAAGTCATCCAAAGTTAAGCCGCAAAAGGTACCCTCTGCCCTTACCATCAGGGACACCCCTGCAGAACATATTCATCCTGCAACACCAATCCAGGTAATCCAACAGATTGGCACAAATCTATGTGGTATTCCTGCTGATGAACTCTCTGAAGAGGCCCTCATGGCGACCCAGGAGGAGGAGCCGGCCTCTTCCACCTAATCTTACTTTGCCTTTCTTAATAATATGCCTCTTTTGGTTTCATGGAATGTCCTGTGTTGGAACGTTCGTGGTTTAAATTCAGACGACAAACAACTAGCTCTTTCGAATGCTATTGTCTCTAGTGGATGCGCTGTTGTCTGTTTACAAGAAACAAAGAAGTCAACTTTTGAATTGTCTTTTGTTAAATCCATTTTCCCTTGTAGGTTTGATCAATTTGCTTTTGTGCTTTCTCGTGGAGCATCGGGTGGTATTGCCACGATTTGGAACAGTTCCATATTCACAACAGATGTTCTGTTTACTGAAGACTTTGCTCTGGTTACTCGCTTTCGTTCCACACAATCAGCACAATGCTGGACGCTCGTTAACATCTATGGGCCTTGACAAGGGGAACAACGAGTTAACTTCATAAATTGGTTAGGAGCTTTGGTTATTCCAGCAAATGAGGATTGGCTTTTTGTGGGTGATTTCAATTTTATTCGTGCACCTGAAAACAGAAACAAACCAGGTGGTTCAATGGCTGACATGAATACATTCAATGACTTAATCAGATCACAATGCCTAATTGAACTTCCAATAAAAGGCCGCATGTTCACCTAGAGCAACATGCAACAAGATCCTCTTCTTGAACAACTCGATTGGTTCTTCACAAGCACAAACTGGACTACATCTTACCCTAAAACCAAGGTAAAACCACTAGGTAAACCTGTTTCTGGTCATATACCTTGTGTGGTTAATATTGAAACTGCCATCCCTAGATCCAAACTATTTCGCTTTGAAACATATTGGGTCCAACACCCTGGTTTTATGGATGTGGTTGCAAAGTCTTGGGCCAAAAATGTCACGTCCACAAATCCTGCCACAAATCTTTGCCGTAAACTTAAAACTCTACGCAGAGATCTTAAACAATGGAGCAAAGGAATTTCCAAACTCTCTGTGGCAATTGAGAATTCTAATAAAGCTCTTTGCGAGATCGATGAATTGGAAAATAAACGTTCATTAACTGTCCCGGAGAACAACTTTAGAAAAATACTCAAAAACCATATTCTCTGGTTGCTCAGATACCAGCAACTCTCTTGGAAAAAACGGTGCACCATATGGTGGGTTAAATTTGGGGACGAACCATCTAAATTTTTCCAGTTAATGGCTTCGGAAAGGTATAGAAAGAACAATATTGCATCCCTAACTACTACTGATGGGATTGTTGTTGAAGATCACAGAGGGAAAGAATCAATCATCTTCCAAACTGTCAAAGAAAGAATGGGTTCTTCATCTGGACATGACATGAAATTTGATCTACACAGAATCATCAAGAAGTGCCATGACTTGGATGTTCTCACTGTCCCCTTTTCAAACGTTGAGATTGACAACGTAATTAGAGAGATGCCCGCGAATAGAGCACCTGGACCAGGTGGTTTCACGGGTGTGTTTCTTAAGAAATGTTGGCCAATATATAAGGAGGACTTCTACAAGCTCTGCCATCAATTTCACGAGGGCAATCTTTCACTTGAGAGCATTAATGATGGGTTCAGCACACTCATCCCAAAGATCAGCTCTCCCGAAACGATCAATGATTATAGATCAATCACGCTCTTGAACTGTTGTCTTAAGTTTATCACAAAGATCCTGGCCAATAGATTACAAAAAGTCATACTCAAGATCGTGCACCGTAACCAGTATGGATTTCTCAAGGGGAGAACTATTCAAGATTGCCTTGCATGGGCATACGAATACATATATCAATGTCAACAATCCAAGCAGGAAATTATGCTCCTAAAACTAGACTTTGCAAAAGCATTTGACACAACTGAGCATGAGGCCATGATTGGCATTATGAAAAGCATGGGGTTTAATGATAAATGGATAAGCTGGGTTCGATGCATATTCTCCTCAGGTAAATCATCAGTGTTACTAAATGGAACACCTGGTCGGCAATTTCTTTATCAATGTGGAGTACGGCAGGGCGACCCCCTCTCTCCACTAATTTTTGTACTTGTGGCCGATCTTCTTCAAGCAGCCATCAATGATGCTTTCCAGCGCAATCTTATACACCTACCATTTCATTCAACAAACCAAAAAGAGTATCATGTGATCCAGTACGCCGATGACACTATATTGGTCATTCCAGCATGCATACAACAAGCTCAGATTGTCAAGACCATATTAACCGACTATGCCTCCTCAGTTGGACTAAGAATAAACTTCCACAAGTCTACTCTTATCCCAATCAATTGTGGCGCACAAAAAAGTGAGGAGATTGCCAACACCTTCGGATGTGTCGTGGGGAAAATGCCATTCACCTACCTTGGACTACCACTTGGCACTACTAAACCCTCTATCCAAGAGCTTATGCCCCTTGTTTGATCCCTCGAGCAACGGTTATCTGCCACCCTCAACATGGTTTCTTATGGTGGCAAACTATCGCTTCTAAACTCGGTCATTACATCACTCATTATCTTTGCCATCTGTACTCTAAGACTACTGACAAAGATCATTTAACTACTAGACAAAATAAGAAGGAAATGCTTGTGCATTAAAAAAATGGACCATGGTGACAAAATCAACTCCCTTGCCTCCTAAGAAATGGTGTGTTGGCCCAACACCAGTGGTGGCTTGGGCGTATTAAATCTGCGTGTTCAAGGCAATGCCCTACTGCTTAAATACCTTCACAAGTTCTACAATAAGTGGGACACACCGTGGGTGCAATTGATTTGGGACACTTACTACATTGACCAAATCCCACATGCATCTGACCCATGTGGTTCGTTTTGGTGCAGAGATGTGATCAAGCTAATACCAACTTACCGGGGTATCTCTAAGGTGACTGTGGGGAATGGTGAAAACGTACTCTTTTGGAAAGACATGTGGAGAGAGGACATACTTGCTGACTCATATCCTCGAGAACTCTCATATGCCAAAAATGAGGATCTGTCTGTCCAACAATTCTTGGGCATCACCACCCTACAAGAGGCATTTCATTTACCACTCTCACCACAAGCGTATGCAGAAATGAGACAGCTTCAGCTGGAAGTTTTGGAGGTTCAACTCTCCAATGAGATTGACAAGTGGACATACGTTTGGAACACCAATCTCTTCTCTGCAAAACAATACTATACATTCTACTTCATAGAAATTCAAGCACATGAATCTTTTGGATGGATTTGGAAATCTAAGTCAACCATGAAAATAAAAGTCTTCGGGTGGCTGCTACTTTCTGATCGCCTCAACACCAGGAATATGCTAAAGCGAAGGCATTACAATATTGGAGATGATCATGACTGCATTCTTCTTTGAGTGCCACTTCAACTCTGGTTGCTGGTCTCACCTTGGCCTCTCCTGGTCTCAGGGCAACACAGGACTGGACAACATCTCCAAAGCAAAACAAGACTGGAATAGGCCACTCTTTATGGAACTATTTTTGCTGGCGACCTGGAGTATATGGAAGGAGCGCAACAACAAACACTTTAGAAAGATCATACCATCTAAAACCTCCTGGTTAAGTAGACTTAAGGCTGATTTTTCACTGCTCACCCATAGGGTTAGAGAGGAGCACAAACAATACATTTCAATATTACTTGCATCCCTGTAACTAGTACCTACTTCCCATCCCCCAAAGGAGGATGGTTTGTAACTACAATGTACAATTTCACTAACCTATATTAATATATAACACAGTGGGAGGTACTCCTACTGTTTCTGGTCAAAAAGAGATTATGGTAGGGTACGAAACCACCTCAAAGTTATTCTTTCCAATCAATCCATTGGGCTATTCCTATAAGTGTCACAAACAACCCTAGAGTTCGTACTAGAATAACACCTTAAGACACAAATCAACCAAAACCCTAATGTCACCTAGATACTCCAATGTCACCTCAAGTATCCGTGGGTATGATTATACGATATGCATCACACAATCTCAGATTCATCTATTCAACCAACACATAGAACCTCAAAGAGTGCCCCAAAGTTTCTACCGGAGAATCACGACGAAAACGTGTGCCAACCCCTATGCATAGGTTCATGGGCGGAACCCGCAAGTTGATCACCAAAACATACATCAAGTGAATCACGTGATATCCCATTGTCACCACAGATACGCATGGCAAGACATACATCAAGTGTTCTCAAATCTTTAAAGACTCAAGCCGATAAGATAAATTCAAAGGGAAAACTCAATCCATTACAAGAGAGAAGAGGGGGAGAAGAAACATAAGATCCAACTATAATAGCAAAGCTCACGATACATCAAGATCGTGCCAAATCAAGAACACGAGAGAGAGAGAGAGATCAAACACATAGCTACTGGTACATACCCTCAGCCCCGAGGGTGGACTACTCCCTCCTCGTCATGGAGAGCGCCGGGATGATGAAGATAGCCACCGGAGAGGGATTCCCCCTCCGGCAGGGTTCCGGAACGGGTCTACATTAGTTTTTGATGGCTACGGAGGCTTTTGGTGGCAGAACTCCCGATCTATTGTGCTCCCCGATAGATAATGTGACATTGCTGTAAAAAACAGAAACTTTGCACTCATGAGATTAGCTGCCATTTTTTACATAAGAGTGATTTGGCCCTGATTATTTTTGAAGAAGACCAATAGACAAATTCCTAACGTCCACCAATTTGTTTAATAATTCTTTGAGTAGCATAAGTATGGTTAGTGGTCAGATCATTACAGACTGTTCTGTTTCTGACAGATTCTGTTTTCATTGCATAGTTTGCTTGTTTTCTAGTTTCTATGACTTATAATTCTCAATATAAATTGTAGAAATGATATGGTACAGTAGGCATTGTGTGAAAACAATTATGATCGTTGTCTTTGACAGTACCAAAGTGAATGGTTTACTCTCGTTGTCTTTGACAATACCAAAGTGAATGGTTTACTCTTTATCATACTAACCTATCTCATGAAGTTCCGTTACGTTTTGTGTGATTGAAGTTTTCAAGCTTTGGGTGAGATATCGATATGAGTAGATTAAGGAGTGGAAAGACCCTAAGCTTGGGGATGCCCAAGGCACCCCAAGGTAATATTCAAGGAAGACTCAAGCGCCTAAGCTTGGGGATGCCCCGGAAGGCATCCCCTCTTTCCTCTTCAAAAACTATCGGTATGCCTTACTCGGAGCTATATTTTTATTCATCACATGATATGTGTTTTTCTTGGAGCGTATTTTCAATTTTACTTGCTGTTTGAATAAAGTCATTGCATCTGAAATCTTAAATGAAAAAGAATCCTCCCATGGCTAGTTAATTATTTGACTACTCGGTGTCCTTCACTTATATCTTTTGGAGTAGTTTGTCATTTACTCACGTGCTTCACGTATATCCTATGAGTAAATGGTTGAATAATTGAATATCATAAATCTGAATTTATATATGTTTCATATGCTTATACCATGGGGAGTAATGACTTCACACAGAATAAGTATAGGTAGTAAACTTATTGAAAGTTAGCAAACATAGAATTGGTCACTTGAACAATTCATGAAAGAATATTGAAGGAAGAGAGATTTCACATATAAATATACTATCTTGGACATCATTTGGAATTGTGAGCACTCATTAAAATATGACATGCTAAAAGGTTGATGTCGGACAAGGAAGACAACGTGATGGGTTATGTTTTCTTATATCCGAAATAAAGTATATTGTCTTGCATCATCCAACATGTTGAGCTGCTTTTCCCCCTCATGCTAGCCAAATTCTTTGCACCAAGTAGAGATACTACTTGTGCTTCCAAACATTCCTAAAACAGTTTTGCCATGAGAGTCCACCATACCTACCTATGTATTGAGTAAGATCCTTCAAGTAAGTTGTCATCGGTGCATGCAATAAAAATTGCCCTCCAAATATGTATGCTCTATTAATGTGGAGAAAATAAGCTTTATATGATCTTGTGATGTGGAAGAAATAAAAGCGACGGACTGCATAATAAAGGTCCATATCACAAGTGGCAATATAAAGTGACGTTCTTTTGCATTAAGAGTTTGTGCATCCAACCATAAAAGCGCATGACAACCTCTGCTTCCCTCTGCGAAGGGCCTATCTTTAAATTTTATCTTCTACCTTATCAAGAGTCATGGTGATCTTCACCTTTCCTTTTTAAATTTTATCCTTTAGCAAGCACATTGTGTTGGAAAGATCCTGATATATATATATCCAATTGGATGTAAGTTATCATGAACTATTATTGTTGACATTACCCTTGAGGTAAAAGTTGGGAGGCGAACCTATAAGCCCCTATCTTTCTCTGTGTCCGATTAAAACTTTGAACCCATAAATATCACGTGAGTGTTATCAATTGTGAAAGATTAAATAATAGGTGAGTATGTGTGGAGTTTGCTGAATCAAAACTCTGACATAGACCCTTCCTGAAAATAAGATGAATTGCAATTGTTTGATGACTGAGAATATAGTTTCTTAGTTTCAAGAAAGTTTATGATCTATACTTTAACTTGTGCATAAGCCTGCCTCGTGGACGACTCGTTCACCTCGTTGACGTGTGACCAATGCCAAAAATTCCTATAAATACAGAAATCTCTAGAAATTAACCTAGATCAGGAGTTCTGCCGCCAGAAGCCTCTGTAGCCACCGAAAACCAATCTAGGCCCTCTCCGGCACCCTGCCGGAGGGGGCCATCATCACCGGAGGGCATGGAGGAGGATCCCGGAGGGGCCATCATCACCATGAAGGCCAAGGACTAGAGGGGGGACCTATCCCCATCCAGGGGGGAGGCCATGGAGGAGGAAGCACAAGGGGGAGAACCTCTCCTCCTCTCTCTTGGTGGCACCGGAGTGCCATCGAGAGGGGAATCATCGCCCCGGTGATCGTATTCATCAACATCACCATCATCATCACCCTCATCTCTTTTACACGGTCCACTCTCCCGCACCCCACTGTAATCCCTACTTGAACATGGTGCTTTATGCCACATATTATGATCCAATGATGTATCGCCATCCTATGATGTTTTGAGTTGATATCCTTTGTCTTTGGGCTGATTGATGATCTAGATTGGTACGAGTTGTATATTTTATTTTGGTGTTGTCCTATGGTTCCCTTCGTGTCGCGCAAGCGTGAGGGATTCCCGATGTAGGGTGTTGCAATACGTTCATGATTCGCTTATAGTGGGTTGGTGAGTGACTAAAACACAAACCCGAGTAAGGGTGTTGTTGCGTATGGGAATAAAGAGGACTTGATGCTTTAATGCTATGGTTGATTTTTACCTTAATGATCATTAGTAGTTGCGGATGCTTGCTAGAGTTACAATCATAAGTGCATATGATCCAAGAAGAGAAAGTATGTTAGCTTATGCCTCTCCCTCATATGAAATTGCAATGATGACTATCGGTCTTGTTAACAATTGCCTAGGACAATTATGCACACTGATCCACCATTTTTCCACACTCGCTATTTATAATATTTAGTAATATATTCTAACTTTATGATAACAGCACCTACCTTCATATTTTAGCTCTCTGATATCATACAAAGTTATCCACTTCATACCCACAACGTAGTTTTATTTCTGTTTCTAGTTGGAAGCAAACGTTCGATGTACATAGAGTCGTATCAGTGGCAGATAGGGCTTGAGAGAATATTGATCTTACCTTTAGCTCCTTGTGGGTTCGACACTCCATACTTATCACTTCCACCTTTCCGAACTTCTACGACGATTCCTTGCACTTGGGGATTATCAGCCTCGCAACCCAGGAATAGTTCGCATAAAGCGACATAACCCGCGATGTGCAGGATGGAGACCGGGGTAAAATTATGCAGCTGGAGGAATGGGTGAATTAGAAATCCCTCGCCCCTCAGCAGATAGGGGACAAAGCACACTCGTTCTCCCACAGACGTATTGGGGAAATCCTCCGCCTGGGTTTTGCCATTGAAGGAAGCTAGTCCTACTCGAACAGGGACCAGATCTGCAGGAGGGAGAAATCCCTGTGTTTGCAACTTCACCAATTGGCTGTGGGGCACGGAGCACCTCTTCCACTCGCCTCTCTCTAGGTTGGAACGGGAAGAGGAGCTGGGAATGTTGGCCATGTTGGAATGGTTTCTCCTGGCAGTATCTGAGGATTTTCTCCGCGTGATGCCAATAGGATCTGAGATCCAATCCCTTTAAATAGACATTCTTTCTTGCAGGGCTAGGGTGTTATTTGAAAAAAAATACCCTGACCACCCACATTCGCCCGACCCGTGGAGGATGAAGTCATAAATGCATAGAAGCCGAGGGGTTCAGCATTGAATTGAAAGACGAACACATTACTTGGAAGATGTTGGAGGAGGAACCCGCCTTGCAATGTCGAAGACAGTCTACGCGCCGAACACCTCGTCATTGAGGCCTGGTTCTGGGGCTACTGAGGGAGTCCTGGACTAAGGGGTCCTTGAGCGTCGGGCCTATTAGCCATGGGCCGGACTGATGGGCTGTGAAGATACGAAGACCGAAGACTGCATCCGTGTTCGGATGGGACTCTCCTTGGCGTGGAAGGCAAGCTTGGTGACTGGATATGTAGATTCCCTTCTTTGTAACCGACCTTGTGTAACCCTAGATCCTCCCGGTGTCTATATAAACCGGAGGACTTAGTCCGGATAGGAGACTCATTATCATAGCCATACAAGCTAGACCTCTAGGGTTTAGCCACTACGATCTCGAGGTAGATCAACTCTTGTAATACTCATATTCAACAATATCAATCAAGCATGACGTAGGGTATTACCTCCATAGAGAGGGCCCGAACCTGGGTAAACACCGTGTCCCTCGTCTCCTATTAGCATCGAGTTTAGACGCACAGTTCGGGACCCCATACCCGAGATCCGCCGGTTTTGACACCGACAATAGTGTCTAGATTGGATCTCGTGGTTCTGGAACTTGCGGCGGCTGGAATTGTGTTTCGACGTCTTACACAGGGTTTCTAGAATATTTGGGTATTTATAGGGCGAAGAGGCGGTGTGGGAGGCCACCGAGGTGGGCACAACCCACCAGGGTGCGCCTGGGCCCCCAAGCGCGCCCAGGTGGGTTGTGCCCCCCTCGGGGCACCCCTCTGGTAGTTCTTTGGCCCACATTGTTCCTTCTGGTCCATAAAAATTCTCCAAAAAGTTCCGTTGTGTCTGGACTCCGTTTGGTACTGATATTCTGCAAAGTAAAAAACAAGAAAAAAACAACAACTGGCACTGGGCACTATGTCAATAGGTTAGTACCAAAAATGATATAAAGTTGCTATAAAAGGATTGTAAAACATCAAAGAATGATAATATAACAGCATGGAACAAGCAAAAATTATAGATACGTTAGAGATGTATCATTGCCGCTTCGCCCGTGCATCAGTGGGACTGCGATCTGGACACCATGAGCACACAGTCCCATGGTCGCGCCTTGGACTGAGCCCACGTGGGTAGTGCAGACAATGCCACTCCTTGCGCTTCATGTACCATCAGGTCAGTGTCACGACTCAATCACATACATGGGGTGTGGAGTCAGATCAGCACCAATTTTGGATACAAGAGAAGAGATTTGAGGTGAGAGTCGACAACAAGGGGTGAGATACAGATAGCACGGAGGTGAGGAACAAGAGCAAGAGGTGAGAGGCTTAAAGATGTTTCAATCGTTCCCCTACCTTCTGCGATGCGTGCCTCTTTATATAACATTGCTCCAGATTCTTGCCACTAGGCCCAGCCCAGGATTCATGGCCCATTTTCCAGAGAAGTTCCACGAAGAGTAAAGGGCAAGACCTCTGGGGCATGGAATTCTCGCCCCCTTAAAATGCGGCTTGCCCTCAAGCCGATGATGTGAACCATCCGGATCCCATGGTACTAGCAGCTCAATGAGAAGTCCAATAATGTCGACGAAGCAGACACCACCCGTGTCCCATGGAGATCGCCTCTCTAGTACTCCTCGTACGAGCTTAACAACCTGTTGCTGCAGAAATGGGTTTGACTAGTCGACCCGAAACACGTGATGCTAACTACTCCAAGAGATATTAAAGTTATCACACTTTAGTTGCACAGAGATCACTGCCATATCTGATGGAAAAATGGGTTGTTTTCTCTGTCCCTCGGCTCAAGATAACATGATGTGCATACATATTCCAAGTAGTCTGAGCAAGCTAGGTGCTACTTCTTGAGGTTGGATTGATTTTACCCATAAAGAGGAAAGGGTAACGCAACAAAGTAGAGATAAGTATTTCCCTCAGTTAAAAACCAAGGTATCAATCCAGTAGGAGGTACAAGCAAGTACCCAATAGATGCACCTGCACAAACTAACAAATATTTTCACACAACGCAAAAAGGGGCTGTCAATCCCTTCACGGTCTCTAGCAAGAGTGAGATCTGATAGAGATATATATATAAAATATAAGTAAAAGGCAAAATAAAGTAAATATAAATAAATTCCAACAAGGTATTTTTAGGTTTTGATTTTATAGATATGAAAATATATGATGAGAAATAGACCCCGGGCCATAGTTTTGACTAGAGGCTTCTCTCTTGAAAGAACACATACGATGGGTGAACAAATTACTGTTGAGCATCACGTCCGTGACAAGTAGACCGACTCCTGTCTACATCTACTACTATTACTCCACACATCTACTGCTATCTAGCATGCATATAGTGTATTAAGTTAACAAGAATGGAGTAACGCCTTAAGCAAGATGACATGATGTAGAGGGATAGATCCAATAAATATGGTAAAAAACATCTTTTTATCTTTAATGGCAACAATACAAATATGTGGCTCGCTACCCCTACTGTCACTGGGTGAGGACATCGCAAGATTGAACCCATCACCAAGCACCTCTCCCATTGCAAGAAAAACCAATCTAGTTAGCCAAACCAAATTGATAGATGAGAGAGAAATGAAAAGCTATCTTAATCATGCATAAAAGAGTTCAAAGACGAGTCAAATAACATTCATAGATAATCTGATCATAAATCCACAATTCATCGGATCTCAACAAACGCATCGCAAAAGAAGATTACATCGAATAGATCTCAAAGAACATCGAGGAGAACATTGTATTGAAGATCAAAGAGAGAGAAGAAACCATCTAGCTACTAGCTATGGACCCGTAGGTCTGTGGTAAACTACTCACACATCATCAGAAGGGCAGCAAGGTTGATGTAGAGACCCTTTGTGATCGAATCCCCCTCCGGCGGAGTGCCGAAAAAGGCCCCAAGATGGGATGTCATGAGAACAGAAGCTTGCGATGGCGGAAAAGGATTTTTGGTGTTCCCTTTGACATAAGGGGAACATTGGTATTTATAGAGCAGAGATTAGGGTTAGGAGAGCCATGGGGGGCACTACAAAAAATACACTTCTGTGTTGATACATGTTTGTCACAGTAGGTCACGTTGTCTGTCATGCATGTACATCCATGACAAGTTTATGACTGAATCAAGATAGTCACACCTGTGCTATCATAGAAGTGTTCCATGACATTACCAAAATTATCATCACGGAAGTGTCCACTTCCATGATGATAAATGGCGCGTCATGGAAGTGCTTCCATCAAGGGTAACCGACATGTGGCATCCACGTAACGAGTCCCGTTAAGCTATCGGGTCCTGTTTTGGATCCGATAGCGAGCTAATAGCCACGACCAATGGCTATTTTCCACGTGTAAAATTCTCATTGGCCTACGGAACCATGTGTCAACTCCGCACTGGCACATGTGTCACTCATCCAATGAGCGAGATGCGCCTATGATATGTTGACACATGGACTGGCCCAATAGTGGCCCATACAGATTAAATGGGCCCAGCCAACTAAAGGCCCACAAGATTTTGTAGACCATAATGGGTCGGCCCAGCTAAAGGCCCACAAGATTTTGCAGACCATAATAGCCCGGCCCATCTAAAGGCCCACAAGATTTTGAAGACACTAGTGGGTTGGCCCGTTAACAGCCTGCCATGTTTTGGGCCAAATGCCGGCCCATCTTCGATCCGGTCCTTTAACAACTTGCCATGTTCTGGGCCTAATAAGGGCCCATATGAGATCTGGCCCGTTAATAGCCTACCACGTTCTGGGCCATATTACGACCCATATCAGATCCGGCCCTTTAAGAGACTTTAGGCTAAATTATGGCCCATATCATATTCGACCCGTCAACTGGACGTTGTGCTTTTGGGCCCACTTGAGGCTCGCTTAGGATTTCTGTTTGCTAAAGGCTCATTTAGTAATATGGCCAGATATTAGTTTCGGCCTGTTAAAGCCAGTTTAACATTTCAGCCCTATATTTATTTCTGCCCGTTAAAAGCCCGTCATATAGTTTGTCCTAACTATGGCCCGCTTTGCATCCGGCCTGCTCACAGCCGATAATTTGATTGGGCCAAACAAGGACCAAGACAATTTTGGCATGTTAATGGCCCGTGATGTGATTGGCACAATCATGGGCCGGGGTCTATTTCGGCCCGCTGTCGGTCCGTGAGCTGTTTGACACGTTTCAGGCCCAACCTACTTTTCAGCCTAGTAAAAGCCCATTGAATTTTCTTTCGAAAATAGGGCTTGCACTTTACTCGGCCTATTAAAGGCCCAAAACTACTAGTGGGCCAGTTTACATTTAGGCCTGCTAACGGACCAAAATGGCTGGGCCCATGATGCAGCCCATACATAGTGATTTGCATGACGGCCCGATTATGTACCATAATTTTACGGATTGGCCAGTTTACTTTTCATGGAGCGAAGACAGGATATATATATATATATAGTAAAATAACTGCAGCATCGTGAATAAGAATAAACCTAGACTATACAATAAAGAAATTAAGGCATATTACATCCACTGGGCGTCAAAGTTCGCCACTATGATAATAAAGCACAAGCAGACAGCAGATTACATACACTAGGCATCAAAGATCGCCACCAGTGCAAATAAACACGCTGACAAAATAATATACAAAACAAACAGCACTTCAATAGAGTTCAAGAAAGGTTAGCCCTGCTCGGGAGCTGCAGCGCAAGCAGCTGAGCAAGCTGATGAGACGGCGCTTGTTTGATGCTTATATCCTCCTCACTCTGAAAGAGAAACAAGCAGACGGATGACAGGTTTTGCACATATAAGTATTAGTGCTGACAATTCATCACATTTCTTATTGATGAATAAAATGACACAGTTTAAAATAGCATTAACACAATATGGTACTCTTCAGGTTAAGATATGGCAGGAAATGACATTGTGAAGGAGTTGGCAGCTTCACGACACCACTGGATTATAGATCAAGAACTCATAAGTATCAATGGTTAGTGTGTTGTCAATTTATCCCATTTCAAATTTGCAAATAAAGAGACGGTTTAAATAATAGTAGAATGATATGACATTGCTCATAGTTAATATATTGAAGAATATGACATTGTGCTATAGTGGGTAGGTTCACCACACCACTGGATTACAGATCAAGAACAGAAGCATACATGCAGTGCAAAAGAAGGTCACCTGCTCTGTATAGTTTAATTTACATGGTATGAAGAAAGAACTTGGTTGTACAACCGAAAACTAAAATTGAGAAGGATAAACTTTTGTTTATGAAGTACATAACAAACATTAAACATGCAATTTGATGCAAACACCAAAAATAAACAGTTGTTGCAGTCATGCCTAACCAAATATACACAACAAAGTTTGAAGGCTTGAGAAGGAAAAACTTACATTAGTGGTGAAGGCCGGCTCTGTAAAGCCCTTGTCCATGCTGATGGGGGGGGGCAATTCCAGAAGTTTACCACGGAATCTTCTTCATAAGCATTGTCTTTATTCTAAATTTTGTTAAGAGTAAATATAGATGTGATAATATAGGAAAAATCAAGAATATTTAAGATAAGATGAAGAGTGATGCTACATAACGAAGTAGCTATAAATGTTAGTACAGCGATACAGGCAAAAGGTACAACCAAGAGCAATGCAGAGCTAAACTTCTTCAGTACCATCAGATGTGTAGAAAATGGAGGGCAAAGGAAAATAAACTGCAGAGTGATGGTACATGAACAACTAGCTGTCAATATACGTACATTGATAAAGCACAGTAGGTACTTACAAGAACAATGCAGAGCTAAACTTTTTCATTGGCATTGGATATATTCTACACTAATGTCATTGGTACGCGTCGGTGCTATACAAACGGTTTTTAACCCCTTTCTGCGACGGCATTTGGAACCGTCGCCAAGTGAGTGTGGGCGAAAGGGGGTCCTTCCCACACGACCCAGAAACCGTCGGGGATAGGCCCTCCTGGGACTCGTGTGCGATCGGGCGAGGCATCAAAAGCCAATCATTTCCGTCCGTATGTACATCCCACATGGTGAATCCCAGAAAAACATTTCCTTCTGTATGTATATCACACACAGTCCATCCAAGGAATACGTTTCTGTTCTTATGTACATCCCACATAGTCAATCCAGGGAAACGTTTCCGTTCGTATGTACATCCCACACAGTTTTATGTATACGCTCGTGTGTGAAAGGTGTAACTATCACACATGCTCTGCCTTGGTTAACTGTTTGCTTTTATGAACTACATCACACACGATTTGATGTAGAAAACTGTGTGGCATTGGGCTATCCATCACAAGCGCTTTTACTGTCAGAACCGTTTGCAAAGTTCCATGACCGTCTGTTCTCTTTTTACATCGCACACGTTGTTTTCTTTCTAACCATGTGCACATTATTTTATTAGCTCCTGTATATTTTTATTTCCGCCTGTAATTTATTATTCAAATTGGAAATTTTGAAATATGAAATGTGCAATTCAAATTCTCAGCACAATGGTTCAACAATGAATCCATCAATAAAATTGCCAGTACAACAGGTTCGGTAATTATAGGATTAGGCAACAATTAACTATGATGAACCATAATATTTAAAGGTAGTAAAGTTGAAGAGACAAGTGTAAATCATTTTGACTGCCGACGGTGTTGAAGAAGCGGAATGCCCATAATGTGCCTTCCTGCATGCCATAGGCACAAACCACTTTTGTCCAACCCCTTGTGACGGTCACCCGCCCATCCTTCACCGCCTCTAGGAAGACTTCTAGAGCATTATCATGGTAGCATGAATTATATACTTGAACCTTAGTTGCCTCCACTCCGGTCATTTAGTTTGCAAGGTAGTCATCAGTAAATAGCTTCAGAAACCACTAAAAAGAGAAAAATATCAGATACCGAGGTCTAGTAGAGTAACTTGTTGTGGGCAGGGGGAAAAGACAACACATTATTACCATCCTAAAGTTCACTGTTGTCTTGGACAAAGTGTAAATAAAGATCTTAATTCCAATGACCCGTTTATTTTGCCTAACAAACTTTCTTAGTTTCCTCACTTGACGGTTGTTCATCAATATATCATTGCCACATACGCAAAAGGGATCGAAGCGTGGATCAGTACCGCTCATATATGTACCTACAAGCAACCAGTAAATGTTAGAAGCTAAACTGAGATTGCACAAATGATGTAAAATACAAGTACCTATGTTCCTAAGTACAAGTATTTTTTTGAGATTTCAATATGAACTACATACGGATGTATATAGAATTATAGATCTAGTTTAGATTAGAATCTAGATTCACTAATTTTGCTCCTTATGTAGTCTATACTGGAATCTCTAAAAATACTTATATTTAGGAATAGATGGTGTATAAGACATGGGATGCAGCTAACCTCGACGACAAACAACAGCATCGCCCATTGTAGCCCTGTGTAAGTACATGGAAAGCCAATGTTAACTACAACAGGGTTAACATCGACCAAAAATAGCAAATGGTAATAAAACGGTAGCATTTGTAGTGATATCTTCATTGCGAAAGAGTAGCACAGTAGCAAAGGGACGGATTAAAAAAAGGATACAACTGTTAATTGCAATAGGCTTAACCAAATCCTAATTCATGTTTTGTAAGTTTGTAGCCATTGAAATACAACTCTTTAAAAAATGGATACAACTGTTAATTGCAATAGGCTTAATGGCCATTGAAACAAGTACTGATAAAAGTGCAATTGGCAGAGTTAAACATCACAGGGCAGGTGCTGCCAGAGCAGATAATGGCCCAATTGTCCATAAAAAGGCAGGGAAAATAGCTGAAACGTGTTAGGCATGTTTATTAGAACATGCTTAATACATCGACCATATGGAACATAGCCATTAATTGCAACGTGGTAGGCGGCCTCCAGAGAGGCCGGCTCCCAGCAGTCGGCCCATGGTGCCCTCAAAGTCTACACCCCCATTAAAGAAGACAGGACAGGATGAGGCAACAGTGCAGCCCATCCCCCCCCCGAATTCGGGGCCGGGCGTGGCCACGGTGCCTCGTACCTGCGGAGATCCCCGCTCATCTTGGCACTATTGCCACTTCGCCCTTGACGTCACTCCTGACAGGCAAAGCCCTACTCCCATGACTGCCTGTCGGTACGACCCAAGGACGGCAGGCCCTACCGGTCAACGAGAGCCCGGAAGACAGCGGGAGCCACACCAGTCGGACCCGAGGGAGGCCGGCTCCCAGCAGTCGGCCCGGTCCTTCCTCCGAGGCCCACGCACCATTAACCAAATAAGATGCAGAGTGGCTACAGTGACCTCCCACTAGGAGGTAGGACTGTAGCCATGCCTTCCGGACCAAGCACGCGTCATTAGCAACATGGCTATAGTAATCCGTAGCCGACAGGACCCGCGAGCGGTGGAGGCGGCATGTCGGCTCCGTACCAGACCTGCCGGCGAGGCCCACCAGGCGGTAGGCCCTAGTAGTCGGCAGAGAAGCCAGCGACCAGAGAGACTGACAGCCGGGCCCTACGCCCGGCCGGATTACCATTGTACCCCTGGGGGGTAGGCCTATATAAACCCCCAGGGCACCCATGGAAAGGGTTCCCACCCTGTTAGGACTAGATTCATATCTAGAGGAGGAGAGAGCGAGCCTTGCCTTCTCCCACCTCTAGCATACAGCTCAAGGAGCACCATTGTACTCACTTGCGCCTTAGTGATCATGCGGACACCCTGCAGAGCAGGACTAGGGGTGTTATCTCCTAGGAGAGCCCCGAACCTGGGTAAAGTTTGCCAGCATACGTGTCTACGCCCCATCCCGCTTCCAGGCACCGGCGACGTTCTACTCGCTCCCACCATGATAAGCCATCCATCGGCATATCTCGCACCCAACCCCCGACATTTGGCGCCCACCTTGGGGCGAGGTGCACCGTCGTTCGGAGACCTGTTCTAGACGGGAACCCTTTCCTCCCTGGCGAGCGTAGCCAGCCCGACACGCCAGACGAAGTCTGTGCCGACGTGCTGCATGGCGCGGAGCTCTCCTGCGCGGCGAGCTGCTTCACCGACCTTGTTGGCGAGGTTTGCCTCTCCGACGAGCCGGTGTCTGATGCGGGCAATGATGGCCCTAAGAGCCGCCTCGTTAGCCTCCTCGATCAGGTCCACGTGGCCAGCGAGCCCGCTGCGGATTTGGAATCCGTTGGCTCCACAGACCTGATGCTTGTCGACTCCGACACTGCATCGCTTGACGCGTTCCCCACCAACGTGGTGGTCTACGATGAGCCGCCTCCTTGCGCGGAGAGCAGCAAAAGCGCCGTCACAGAGGTGCTTGTCATCGGCCACAGTGAGCACTCTGGCGGAGGTGCTCACGATCCGCTCAACGCAGCACTACAAGACCTGATGGCGCCCATCCCAGAAGACGTTGACGCCGAGATGCTGGAAGGGCGCCAAGAAGCTGGCTAGCATGAGACGCTTGTCGGAAGCCTACCGGTGCGTGATGGACCGCGCTGTGGGAGGCACACCGGCTCCCGCTGGGCCCAGCTGCCTTGGCACGGTCCAGCAGCGCGACGTGGCCATCGCCAACCTGCTCGGGGCAGATCGCCCCGTCTAGGCCACGCCCGCGGAAAATATCCAAGCTGCCCAGGTGGCAGCAGAAGAGCTAGAAAAGTTCGAGGGTGAAGAACATCGCCAGATGGCGGAGCGCGTCTAGCGGCTCCTCGATGCGGCTGCTGGGCAGCACGAGGCCGGTTGCCGCACTAAGGCGCCCCACCAGCAAAACGACAATTTGCCTCCCCGCCGAGATCAAGGCGCATCATCTCGGACGCCGATTGGTGACACCCGCAGAAGAAGAGACAAGGAGCCGGCTACCAGCCGCAGCCGGACTCGCATCACCATTGAGCGTGACCAAGACGGCCGCCCAAGAGGAGTGGAATGACGGGATGACTGTCTGCCGCCTCCCCCTCGCAGGGAAAGGCGCATCTCCCTGCTGCATGTTGATCACCCGACACTCGGCGACTGCCTTGGCCGTCGAGAGGGAGACGGAGAGAATGATGCCCGCCACCGGATCGACCATCTCCACCAGTCCCTGATGCTAGAAGAGGAAGATGAATTGGGTCCGCCCTGTTTCGGCCCCCGCATTCGAGACGAATCTTTCCCCAAAGGGTTCACGCTCCCAAGAGACATGCCCAAATACACCGGCTCCGTGAAGCCGGAGGACTGGCTGGTTGACTACTCCACAGCCGTCAGCACATCAAACGGCAACAAGCACGTTGCCCTGAAGTACGTTCCGCTCATGTTCCAGGGCACAACTCGGACATGGCTGAACAGTCTAAAGCCCGGCAGCATCCACAGCTGGGTTGACTTCACCGAAGCCTTCATCCGCAACTTCACCAGCACGTACAAGCGGCCGCCCAAACCTCGCCAGCTCTCCTTGTGCATGCAAGGCCCCAACGAGTCGACTCGTGACTACTTCACACGCTGGGCCGAGCTCCGCAACTCTTGCGAAGGCATGCACGAGGTGCAGGCTATCGAGTACTTCACCACTGGGTGCCGAGAGGGCACCCTCCTCAAGCACCGACTCCTCTGCGACGAGTCGGCGACCCTCGACGAGGTGCAGATCATAGTAGATAAATATGCCACGGCCGACTCCTCCATGAAGGAAGAAATCCAAGTTGATGCATCTGGCGAAGTAGCCCCTCAAGATCCTCGAACCCTGGCTAGTGACACCAGTCGATGCCAGCAACCAAGTGACAACAAGCGCAAGGCCATACAGCCGGCTTCCACAAGCCGGCAGGTGGCGATAGTCGAAGACTAGCAGCCGGAGGGGCAGCCTCCCTCCAAGTGACAGAAGGGCGGCAAGCCCAATTGGCTGCTGGCTTTCTCATATGAGTAGACTCTTGACGCACCCTGTAAATTCCACAGTGGTGCGAAGCCGTCCAACCATACCACTTGGAAATTCCATTGGCTCACCAGGATCGCCAAGGGAGACGGCCTTCTGCCTCCTCCGCCTACTAGGCAGCCGCCCCTCCCCCTCAGCAGCCGGCCGTTCGACTAGTCGGAGCCATACAAGACGAATACCCGGAAGAGCACGGAGCTTATGTAGTGTTCACCAGCGTGGTCGACGATAGGCATAGTAGATGGCAATGACGGCAAGAAGTGAATGTAGTAGCATCGGAGATCCTCGAGTTCATGCATTGGTCCGAGAAGCCCAGCAACTGGAGAAGAGCCGACCACCCGGAGGTGATGCCCAATCCCGGTTCCTACACCCTGGTTCTGGATGCCACCTTTGCCACAGATAGGCGAGCTGCTCGGTTTTCCCGAGTTCTGATAGATGGCGGCAGCAGCATCAACATTCTGTACAAAGATACCATGGAGAAGTTAGGAATCAGACAAAGACAACTTCAGCTCAATCGGACTGTATTCCATGGCATAGTTCCTGGCCTTTCCTGCTCACCAATCGGCAAGATCCAGATAGACATCCTCTTTGGAGACAAGGATCTGGTTCGAGGTGGTGGACCTCGAGAGCCCGTACCATGCGCTACTTGGCCGACCTACACTGGCCAAGTTCATGGCGGTCCCCCACTATGCTTACCTCAAAATGAAGATGCCGAATTCTATGGGAATTCTGACCATAGCTGGGGACTACAAGAAGTCGTCCGCTTGTGCGGCTGGGAACAGCCGGCTGGCCGAGTCCCTCGTGATCGCAGCCGAGAAGCGGCTCCTTGACCGAGTTGTGGCAATGGCAAGCAAGCTGCCGGACATGCCACCCCACCGCAAGGAGTCGGAAGCCGAGGGCTCGTTCAAGCCGGCCAAGGAGACAAAGAAGATACCCTTGGACCTGGAGCACCCGAAGAAGTACGCTGTCATAGGTGCAAACCTCGACAGCAAATAGGAAGGTGAGCTCGTCGATTTCCTCCGTGAGAATTGGGAAATCTTTGCATGGTCACCTAAAGACATGTCGGGTGTTCCGACGGATTTCGCTGAGCACAAGTTACATGTCCGGTCTGATGCCAAGCCAGTCAGGGAGCCCTTGCGCCACCTGTCAGACAAGAAGAGAAGAGTCGTCCGAGAAGAGAGAACCTGGCTGCTGGCAGCCGGCTTCATCATGGAAGTGTTCTTTCTAGAGTGGCTGGCCAACCCAATCCTTGTGCTGAAGAAAAACAACCAGTGGCGCATGTGTATTGATTACACCAGCGTCAACAAAGCCTGCCCCAAAGACCCGTTTGCTTTGCCGAGAATTGACCAAGTGATAGTCTCCACAGCCGGATGCGAGCTGTTGAGCTTCTTGGATGCATACTCAGGGTATCACCAGATCAAGCTGGACCCGGCTAACCGACTGAAGACCGCCTTCATCATGCCATTTGGAGCCTTCTGCTACTTAACCATGACGTTCGGCTTGAGGAATGTCGGCGCCACGTTTCAACGTTGCATGAAGAAGTGCCTCCTCAAACAACTCGGCAGAAACGCCCACGTTTACGTGGACGCTGTCGTGGTGAAGACGGAGAAGCATGGAACACTGCTAGCAGACCTCAAAGAGACCTTTGAGAACCTACGCCAGTTTCAAATCAACCTTAACCCAGAGAAATGCGTCTTTGGAGTACCAGCAGGCCAGCTTCTTGGATTCCTGGTCTCAGAGCGCGGCATAGAATGCAACCTTGTGAAGATCAAAGCCATTGAGAGGATGGGAGTACCCACCCGACTGCTGGATATGCAGAAGTTCACCGGCTGTTTGGCGTCCATCAGCCGTTTCATCAGTCGGCTGGGAGAGAAGGCTCTTCCCCTGTACCATCTCATGAAGAAGACCACTTTTTTGAATGGAATGATAAGGCGAATGAAGCTTTTCTCCAGCTCAAGAAGATGTTCACTACTTCGCCTGTCCAGGTGGCTCCGACTCCTAAGGATCCCATGCTCCTCTACATCGCCGCCACCAGCTGAGTGGTCAGCATAGTCATTGTGGTAGAATGCAAGGAGGAAGGAAAGGCGCTACCAGCCCAAAGACCGGTGTATTACCTAAGTGAAGTGTTGTCAGCCTCCAAGCAAAACTACCCCCATTATCAGAAGATGTGCTACGGCGTGCACTTTGCCGCCAAAAAATTGAAGCCGTACTTTCAAGAGCACCCAATCACTGTTATCTACACTGCTCCGCTCGCCGAGAGCATTGGAAGCCGAGATGCCTCCGGCCGGGTGGCCAAATGGGCCATAGATTTGGCCCCCTACACCATCTTCTACCAGCCTCGCACCACCGTCAAATCACATGCACTGGCCGACTTCCTCGTCGGCTGGGCCGAGACCCAGTACCTGCCACCGGGCCGGACTCCACCCATTGGCGGATGCACTTTGATGGTTCCAAGATGCGCACCGGTTTGGGAGCCGGCATCGTCCTCACCTCTCCCAAAGGCAACAAGCTCAAATATGTGATGCAAATCCATTTTGCCGCTTCCAACAACGTCGCCAAATATGAGGCACTCATTCACGGGCTCCGGCTTGCCAAAGGACTCGGCATTCGCCGGATCCTGTGCGATGGTGACTCTGACTTGGTGGTCCAGCAGTCATCAGGCGACTGGGACGCCAAGGAAGCAAACATGACGAGCTATCATTTCCTCGTACAGCAACTCAGTGGATATTTTGATGGGTGCGAGTTTCTCCATGTGCCAAGAAACGACAATGAGCAAGCAGATGCCTTGGCGCGAATCGGCTCCACTCGTCAAGCAATACCGACCGGCGTCACCCTACAACGCCTCCTCAAGCCGTCTGTCAAGCCATCACCAGAGTCGGATTCTATCTTCGTGCCGGCTCCTCTGAAGCAGTCGGATCCGACTCAAGAGCTCCAGCAGTCGGCATGGGAATTCTGGCAGGCGGCCCGGGGGCCGTGGCAGTCGCACCCGGCCCAAGGACTTTAGAGCCCGGCCCGGGGACTACAGCGGTCAGCCCAGGGACTTCAGAGCCCGGCCCGGGGACTGTGGTAGTCGGCCCGGAGACTTCATCGACCCAGCAAGCGGTAGCCGACTCCAATCCGCCACCTCCCGGCCCAACCGCCCTCTTCCAAATTGAAGTCCTAACAGTCGAAGAAATCACAGCACCTTCATGGGCCCAACCCATCCTCAACTTCCTGGTAAACAAAGAGTTGCCGACTGATGAGATCTCGGCTAGGCAAGTGCAACACCGGGCAGCATCATACACCATAGTCAACAGAGAGCTTGTGAGGCGCAGTGTCACCGGTGTCTACCAGTGCTGCGTCGAGCCAGAGCAAGGCCAAGTAATCCTCAAAGACATCCATCAAGGCGAATGTGGCCACCATGCGGCTTCAAGATCACTTGCCGCCAAGGCTTTCCACCATGGTTTTTTCTGGCCAATCGCCTTGGAAGACGCCAAGAGCTTGGTCCAGAAATGCAAAGGGTGCCAGAAGTTTCATTGAAAGCCTCATCAGCCGCTTTCTGCACTCAAGACTATTCCCATAGCCTGGCCCTTTGTTGTCTGGGTCCTGGATATGGTAGGACCATTCAAGACGGCAAGAGGTGGCTTGACTCACCTACTTGTCGCGGTGGACAAGTTCACCAAGTGGATAGAAGCAAAACCAATCAAAAAGTTGAATGGTCCGACTGCTGTGACCTTCATCTCCGACATCACCGTCCGGTACGGCATACCACATAGCATCATCACCGACAACGGCACGAACTTCGCCAAAGGTTCCTTGGCCCGTTTCTGCGCGACGCAGGGCATTCGACTGGACCTAGCATCCGTTGCTCATCCGCAGTCAAACGGCCAGGTGGAGCGAGCAAACGGCCTTATTTTGTCCAGCATCAAGCCCCGACTGGTCGAGCCTTTGGAACGGTCGGACGGCTGCTAGCTCGACGAGCTGCCGGCCATCCTCTGGAGTCTGCGCACGACTCCGGACAAGTCAACCGGCTTCACACCTTTCTTCCTCGTCTACGGTGCTGAAGCCGTCATCCCAACGGACATAGAATTCGACTCCCCTCGAGTCACCATGTACAACGAGGAGGAGGCGGAAGAAGCTCGTCAAGATGGCGTCGCCTACTGGAAGAGGGCCGGCTGTTGGCACTCAGCCGGTCCAGCATCTACCAGCAAAGCCTGCGCTGATACTACAACCGGAAGGTCAAGCCGAGATCTTTCCAAGAAGGAGACCTTGTGCTCCGGCGGATCCTGCGAACAGCCAGCCAACACAAGCTCTCAACGCCTTGGGAAGGCCCCTTCATCATCAGCAAAGTGTTGGGCAACGACTCATACTACCTGATTGACGCTCAGAAGCCTCGAGCACGCAAGAGGGACGACTCCGGCAAGGAGACGAAGCGGCCATGGAATGCAAATCTCGTTCAAAGATTTTATAGTTTATGCAGTATGTACCTTTTGTATTAAAGTACGAAGACTCCGGGTCCCCCGAGAAGAGCTCGGGGGCTGCCCTCTTTCATCTATATAATAAGAATTATGCCTATGAGTATGTCATTTTCTTTATTCCGCTCGGCACCGGGTCCGACTAGTCGGCCCAGGGACTTGCCGCCTTGTACTATGAAGTGCTTCCTGTAGCCGGACAAGTAATGTGTTGGCACTTAAGCCGTCTCCTACCACAAGCCGCAGCTCGCAGAGCGACTGCCTGGTGGGCAGGAGCAAGGAAGAAAGGGTGTCCACATGAAAAATGGCTAAGGACACAAAGCATGTGCATAGTCCAAGTCGGCTTCATGCCTCACCAACCGGTTGCCGAACAGCCGACCTGCCGACTTCTACTTCACTTTCTAGAATGTTCTAAAAATGGCTAAGTACTTGCCTTCCCAGAAGTAGCTAAGTACTTGACCCAGCCATAGTCCACAGAGTGGCTATTCGGCTGGCAAGACGACAACCAAGGGAAGGCGGCAAAGGAAAAAAGCCAAAGAGCAGCAAGCAAGAAAAGATAGAACTCGGAAAAATATTTACATAACAAAGGCCCTCGACCGATCTTCAAAACGCAAGTTTAAGATACAACCCGCAGGTGGAATTGTGCAAATTAACAAGTTCGTCGAGACTAATAGACGGGTAAAGCAAAAGATAAACTGGCAGCCTAGGAAGCGGCAGAAGGGTTCGGTGGATCGGAGGAATCGGCGGCGCCGGTTGGTGGAGCGGCCGGCTGGTCAGTCTCTGCTTGGTTGCCTTCGGCGGTAGCCGGCTCGGTTGGGCGTGGCTCATTGCTTCAGGCATGGTCGAGTTGGAGCTGGCCGCCCGCTCCAACCTCAGGCGCCTCCTCGTCGCCTTCCTCCTCTGCCTCGCCCTCTTCCTCACCGCTGGAGTCGATCACCTCCGCCGAGTCCTCACCGTCTTCCTGGTTCAGCCTGAACCATTCCGGCGGCGCTTCGGTGCCGTCCTCAACCCGCTCCGGGACGAAGATGCTGGTGTCGGTGTACTCGGTGATTGACGTCGCGCGCTTCACGAGTTCATCTTCCACGACCGCCAATTCCTCCTGAGCCTCCAACCGGAACGTGGCTAGCTGGGTTAGATTCAGCCCAGGGTACCACTCCTTGACGAACTCCAAGGCCCGACATGCTCCAGCCCGGGCCGAGGAGCCCTTGCAGGCCTCAAGACGGCCGGCCGCCACCTCCAGCCAGTCGGCATTCCGACTGGGAGTGCGCGGTGCCGGCATGTCAGGCCACAGGGCGGCGATCGCCTGGGTGCCAACACGCTGAAGCCGGCGCAGCATCCGGTGAGCCGGCCAAAGATGGGCCTCGATGCTCAGGAACTGCTCGTTAAGGTTTCGGGGGGAGTTGGCGGCGATCTGCGCACCGTCCGTCCTCCATCCTTCGCGATCAGCTTCGATGGCCTGGTTGGCGGCGTCCGAGTGACCAGGGAAGAAGTCTGCCAAGAAAAAAACCAAAAATCCATAGGTAAAGACGAGAAGCCGGCTCAACCAACAGCTGGCATCTCAAAGAAGAAAAAAGAGGGAAGCTCACCATCGACTATGTCCTCGATCATGTGAAAGCCAGAAGTCAGCATCGCCTCCTTGTCGGTCCAGGCGGAGCGCTCGATCACGAACTCAACAAGAAGTCTGGTCTCCTTGTCCTCCGTCTCATCCCGGGCCTTCTTGAGGAGCTCCTTCTGTTCCGCCAGTTGCGCGACAAGCCGGTCATGCTATTCAGCCAGCTTGCTGCAGTCCACCTCCTTGGCATGAAGTGCGGCGTTGGCTTCGCCCAGTTGCTATTGAAGGGTGGCGTTGGCCTCTGCAAAAAGTGGAAAAAGAAAGAGACGACAATAGTCAGCAAAGAAAGATGAAGCTGTCAGGAAGATTCGGCCCGACTGCTCAGCAGTCGGCGAGAATCTCGGGGACTACAGCCCGCGGGTGCGCCAGCGCGCCCCCGTAGAGAAAGAAGGAGACTTACTCCGGCGCTCCGACAAGTCAGCGGCACGTTGATCCAACTCCTGGACTCTGGAGTTGAAGGCGGCCGCACAGAGGTTATGATAATCCTGCAGCAAATATATTAGCACTCAGAGCTCGCTAAGTAGAGTTCCGGGTCGCCTACTCAGCAGCCGGCCCGAAACTCGGGACTACACCCAGTGGGTGCGCCAGCGCGCCCCCACGAAGAAGTACAAGAATTCAAAACAAAGGAGCAAGAAGTGTACCCGGATGTCCTCTCGCGACTCCAGGAATGCCTTATTGCAGAGCTTGAGAGCGTCGGCCTCAGCGCAGAGTTTGGCTTGAACGTCCAGAACCGCCTTGTTCAGAGGGCCCGTTCCGCCTCCCCGCACCCACCCAGTGGGTGCGGCGCTGGTCGCCTCGGTGTCCGGGATCGAGGAGCTTGCGGTGCCGGCCTCTAGTGGGTGCGGCACCGAAGCCGCTTTCACGAGACGGCGGCGTAAAGGTGTGCGGACCCCGGGAGTCGGGCCCGTCACCATCTCGTTTCCGGCTGGTGGCGCCGGTGGGTCGACTGGCTGCTTGTCTCGTGCCTCTTCAGAAGGAGGTGGGGGAACGATTACATCCGGCAGGGCGACGTCGCCGCTGTCCCTTTCCATAATAGGGCGCTCGCTGCTGGCTTCCCCAGTTTGCGCCACGAACTCCAGTGGTGGCGGCGCAGAGTTCAGGGAGACAACAAACATCACCGACTGGCGATGCGCGGCTTCTTCAGCTCGCTTCTTCGCCGCGTCAGCGGCTTTGGCCTCCGCTAGCTTCTTCAAGGTGGCGGCCTCCGCCTTGTCAGCTTCTGCCTTCTTCAGGCGGGCGGCTTCCCACTCCACACACGCCTCCCGTGCGTTCTGCTCCATCGCCTCCCGGAGGTCGGCGGCTGGATTGATCCGCTGGGTGGTGGTGGAGGTCTCCGTCGAACTCATGATGGAGGCGGCGGCCGACTTCTCGAGAGAGAGTGGAGCCCTAAAATCCAGAAAATAAAGCAAAGGAAGTTCAGAAATAATCAATAAGAAGGAAAGCACAAGGGAAAGAAACTTACACCGATACCATGGGGGGCGCCTTGGGGAGCTTCTGGTACTTAGCCGCCTTCGTGGCGGCCTCCTTCCGCTTGGTCGCGGCGTTTGGATTCTTGGGCTTCTTCGGCGTGCTGCCGAACAAGGCGGCGCCTTGCTTACGCTTGCTCGTGCCGCCTCGAGAAGTCGTCTCGCCGGAGGGTCCTGCGTCCGCCTTCCCAGCACCTCGTGCAAGGCACGACTCTTCTTCGTCTTCATCATCATCAGGCCAGGTCTCGATGCCCCCTTCTTTGGAGCCTCCTGCCTCGTAGACGCCGCCCGTCGCGGTGTCCTCCAAGGCAGCCGCCCCCAAGTCGGGGTCGTCCACGTCGCTCACCGCCTGGTCCGGCTGGTAGTCACCACCCGCCCCTACAAGGGTGTGATGTCTACTACACAACCTTGTTCTTGTAGACGTTGTTGGGCCTCCAAGTGCAGAGGTTGTAGGACAGTAGCAAATTGCCCTCAAGTGGATGACCTAAGGTTTATCAATCAGTAGGAGGCGTAGGATGAAGATGGTCTCTCTCTAGCAGCCCTGCAACAAAATAACAAAGAGTCTCTTGTGTCCCCAACACACCCAATACAATGGTAAATTGTATAGGTGCACTAGTTCGGTGAAGAGATGGTGATACAAGTGCAATATGGATAGTAGATAAAGGTTTTTGTAATCTGAAAATATAAAAACAGAAAGGTAACTAATGATAAAAGTGAGCACAAACGGTATTGCAATGCTAGGAAACAAGGCCTAGGGTTCATACTTTTACTAGTGCAAGTTCTCTCAACAATAATAACATAATTGGATCACATAACTATCCCTCAACATGCAACAAAGAGTCACTCCAAAGTCACTAATAGCGGAGAACAAATGAAGAGATTATGGTAGGGTACGAAACCACCTCAAAGTTATTCTTTCCAATCAATCCGTTGGGCTATTCCTATAAGTGTCACAAACAGCCCTAGAGTTCGTACTAGAATAACACCTTAAGACACAAATCTACCAAAACCCTAATGTCACCTAGATACTCCAATGTCACCTCAAGTATCCGTGGGTATGATTATACGATATGCATCACACAATCTCAGATTCATCTATTCAACCAACACATAGAACTTGAAAGAGTGCCCCAAACTTTCTACCGGAGAATCACGACAAAAACGTGTGCCAACCCCTATGCGTAGGTTCATGGGCGGAACCCGCAAGTTGATCACCAAAACATACATCAAGTGAATCACATGGTATCCCATTGTCACCACAGATATGCACGGCAAGACATACATCAAGTGTTCTCAAATCTTTAAAGACTCAATCCGATAAGATAACTTCAAAGGGTAAACTCAATCCATTATAAGAGAGTAGAGGGGGGAGAAAACAACATAGGATCCAAATATAATAGCAAAGCTCGCGATACATCAAGATCGTATCACCTCAAGAACACGAGAGAGAGAGAGAGAGAGAGATCAAACACATAGCTACTGGTACATACCCTCAGCCCCGAGGGAGAACTAGTCCCTCCTCATCATGGAGAGCACCGGGATGATGAAGGTGGCCACTGGAGAGGGATTCCCCCTCTGGTAGGGCGTCGGAACGGGTCTAGATTGGCTTTCGGTGGCTATAGAGGCTTCTGGCGGCGGAACTCTCGATCTATTATGCTCCCCGATAGTTTTAGGGTATATGGAGATATATAGGCGGAAGAAGTACGTCAAGGGGGCCACGAGTGGCCCACGAGGGTGGAGGGCGCGCCCCCTACCTCGTGGCTTTCTCGAAGCTCCCTTGACGTGGACTCCAAGTCTCCCGGGTTGCTTTCCTTCCAAAAATAAGTTCCATGAAGTTTTAGGTCAACTGGACTCCGTCTGATTTTCCTTTTCTTCGAAACCCTAAAATAGGCAAAAAAAACAGAAACTGGCACCGGACTCTGGGTTAATAGGTTAGTCCCAAAAATAGTATAAAAGTGTATAATAAAGCCCATAAACATCCAAAACAGAAGATAATATAGCATGTAGCAATCAAAAATTATAGATATGTTGGAGACGTATCAGGGCAGCCGTCGTATTCGACATGTAGATCTGTTTCAGACAATGGGAGGCCGGCTGATCAAGACCAAAATCAAGACTAGGGCAAGTATCACAGAAAGAGAATTGGCAAACCTACCGCAGGCGGCGGGTCGGCACGAGAATATGGCCGCTTGCCAAGACTCCAAGACCCCTCCAGCCTGAGGCCAGAGATCTCGTTCACCAAGTTCGCGACTTCGGCGGCTTCGTCTCCTTGGTGCTCAGCCGGCACGGGTCGCGGTGTCCGCTCATCCAGCTGATCAGGTGCGGCCAGCTTTGGAGCGGGGGAACCCAGCGCTCGACGAAGGCGACCAGCAACTAGGACGCCCTTAGGCCTTCGGTGTTGATCAGCTCCCGGAGCCATTGGATGGCGGCGGCGCCATCTACCGACACCGGCTTCGGTTTGTAGCCCCAGCTAGCCCGGGGCTTGGCAGGTGGGCCGGCTTCGTAAGCTGGCAGGTTGAGGAAGTCGGCCGCCGGGTCTACGTTCTCCATGTAGAAGTAGGATTGCTGCCACATGTTGACCGACTGCGACAGCTTGATGATGGGGAAGGCGTTTTGCGACGATGGTCGGCAAACTGCAACGAAGGCATCACACTAGGCAGCCACCTCCCGGACGAAGGTGCCTAGTTTGGTGTACAAGAAGTCTCCCCATAGCCCGATGGTGGGGAGAACGCCGAGGTATCCTTCACACATCGTGATGAAGGCAGCCAGGAGCATCACGGTGTTGGGCGTGATGTGATGGGGTTGGAGGTGGTAGTCGAGGAATGAGCGAAGGAAGTCGCTTGCCGGCAAGCCAAAGCCCCGGATGAAGTGCGAGCGGAAGATGACCTGCTCGCCCTCACCCGGCGCCGGCGAGATCTCTCCCCCCGGTGGCATGCGCGCCTTCACGTGGCTTGCGTCGGGGAGACGCCGCGTCTCGCGGAGGAAGGTTATGTGATCCTCGTTGATGTTGGATCCGTCCCAGTCTCCTCCTCGCTCGCGCGCCATGGAGAGCTCAACAATGGAAGGCGCGGCGAGGAAGCTGAGAGTGGGGCGGAACAAGGAGGCTCGGGCGAACGGGCTCGACGAAGATGAACTACAGCAGCACTCCGGCGTAGCTCGGGGGGCGCTACGGCGAAAGGAAGAAGAAGGAGGCAATGGCGGGGAGGAGGGGCGCATGTGCTCCACCGCTCTTTCTCCGCCCCTACTTATAGCCCGCGGGCTATGAAGCCGAGGGGCGGGCGTGGGATCGTGGGATTAACTGTGCCCACGACCCCATGTCCCCACCTTTATCGCGCAAAATTACTGCGCAGTAACTCCACAGGAGAACGAAACCGCCCACCTCGGCCGCAGCGGATCCGCTCGGGTGCAGAGGCCCGGTGGTCGTGGGCCCAGCTTGCTGGGGCGTCCCATCGCACGCGTGGGCTCACAGGCTGGCACCACGTGGCGTGCCCATGACAGGCGGCTGATCGAGAGGCTTAGCCAGCACGCCACCTGGTTCCTGCTGATATATTCGAAATTCTAGGAAGATCCCACTGGACGTATCCGAGTCCCGGTAGTCAGACGAGATTTCTTTTAGAGCACCCGGAGGAGGAAACTGTTGAGGCTCCTTGGCACATCAACCGCGGTGCCTCACCAGCTTCGGGGACTACTGTCGGAGTAATGGGCCACGGGTAGCCTAAACCGAGTCCTAGAATCTTTCAAGACATCGGGTCGGCTGCGCGCCTCAAGACGTCAAGATGAAGCGTCGCCTTCTGGAAGGCGGCTCCAAGACAGGCCGACCCCTGGTAGGCCGGCTCATGAAGGTGGCTCCAAGACAGGCCGACGCCTGGTACGTGGCCTCCAGAGAGGTCGGCTCCCAGCAGTCGGCCCACGGTGCCCTCAAAGTCTGCACCGCCATTAAAGAAGATATGACAGGGTCAGGCAACAGTGCAGCCCATCCCCCCCCCCCCGAATCCGAGGCCGGGCGTGGCCACAGTGCCTTGTACCTGCAGAGATCTCCGCTCGGCGTGGGACTGTTGCCACTTCGCCCTTGACGTCACTCCCGACAGGCAAAGCCCTGCTCCCACGACCGCCTGTCGGTACGGCCCAAGGACGGCGGGCCCTACCGGTCAGCGAGAGCTCGGAAGACAGCAGGAGCCACACCAGTCGGACCCGAGGGAGGACGGCTCCCAGCAGTCTGCCCGGTCCTTCCTCTAGGGCCCACGCACCATTAACCACATAATATGCAGGGTGGCTACAGTGATCTCCCACCAGGCGGCAGGACTGTAGCCACGCCTCCCGACCAAGCACGCGTCATTAGCAACACATCTACAGTAATCCGTAGCCGGCAAGACCCGTGAGCAGCGGAGGCGGCCTGTCGGCTCGGTACCAGACCAGCCGACGGGGCCACCAGGCGGTGGGCCCCAGCAGTTGGCAGAGAAGCCAGCGACCAGAGAGACTGACAGCCAGGCCCTACGCTCGGCCGGATTACCATTGTAACCCTGGGGGTAGGCCTATATAAACCCCCCAGGGCACCCATGCAAAGGGTTCCCACCCCGTTAGGACTAGATTCATATCTAGAGGAGGAGAGAGCGAGCCTTGCCTTCTCCCACCTCTAGCATACAGCTCAGGGAGCACCGTTGTACTCACTTGCGCCTTAGTGATCATGCGGAGACCCCGCAGAGCAGGACTAGGGGTGTTATCTCCTAAGAGAGCCCCGAACCTGGGTAAAGTTCGCCGGCGTACGTGTCTACGCCTCATCCCGCTTCCAAGCACTGGCGACGTTCTACTCGCTCCCACCATGATAAGCCATCCATCGGCATATGTCGCACCCAACCCCCGATAGAGCCACTGACTTATTGGAAATAATACATACCGATGTATGCGGTCCGATGAGTGTTGAGGCTCGGGGCGGGTATCGTTATTTTTTTACCTTCACAGATAATTTGAGAAGATATGAGTATATCTACTTAATGAAACACAAGTCTGAAACATTTGAAAAGTTCGACGAATTTCAGAGTGAAGTGGAGAATCATCGTAACAAGAAAATAAAGTTTCTACAATCTGATCGTGGAGACGAAATATTTGAATTACGAGTTTGGCCTTCAATTGAAACAATGTCGAATAGTTTCGCAACTCACGCCACGTGGAACACCACAGCGTAATCGTGTGTCCAAACGTCATAACCGTACTTTATTAGATATAGTGCGATCTATGTTGTTTCTTACCGATTTACCACTATTGTTTTGGGTTTATGCATTAGAGACAGCTGCCTTCACGTTAAATAGGGCACCGTCTAAAAACCCGTTGAGATGACACCGTATGAACTGTGGTTTAGCAAGAAACCTAAACTGTCATTTCTTAAAGTTTAGGGTTGCAATGCTTATGCGAAAAAGTTTCAGCCTAATAATCACAAACCCAAATCGGAGAAGTCCATCTTCATAGGATACCCAAAACAAACTGCTGGGTACACCTTATGTCATAGATCTGAAGGCAAGATCTTTGTTGCTTAAAATGGATCTTTTCTAGAGAAGGAGTTTCTCTCGAAAGAAGTGAGTGGGAGGAAAGTAGAACTTGATGAGTTAATTGTACCTTCTCCCGAATTGGAAAGTAGTTCATCATAGAAATCAGTTCCAGTGATGCCTACACCAATTAGTGAGGAAGTTAATGATGATGATCATGAAACTTCGGATCAAGTTACCACCGAACCTCATAGGTCAACCAGAGTACATTCCGCACCAGAGTGGCACGGTAATCCTGTTCTAGAGGTCATGTTACTTGACCATGACGAACCTACAAACTATGAGGAAGCGATGATGAGCCCAGATTTCGCAAAATGGCTTGAGGCCATGAAATCTGAGAAGGGATCCATGTATAATGAACAAAGTCTGGACTTTGATTGACTTGCCCGATGATCGGCGAGCCATTGAGAATAAAATGGATCTTTAAGAGGAAGACGGATGCTGATAGTAGTGTTACTATCTACTAAGCTCCAATTGTCGCAAAAGGTTTTCGACAAGTCCAAGGTGTTGACTATGATGAGATTTTCTCACTCGTATCGATTCTTAAAAGTTTGTCTAAATCATGTTAGGAGTTGTCGCATTTTATGAAATCTGGCAAATGGATAGCAAAACTGCATTCCTTAATGGATTTATTAAAAAAGAGTTGTATATGATGCAACCAGAAGGTTTTGTCAATCCTAAAGATGCTAACAAATTGTGCAAGCTCCAGCGATCCATCTATGGACTGGTGAAAGCATCTCGGAGTTGGAATATGCGCTTTGATGAGTTGATCAAAGCATATAATTTTATATAGACTTTTGGAGAAGCCTATATTTACAAGAAAGTGAGTGGGAGCTCTGTAGAATTTCTGATATTATATGTGGATGACATACTATTGATCGGAGATCTGAATTTCTGGATAGCATAAAAGGATACTTGAATAAGGATTTTTCAATGAAAGACCTCGGCAAAGCTGCTTACATATTGGGCATCAAGATCTATAGAGATAGATCAAGAAACTTGATAAATTTTTCAATGAGTACATACCTTGACAAGTTTTTTGAAGTAGTTCAAAATGGAACAGTCGAAGAAGGAGTTCTTGACTGTGTTGCAAGGTGTGAAGTTGAGTAAAGACTCAAAACCTGACCACGGCAGAAAATAGAAAGAGAATGAAAAAGTCATTACCTATGCCACAGTCATAGGTTCTATAAAGTATGTTATGCTGTGTACCAGACCTATTGTATACCTTAGCATGATTTTTGCAAGGGGGTACAATAGTGATGTAGGAGTAGATCACTGGACAACGGTCAAAATTATCCTTAGAGGACTAAGGAAATATTTCTCGGTTATGGAGGTGATAAAAGAGTTCGTCGTAAAGAGTAACATCGATGCAAGCTTTTGACATCGATCTAGATGACTCTAAGTCTTGATCTAGATACATATTGAAAGTGGGAGCAATTAGCTAGAGTAGCTCCGTGCAAAGTATTGTAGACATAGAAATTTGCAAAATACATACGGATCTGAATGTTGCAGACCCATAGACTAAACTTCTCTCACAAGCAAAACATGATCACTCTTTGGGTATTAATCACATAGCAATGTGAACTAGATTATTGTATCTAGTAAACCCTTTGGGTATTAGTCACATGGAGATGTGAACTAATCACATAAAGATGTGAACTATTGGTGTTAAATCACATGACGATGTGAACTAGATTATTAACTCTAGTGCAAGTGGGAGACTGAAGGAAATATGCCCTATAGGCAATAATAAAGTTATTATTTATTTCCTTATATCATGATAAATGCTTATTATTCATGCTAGAATTGTATTAACCGGAAACTTAGTACATGTGTGAATACATAGACAAACAGAGTGTCCCTAGTATGCCTCTACTTGACTAGCTCATTAATCAAAGATGGTTAAGTTTCCTAGCCGTGGACATGTGTTTTCATTTAATGAACGGGATCACATGATTAGAGAATGATGTGATGGACTAGACCCATCCGTTTGCTTAGCACTATGATCGTTTAGTTTATTGCTATTGCTTACTTCATGACTTATACATGTTCCTATGACTATGAGATTATGCAACTCCCGAATATCGGAGGAACACTTAGTGTGCTATCAAACATCACAACATAACTAGGTGATTATAAAGATGCTCTACAGGTGTTTCTGATGGTGTTTGTTGAGTTGGCATAGATCGACATTAGGATTGGTCACTCCGTGTATCGGAGAGGTATCTCTGGGCCCTCTCGGTAATGCACATCACTATAAGCCTTGCAAGCAATGTAACTAATGAGTTAGTTACGAGATGTTGCATTACGGAACGAGTAAAGAGACTTGCCGGTAACGAGATTGAACTGGGTTTTAAGATACCGATGATCGAATCTTGGGGAAGTAACATACCGATGACAAAGGGAACAACGTATGTTGTTATGCAGTTTGACTGATAAAGATCTTCATAGAATATGTACGAACCAATATGAGCATCCAGGTTCCGCTATTGGTTATTGACCAGAGATGAGTCTTGGTCATGTCTACATAGTTCTTGAACCCGTAGGGTCCACACGCTTAACGTTCGGTGACGATCGGTATTATGAGTTTATGTGTTTTGATGTACCGAACGTTGTTCGGAGTCCCGGATGTGGTCATGGGCATGACGAGGAGTCTCGAAATGGTTGAGACATAAATATCGATATATTGGAAGCCTATGTTTGGACATCGAAATGGTTCCGGGTGAGTTCGGGAATATACCGGAGTACCGGGAGGTTACCGGAACCTCCCGGGAAGTATATGGGTCTTATTGGGCCATAGTGGGAGAGATGATAAGGGAGCCTAGGAGGGGGCGCCCCCCAAGCCCAATCCTAATTGGATGGGGGGCCGGCCCCCCTTTCCTTCCCCCCTCTCTCCCCCTTCCTTCCTCTCCTTATCCAACTAAGGAAGGGGGGAATCCTACTCCAAGTGGGAGTAGGACTCCCTTGGGCGCGTCATAGAGGGCCGGCACCTCCCCCTCCTCCACTCCTTTATATACGGGGGAGGGGGCACCCCACAGACACACACAAGTTGATTGTTTAGCCGTGTGCGGTGCCCCCCTCCACAGATTTCCACCTCGGTCATATGGTTGTAGTGCTTAGACAAAGCCCTGCGTCGGTAAGTTCATCATCACCGTCATCACGTCGTTGTGCTGATGAAGCTCTCCCCCGACACTCAGCTGGATCTAGAGTTCGTGGGACGTCACCGAGCTGAACATGTGCAGATCGCGTTGGTGCCGTACCTTCGGTGCTAGGATCGATCGGATCATGAAGACATACGATTACATCAACCGCGTTGTCATAACGCTTCCGCTTACGGTCTACGAGGGTACGTGGAAAACACTCTTCCCCTCTCGTTGCTATGCATCACCTAGATGAATCTTGCATGTGCCTAGGTAATTTTTGAAATTACTGCGTTCCCCAACAATCACTTCCTTACCGGTTATTGTGCGCCGCGTGCCATGGACAATGCCTAGAGACAACTCTGGGACGGAGGCGCCGGGCAGCCGTACAGTGCAGTGGTATTCAAGCGCTCAACGACAAACGACAACAAAAATTTGGCTTCCCTTACAATTTTGCTCGTTCATTATCGCACACGGTTCATCTCCATCGCTTCCAGAAACAGTGTGCGCTGAGCCTATTGTGTTTTGCATTATGATTGGCCGGAACCCCAACCACGCGGACTGCGCATGTGCACCGTAGGATGCGCCACGATCGAATGGCAATCCACGTCCCTCGCATCACACCTGTGCACCTAGAGCTGGATTGGATTATATGCGCTAAATGCCTAGAAAATGCACACAATCCCCTAAATATGGTAAATGAGCCTGAAACAATGCCAAATTTGAACACGGTGATTTGCAGGGTGTATGTTCGTCATAGAAAAAAACTCCAGGGAAAAACACGAAGAAAATTTGGATTCCCCTTCAATCTTGGGGATTTTCCTCTCGAAAGCATGAACTTCATTGGTGATGGTTCGATTTATGAAGGGCGTGCATGACGACATAAGCCAAACCTTCTCAAATTTTTAGCAGGCCATGGTGAGGTCATACCATGGCACCATGCCAGGCGTCATGTTTTTCAAGCATTTATTTCATTTTTCTATAGTTGAAAACCCAACAAACAAAGAATTTGTGGTTGACTATTGCCACACATTTCATTGAAACATATGTCCATTCCTTGTAAAAGGCATGAGAATTTACTAAATGGCACGAGCATGGTTTTCCAGGCCGTTCGTCTGCACCCTTTCATGCACCGATTGTTTGAACTTGAATTATGTGCATTAATGCGTAGGAAATGCACATAATCCCCTAAATATGGCAAATGAACCTGGAAAAGTGCCAAATTTGAACACGGTGATTTGCAGGTTGTATGTTCATCATAGAAAAAACTCGTGGACAAAGGACAAAGGAAATTTGGATCCCCTTCAATCTTTGTGATTTCCCCCTCGGAACCATGAAACTTCCTCGGTGATGGTTCAATTTATGAAAGGCATGCATCACGACATTTTTACTAGGGCACGATGAGGCCATACCATGGCACCACACCAGGCATCATGTTTTCCAAGCATGTATTTCATTTTTGTATAGTTGTTAACCCAGTAAACGATGCGTTTATGGTTGACTATTGCCACACATTTCATTGAAATATCCGCCCATTCCTTGTAAAAGGCATGAGAATGTACTAAATAGCATGAGCATGGTTTTGCAGACCGTTCTTGTGCACCTTTTCATGCGCCTATTGCTCAAATTTGAATTATGTGCATAATTAATGCCTAGAAAATCCACATAATCCCCTAAATATGGCAAATGAGTTTGGAAAATATCAAATTTGAACACGTTGCATTTGAGGCAGTATGTTTATCGTTGGAAAAACACTGAATGACAAACTAGGACGGAAATTTGGATTCCCCTTCAATCTTGGAGATTTCCCTCTCGAAAGCACTAAACTTCCTCGATGATGGTTTGATTTATGAAGGGCGTGCATGACAACATAAATCAAACCTTCTCAGATTTTAACTAGGGCACGGTGAGGCCATACCGTGGCACCATGCCAGGTGTCAGGTTTTTCAAGCACATATTTCATTGTTCCATAGTTGATAACCTAGTAAATGACGCCTTTGTGGTTGACTATTGCCACGCATTCCATTGAAATATCTGCCCATTCCTTGTTAAAGGCTTGAGAAATTACTAAATACCACGAGTATGATTTTTCCAAACCATTCTTGTGCACCTTTTCAAGCACCAATTGTTTGAATTTTAATTATGTGCATTAATGCCTACAAAATGCAGTAATCCCCTAAATATTGTAAATGAACCCAGAAAAGTGTCAAATTTGAACACGGTGATTAGCAGGGTTTATGTTCATCGTAGAAAAAACTCATGGATGAAGGACAAAGGAAATTTGGATTCCCATTCAATCTCGGTGATTTACTATCACACCGATTCATCTCCGTCACCTCTATGAACCGTGTGTGTTCATTGACACATGCAAAAGGAAAAAGGAAACCCTCGACCACTTTGTCCCCACTCACTCGCCGCAGACTCCTCCACAACTATGCACCCTAAGCTCGACGGTTTTTGGCGGCAGGCATAGGTCGCGCTCCAAACGGCACAGGATTTCGCCCCTACCGCTTTCCGCCGACTATTTGCACAGACATTCTAGACTCTGGTCGACTGGGGTTTTCTGCGGGATTGGGCCAGGGATTTTTTTCATGGAGAAGGTAATAAACTTAGCAAAATATTCACTCATCTCTTATCGCAGTCCGTCTGTCGCTGTTAATCAACCGGTGGAAATCGCCATGGAATCATTTTTGTTCTAGCTGATTCGTGGGTGTTTATTCATGTGTCCACAGTGCGAGCACAAATCAGGCAACTATGGTCGTGAACAATCAAAAATGAAGTTCTATCTCACCATTCTGGATGACTTCAAGGGACGCTCCGTATGTTCAACCGCAACCTACCACAGTTGGCATGGCCTAAATTTGTGAACATATACCGTCTGTTGTTACATTATCTATATATTTTGCATCAAATCTTTGTTACATTATCTATTTTTAATTCTATTTTTTGTACTTTGCTTTCACCTATATATTGATCTGTTCTATCAGTTACTCCCATATTTGCATCTTGCGCTGTTATTTCAGGATATCTAATTTACGATCTTAATTTTCATTTCAAGCAGTACATCCCTTGCTTTGCAAGAACAGGAGTAGAAGGAAATCCTGGACTTTACTTTGTTGATGACTCCCAAGATGTCATATTGACAACGCAGCATGGATTTACAATGATGGTTAGCGCAAAACTTGATAAAGATGGTCACTCCTTTTTTAATGCGGACCTTTGGAGAAAAATGTGTAAGTGTTATAAACTGAAAGATGGCAATAAAATTCTAGTGTGTGCACCACAACCTGGTCTAATTAACAGGGATGTTTACTTCCCCACCGTCATCAGCCGATCAAAGTCTGATTGAGGCTAATGTCCTTTCAACTTTCTCCATGCTGTCATATTACTTAGCAAAATCAGGGTATTTGTTCTGACTAATTGGTCAATATTTAAGCAACTAATTGTGTCGGGGATATACCCCGCGGTATGACCTGGTCGGAGATATGACCCGACTGGGACTTGGTATTTCATTGGTAAGCCGACAGATTGTTTAAACCATTGGTTAAGCCAGCGGGAACAATTAAGAAGGTTAAACCGGCGGACACAGTCATGTAAGCCGGCGGACACAGTCTTGTAAGCTGGCAGACACAGTCATGTAACCTGGCAGACACAGTCATGTAAGCAGACAGTTAAGTGAGATAGTTAAGCAGACAGTTAAGTCAGACAATTAAGCCGGACAGTTAAGCCAGACAGTTAAGTAGCCCGAAACGTTAAGAAGCGCATGGAGAGAAGCCCATGGAGAGAAGTTAGAATAGTTAAGTCTCAAGTCCGAGTTGGACTCTACATGTAACCCGCCCCTTCAACATATATAAGGAGGGGCATGGCACCCCAAGAGGGACAAGTTAAATAATCATTAAGTCTAGACACAACTAGGAGAGCCGGAGTTACGGCGACTCCCTGATGATGATAATGAGACCTAGCCACAAACAGCATGTAGGGTTGTTACCGAATGATATTTCCCGGGGCCCGAAGCTGTCTAAATCTTCGTCTTTCGTGTTGTGTCTCTCGATTCCGATCAACCCCTTCAAGCTACCGCATAGATACGTTGGCTCATGACTAAGTCCTCGCACTAGGACATCTGTCGTGACGTTTCCACGACAGTTGGCGCCCACTGTGGGACCCGCGCATGGTGGTGTTGAGTTATTCGAGGGATCTCTCCCAGGGATCGAGAAGTTCATAATTTTTGGGTCCTGATAACTGCCACATGTGTGGTGTATCGGGTAGTTGTGCCACACGCCTCGTGTGGCATGGACAGCAATCAGCCCACACACCTACGTGTGGGCAAAACAACTAATGCCCACACACATCATTTTTTCCCTCCTGAACCCTCTAACACGCGTGCGTGTGGGCGAAGTTGATAACGCCCACATGCTATGTCAGGCCTCGTACCCTTCTGGTCCCGCACGCGACGCGTGATGCCCACTGCGCACCCGCAGTTGCCATGGTCCAGACCCTCGTCCATGTTCGTTTATCTGCAGTTGCCATGTCGCTGAACTACGGTTGGCATGTCGGACAACTGCAGTTGCCATGGTTGCTCAACTGCAGTTGCCATGTATGGTCTGATCTAATGTAGTTGCCATGATTTCATAACTTTAGGAGTTGCCACATACTAACACTAGGCAGTTGAGAGAGTTGCCATGTGCTCACAAGCATGCTAGGGAAGTTGTCATGTAAAAAGGAAGAGTTGTCATCTGCTTACATGCACGTTAGGGCAGTTGACATGTACGTGCACGTTGGGGCAGTTGCCATGTACCATGCAAAAACACATGGCAACTCGGTAAAAGACAGTTGCCATCTGCTTATGTGCACACTAGGCAGTTGCCGTGTACCCTGCAAAAACACATGGCAACTCGGGCAAAAAAAAAGTTGCCACCTGCTTATAAAGCACACTAGAGGCAGTTGCCATGTGCGCTGCAAAAACACATGGCAACTAGCAGCTTACGTGTGGGAGAGGAGACGGACGTGTGGGCGAGATGGCAAATGCCCACACGCCAGCCCTTGTGCGTGACTGAAAACTGGTGTGTGGGTGAACTGCTAAACGCCCACACACCGGCCCCTCCATGTGGTAAAATGGATGTGTGGGCGAACTATGTCACACACCACACACACGCCTTGTCCTACGTGGCACAGAAAAATCAGCTAGATTGTGTCAAGATTCGTGCATATAACATTTCCGTAATTTTTCTAGAGGAAGAAACACCAGTTTGAAAGGATTGCATTAGTTTTGGGTTTATCAGTCCAAAATAGCAGTCAAACCTAATACTGGTACGAGGTTTGAGTTGAAGAGAAATTAGGGTTATAGTCGCCGATGATACGGTGATCCGTCGAACCCGAAGACATCAAAATCTGCTACAGTCGCCAACATGCAGGACAAGACAACATCTACTTTGACAAATCATCAATAGCTGGTCGGATTTCCTTTGCCAGGTTGAGCATTGTTTCTGTATTGATCACATAAACACCAGAAGTGACATCGGAATCAAAATCAACTACGACCCGGCCTTTAAATCGCCGCCGAGCGTGCCTCTGCCTGCGGAGTCGCCGCTGCTGTTTCAACGCCGCGAGCCGCCGGGTTACCCCTTCTGCCTCAGATTCGCCATTGCATCGCGACTCTGGGTTGCCCCGGCACATTGAGCCGCTCGCCTCCTCCGCTGCCAAGCAGCCGAGTCGAGCAGTAGCTGGAGAGCCGGACCGCGTCGAGTTTATATTGCTGCCACAATTGATGGTTCAAATTTGGTTTTTTGCCGCAAGTTGCTGCTATACGCTCCAGTTGTAGCTACGAGTCTACGACCCGGAATTGGAGATCTACATAAACTCAAAGTGTGCCGTTGACCCGCTTGGGCTAGTGTCCAGCTTGCTGTTGCTTCTGCCTACTGTCGCCACGATCGAGACGACCATCCGCGTCTCCAACCTGCCGGCCTGCAATCCTCCGAGTCACTACGACCGCAGTCCCCGTTGAGCCGCCGAGCCCGTTCGCCTCTGGAACGGCCGCCCGCTACGCCACCCCCGCAAGCGGCACGAGGGGTCGCCGGTTTCCACTTCCCTTACCTCCGCCTCGTGCCTTAAGGTCGCCGCGGCTGCAACTCGCCTCTGCCGACCCCGACGTTTCTCCAGACCCGGACCGGCTCCCTGACCCAACTTAAACGACCGCGAGCCGCCGGATGCTGCCGTGGGGTTTGCGGCCTCCGCCTGGCTCTAAGTCGCCAACAGCTGCAGAAGTCGCCGCAAGTCGAGTTGCCTCGGCCATCGTTTGCCTTGTGCTATAGCGAGTCTCCCCACGAGCCTCGAGCTGCCGCAATCCACCCGCCGGCTTACGCTCTGCGCTGAGCCGCCTCACTGGGGACGCCTCCCTCCGTCCACAGCCGCCGCGGTACCGCCCTAAGCCACCGATTTGCTGTATCCTTCACTGGCGTTGCCTCCGAGCTGCCGCCGTGAGCGGCGCCCTTAACTGCAGTGAGTCACCGCCCGCCTTAACTGCAGTAGGAGACCCGCTGGTCGCGCTTCAGTCACCTCCGATTTTGCTATTGTCAAGTCGGCCATGCCTCTGCTCCGAGTCGCCTCTGAGCGACCTCTTCTTTGAGCAATCGTGGCTCCCCTCGCCATGGCATCACCTCGAAACTGCCATCGCCAAACCACCTCTGCGGAACTGCTTCGTCTCCTGGAGCTGCTGCTGTCGCACGCTGTGCCTCCTGGAGCCACGGATAGCGCGTCGCGCCTCCAGAAGCGTCGCTGACTTCATCGCCATCAGCTCGAGGCTGCCTTACCTCGTTTCTTCGTTGAGCCACCGCACTGGCTGTGTTCGTCTCCTCCCGAGCAAGCGACTTCCCTGAGCCCCTATACCTCAACGGAAAGCCGTCGTCTGCCTCGGACCGCTGCACGCCCGCGTATCAAGCCGTCTCCGCCGTGGCCGGTCTTGAGCGGCCAACACTCCTTCTGCAAACGCCGGCGTCCACACCTCAAGCCGTCGCTCCTTTTAATAGGATATTTCCCCCTGGTCTTTGAGCAGCCCCGAGTCGCTGCTTGAGCTTCGCCGGAGTCGCCGCCCACCTCACCTCTCCGGAGTCCTCGCCGCATTGGTTTCAACCCGCCGGGTTACCACTTGCCGCTACTCTGCCCTCCTGCGGTTTCCTTCGCGCGGCTATGCTGGCTCCGCATCGAAGTCGCCGTCGCCGCCTCTCCACCATTACAGCGGTAACCCGCCGCTCCAGGGGCCTCGACCCGGCTGCGCCGTCGCATCCACAGCCTCACTATGACGAGCCTCCGTCATGGCTCGTATCAATCCACTTCCATGGTGTTTGCCTCGATGAGCCACCGAGCTCCGCCGTGGCTTTGTTTTCGCCCGCTCGCCAAACCTACAATGGTGACCGTGCCGCTTTACCCCCTATCGCCACCAGGGTCCGCCTTCATGGTTTGGCTGTAACCCGCCTCGCCTAGGTCAAGCCGTCGGTTAAGTCGCCTACGCCAAGACTGCCCACTGTTCAAGATATCTTCCGATATTTCGATAAATCGTCCGATTTATCGCTTACTAGTGTCTGACTGATAAGATATATCGGCCGAAATCAACCGATATGACAATAAATCGTCCGATTTGCCGATAAACAGGCCGATTTATCCCTTATCATGGGTCGACCGATAAGTTCCCGATAAACGAAACCCCCAACATTGAGACTGCCTCTGCGCTCCGTTGCTGCATCGCCCTGTGGCCCACACATCTCGTTTCCCACGGTCTCCATCGAGCCGGCCTCTGATATGCCATGAGCCGCCTGCAGTTCTCCCGCCGGCCTCGTCCTCGCCGAGTCGTCGGATATGCCGCTGTCTCCGAGTCGTCATCACTAGAGCAGGCTTTGATCCGCCTTGTCTCTGAGTCATCCTCGCGCCGGCTTGCCCAACTTCATCGCCACGCCGAGTCAACACAATGGCTTCCCTGAGTCGTCTGCCATCGCCATGGTTTCGCTTTGAGCCGCTGTTGCAGACTACCTGGCTGGTGATGCCTCCAACCTCGGCCCAAGTCGCCTTCACTTCCACTGATGTGGATTGGTGGTTCAGTGTCAAGTCGCCGGCGCCGTTTGACCGAGCCGCCGGCGTCCCTGTGCCCGGCCGTCCTGCGCCTGCCTCCATTGCCGAGCGGCCTGGCAATCGCCTCGAGCCACGATGCCTCCAAAGTCGCCGCATATAACCTCCGCGTGCTGCCTTGTCTTCAATTCCAGCAGTGGCGTGAACCGCCCGACGCGCCAAGCTCCAGCCGCGCTGGTTCTGCTGCTAATCCGCACCGGCTCTGCCAGCTCTTGCACCCTTCCACTGTCACTTCATCACACGGTGTCGCGTGCCCACGCCAGGTCTCCGCGCATTGCTGGGTCCGCACTGCAGCCCTGCCCGAGCGATGTTCGTCGCCGCGTAACCCGCCATTTCCCTGCGGTGTCTACATCCGCCCGCGAGCTGGTTTGACTTTGCATCGCCTCTGAGCGCCCCCTCCAGCTGCTTCAAATTGCTGATGGTGCCTGCCGCAGGTCTCCGCCGGCCTTGCTGCAAGCCACTCGCCACTCGCCACTGCGACCTCGACAAGCCGGCCTCGTCACACCTCACCGGGGCACCGCCACAGCCGTGAATCACTTCGAGCCGCTGACCACCTTTGCCGTTGTGGCCATGGGCTCGTGTCGAGACGCCAAGACACCCCCGCTGGAGACTGCACCAAGCCGCCTTGCGCCACTGCCGGCCGCGTCCAGAGCCGCCGTGTGGAGCTGTCGCCATCGCGAGTCACCAACCCCACGGTTTCTTCAAGCCGCCGCTCAGTGCTCCGCCATTGAGCTGTCATCTCTGAGTCGGGCCTCGCTTCGCTTCAAGCCACCTGCCGATGCCCCTGAGCCACCGGACCCCCTGCCGCGCCTCCTCTGTCACGGCCCTGCTGTGGCCGTTAAGCCGCCGTCACGCATCCACCTCGCGCCATACCAGCCTTGGTTTGAGCTGCCAGCCACCATCTCCGACCCCGTGAGCTCTCGCTTTTCGCTCCACCAGAAAAGGAGCACTGCTTCCCCTATGCTCGTTCTATTTGGAAAGAAGGAAAAGTCAAGGGCAGTAAAAAAAAGGGGGTCAAACATGACCCGGAGGATCTTTCTCAAACGTCCGGTTCCGCGCTTTAAGCCGCCATCTTCACCGCAACCATGAGAGTGGCTAAATTACAGTTATGGTTATTGGAGATGATCTATGGACGCTATATACGACTCATTTTCTGTCCAGACAAATCAGCTGAAAGCAGTCCAATCAATTTTTATTGATATATTCTTATTTTCTTTGAGAACAATTATTCTCATTTGTGCAATTTCTTATGTAGAGTTCACCATTACAAAAAAATGCCATCAAGCTATGGCCCTTGCCTACACCGGACGGGTCAATGGACAGGGTCAATTATAACCCGCCGAGATTCAACATATTCCAGCAATCCATTGGCCATATCATGGTCAAGCATGGAGAGTCTCAAGACAACCCCTCGAGTAGTCTTAAGACTCGGGGGCTATGATGACATGACTTAGCAAATATCATGAGATTCAAGACCCCAGGTGATTGGAGGGAAGATAACCCGGTCCCGGAGGCTACCGCCATATTGGTAAAAATTTAAAGGCCGTCAGAAAATTTCCGGCTCATAATGATGCTTCGGTTTACAATCCGGCTCAAGGTAAACCTGTCTCCCACAAAGCTTTGAAGCTCTAAATATCCGGTTTGAAATTCTAGTTTAAAAAGAATTCATCTCTTGGAAGTTCGAGTTTTCAGAAAAAAAATTACAGGGACCAAAGAGAGTTTGTTGCACAACACAACTCAAACATAGGCACCCGGCGAGCACAACTCAGAAATATATCACTTGGGGGCTTCCGGCTTATTGAGCTAAGCTATGATTACCATTTGATCCGGCTCATAGCCACATTTACAGGTCATTTGGGGGCTTCCTGTTCAAACATAGGTTGTATTCAAACCAAAGAGAACATAGTCGTCGGTACCCTCTTGATCGACACAATGCCAAACTCACTAGGGGCTTCTTGATCGTATTCGAATCATAGCTTAACCCCTTTTGGGTCAGAATTGGATTGTATTCGAATCAAGGTCATTAAAAACCTCTCAAGGTCATTTGGGGGCTTCCTATTCAAACATAGGTCGTATTCGAACCAAAGAGAACATAGCTGTCGGTACCCTCTTGATCAGCGCAACGCCAAAGCCACTAGGGGCTACATGATCGTATTCGAATCCTAGCTTAACCCTTTTGGAATAGTTTACTGGTCGTATTCGAATCAGAAGCCTCGATTTTTCTTTCTATTTGGCTTAAATTTTTTGAAAACAATCTTTGGTTTTGTCTTGAGACCTTTTTGTTCATATCTGAAGCATATATGTGGTTTCGATTAAACCCGGCTTGACTTTGGATGATAAGTCGCCATATATGACAATCCTAAACATTTGGAAGTTTTGGCTTCTAAAGATTGGGTTATCACCCTTACTGCACAGGTATCCGAAACCGGCAGTATGATTCAAAATCACAGGAACTGGTTTTCCAAACCGGATTATATTGTTCAAATCTTTAATAGCCAACATGGCTGGATTTTTATTATGGTTATAAATAGCCAATATTATGATGGAGGTCTTCAAAGTCGCTTCAGCGCAATGGCTATTATTTTATTAATGGACATGATTTATTTTTACAATGGAGGGAATAGTCCCGAGTCGCTGCAGGCTTACGGCTCGGCACTTGGGGGCTACATTATTCAAATTGAGATTACATCAAATATGCAAGTCCCATGTCACTGCCAGCATGCACCCTGGCACTTGGGAGCTAATGTGAAGTCATTTTTTGATCAACTTATTGAAGACCCGACTCATCACATTGTAATGAGCCGACCCTTGGGGGCTATCAATTGCTCCTGTCAAAAAGTCAAGGTACACAAGCCTCAGTCCATTATATTGAACGATCCACTACTCAGTTGGTAGAGTACAAAGCTCTTAACTTTATGGACGTGGGTTCGAGCCCCATGGTGGAGATTACATCATATGATGTTATTATCAATGAATTATATACAAAGTCCCAGCTCAGTATTATCTTACTAAGCCGACACTTGGGGGCTACACTGGTTGAAGTTTTTATGAGCATAAGGCAATTACAAGTCCCAGGTTACTGCAAGCATGACAACCCGGCACTTGGGGGCTACATATGTGGAATATTCAGTTTTGACTAGTGGCTGAGATGGACAATCTCGATTTCTTCAAGGTTGCAACATTTATATTGAAACAAGTCTTAAGCTATCACTATGTTTATCCTCTTAAGACTTGGGGGCTACAGGTAATATGGATATGAGGGAGAGACATTTTCAAAATTCTCAGTTTTAATCCGGCGTCGGCAACAATTATAACTCGGCATTATCTATTTATAACCCGGCAAGTTTTTCATCTTTAAGCCGATTGAAGGTCACATGAGTATTTCAAAGACCAATATTTTTAAGCATTGGGACCTGAGTCAAATGAATTATTTTTCAGTCTTTCTCTGTGAGAAACCAACGTCAGCAGATTTATTATGAAGTTGGCTATTGACCCGGATTTTCTGGAAGAAGGAAATGTCAAGGACTTAAGGATGTTCAGGTGCCGGCTTACAAGAATATTTAACCTGGAGCATAACCTGTTAAAATTGTTCTTGTGTTTTGTTTATATGATCAGTTTAACATGGATAAATCCAAATTAAATTGGGGGCTAATGTCGGGGATATACCCTGCGGTATTACCCGGCCGGAGATATGACCCGGCTGGGACTTGGTATTTCATTGGTAAGCCGACAGATTGTTTAAACCAGAGGTTAAGCCAGTGGGAACATTTAAGAAGGTTAAACCGGCGGACACAGTCGTGTAAGCCGGCGGACACAGTCATGTAAGCCGGCAGACACAGTCATGTAAGCCGGCAGACACAGTCATGTAACCCGGCAGACACAGTCATGTAAGCAGACAGTTAAGTTAGATAGTTAAGCAGACAGGTAAGTCAGACAGTTAAGCTGGACGGTTAAGCCAGACAGTTAAGAAGCCTGAAACGTTAAGAAGCCCATGGAGAGAAGTCAGAATAGTTAAGTCTTAAGTCCGAGTTGGACTCCACATGTAACCCGCCCCTTCAACATATATAAGGAGGGGCAGGGCACCCCAAGAGGGACAAGTTAAATAATCATTAAGTCTAGACACAACTAGGAGAGCCGGAGTTACGGCGACTCCCTGATGATGATAATGAGACCTAGCCACAAAAACCATGTAGGGTTGTTACCGGATGATGTTTCCCGGGGCCCGAAGCTGTCTAAATCTCCGTCTTGCGTGTTGCGTCTCTCGATTCCGATCAACCCCTTCAAGCTACCGCATAGATGCGTTGGCCTCACGACTAAGTCATCACACTAGGACATCTGTCGTGACGTTTCCACGACAAATTGTGATTTCATATTCTGACTCCTTTCCTAGGCAGTAAAAAAATCTATTTACCAATTTATTCGCACTATATATGCTTCTACCGTGTTCTAAATAAATAATACCTTTCCACCTTTTAAGAAGGATATGTTGGATGCATAGTGTCGGGGATATACCCTCGGTATGACCCGGCCGGAGATATGACCCGGCTGGGACTTCATGTTTCATCCATGACCCGACAGACTATAAGCCGGCGGGAACAATTAAGCATTGTAAGCTGGCAGACACAGTCATGTAACCCGGCGGACACAGTCATGTAACCTGGCAGACACAGTCATATAACCCGGTAGACACAGTCATATAAGCCGGATAGTTAAGCAGACAGTTAAGCCGGACAGTTAAGCCAGACAGTGAAGCCAGATGGTAAGCCAGATTGTAAGTCAACAGTTAAGAAGCCCAAAACATTAAGAAGCCCATGGAGAGAAGTCAGAATAGTTATGTCTTAAGTCCGAGTTGGACTCTACATGTAACCCGCCCCTTCAACATATATAAGGAGGGGCAGGGCACCCCAAGAGGGACAGGTTGAATCAAGGTTGTCAGAATCACGATTCTGTTATACGATTCTACGACTTTACGATCCAAACTAATCCCTCTGATTCTACGATTTTAGTTAATAGAATCTACGTTTTTACGATCCTGATAGTGAAGATTCCACGATTTGCGATCCTACCATCAGAGCTCCGATCCGATTCAAAATCGCAATTCTGACAACCTTGGGTTGAATAATCATTAAGTCTAGACACAACTAAGAGAGCCAGAGTTACGGTGACTCCCTCATGATGATAATGAGACCTAGCCACAAACAACATGTAGGGTTGTTACCGGATGATGTTTCCCGGGGCCCGAAGCTGTCTAAATCTTCGTCTTGCATGTTGCGTCTCTCGATTCCGATCAACCCCTTCAAGCTACCGCATAGATGCGTTGGCCTCACGACTAAGTCCTCACACTAGGATATCTGTCGTGATGTTTCCACGACAGTACTGATAAGAAATTGGCGGATATTTTCACCAAACCGCTTGATGAGAAAGTATTTTGCCATTTGAGAGGTGAATTGAACATCATTGGTGCCTCAAACTTGGAGTAGAAACTCCATTTGGATACATGCAAGGCATGAACCTTTGACTAATCCTTGATATTTCTCTTATGATGATGATCATATGTCTTGGATATACTTGCACCCTTTCATGCTATCTAACCCTTGTAGGTACTTGGATGAATCTAAATCTATGAGATTGCAAAACACTCACATCTTGAGAAATCTCTACATCACCAAGACTCTACAATATGGTAGTCAAAAACAAGGAAGCATGAAATCTTTCAACATATCCTTTGACAATTTCTTTATATCAAATATCATTTGATATCAAATTTCATGATTGTCATTTTGGATACACAAGTGCTCTTCCTTGTAAAACTAGCCCATGTAGGTAGATGAACTCAAACTACAAGCGATGCTCCCAACTCATCAATGAGCTACATCAACCTTGAGCATCCCACACAAGTTCAACTACATGATCAAGTTCAACACCACCACCCAAGGTATGCCATTCCATATTAGAGAAGCTTTACCCCAAGTCATGGGTCAAAGTACCTCGACAAGATGTGAATACATAAAAATGCTTAAACGAAAAAAGGCAACCCCATTTTGAGCTTAAACAATGAGTATGACCTAAGATCAAGTGTTCTCACTTGACTCCTCGGTCAATATACTCTAACATAGGTGACTTTGTCGCTGGCCAACTCTAGATGAAGTTCTCTAGTGTTTTTCTGCGCTCTTGCATTTGTCACTTGCATGTTTGTTTTCCCTTTTTCCCTACCAAAAAAAACTTCATCTAGATTTCTTTATGTTCTCTATTTTGTTCCGCATTCCCTGCATCCAATTCATTGCAAATCTTTCAGTTACTTCCTTGCAAATCTTTGTGAGATCTTTATTTGCCTAAGTGAGCTGAGATGACAACTGTTTTCTCTCTCTGTTGAACTCGGACTCACCGGCTTGTTTCTTTCGGCCTAACCGAACCACCTCGGTGCCACCAAAGAAAACAACTCGGTGTTACCGATTTCAGTGCTGAGAAGACACTTTGCCATTTGCATCCTGCATATTTGTTCCAGCTCCACTCGATGATGCTTGACCTCTACCAGCTATGGGAGTCCTGGACTAAGGGGTCCTTGGGCATCCGGCATGGTATCCATGTGCCGGACTAATGGGCTGTGAAGATACGAAGACCGAAGAATGCACCCATGTCCGGATGGGACTCTCCTTGGCATGGAAATCACGCTTGGTGACCAAATATGTAGATTCATTTCTTTGTAACCGACCTTGTGTAACCCTAGATCCTCCCGGTGTCTATATAAACCGGAGGACTTAGTCCGGAGAGGGAGATTCATGATCATAGTCATACAGGCTAGACTTCTATGGTTTAGCCATTACGAACTCGTTGTAGATCAACTCTTGTAATACTCATATTCATCAAGATCAATCAACCAGGACATAGGGTATTACCTCCGTAGAGAGGGCCCAAACCCGCGTAAACATCGTGTCACCTGTCTCCTGATACCATCGACCTTAGACGCACAGTTCGGGACCCCCTACCTGAGATCCGCCGGTTTTGACACCGACATTGGTGCTTTCATTGAGAGTTCCACTGTGCCGTCTTCAAAAGGTTCAATGGCCCCTTCAATCGTCAACAATGATGCTGTCCAAGGAGAAACCTTCCTCCCCGGACAGATTTTTGTGTTCGGCAGCTTCACACTGCAGGCCAACTCGTTTGGCCATCTGGAGCAGATCGATAGCTATGCCCCTAGCCATCAGGTCAGATTTGGGAGCTTGAACTACGTCGCGGACATCCGTGGAGATTTGATCTTCGCTGGATTCGAGACCACGGCGATCGCTCCTGGTCACCTCGATGAACATGACCTAAATCTGTCATCGGACCACATTCAGGAGATAGCTCCTGTAACTGCTCTGGCCTTAGATCCAGAGCACACAGCGCCATCTAATGACGGGAGGTTCAACCCCACCGCGGACGCCACAGATTCCTCGGCGTTGGAGCCGCATGTGGACTTAAACTCACAATATTTATGTCACCGGAACCCCGGACTCGTCTCTGGGTCTAAATTCCAAACCATGTGAGTCCACGGATGCCGAACTTGATCATTTATCGATCTTCGAGTTCAGCACCACAGACATCTTCCAGCACTCACCCTTGGGCGATGTGCTAAGCTCATTAAACAACATGTCCTTGGCGGGGGACTCACAGCCGAAATATATCCGGTTCGAACTAGAAGCTGATGACAGGGAATTTCGCTCCCCACCTGCCACCCACTTTATAGGCACTATCGAAGACTTAACTGACATGCTTGATTACGGCTCCGATGACATCGACGGTATGGACGACGATGCCGGAGAAGAAGAGGCCCAGGACCCGCCGTTCACCGGACGTTGGATAGCCACTTCCTCGTACGATGTGTACATGGTGGATGCACCAAAGGAGAATAGCAGCGATGACAAAGAAAATCTAGTTGAGAATAAACCTCCTGAGACACAGCAAAAGCGCCGGCGTCCTCGGCGCCGCTCTAAGTCACATCGTTCAAAGGACAAAAATACCGGCACCAGAGAAGACAATACTCCAGACGATTCCAAAAACAATGAAGACCTTGCTGAGGTAACATCTGAACAGGAGGAGCAGGAAAACGGGCAAGACAACCCCGACGAACAGGCCAGGCCCAACGACTCGGAGGACGGTAGTTATCATCCGCTCTCTGAGGATGAGGAAAGCCTTGGCAACGAAGATTTCATCGTGCCTGAGGAACCTCTCGAGCAGGAGCGCTTCAAGCGCCAGCTAATAGCCACCGCAAGGAGCCTGAAAAAGAAGCAGCGGCAGCTTCAAGCTGACCAAGATCTGCTCATCGACAGATGGACTGACGTTCTGGCAGCCGAAGAATACGGCCTCACACGCCCAGCCAAGAGTTACCCAAAATGAAGATTGCTACCTCAATTTGACAAAGTGGCGCCGGAGCCCATACTTCCCTCGTGTAATGCGGCCGACCGAACACTACACGGGTGGGACAGTGTGCCGGACCGACCACCTTGTGGTCGGGATAGAGTGGCAACTCAAGCCGAACAGTAGCCCGCCCCGCCGCCACGAAAAAACAGAGACAAAATAGTTCGGGGTCATACACACGACCTTGGCAGACCCTGGATAGTAGAGCAGGATATACCCGATCGATTTACGAATCGCGAGGACGTTCCTCGACACGTGATGATGGCTACCTCTTTGGACGTTACAAACCTAGTCACACCCGAGCCGACAACTGCAGACGGACTCCATCAGAGCTATGTCGGGATGCAGCCCGATATAGAGGCGCCACACACCCTCTTTGCTTCACTGATGAAGTAATGGATCACGAATTCCCTGAAGGGTTCAAATCCGTTAACATTGAATCATACGACGGAACAACTGACCCCGCGGTATGGATCGAGGATTTCATTCTCCATATCCACATGGCCCGCGGAGATGACCTCCACACTATCAAATACCTCCCACTAAAGCTCAAAGGGCCAGCTCGACACTGGTTAAGCAGCCTGCCTGAAAACTCTTTCGGCAGCTGGGAGGACTTGGAAGAAGCCTTCCATGACAACTTCCAAGGTACATATGTCCGGCCACCAGACGCCGATGACTTAAGCCACATAGTCCAACAACCTGGAGAGTCAGCCTGGAAATTTTGGACTAGGTTCCTAACCAAAAAGATCCAGATCGTCGACTGTCCGGATGTCGAAGCTCTAGCGGCCTTTAAACATAGCATCCGCGACAAAGGGCTCGCCCGCCACCTCGGCGAAGAAAAGCCGAAATCCATTGTAACGCCCGGATAATATTGCTACAGTAATTCCATGCTAATCATGCCACGTCACCTCGATTACTGTTGCTAAACTTACGTTAGTTAAAACTGCGTCAAATTCAAATTTAAATTAATGTAAACAACAAAAGTTTTCAAAAGCTGTAACAAAAATGTTCAGGCGGTGTTGAATATTACAAGGGTAATTATAGTAAAGAAAACACAATTTTATAAAATCCTTAAATGCGCTAAAATTAATTAAAACAGAAAAGGAAAAGAAATAAAAGAAAAAGAAAATACAAAAGAGAAAACAAAACAAAACAAGAAAAAAGAATAAAAGTCCCCCTTGGCCCACCTGGGCCTCGGCCCAACTGGCCGGCCCACTCGGACCGTGCCACCCCACTACCTAACCCCCCCTCTCCCCCGTGACCTAGCCCACTCCCCACTCGCCCCCTCCCACTCCCGCACGTCTCTCCCTCCACCCCCCATCGATCCCGATCTGGATCGGGAAAAGGGAGGGCTCGGACGCCGCCGCCTCCCTGGCGACGCCCGTCGCCGCCGGACCTTCACCCTCATCCTCGCGCCCCCGCCCCCTCTCCCTCAACGGCGCCCCTCGCCGCGCCTGCCGCGTCGCCCCCGACGTCCTGCGCCCGGCCTCCGTCGTCCGTTGCTGCCCGGAACGCCACCCGTTGCCAGATCTCCCTCGTCGGACCTCCCCGACCTCCGTCGAGCCGCTGCCATAGCCCCTACGTCCGCGCGGTGAGGGCCACGCCCCTCCGCCCTCTCCCTCGCCCCGTGCTCCCCTCCTCCCGTGTGCCACTGCCCGCTACTCCCTCGCGTCGTGCGTGTGTGCGCCGGCGCGCACCACGGCGCCCCGCGCGCCTCCCATGCTCTGGCCGTCGAGGCCCGCGCCCATTGTGGCCTCACCCTGGCCGCCCTTTGTCCTGCACCCCTGCTGCTGGTCCATTGGCGCCGCCCCGCCTCTGGCTGCGCCCCCGCCGGCCACCGCGACCCCCTGCCTTGCTCGCGCGCCTGCGCACACAGCCGCGCACACACGCGCATGCCACGCCGGCCCGGACCTCCCTTGCTCCGGCTACTGCTACTTCCTCCGCTGCCGATGCCTCTCGCCTTCGTCGTCCCGGCCGCCTCCGCTCACCCCATCCTGCACCGCCCACCCCGGCCCTGTGCTCGCATCGCCCGTGCACCGACCCCGTCGTCGAGCCCCTGCCTGTCACCGCCTCCCATCGTCCCTGCTCCGCCGCGGCTCTGCTTCGCCTACGCCACCACCGCCACTCGTGACTGCCGTCGCCGTCCACCGCTGCTGGCCGGCGCCCGGGTCCAGTCGCGCGCGCCCCGCCGTCGATGCTGGCGTGCATCGTGCGTGCTCCGCCCGCTCCTGGGCGTGCGCCCACTCAGGCTGCGCCCTGCGCCCGAACCCATTAGGCCTTGGGCCTATGACAAGTGGGCCACTGCCCAGAGAACGTTTAAAAAAAGGATTTAAAAAAATAACAAATAAAATTAATTATCAATCAATTAATTAATTAACTTAATTAATCTTGATTAATTAAACTAATTAATCATAATTAGATTAACCTAATTAACTTAACCTAATTAATCTATTAATTAAACCAATTAATTAGGTTAATTAGTTAGCAGTCAATGACATGTGGCCCCCCTGTCCAGTTTTACCAGTCAAACTGTTGACTGGGTTGACCCTGTCTATGACAGGTGGGCTCTCTTTGACCCTATTGATCAGTCAACAGTTGACTGGTCAAATGCTGACTGGACCACCCTTGACCCCACCTGCCGGCCACACTTGCATCCTGTTGGGTACAATTCTGTGTACCCATAGCAATTTAAGATTTAATTTTCGAATTAAAACAATTTAGAAAATGATTTAAAGCTTTTAAAAATTAATATAAAATAATCCGTAGCTCGGATGAAAATACTTTGTACATGAAAGTTGCTCAGAACGACGAGATGAATCAGGATATGCAGCCCGTTCATCCGCCACGCATCCCTAGCACAGCGAACACGCAACTTTCCCCCTCTAATTCATCTGTCCGAAAACGCGAAACCCCGAGGATATTTTCCCGGAGGTTTTCCCCCTTCGCCGATACCACCTCATACCGCGTTAGGGCACCCCTAGCACCGTTTATTGTCATGTTATGCCTTGTGATGCTTTGATTGCACTGTTATTTATTGTGTTCCCCCTCCGTTACTTCTTTCCGGTAGACCCCGAGACTGCCGACGACCCCCAGTTCGACTATGGTGTTGACGACCCCTCTCTCTTGCCAGAGCAACTAGGCAAGCGCCCCCTTGATCATCAGATATCGCCTACTCTCCTCTATACTGCTTGCATTAGAGTAGTGTAGCATGTTACTGCTTTCCGTTAATCCTATCCTGATGCATAGCCTGTCCTTGCTACTACTGTTGTTACTGTTACCTGCAATCCTAATGCTTAGTATAGGATGCTAGATTATCATCAGTGGCCCTACACTCTTGTCCGTCTGCCATGCTATACTACTGGGCCGTGATCACTTCGGGAGGTGATCACGGGCATATACTATATACTTTGCACTGTTACATTACCTGTGGTACTGTTCAGAGTTGGGGGCTGAAGGGGCAGGTGGCTCCATCCCGGTAGAGGTGGGCCTGGGTTCCCGACAGCCCTCGATTGTTACTTTGTGGCGGAGCGACAGGGCAGGTTGAGACCACCTAGGAGAGAGGTGGGCCTGGCCCTGGTCGGCGTTCGCGGATACATAACACGCTTAACGAGCTCTTGGTATTTGATCTGAGTCTGGCCACTAGCTTATACGCACTAACCATCTACGCGGGGACAGTTATGGGCACTCGACGTCGTGGTATCAGCCGAAGCTTTCGTGACGTCAGCGACTGAGTGGCGCGCACCGGATTGGACCGTAAGCCTGCTCTTGTATTAAGGGGGCTAGTTCTGCTTCCGGCCGCGTTCGCAACGTGCAGGTGTGCAAAGGGCGATGGGCCCAGACCCCTGCGCCATAGGATTTAGACCGGCGTGCTGACCTCTCTGTTGTGCCTAGGTAGGGCTGCAATGTGTTGATCTTCCGAGGCCGGGCAAGACCCAGGAAAGTGTGTCCGGCCAAATGGGATCGAGTGTGTTGGGTTATGTGGTGCACCCCTGCAGGGAAGTTAATCTATTCGAATAGCCGCGATCTTCGGTAACAGGACGACTTGGAGTTGGACCTTGACCTTATGACAACTAGAACCGGATACTTAATAAAACACACCCTTCCAAGTGCCAGATACAACCGGTGATCGCTCTCTCACAGGGCGACGAGGGGAGGATCATCGGTTAGGATTATGCTATACGATGCTACTTGGAGGTCTTCAGTCTACTCTCTTCTACATGCTGCAAGACGGAGGCTGCCAGAAGCGTAGTCTTTGACAGGATTAGCTATCCCCCTCTTATTCTGGCATTCTGCAGTTCAGTCCACCGATATGGCCTTTACACATATACCCATGCATATGTAGTGTAGCTCCTTGCTTGTGAGTACTTTGGATGAGTACTCACGGTTGCTTTCTCCCTCTTTTCCCCCTATCCCTTCTACCTTGTTGTCGCAACCAAATGTTGGAGCCCATGATCCAGACGCCACCGTCGATAATGACTCCTACTACATCGAAGGTGCCTACTACTACGTGCTGCCCGCTGACGACGACCAGGAGTAGTTAGGAGGATCCCAGGCAGGAGGCCTGCGCCTCTTTCGATCTGTATCCCAGTTTGTGCTAGCCTTCTTAAGGCAAACTTGTTTAACTTATGTCTGTACTCAGATATTGTTGCTTTTGCTGACTCGTCTATGATCGAGCTCTTGTATTCGAGCCCTCGAGGCCCCTGGCTTGTAATATGATGCTTGTATGACTTATTTTATTTGTAGAGTTGTGTTGTGATATCTACCCGTGAGTCCTTGATTTTGATCGTACACATTTGCGTGCATGATTAGTGTATGGTCAAATCGGGGGCGTCACAAGTTGGTATCAGAGCCGACTGCCTGTAGGAATCCCCTTCTACACTCCTTGGCCAAAGTCGAGTCTAGTCATTACAAAACTTTTACTAACATCGTTGTGTGTCTTACGGGCCCATGTCGCCATTGGGTGGTATTAGGATCTTTTACTCCTCGATCTTTACTCTGGGACTCTAATCTCTCCTCTATTCGGGTTAAATGAATTTTGCTAAATCTAACCTTAGGATCTCGTTATCACTTTCACCTGGAGAGCCCCTTATTACTGATGATCGTCTGTTGCACGTGAAGACCCTGAAGATACTCTCCGCTGTTAAACCGAGAACTTGTGTTCATCGCGTTTGCAATTCCCCTTCCACCGTCAACCCTTATGGATAACTACTTGCAGTTGTTATGCTTACATACATCCCTAGTTGGTCTTGATTATTACAAGATACCCCGAAATACTCGTCATTGTTTTGATAATCCTTTGAGCTTACTACCTTGTTGTTCTTTGTCATCTGAATACCCCTATGGATTATTCTTGCACTTATCGAGTATCCGCTCATCCCCCAGTTGTTCATGTGTTTCACAATGGTCTTCAAAATACTATTCGATCCTCCAACAATCCATAGTAGCTTATTGCTCTGCAATACTTGTCTGCATGCATTATGGATGCTTTCCATATGTCTGGCAATATTCGTTAGTATCCGTAGACACCACCATTTTGATCCTATTGATTCAACATGAGTGCGAATGCACGCAGTCATCAGTTGATCCTTTTAAAATTATCCTTCTAGCTCAGACGTCATTTTTGAACATAAGCTTGTTCTCGACCAATCTGTTTGCCGTCAATTGTACCCTTAGGTCTATTGAACTTATCCACCCTTGATCAAAGCGTCTGCTTCTGATCCTTATATTTGGAAATCATAATTCCTTTGATATCTAAGCATCGAATCATTCAGGTGTCCTATAATCTGATGCCCTTGCATCCTTTCTTCAACTGACTGTATGCCGATGCTCACATCAGCTCCGCTATGGACCGTGAGATCCTTTATTGGATTATTATTCGACAGTGTCCTCCTTATTCAATAACCTTATGAGCTTTTCCTCCAATACATAATGCTTTTGGTAAATTGTATCCTTTGTTTTCTCAACCATGCTCTGTTTTCGAGCTGGTGTATTTACGATTGAAGCTTGTGGTATATGTTTCCACGATAACCTGATGGGTTGAACCTATGCCTTTCTTAATCTGTGTGAACCCGAAAGTTTTCACGGGTTATACTCCTCTGGTAATTCACCAGGTAGGTTGACACTGAAATCATTTTTAACTAGAGCAGTGAATGAAAGTTATTGCATTGAAGAAGTGGGAGTCGACCTTGAACCTTGCGTTCATGCCCATGGACACGATGTAGATCTTATCATTAAAGCTTCTCTTAAATTAATTACTCCTTTGGTATAAGTTCATCTTATATCTGGGATCTGGCCTTTTGCAATCGTGGTTCCGACCATGTTCTCCTTTAAATACCATTTCTCGTGCAAGTTTAAGCACTTATGTTCTGCAGAGTAATACCCCAGTCCAACCTCTACTTTGATTTGTCGTCGAGTATTACCCCCTGGTATCATAAGATTATCATGGAACTACATAACTACTTATGAGTTCTTCATCTAGTGCTACATTCTCATTGATTCCAATTTTTCGTGGGCTCTGAGTTATTTAACACTCAAAGACATCGATAACTGAATCGAGTCCGCACTTCGATTGAACAACTCTTAGTAATCTTCAATGCTTACGAGTTTGTACTCGATAGTGTCATTCCCAGCTGATTGACTACATCATCATCGTCAGGCTAACTGCTTGACCATTCTACCTATGTCCTTCATCCTCGGGACACAATCCCGACAGTGCTCTAAGCTTACATCAAACTTTCACCATCATATTGTTTGTCTTGAGAGACAACTCTGAATTATGAGATGGCATCTTATCTATGGTTATAATAACCTTTTGCTTCACAATTCCCTTGGCTTGATGTCATCGTCGAGCGATTGCATCCTCATGGAGCCTCTCGACAAGATTTGTCGTGATCATCATCAACATTTTTAGCCCTTCCAAGATATTAATTGAATTCATGATGAGAAGTACCCTCCTTGCCCTCGATGATTTGTGTTATCATCGAGCACTTTATTGCCTTCCGTTCAACACAAACTTGTTTGTGTCTCTAGCACCCTATTGCTTTCAAGTTAATGGTCGATATTTCATTCTTAGACTATTAGTTGTTGAATCACCTTTCTAACATTGATCATGCTACCTAAGACCATATTTTGGGTGCACTTTTCAACCAATGCTTAATTGTGTATGTTTTCCTCGAGCATACATCCTTATATCATTTGATCCGACAAATGTTGACTCCTTGTTCACATAAGTGTGGAAATCCATCTTTTGAAAATCTCAATGAATTGTCGCTAAGTTCATCAGCCACCTCTTCATCCTCCCTTGGTTTAATGATGAACTCTTGTTTTGGAACTCGCTTCCATAGTACATTTCCCGAGAATCTTACATTGTCGTCTCGTCAATTTTGTTGCACCTTTTCTTCTCAGGCATTCTGAGTCTGAGGCATCCTGGCACCAATCAGATCTGAATCTCGGTCAGATATGATGGTTGGCACATATTTCCAAGAGTTATTACATTGGTCCTTATATATAGGTACGGTGGGGTCATGCCTATCACACCTGGTCGGAGGACTTGTTGTTATAGATTCCTTTTCAGCAAGGCTATCCCTTCTTCCATGAGGGAATTGTAAGACCTATTCTTCAAGTTATTCCTGATGGATCCTTTGTGTCTCTAGAGTCTGATCTTCACCCGTTGACCATGTCAATACTATCTCGAAGCATGTCTATGGTTTCCGATTTTCAACAAGAATATTGAAGCTAATGCTAATGTTTCCTGCTCAATTATCCAAACACCGTTGTATGGGTAATATCATGAGCTTCCTCTCCCTTACTTAAGTGGTTTTCTACCTTCTATCCGGTCTTGGATATCATACTCTGATTGTTCTTGGGAAGGATATACCCCTGAAATATGTGTTTAAACACATTTTCCTTTCCATTGTTCTGTTTAACCTTCTTGGGGTTTATATGATCTAAGCACTAACACGTCACTGCTTTTATAAGCACCTCAGTGTACAACTGTGTTAGTAAGACCCTGTTACTATTGTTGTTGACATTCTGGTAACCACCGATGGACGAGAACTTTGCCTATTGGTCCGCCTCGTTCAACGAGCAGGAAGATAGTTCTCTTTGCCCCTCGCCCTTGGTACCGACGTTGTTGCCGACACAATTGATAGGCTACCCTTTTGACATGCCTTGCTGTCATGACCGAGCAAGATGTCACCGCTCCTTCTACTTTTAACCCACATGGTGGGCCCATAACCCACGGTTTCACAGGATTGAAACCTGACTCTCCTGTACATCCCTGTTTCGAAGTTATCCCTTGCGCTTTGTTTCGTATGTAATTTGCGAGCCACCTTCCTAGTGATCAATTCTGGTATCGGACACAATACTTATTCCCGTTGCTCTGAACCCCTTTTACACTCTGTTTCAGGCAATGAACGATTTCCTATCCGCTTGAAACTTCTTATTGCACCGTCTTACTTTGCTCTCGATGTGTTTCATTTGTTCAACTCGAGAGATACTCATATGTTCATTCTTGGGATACCCCCAGATGATTTTCCCTTACAACATCCTATCGTTGTAGAGCTGCCCCTTGCCTATTCGTAAGTACGATGGAGTTCCCCGAAGAAAGGATGATGACTTCATCACGATGATATGAAGCAGAGAAATGAAAAAGACACCAATGAAAGGGATCACCTTCTTCGAGAAGAGTAGCTAGGAATGAGAAGACTAGTTAGAATATCGTAACCAACTATTTCCCCCTTACCCCACCTCTTAAATCTCGGGACGAGATTTCTTGTAGTGGAGGAGATATGTAACGCCCGGATAATATTGCTGCAGTAATTCCATGCTAATCATGCCATGTCACCTCGATTACTGTTGCTAAACTTACGTTAGTTAAAACCGCATCAAATTCAAATTTAAATTAATGTAAACAACAAAAGTTTTCAAAAGCTGTAACAAAAATGCTCAGGCGGTGTTGAATATTACAAGGGTAATTATAGTAAAGAAAACACAATTTTATAAAATCCTTGAATGTGCTAAAATTAATTAAAAAAGAAAAGGAAAAGAAATAAAAGAAAAAGAAAATACAAAAGAGAAAACAAAACAAAACAAGAAAAAAGAATAAAAGTCCCCCTTGGCCCACCTGGGACTCGGCCCAACTGGCCGGCCCACTCGGACCGTGCCACCCCACTACCTAACCCCCCTCTCCCCCCGACCTAGCCCACTCCCCACTCGCCCCCTCCCACTCCCGCACGTCTCTCCTCCACCCCCCCATCGATCCCGATATGGATCGGGAAAAGGGAGGGCTCGGACGCCGCCGCCTCCCTGGCGACGCCCGTCGCCGCCGGACCTTCACCCTCATCCTCGCGCCCCCGCCCCCTCTCCCTCAGCGGCGCCCCTTGCCGCGCCTGCCGTGTCGCCCCCGACATCCTGCGCTCGGCCTCCGTTGTCCGCTGCTGCCCAGAATGCCGCCCGTTGCCGGATCTCCCTCGTGGGACCTCCCCGACCTCCGTCGAGCCGCTGCCATAGCCCCTACGTCCGCGCGGTGAGGGCCACGCCCCTCCTCCCTCTCCCTCGCCCCGTGCTCCCTTCCTTCCGTGCGCCACTGCCCGCCACTCCCTCGCGTCGCGCGTGCGTGCGCCGGCGCGCACCACGGTGCCCCGCGCGCCTTCCATGCTCTGGCCGTCGAGGCCCGCGCCCATTATGGCCTCACCCTGGCCGCCCTTTGTCCTGCACCCCCTGCTGCTGGTCCGCTGGCGCCGCCCCGTCTCTGGCTGCGCCCCTGCCGGCCACCGCAACCCCCTGCCTTGCTCGCGCGCCTGCGCACACGGCCGCGCATGCCACGCCGGCCCGGACCTCCGTTGCTCCGGCTACTGCTGCTACCTCCGCTACCGACCCCTCTCGCCTTCGTCGTCCCGGCCGCCTCCGCTCACCCCGTCCTGCACCACCCGCGCCGGCCCTGTGCTCGCATCGCCCGTGCACCGACCCCGTCGTCGAGCCCCTGCCTGTCACTGCCTCCCATCGTCCCTGCTCCGCCGCGGCTCTGCTTCGCCTACGCCACCACCGCCGCTCGTGACTGCCGTCGCCGTCCACCGCTGCTGGCCGGCGCCCGGGTCCAGTCGCGCATGCCCTACCGTCGATGCCGGCGTGTGTCGTGCATGCTCCGCCCGCTCCTGGGCATGCGCCCGCTCAGGCTGCGCCCCGCGCCCGAACCCATTAGGCCTTGGGCCTATGACAAGTGGGCCACTGCCCAGAGAACGTTTAAAAAAAGGATTTAAAAAATAATAAGTAAAATTAATTATCAATCAATCAATTAACTAATTAACTTAATTAATCTTGATTAATTAAACTAATTAATCATAATTAGATTAACCTAATTAACTTAACCTAATTAATCTGTTAATTGAACCAATTAATTAGGTTAATTAGTTATTAGTCAATGACATGTGGGCTCCCTGTCCAGTTTGACCAGTCAAACTGTTGACTAGGTTGACCCAGTCTATGACAGGTGGGCCCTCTTTGACCCTGTTGACCAGTCAACAGTTGACTGGTCAAATGCTAACTGGACCACCCTTGACCCCACCTGCCAGCCACACTTGCATTCTGTTGGGTACAATTCTGTGTACCCATAGCAATTTAAGATTTAATTTTCGAATTAAAACAATTTAGAAAATGATTTAAAGCATTTAAAAATTTCCCGAAGGTTTTCCCCCTTCGCCGATACCACCTCATACCGCGTTAGGGCACCCCTAGCACCGTGTATTGTCATGTTATGCCTTGTGATGCTTTGATTGCACTGTTATTTATTGTGTTCCCCCTCCGTTACTTCTTTCCGGTAGACCTCGAGGCTGCCGGCGACCCCCAGTTCGACTATGGTGTTGACGACCCCTCTCTCTTGCTAGAGCAACCAGGCAAGCCCCCCCTTGATCACCAGATATTGCCTACTCTCCTCTATACTGCTTTCCATTAATCCTATCCTGATGCATAGCCTGTCCTTGCTACTACTGTTGTTACCTTTACCTGCAATCCTAATGCTTAGTATAGGATGCTAGATTATCATCAGTGGCCCTACACTCTTGTCCGTCTGCCATGCTATACTACTGGGCCGTGATCACTTCGGGAGGTGATCACGGGCATATACTATATACTTTGCACTGTTACATTACCTGTGGTACTGTTTAGAGTTCGGGGCTGAAGGGGCAGGTGGCTCCATCCCGGTAGAGGTGGGCCTGGGTTCCCGACAGCCCTCGACTGTTACTTTGTGGCAGAGCGATAGGGCAGGTTGAGACCACCTAGGAGAGAGGTGGGCCTGGCCCTGGTCGCCGTTCGCGGATACATAACACGCTTAACGAGATCTTGGTATTTGATCTGAGTCTGGCCACTGGCTTATACGCACTAACCATCTACGCGGGGACAGTTATGGGCACTCGACGTCGTGGTATCAGCCAAGCCTTCGTGACGTCAGCGACTGAGTGGCGCACGCCGGATTGGGCCGTAAGCCTGCTCTTGTATTAAGGGGGCTAGTTCTACTTCCGGCCGCGTTCGCAACATGCAGGTGTGCAAAGGGCGATGGGCCCAGACCCCTGCGCCATAGGATTTAGACCGGCGTGCTGACCGCTCTGTTGTGCCTAGGTAGGGCTGCGACGTGTTGATCTTCTGAGGCCGGGCATGACCCAAGAAAGTGTGTCTGGCCAAATGGGATCAAGCGTGTTGGGTTATGTGGTGCACCCCTGCGGGGAAGTTAATCTATTCGAATAGCCATGATCTTCGGTAACAGGACGACTTGGAGTTGTACCTTGACCTTATGACAACTAGAACCGGATACTTAATAAAACACACCCTTCCAAGTGCCAGATACAACCGGTGATCGCTCTCTCACAGGGCGACGAGGGGAGGATCATCGGTTAGGACTATGCTATATGATGCTACTTGGAGGTCTTCACTCTACTCTCTTCTACATGCTGCAAGACGGAGGCTGCCAGAAGTGTAGTCTTCGACAGGATTAGCTATCCCCCTCTTATTCTGGCATTCTGCAGTTCAGTCCATCGATATGGCCTTTACACATATACCCATGCATATGTAGTGTAGCTCCTTGCTTGCGAGTACTTTGGATGAGTACTCACGGTTGCTTTCTCCCTCTTTTCCCCCTATCCCTTCTACCTTGTTGTCGCAACCAAATGTTGGAGCTGATGATCCAGACGCCACCGTCGACAACGACTCCTACTACATCGAAGGTGCCTACTACTACGTGCTGCCCGCTGACGACGACCAGGAGTAGTTAGGAGGATCCCAGGCAGGAGGCCTGCGCCTCTTTCGATCTGTATCCCAGTTTGTGCTAGCCTTCTTAAGGCAAACTTGTTTAACTTATGTCTGTACTCAGATATTGTTGCTTTCGCTGACTCGTCTATGATCGAGCTCTTGTATTCGTGCCCCTGGCTTGTAATATGATGCTTGTATGACTTATTTTATTTGTAGAATTGTGTTGTGATATCTACCCGTGAGTCCTTGATTTTGATCGTACACATTTGCGTGCATGATTAGTGTACGGTCAAATCGGGGGCGTCACATCCATGGCAGCCCTCACGACACTTATGACCCGCTTTTGTGCGGGTAAGGATAGCTGGCTGGCTCATAGTAAAAATACGGCCAGCGACGCAGGCCCTTCCGAGGCCAAAAATAGCAACAGCAAGCTCTGACGCAACAGACACAAACGCCGAAGCAATGGCGATAACACCGATGACACTACTGTCAATGCCGGATTCAGCGGCTCCAAGTCCAGTCAGCGGAAAAAGTCGTATAAAAGAAACAATCAGGGATCGTCCAGCATGGACTGCATACTCGACCGACCATGCCAAATCCATGGCACCCCAGACAAACCAGCCAACCATACCAACAGAGATTGCTGGGTTTTAAGCAATACGACAAGTTAAATGCCTAGAACAAGGAAAGGGGATCGCAAAGTGAGGACGATGATGAGGAGCCCCTGCAGCCAAACATAAGGGGACAGAAGAAGTTTCCCCCTCAAATCAAAACGGTGAATATGATTTATGCTACACACATCCCCAAGAGAGAGCGCAAATGCGTACTCAGGGACGTCTATGCGATAGAGCCAGTCGCCCCAAAATTCAATCCATGGTCATCGTGCCTAATCACTTTTGATCTTCGGGATCATCCGACCAGTATCCGGCATGGCAGATTAGGCACTAGTCCTAGACCCAATCATTGATTGATTCCACCTGACGTGAGTCCTCATGGACGGTGGCAGCAGCCTCACTCCGCTCTATCAGGATACATTGCGTAAAATGGGCATTAACCCATCACAGTTCAAGCCTACAAGGACTACCTTTAAAGGAGTCATACCAGGCGTAGAAGCCTGCTGTACAGGCTCAATCACACTAGAGGTTGTCTTTGGATCTCCGGACAACTTCCGAAGCGAGCCATAAATTTTCGACATCGTCCCCTTTCGCAGCGGCCATCACGCACTGCTTGGACGAATTGCATTTGCTCGATTCAATGCGGTACCTCACTATGCTTATCTCAAGCTCAAGATGCCCGGACCACGTGGTGTAATAACAGTCAAAGGAAATATGAAACGCTCCCTCCGTACCGAGGAGCATACCACGACCTTAGCAGCATAAGCACAACGCAACCTTTTCCAACAGAACCTTAATTCGGTGGTTGAGCCCCCCAGACAGCATTAAGAGAGTCCGGACTATTCTGCAGCAGGACAGCCAGGCTCGTCAAGAGCTTAACTAGCAATTTGGCCTCAGTCCCAGTCCCAATCAAATGGTGGCATTCATACTGCGCGTACATAACTATGCACTCAAAATTCCATGGGCATTGATGGAGGCATAGCTAGTCGGGATCCACGGTGCGGCTCGAACGACCCTGGATCCGCACACCTTCACTTTTTCTTTTTCATTTTTGGTTTTTCTCTTCTCGAGGCTTTTTCTAGTAACCTGATCATCGGACCGATCACAGGACGGACACACCAAGGAGGCAAGGAGCTTTGACGTACAAGGGAATCCCTAGGTGGTCTCTGCTAACGATTGCTATACCTATTTTACATACCCGCGCGTAGCTCACTCTTGTTCATGGCATGTTAAATAGCCTTACTTGCTTATCGCATCGCTTGCACAATTACGCATGGACATATTAATAAAATTACAATGAAAAATATTTGGCAGCGTCAGCTTATTACTTGATTTTTTGTCCTTGCCTCTGTATTTATTACTAATCGCACCAGTACACTCTGGTACGTATTACTTCGCCAGGGGCTTCATCACGCCCCGCAATACGGTAACAAAGTCCGAACACTTTTTACAGTACAGTTCGGCACCCCGAACTTATAGCATTATATGCATCGGCTCCGAATCATGTCTTTGGTCAATAGTTGGGTTGCCCGGCTCCTGTGCTTACTACCTTAAATTCCGCTATATCGGCTAGGGTAGTAAAGGGAGAACTACTGCGATTGTGTCCGGGTTCTTCCGGACGAGCACCTCAGTAGATAAAGCCGAAAACTGACTTTCATGATGCAGCGAGAGCTGGTCAGCTGTTCGAGAGGTTTCAAATCCTTACAAATTTTTTCCGCTTTACGCGAGGAGTCAGTTTTTATCCGATTAGGTGTATAGCGCCCCTAGTTCGGCCTTCTGACTACCAGGGGCTTCGCCAAAATTCTCATTGTCAAACTCCTATGGCTAAGTGAGGGTGATAAAGGTCGTATAGTCTGATTGCCTTGTTCGTTGCGCTAAACACCTCCTTTAAGGACCAGAATGTGGAGGAAAGAGTGTTTAGATTTATCCCGAACACCCCCGTACTATCTACGTGGGGGCAGAAGCCGACGACTAGCCAACGTTTAGATTTCATAAATGGCCGCACAAGAGGTAAAATTCTAAAAGTTGCAAGCATTATATTATATAATGACATTGTTTCATATTATAGGACAGGATAATATGAATGTTTTCATGGGGATATAACATCCTTCGCACATTGCTCCGCCAGAAGGCGGGATCCCTCAAGGACACTATCAAAATATAGCTTGGGTCGGCGGTGCTCCTTGCCCTCAGGCGGCCTCTCGGTCATTAGCTTCTTGGCATCCATCTTCGCCCAGTGCATCTTGACGTGGGCAAAGGCCATCCGTGCACCTTCAATGCAGACCGACCGCTTCACGACTTCAAGCCATGGGCAGACACTCACAAGCCACTTCACAAGTCCGAAGTAGCTGCTGGGCATGGCCTCGGCAGGCCATAGCCAGACTATTAAGTCCTTCATGGCTAGCTCGGCCACCTTGTGTAGCTCGACCAGCTATTTCAGCTGGTCTCTAAAGGGCACCGGATGTTCTAGTCCATAGTATTGAGACCAGAATAGCTTCTCTGTAGAACTCCCTTCTTCAGCTCGATAGAACTCGACAGCATCTGATACGATGCGCGGCAAATCCCTAAACGCCCCTAAAGAGCTCCAAATTCGGGTAAGTAAAAGGAACGTTTCCTTCGCAGACTTGCTTTGCATAATGAAAGCCTTACCCGCCACGATCTTCTTGACCGCCTAGATTTCCAGGAGGGCGCTCTAGGCTTCGGCCTGGGCATCTTGTGCGTTCTGGCGGGCCTTCGCAAGTTCGGACCCTTGCATCTTAGCATCACACTCCAAGGACTCGTACTTCTTGACGGCGTCCTAGAGCTCTTGCCGGACCTCGCTAATCCAGGCCTCGTGCTTCTCGCGCGCGGCGTGTTCCTCGACCGCTTTGTTCTCGGCCTCGTCCTACGCCTTCCTGAGGGCCGCCACCTCGGTCGTGGCCCCTAATAAGGTTCATGACACTTTAGTCAGCACGAACCATTCATCCTTCCCAAATATACACGCAGGTTACTGCATACCTTGGCTGTCCTCCAGCTACTTCTTCATGAGGCCGAGCTCTTCCTCGGCCCGCTCCAGGTTCTGCTTCAGTCCGGAGACCTCCGCAGTATGAGCGGTAGCACCCAGCAGCGGTGTCTGCTTATTCACATAGACATCTTATGTTAGACTCCTGCGAAAATTATTTTGATCCTCTGTTCGGTTTTTTCTTTCTGAACACCGAACAGAGCATCAGGGGCTACTGTCTACACTATGATATTCTTTCTACAATTACATTACTTACCTCAAAGCATGTTAGAAGGCTAGCGCAGGCTTTGGTCAGTCTGCCTTCGGCGGACCGAACCTTCTCGATCACTATACCCATAAGGATACGGTGTTCATCCATAATGGAAGCGCCTCGCAGCGCTTCCAGCAGATTATCAGGTGCCTCTGATTGGATAGAGGTCACCGGCGGAACAGGCACACCTCCTCCTTTCGGGGAAGGATGCTCGCCTGACTCCGGAGCCGTGTAGGTCTCCGGAACAATATCCGACTAGGGGCCGAATTGAACTTGGCCCCCATCACCAGTCCCCATGGGGGCTTTTTCCCCCATGTGTCCTGTGGCCGAGGAGTCATCTTTTGGCGCCACCCTGACGACCTTCGGAACCTCTCCCTGACCTGGGAAGGCCCTTTGGGACACCACCTCGTCATCATCCTTGGCCGAGGAAGAGTGAGCGGGCGGCGGTGACACGCTGGCCATCTCCTTTGAATCTAGCAAACCTCTTGTTGAGGATCACGGGGAGCTATCATGGGCCGGACTGCAATGGCATGATTTAAACATATTAATATTATGAAGCGAAAATTCCAGACATTTGGACGTGCATAAGGTTTTTGGTACTTGCGAGGCTGCCCGAGGCTTGGTCCGGGGCAGTCACTCCGGACTGCTATCGACATCCCACGTGGAGTTATCCACGAGGGAGCCCTTCCCCCTCTTGGGCGCCTTCGCCTCTAGATTTGTGGAGGCCCTCCATTTCTTCCGTCCCCTCTCAAGAGGGGAGTTGCTTTCTTCCTCCTCCTCGTCCTCATCTTCGGCGGCCGAAGAGTGAGTCTCGTCTTCGGACGTCACGTCCGAAGCACTTTTTGGGTGAGGGCCACTCCTAGCCCCCTTGGCCGTTTTCTTGGTCATCTTCTCCGGCACATCATAAGGCGCCGGAAACATCATCTTCGTCGGAAGTGGGGTTTCTTGATCTTCGGGTAGCGGAGCCGGACAGTTAATCTGCCCCGCTATATCGATCCAGGCCTGAAAATTTGATAGGAAGGCTTAGACTCCTTCCTCAAAATATGCCAGTAAAGGGTATACCTTGAAAACATGAAAGAACTTACCGCCTGGAGTTTTAAGCTAAGCCCACGATCCTCGGTCGTGGGCGGTGGTGTCTCGCCGGCCCTGAAGAGCACTTTCTAGATGCCTTCATGCGTCGTGCCGAAGAGCTCTTGTAGCGTCTGGTGCTTGGCCGGATTGAACTCCCACAAATGGCAAGTCCGGCGTTGGCACGGAAGGATCTGGTGAATGAGCATAACCTGGATCACATTGACAAGCTTTATTCTCTTGGTTATCATGTTCTGGACGCACGTTTGGAGCCCAGTCAGCTCGTTCGAGGAACCCCAGGTTAGGCCCTTCTCTTGCCAGGAGGTGAGCCGCATCAGAAATCCGGATTAGAATTCGGGGGCCGCTGCCCAGCTGGTGTCACGCGGCTCGGTGATGTAGAACCACCCTGACTGCCACCCCTTCACCGTCTCCATAAAGGAGCCTTTGGGCCAGGTGACATTGGGCATCTTACCCACCAAGGCGCCTCTACACTCTGCTTGTTGGCCGCTCACCACCTTCGGCTTCACATTAAAGGTCTTCAGCCATAGGCCGAAGTGGGTGGGATGCGGAGAAAGGCCTCGCACACGACAATAAATGCCGAGATGTTGAGGATAGAGTTGGGGGCTAGATCATGGAAATCTAGCCTGCAGTAAAACATCAATCCGCGGACAAACGGGTGGAGAGGGAATCCCACCCCGCGGACGAAATGTGTGAGAAACACAACCCTCTCATGGGGCTCTGGGGTAGGGACGATTTGTCCCATGGCTGGGAGACGGTGAACGATCCCCTTGGCCAGGTATCCGGCCTCCCGGAGCTCCTTGATGTCCTTCTTCTTAACAGAGGAGGCCATCCACTTGCCTCCGGATCTGAACATAATTGGAGTGCTTTTTCGGGCGGGGAAAGCTAAAGCTTGGGCGCTGGAGCTCGAGAATGGATGGGAAGAGGAAGAGAGAAGGCGTGGGAGAAGAAGGGGAATTCTTATCCCCTTACAAAGGCAGTGAATATCGAACGCTTCCTCACTTGCCTATTCCCAAGGGCTGTGTAAACCGGCACGGTTGGGTTACCCATGCCCAAATCAATGAAAATCCCGCAATAGGAGGACATGATCTATGCTTTGACAAGACGTGCCAATGACAACTGCATCTCGAAACATGGAGCGCCAGACGAAAAACGGTTCGAAATTATGACCTGGCAAACGTGATGTCATATTACAAGAAGTTGTCAGCAGACTGGACTCGTGGAAAATTATATTCCCTCTACGGTTGTGTGTGGTGCATGTGTTATAGGTTCGGACACATTCAATACGTCCGAATACTATCTTGGAGTTCGGAAGGAGGAACCCACCTTGCAATACCGAAGACAGATCTACGCGCCGGATACCTTGTCATTGAAGCCGGGTTCAGGGGCTACTAAGGGAGTCCTAGACTAAGGGGTCCTCGGGCATCCGTCCTGTTAGCCATGGGCCGGACTGATGGGATGTGAAGATACGAAGACCGAAGAATGCACTCATGTCCGGATGGGACTCTACTTGGCATGGAAAGCAAGCTTGGCGACCAAATATGTAGATTCCTTTCTTTGTAACCAACCTTGTGTAACCCTAGATCCTCCTGGTGTCTATATAAACCGGAGGACTTAGTCTGGAGGACAGACATTACCATAACCATACAAGCTAGGCCTCTAGGGTTTAGCCATTATGATCTCGTGGTAGATCAACTCTTGTAATACTCATATTCATCAAGATCAATCAAGAAGGACGTAGGGTATTCTCTGTAGAGAGGGCCCAAACCTAGGTAAACATCGTGTCCCCTGTCTCCTGTTACCATTGACCTTAGACGCACAGTTCGGGACCCCCTACCCGAGATCCGCCGGTTTTGACACCGACACCATCATCTTACATTACATGTTGCCTTGTCATGTAACTCAAGGACCAAACCTATTCGACTCACACTCCAGAAGATCCCTTCTTGGAAATTCATGTCAAAGGGGGAGAGAGATCCCATCAAAGGGAGAGAGAGACCCTATGGGAAGGAAAGATTTCTTAGTCTTCCTAGATGCTTGGTATTCAAAGAGGAGAGAAGTCACATGTCTTTAAGAGGGGAAAGACATGTTATTATGTGTTATGATTCTTTTTCTGTGATTTTCTTTTCCCTACCTTCTCGCATTATAAGATTTTGGGGGAGAAAGACATTTAAGGGAAGGAAATCATTGAATTCATTGCATATCTTTTTGGGGACATGTCTATATCCAATAGAGTACCTAGTACTCACTTACTACATGTCATCCCAATCTTGGTACTCTTGTGGTTTACTGTTTGCTCTGTTTAATAGATGATTCTGTGCTATCTAACCTTGTTTACTTAGGTTCATGTTTTCCAAATCCAGCTCAAGACCACAAGGTAAGTATATGCATCACACTCATGTGTATGATGATCTCTTGCTTATGTACATATTGTTTGCAAGGACTCACGAACATGAAAGTGTATATTTTCCATATCTATATCATTTGCTTTGATGCATATAGCCAAGATACATGTAACTCATTGCTTGCTCTGTCATGCTTATGCATTCACATGGTCTTACAGTCCATATTTACATGATTGCATACATCTAGGGGGAGCCTATGCATGTTACATGTCTTTCCAAAGCTTTACGTGTTATTCTTCATATCTTTATCTAAAGCTTTGATGTATGTTGCCATCAATTACCAAAAAGGGGGAGATTGAAAGCACAAGTGCTCCCAGCGTGATTTTGGTAATTCATGTCAACATATCTCTTGTTTGACTAATATTTTATCTAGTATATTTCATAAAGTTCAACAAAGGCGTGGCATGGATAAGAGGATGTGGAACCCCTTCAAGAAGCTGAGGACAAAAGATTGGCAAAAGCTCAAGATTCTTCAGTTCTATTTTAGTGATCCAAGATCACATTGAGTCCATAGGAAAGCCAATAGTATTAAAAGGGGATGAGGTGTTGCTTAATAGTCTACTTTCTCAAAGTGCTTAGTGATATGCTCCAAAGCCCTCAACCACTTTTTCATTTCCACATATGTCCTAAACCTAAAGTCAAACTCGGCCCCACCGATTTGATCTATCCGGCACCATTGAGTTCATTCGACATAGCCACTGCCAGAAACCCTAATCAGTTTGGTCTCACTGATGGGATCTCAGTCTCACCGTGATGAGCTTATAAACTCCCTGTTGCCTGTTGCAATTATCTCGGTCCCACCGAGATATGTAATCGGTCCCACCGAGTTTGGTTGACCAACTCTTTGTCTTTCTTATTACCAAAATCGGTCCCACCGAGTTTGTGTAATCGGTAAAACCGAGTTGAGGTTTTTACCATAACCCTAGCACATCAGTCCCACCAAAATCTCTAATGTTCACATTTTGAACCAAATCGGTCTGACCGAGTTTATCGATTTGGTCCCACCGAGTTTGGTGAATTGTGTGTAATGGCTAGATTTTGTGTGGAGGCTATATATACCCATCCACCCTTCCTTCATTCATGGAGAGATCCATCAGAACATGCCTATAGTTCCAGCATTCATTTTCTGAGAGAGAACCACCTACTCATGTGTTGAGACCAAGATATTCCAATCCAACCACAAGAATCTTGATCTCTAGCCTTCCCCAAGTTGCTTTCCACTCATATCATCTTTCCACCAAATCCAAATCTGTGAGAGAGAGTCGAGTGTTCGGGAGACTATCATTTGAAGCACAAGAGCAAGGAGTTCATCATCAACACACCATCTATTACCTTTTGGAGAGTAGTGTCTCCTAGATTGGTTAGGTGTCACTTGGGAGCATCCGTCAAGATTGTGGAGTTTAACCAAGGAGTTCGTAAGGCCAAGGAGATCGCCTACTTCGTGAAGATCTACCCAAGTGAGGCAATGAAGGAAATATGCCCTAGAGGCAATAATAAAGTTGTTATTCATATTTACTTATATCATGATAGATGTTTATTATTCATGCTATAATTGTATTAACCGGAAACTTGGTACATGTGTGAATACATAGACAAAACAGAGTGTCCCTAGTATGCCTCTACTCGACTAGCTTGTTAATCAAAGATGGTTAAGTTTCCTAACCATAGACATGCGTTGTCATTTGATGAACGGGATCACATCATTAGAAAATGATGTGATGGATAAGACCCATCCGTTAGTTTAGCATAATGATCGTTAATTTTTATTGCTATTGCTTTCTTCATGACTTATACATATTCCTCTAACTATGAGATTATGCAACTCCCGAATACCGGAGGAACACCTTGTGTGCTATCAAATGTCAAAACATAACTGGGTGATTATAAAGATGCCCTACAGGTGTCTCAGAAGGTGTTTGATCGGTTGGCATAGATCGAGATTGGGATTTGTCACTCCGAGTATTGGAGAGGTATATCTGGGCCCTCTCGGTAATGCACATCACTATAAGCCTTGCAAGCAGTGTAACTAATGAGTTAGTTACAGGTTGATGCACTACAGAACGAGTAAAGAGACTTGTCGGTAACGAGATTGAACTAGGTATGATGATACCGACGATCGAATCTCGGGCAAGTAACATACTGATGACAAAGGGAATGACGTATGTTGTTATGTGGTTTGACCAATAACGATCTTCGTAGAATTTGTAGGAACGAATATGAGCATCCAGGTTCTGCTATTGGTTATTGACCGGAGATGTGTCTCGGTCATGTCTACATAGTTCTCTAACCTGTAGGGTCCGCACACTTAACGTTCGATGATGATTTGTATTATGAGTTATGTGTTTTGGTGACCGAAGTTTGTTCGGAGTCTCGGATGAGACCGTGAACATGGCAAGGATTCTCCAAATGGTCGAGAGGTAAAGATTGATATATTCAAAGGTAGTATTCAGACACCGGAAGGGTTCCGGAGTGTATTGGGTACATATCGGAGGACCGGAGGGGTTACCGGAACCCCCCCGGTGAAATATATGGGCCATATGGGCCATTGGAGGGAGGCTAACCAGCCCACAAGGGCTGGTGCGCCCCCCAGAAGGGAGGAGGCCGAATTGGATCAGGGAAGGGGGCACCATCCCCCTTTCCTTCTCCTACTCCCTCTCCTTTCCCCCTTTCCCCTTCCATGAGAAGGAAAAGAAGGGGGGGCCGAATCCTACTAGGACTAGGAGTCCTAGTAGGACTCCCCCCTTATGGCGCGCCCCCTAGAGATGGCCTCCTCCCTTTCCCTCCTTTATATACATGGGCAGGGCACCCTTTGGAGACACACCAATTGTTCCAAGCCCTGTGCGGCGTCTCCCTCCATGGTTTACTCCTCCGATCATATTCACATAGTGCTTAGGCGAAGCCCTGCGCGGATCACATCACCATCACCATCACTACACCGTCGTGCTTGCGGAGCTCTCCCTTGACACTTTGCTAGATCAAGAGTTCGAGGGACGTCATCGAGCTGAACGTGTGCAGAATTCGGAGGTGTCGTACGTTTGTTCCTTGATCGGTTGGATCATGAAGACGTTCGACTACATCAACCGCGTTAACTTAACGCTTCCGCTTTCGGTCTACGAGGGTACGTGGACACACTCTCCCCTCTCATTGCTATGCATCTCCTAGATAGATCTTGCTTGAGCATAGGAATTTTTTTGAAATTGCATGCTATGTTTTCGAACTGTGGTATCAAAGCCAGGTTTATGCGTAGATGATATGCACGAGTAGAACACAATGAGTTGTGGGCGATAATAGTCATACCGCTTACCACCAACATCTTACTTTGATTCGACGGAATTGTTGGATGAAGCGACCCGGACCGACATTAGATGACCATGTTCATGAGACTGGTTCTACTTAAGTGCTTTGCACACAGGTGGCTGGCGGGTGTCTATTTCTCCAACTTTAGTTGAATCGAGTTTAACTACGGCCGATCCTTGTTGAATGTTAAAACAACACACTTGACGAAAAATTGTTGTGGTTTTGATGAGTAGGTTATCACGGTTCTTGCCAGAAGCCGGTAGTAGCCACGTAAAACTTGCAACAACAAAGTAGAGGACGTCTAACTTGTTTTTGCAGGGCATGTTGTGATGTGATATGGTCAAGACGTGATGAGAAATAAATTGTTGTATGAGATGATCATGTTTTATAAAATTTATCGGCAACTCGCAGGAGCCTTATGGTTGTCGCTTTATTGTATGAAATGCAATTGCCATGTAATTGCTTTACTTTATCACTAAGTGGTGGCAATAGTAGTAGAAGCAATAGTTGGCGAGACGACAACGATGCTACGATGGAGATCAAGGTGTCAAGCCGGTGACGATGGAGATCATGACGGTGCTTTGGAGATGGAGATCAAAGGCACAAGATGATGATAGCCATATCATGTCACATATTTTGATTGCATGTGATGTTTATCCTTTATGCTTCTTATTTTGCTTAGTACGACGGTAGCATTATAAGATGATCCCTCACTAAATTTCAAGGTATAAGTGTTCTCCCTGAGTATGCACCGTTGCTACAGTTCGTCGTGCCGAGACACCACGTGATGATCGGGTGTGATAAGCTCTATGTTCACATACAATGGTTGCAAGCCAGTTTTGCACGTGCAGAATACTCAAGTTAAACTTGATGAGCCTAGCATATGTAGATATGGCCTCGGAACACTAAGACCGAAAGGTTGAACATGAATCATATAGTAGATATGATCAACATAGTGATGTTCACCATTGAAAACTACTCCATCTCACGTGTTGATCGGACATGGTTTAGTTTATATGGATCACGTGATCATTTAGATGACTCGAGGGATGTCTATCTAAGTGGGAGTTCTTAAGTAATATGATTAATTGAACTTAATTTATCATGAACTTAGTCCTGGAACTAGTGCGCGTCGGTCCTAAACAAACGGTTTAAAACCCCTTTCCACGACGGCATTTGGAACTGTCGCCAAGTGAGTGTGGGCGATAGGGGGTGAAAGTGTAACTATCCCTAGGTGGTTTTGGTAATTCATAACAACATATAACTTATTGAGCTAATGCTATTCCAAGATGATTATTTCAGGAAAGCTCAATGATTGGCATGGCATGGATGGTGAAAGTGGAACCCTCAAAATGCTAAGGACAAAGGATTGGCTCAAGCTCAAAAGCTCAAGACTCTTCATTTTATATTTTAGTGATCCAAGATCACATTGAGTCTTTAGGAAAAGCCAATACTATCAAGGAGGGATGAGGTGTTGCTTAATGAGCCTCTTGCTTCATGTGCTTAGTGATATGCTCCAAAACCCTCAACTACTTTCCCATATCCACATATGACCTAAACCCTAAGCCAAACTCGGTCCTACCGATTCTTTCTATCCGGCGCCACTGAGTTTCACTTGTCATAAGCCACTGCCAAACCCTAGCAAATCGGTTCTACCGATAGGGATCTCGGTCTCACCAAGATGGGATTGCAAACTCTCTATTTCCCTTTCGTAACTTTTCGGTCTCACCGAAAGAGCGGATCGGTCCCACCGAGATTGCAATGTAAATTCAGTGTTTCCTTTTTGTAACTTTTCGGTCTCACCGAAAGAGCAAATCGGTCCCACCGAGTTTGCCTGACCAACTCTCTGGTTAGCTAATTACCAAAATCGGTCTCACCGAGTTTGTGTAATCGGTCTTTCCGAGATTACGTTATGCCCTAACCCTAACAAAATCGGTCCTACCGAGTTGCATGTCAGTCCCACCGAAAATCTCTAAAGGTCACTAGGTTTACTATTTCGGTCTGACCGAGTTTGTTGATTCGGTCCCACCAAGACTGGTAAATTGTGTGTAACGGTTGGATTTTGTGTGGAGGCTATATATACCCCTCCACCTCCTCTTCACTCGTGGAGAGAGCCATCAGAACACATCTACACTTCCAACTCATATGTTCTGAGAGAGAACCACCTACTCGTGTGTTGAGACCAAGATATTCCATTCCTACCATATGAATCTTGATCTCTAGCCTTCCCCAAGTTGCTTTCCACTCAAATCTTCTTTCCACCAGATCCAAATCCTATGAGAGAGAGTTGAGTGTTGGGGAGACTATCATTTGAAGCACAAGAGCAATGAGTTCATCATCAACACACCATTTATTACTTCTTGGAGAGTGGTGTCTCCTAGATTGGCTAGGTGTCACTTGGGAGCCTCTGACAAGATTGTAGAGTTGAACCAAGGAGTTTGTAAGGGCAAGGAGATTGCCTACTTCGTGAAGATCTACCGCTAGTGAGGCAAGTCCTTCGTGGCCGATGGCCATGGTGGGATAGACAAGGTTGCTTCTTCGTGGACCCTTCGTGGGTGGAGCCCTCTGCGGACTCACGCAACCGTTACCCTTCGTGGGTTGAAGTCTCCATCAACGTGGATGTAGGATAGCACCACCTATCCGAACCACGGGAAAAACATCCGTGTCTCCAATTGCGTTGGAATTCTCCAAACCCTTCCCTTTACATTCTTGCAAGTTGCATGCTTTACTTTCCGCTGCCAATATACTCTTTGCATGCTTGCTTGAATTATGTGATGATTGCTTGACTTGTCCTAAAATAGCTAAAATCTGCCAAGAACTAAAATTGGGAAAAGGTTAAGTTTTTATTTGGTCAAGTAGTCTAATCACCCCCCCCCTCTAGACATACTTTCGATCCTACAAGTGGTATAAGAGCCAGGTTTCCATTTGCTTTGATTTCCATATCTTTTGGTGGTCATAGCCTTGGTTTCACAACCTAGGAGAGTATGGCGTTTAGCGAGGGAAATTATCACCATAGAGGTCCTTACTTTGATGGTACTAATTTTGCTAGTTGGAAGCATAAAATGAAAATGCATATTCTTGGACATAACCCTGCCGTTTGGGCTATTGTGTGTGTTGGTTTGCAAGGTGACTTCTTCGATGGGAGAGAACCAAACCGTGAAGCTACCGCTGATGAGTTGAATATGTTGCAATACAATGCTCAAGCTTGTGATATTCTCTTCAACGGATTGTGCCCCGAAGAATTCAACAAAATCAGCCGTCTTGAGAATGCAAAGGAAATTTGGGACACTTTGATTGATATGCACGAAGGTACCGACTCTGTTAAGGAATCCAAATTGGATGTGCTTCAAAGTCAACTTGACAAGTTCAAAATGAAGGATGGTGAAGGTGTCGCTGAAATGTACTCTAGGCTTGCTCTCATCACAAATGAGATTGCCGGCTTAGGAAGTGAAGAGATGACCGATAGATTCATCATCAAGAAGATTCTAAGAGCCTTGGATGGAAAATATGATCCCGTGTGCACATTGATCCAAATGATGCCCAATTACAAAGATCTCAAGCCAACGGAGGTAATTGGAAGAATTGTTGCTCATGAGATGTCACTTAAGGATAAAGAGGAACTTCATAACAAATCAAGTGGTGCCTACAAAGCCTCATGCGAAGCCCCTACATCATCAAGTGAGAAACAAAACTTCAATGAAGAATTGAGCTTAATGGTGAAGAACTTCAACAAGTTCTACAAGAGTAGAAGCAAAGATAGAAGCTTCAAGTCAAGGTCCTACAATGACAAAAGATCTTCTAGTCGAGAGAGAAATTGCTACAATTGTGGAAGACCCGAACACTATTCCAATGAGTGTACGGCTCCCTACAAGAGAAGAGAAGATTCTCCAAAAAGAAGAAGCAAAAGAGAAGAATCACCACCAAGAGAGAGAAGGAGTAGAGATGATCGTTATGAACGAAGATACTCACAGAGAAGCAAGGATTCGGAAAGGAAAGAAAAATCATCAAGGAGCTACACAAAATGAAGACATCAAGCTCATGTTGGTGAATGGGTATCCGGCTCCGACTCCGACAGCCACTCCGAGAGAAGTTATCACTCCGATTCCGAATATACTCAAGATGAAGGTGTTGCCGGTCTAGCACTTGTGTCAACCAACTCCTACGATATATTTGACTCACCAAATGAAGGAATTGGAAGATGCTTCATGGCCAAAGGTCCTAAGGTAACACACCCCGAGTATGTTGATTTTAATAGTGATGAAGATGACTTGTTAGGTGATGATGATTTACTTGTTGACAACTCTAGTGATGAATACTATGATGAATCATCAATTAATCATGCTAATCAAGATAAACCAAATGACAATGATAAGTAGAAGATTGAGGCTCTACCTAAAGAACTAAACACTATTAAGTTAGCTCATGAAACTATCTTCGAAGATCATCGAGAACTTTTAAGAGCTCATGAGAAGTTACGCTTTGAAAAGCTCAATCTTGAGCAAGAGCATGAGTTTTTAAAGGCAATCAATAATGATCTCCGCAAGAAAAGTTCTTCTTACATTGCCAAGCGTTTACTCTTATCCACTCACATGCCTCAAGTCAAGTCTAGTAACAAGAACAAGAAAGATTCTTCCTCTAGTAGTAACAATGATCATGCTAAATCCAATATTGTTGCTTCTAGTAGTTCTCTTGATTCCACTAATGATTCTCTTAGCCAAGTTACACTTGAGCAAGAAAATAGCTTACTGAAGGGAATTATAGAGAAAGGAGTGTACAAAAGCCTTGCCGGGAGTAAGCAATTCGAGGAAATTGTGCGCAAGCAAGGAATGCACCGGAAGAATCAAGGTGTTGGTTTTGAACGAAAGTTCAATGCCAATGGAGTTGAGTGGGAAGAAGATCAATACCCCAAGACAAAGTTTGTTCCTCAACAAGAGAATTATGATACTTCCTTCAAGGGGACACAAGCTCAAGATGATCTTCCACCACAAGACTACAAGCAAAAAGGCAAGGACAAGCTTCAAGAGGAAATTGATCCATTTGAAGAAGCTCCTAAGACCTTAGTCAAGTGGATTCCCAAGACCACTTCAAGTTCCACTTCATCAAGTATGACTACAACTCCAAGGATTCCCATCAAGACGGTGTGGATCCAAAAGAAGAAGACCTAGAGAGTTCTTGAGGGTGACTCCACCAACATACTTCACTCTTATCATTTTGGCAAAAACAAGTGCAATCAACTTCCACATCTTGCACTAGTTCAAGGAGTCACAAACCCTCTTGTTGGTAAGACAAGGGACAAGGTAACCTAAAAGTTTTCATGGACATAATCTTGTGTGTGCATCACTCTATGTCTATGTATATCCTTGTTTGTTCCTTGTGGGACTAACCCATGTAGGTATTGAAAGTGCAATTCACGCAAATGGATAGCTCCAAGTGATCTACATCAACATTGAGCATCCACATCTTCAACATCTACATGAAGTCATCATCGACAAAACCCAAGGTTAGTTCATCCCTCTTAGGGGGGATATCACATCTAGGGGGAGCTTTACTCTAAGACTTGAGCTAAAGCAACTCTAAAGATGTGAACACAACAGTGCTTTATGTAAAAGTGGTAACCCCACTTGAGCTTAAATGATGAGTATGACCTATGATCAAGTGTTCTCACTTGACTACTAAGTCAATATACTCATATATAGATGACCTAGTCATCGCAAATTGCTTGATAGATGCTAGAATTGGTTGTGCATGCTTTGTCACATATTTCAATTGCCATCTTATTGTGTGAGCATGTTGGTTGCATATTTTACTCATTCGAGGACATCCACTTGTTGTTTTGACTGTTTGGTTTTATTTCCTTTTGCCAAGTGGATGGAAAAGAATGCCTAAGAACCTCCTCTAGCTATCTATGCTTTTCTCGTCTCAAACTCTATTCATGCTACATCACAAAATTTGATCAAGTCAGATTCGAATCACTCTGTGTGAGGAGCACTCGGAGTCCCTGATTCGTCATAGACTTAAACTTCCAAAACCTCTTTGTGATTCTCGGTCTGACCGATACCCCACTTTCGGTCTTACCGAGATCATTAAGTTGATCTATGTTTTCGATCTCGGTGCAATCGATCTGAACCATTCGGTCACACCGACAGGGTCGGGCTATATATAGTCACGGGCAAAAATTTGGAAATTTCTCTGAACCCCTTCGCGCGCGCGATAGCTCGCTCTGCCAACGTGGTCACCGGATCGTCTCCTCTCCGCCAGCCGCCTCCAGTCGCTGGTCTTCGTCGCTGTCAATGGGAATCAACTCCGTCGTTGCCGCCGTAGGGAGTCTCCGCCGAACTAGGGTATGGACTCGATCTTTGTGCTATTCCCCAATCCGATTCCTAGCACATTGTGATCATAATGATTCTTGCCACGTTTGATAAACTTCTATCCAGTCAATGAACTCGTAGAATAGGTTTGATTCGAAAATTTTAGGCTTAGGTTTCCGCCGAAACCATCTCGGACCCACCGAGTTGAAAAACTCGGTCCCACCGATTTGGCTCGTGCCATTGCACAAGTAAGACTCGGTCTGACCGAGTATTACTAATTGGTGTGACCGATTTTGGAACTTTGTGAAACCCTAGCAGTCTCGGTGCCACTGAACTGTGACTCGGTCTGACCGAGTTCACTAGTTTAGGTTCCAAAAACTGCTTCTGTATCACCGAGTTTAAAAATCGGTAGATCCGAGATGATTTCAGTGGGAAACTAAAACTAAGATTTTGAATCATTCTTTTGCAAAAACCTCTGTATTTTGTGATGCTCATCCACTCTACCTCATCTATAAACTGTTCACAGGGTCAGCAGTCCGCTTGTTCATCATGTCAGACCAAAGTGATAGCCAGAATTTGTCAGAGCAGCAAGTGCAAATGAGTGAGGGCACTAGTCCCTTCAGTTCTTCAGATTAAGGCAGCAGGAGCACTCCTAGCAACCTGCCAAAAGCTGCCACCAGACAAAGGAAGAAGAGAACCTCAGACTCAGAGGATGAGGACTATGTGGCAGAAGAGGAAGCAACTTCCAAGAGAGTTGTGCTTAAGAAAGAATATGGCCCAGCACAAAGCATAAAGCCAGGGATGAAAATCAAAAGGCCAGCAGGTCGGCAGCCTATGCCAAAGGCCAGAGCTTCAACTCAGGTTTCTGAAAAGCCTGCAACCATAGAGCCAGTTGCTGCTGAAGGAAAGAAAAGGAAGGAAAGGGTCAAGAAGACCGTAGCCAAAGTGCTTGGAAACGCTTCCATCATGGAAGAAGAGGAAGAAGAATAGGTTGCTGCACTAGCACCTAAGGCACCTAAGCTTATGGGTAATGCTATCAGGACAGGGGCTGCTGCATCCAAGCCCAAAGAAGCACCCAAAGCTGCCTCCAAGCCCAAGTCTGCCCCAAAGAGGAATACAAGGAGCATACCAGCTACTGAGAAGAACAAGGCCCCAGTGCCTGAAGCTGCTGAAGAAGATGATGAAGAACATGTTCTGAGAAAGCTCAAGCCCAAGATCCCAGACCACAATGATGCTCATCCTGTGGCTGAGGACATGAAGCTCAGAAGAGACTCAGGGCTGAGGAAGTGGAGAGAAGCAGATCCATATGCTTCAAGGAGAGGAACTGCTGTTGATTACAGGTTTCGCACCAAGGAACAGCAAGATTTCTATGAGACAGTGCTGCTTGACAAGAAGCCCATAGTTTGTGACATGAGATGGGTCAATTGGGAGTACATCAAGGAGAATGAAGAGCACTACCCTGGAGTGCAGGACAGCTTCAAGGCATGTGGAGTAGCAGACTTTGTTGGGCAGAAGCTCACAAAGTGGAATTAGGAGCTTATCATGCAGCTCTACTCCACAACACATTTTTATCCAGATGGGAGGATTGTTTGGATGTCTGAAGGTACGAAGTACCAATCAACAGTTGCTGAGTGGGCACAGCTTATCAATGCCCCAGAGGAAAATGAAGATGACTTGGATGTCTATTCCAAGAAGAAGATGGATCATAACTCTGTGTCAAATATGTACAAGGAAATTCCAAACGAGGCACTTGATACTTTCAAGTTTGGGTCTGTGCATTATCTTCTGTCAGGGCTGCCAACCATCAACTGGATCCTTAGGCACACACTTTTGCCCAATTCTGGAGATCACAGGATGATCAGAGGTCATGCCATTAACTTGCTACATATCTTTGATGTGCCTCAGAAATTCAAGGTCATGAGCCTCATGGTAGAGACTATCAAGAGGACTGCAGCAGATCAGAAGAGGAGCTGTGGATATGCCCCTCAGATCCAGATGTTGATTAACTCAAGAATGGGCACAGACACATACTTGTTGGACAAGGAACATTTGCCTATCTATCCAGATTTCATGGACAACCAAGTTGTGATGACCAAAGATGAACCATCTTCAGCCCATGCACAAGCCAAGAAGGAGAAGGCAATAAAGGAGAAAGCTGCCAAGATGCCAACTCAAGAGGAGGCATCTGAGTACTTCTTAAAGAACAAGCAAGGGCAGCTCAGTTACTTGATTGCATCCACCCTGCGGATTGAGAGAGGACTGGCCACCCTAACTCAGAACCAGGCAAGACTAGAGAGAATCATAGAACAAAAGTTCTATGACTTGGATATCAAGATGAGAGAGATTCAGACTGCAGTGGAGCAGCTCCAAGATGACATGCAGGAGACGAAAGGGAAGACAACCACTGATGCCTTTGCCAGAGTGCCATGAGGTCCGAGGTCGTCTGAAGTGCCAGTTCCTGACACAAGAGCAACCGCCTCAGCTCCAGCCGCAGCACCAGCCCAACCTGCTCCAGCAACTACTTCAGCTCCAACTCCAACCGCATCTACGGAAGCCTTCGTCCTTGGAGTGATCCGGACTCCACCACCACCTGAAGATCAAGCCTGAGTGTCGATCTAGCACTATGCATTTTCTAGGAACTTTTTCGTAACTTGTTGCCAAAGGGGGAGAAAATGTATAGATCATAGGCTTCGAGAGAGAGAGAGAGAGTGTTGCTTTTCTCTCTTGCTTTATTTGGTGGTTTTTCAAACATTGTTTGCTTTTGGTCGAGATACTTTGATATGCTTGTGAGACATTGATGATCCTGTGTTTGATCATAAGCTACACTTATGCATGCTTGATATATCTTATCTATCTTATGTGATCATTCACTTTTCTTGGTGATGAGTGCATGTATTTCATTCTTATCATTTTAAGCGCTCCACCAAGATGTATGTGACATGGAAGAGTAACCCATAATTCTAACTTCTTGTGCATTTGCAGTCCAAAGCAAATTTTAAATATGCACAAATTTAGGGGGAGCTCTTACTTATCGCATACTTCTCAAAGCGACAATATTTTTCATGCTTATTATCATTTGTCGAAGCTTTGATCTATATGTTGTCATCAATTTCCAAAAAGGGGGAGATTGAAAGTGCAACTATCCCTAGGTGGTTTTGGTAATTCATAACAACATATAGCTCATTGAACTAATGCTATTCCAAGATGATTATTTCAGGAAAGCTCAATGATTGGCATGGCATGGATGGTGAAAGTGGAACCCTCAAAATGCTAAGGACAAAGGATTGGCCCAAGCTCAAAAGCTCAAGACTCTTCATTTTATATTTTAGTGATCCAAGATCACATTGATTCTTTAGGAAAAGCCAATACTATCAAGGAGGGATGAGGTGTTGCTTAATGAGCCTCTTGCTTCATGTGCTTAGTGATATGCTCCAAAACCCTCAACTACTTTCCCATATCCACATATGACCTAAACCCTAAGCCAAACTCGGTCCTACCGATTCTTTCTATCCGGCGCCACCGGGGTTCACTTGTCATAAGCCACTGCCAAACCCTAGCAAATTGGTTCTACCGACAGGAATCTCAGTCTCACCGAGATGGGATTGCAAACTCTCTGTTTCCCTTTCGTAACTTTTCGGTCTCACCGATAGAGTGGATCGGTCCCACCGAGATTGCAATGTAAATTCAGTGTTTCCTTTTTGTAACTTTTCAGTCTCACCGAAAGAGCAAATCGGTCCCACCGAGTTTGCCTGACCAACTCTCTGGTTAGCTAATTACCAAAATTGGTCTCACCGAGTTTGTGTAATCGGTCTCACCGAGATTACGTTATTCCCTAACCCTAACAAAATCGGTCCTACCGAGTTGCATGTCAGTCCCATCGAAAATCTCTAACGGTCACTAGGTTTACTATTTCGGTCTGACCGAGTTTGTTGATTCGGTCCCACCGAGATTGGTAAATTGTGTGTAACGGTTGGATTTTGTGTGGAGGCTATATATATCCCTCCACCTCCTCTTCACTCATGGAGAGAACCATCAGAACACATCTACACTTCCAACTCATATGTTCTGAGAGAGAACCACCTACTCATGTGTTGAGACCAAGATATTCCATTCCTACCATATGAATGTTGATCTATAGCCTTCCCCAAGTTGCTTTCCACTTAAATCTTCTTTCCACCAGATCCAAATCCTATGAGAGAGAGTTGAGTGTTGGGGAGACTATCATTTGAAGCACAAGAGCAAGGAGTTCATCATCAACACACCATTTGTTACTTCTTGGAGAGTGGTGTCTCCTAGATTGGCTAGGTGTCACTTGGGAGCCTTCGACAAGATTGTGGAGTTGAACCAAGGAGTTTGTAAGGGCAAGGAGATCGCCTACTTCGTGAAGATCTACCGCTAGTGAGGCAAGTCCTTCATGGGCGATGGCCATGGTGGGATAGACAAGGTTGCTTCTTCGTGGACCCTTCGTGGGTGGAGCCCTCCATGGACTCGCGCAACCGTTACCCTTCGTGGGTTGAAGTCTCCATGAACGTGGATGTAGGATAGCACCACCTATTCGAACCACGGGAAAAACATCCGTGTCTCCAATTGTGTTTGAATTCTCCAAACCCTTCCCTTTACATTCTTGCAAGTGGCATGCTTTACTTTCCGCTGCCAATATACTCTTTGCATGCTTGCTTGAATTGTGTGATGATTGCTTGACTTGTCCTAAAATAGCTAAAATCTGCCAAGAACTAAAATTGGGAAAAGGTTAAGTTTTTATTTGGTCAAGTAGTCTAATCACCCCTCCCCCTCTAGACATACTTTCGATCCTATAGGGGGTCCTTCCCACATGACCTAGAAACCTTCGGGGATAGGGCCCCTATAGTACTCCTATTCGTTTCTGCTCACATTGCCATCGCAATCGGTATTCTGTGGTACTACGTTTACGATGCGTGGCCCATCATAAACGGTTCACTATTGTAGAATGTATATGATGCACGACCCATCACAAATGGTTCACCGTTAAGAAGATTAGCTAACATCTTACGAGTGTCGGACAGGATTACGAAACGTTGGACCGTCGTAACATCATCGTACACGACAACTGTCGCACATGCTATTCTGTGGTGCAATGTTTACGATGCATACTTCATCAGAAATAGTTCACGATTGCGAATCGTGTACAATAAGGCAACTAACACAAATGTTTAATTTGCCCGCACCATTTGTGATATTGTCTGACATCGCACACGCTTTGCAAACGGCAACTGTGTGCATGCTTGCACACGTTTCCTCTGCATGAACCATCTCTGATTATGGTGCATATCGCAAACGTTTGTGTTTTACCAACCGTGTGTGCCGCAACAACCTGGAGAGAATAATTTCACTGTAATTTAATTGCTGCTTTTCCAAATTGTATCGGATTTGGATTTGAATTTGAATGTATGCTACAGCTTTATTCATATCCATCAGGTTCAAACAACCAATGCATTATTCGATTCATAGGTACATATGTTCAAGAATTACATAAGAACCAAATAAAGAATGATGGACCACAGTTGTATACTTGTACTATTAAAGACGGTAAAGAAAGATGCAAAATATATTATGGTTGCTGAACAAGGTGAAGCGGAATGCCCATATTGTGCCCTCCTCCATGCAGAAGGCACGCATGACTCTAGTCCAACCCCTTGTGATGGCCGACCGCCCATCCTTCATGGTCTTCATGAAAACATCTAGATAATCATCGTGTTCTGGTAGAAATATTTTAACCTTTGCATGCCCACCAATCATGTAGTTTGAGAGGTAATCTTGAGTAAACTGCTTTGGCAACCACTCCAAAGGAAAAAGATTCAGAAATTGTCATCTAACACAACTCATTATGGGCAGTAAAAAGAAGGCTGCAGAGTTCTTACTTAGCATCCTGCAGTTCGATGTTGTCTTGGATAAAGTGTAAACAAATAGTTTAATTGCCATCTTTGGACCCATTTTACTAACAATCTTTATCAGCTTCCTCACTTGATGCTGGTTCATCGATATCTCATTGCCCCATATGCAGAAAGGGTCGAAATGTGGATCTTTACCAATGACATATGTAACTAAAAGCACCAAGTTAATATTAGAAGCTAAACAACAATTGCACAATGATGTAGTACAACAGTCTTTTATAATATGTCTGTATACATCCGTATGTGGTAGTCCATTTCAAATCTCTAAAAAGACAAATATTTAGGAACGGAGGGAGTATCTTATAACATCCAATATACTCACATATTAGATGAATTAACATCTTATATTATGGGCCGGAAGGAGTTTAGTTCATTCTTACAAATTATCTGCTGTTGTATCCATGGGTTACAGTTAGTTTGAGCTAGTTCGGGCTCAAATAGCCCTAAAGTATATCTAAAAAAGAGGGCAAGTTTGAGCTAGTTGCATCTATAACCCACCCAAAAAACTAGTACCCAACCCAAGAGGTGCTAATTGGAGCTAGTTCTCCTAGTGCATTTATTGTCAATCTAACCCTGCCATCCAAGCAACTCTTTGGATGGAGTTTGTTCAGGGTTAGTAATGAGCTAGAAACTAACTCTAACCTCTAGCCAAGTTGAGTATCCAAACAGGGTTGTGTTGTTGCTGTTGCTACTGCTCTTCTACGTATATCTAGACATCATTAGAAGATTAATGTAACACTCTTCCTTGTTGCTATGTAGCCTAGGATTGCATATTTAGACATTAAGTACAGTGCATGTTGTTATGTAGCCTCAGGTATATTACATATGGCCCTAGTTAACCTAAGGAAAAATGGGTTGCAGATATATTCAGTTAAAAGTCCGATTCACGGATTAGTCCCTTATCAGCCGCCGACCTATATGGTACCAGCTACCGATATCCTGAACAGTGAGCAGATATAAGCCATGGGATGAAACTAACCTCGATGGAAAATAGTAGTCGTTCCCAAAATTGTCCCATGTAGGTACATCAAGAAGCATGTTAAGCACAATAGACTAAACATCAACCAAAATTACACATGGCAGACAAAATAATCTCCAAAAGATAGCTTCAGTGTGCAGGTTTAAGCATGCTAGTAAAGCAAAACAAGTGGAAAGATGTGCTAACTGCAACAGGCCAAACATTTAACAACGAGAAAGCATGTTCATTCAAATTGGTATTGTGCCGGTCTAAGTATACTAGTTATGGTTAAATAAAAATGGAAAGGCTACAAGATGCAGCAACCAAATGTAGTCATTCATAGTGGTATTGTTGAAACTGGTACTGATGAAATTGAACTGCACAGTTCATACTTGCACATATAGAACATCACGTTATGAATAACTGGAATAAACAAGGCATACTACGAACAACCAAAGATAGCATTTGAAACTGAACATATGCTAACTAAAAATAACCAAACAATCAAAAAACTTTAAAAGAAGCATATGCTAGCTATAACAGGCTTAACAAGAAGCAAATATATGCATTCCTATCGGTATGTTTAAAACTGGATTGATGAAATGTACTGCACAGTAAATAATTGCACATATAGAGCATCACATTGTGAACAACTGAAATAAACAAGCCATACTGCAAACGACAAGATATAGCAATTAAAACTGGACATATTCTCACAAGACTACAAAAGGGACTCGACAAAACAAATCATGGGTTTCCCCCTGTGAATAGGCACGGCAAAACAAATCATGGGTTTCCTCATTTGTCACGGATGGGCTCGTTCACATGGGAAGAGCATTGACCCTGGATGCGCTCGATGTTGTCACCGATGGGCTCCTTCCCCTTGGAAGAGCACGGCTATACGGTGCCCTCCCTGATGTCGCAGACCAATGCTTTCCCCTTGGAAGAGTAGATGGGCTCTTTCCCCTTGGAAGAGCTGGAGAGGGTGCCCTCCTCGTGGTCGCCGTCGATGAGGTATGACTTGGAAGCTGTGGATCCCAAGCCAGCGTCGTAGAGCGTGTCCTTCAGAAATGACAAAAGGGGCTCGATGGCGATGTAGAATGGAAAATTGTTGACAACAAGCCATAGGAGATCAGCAGCGGGCCCATGGATGAGATTGACGACGGTTGAACCCTAGGGGTTGGGGGTGGGCCACTTAACCTATGACACAGCCCGCTTCAGGGCATTGCTGTCGATCACCTCGATGTTCTAGCCGGCGGACGAGACATGCCCGCATACTCTAGCCCGCTGCTTGAGTGCCTGCCGCTAGTAATGGTTGTTAGCTTCCTTGGTGACGTCGGGCGAACAAACGGCTATACACCTCTTTTGGGCCAGTCGCTCCTCGAGCTCCATCGGAAGCGTAGCCGGGCTTAGGCTGCGATGCTCTAGAGTGGGGGATGGGGATCTGTGGGAAAGGGGGTGTTTGGCAGGAGTCATCTAAGAAACTCGGGGCGGCCTTGGTATGGAGATCGGTGGGTAAGCTGCACAGGCAAACCGGCAGATGTTGACAATGGAGGCCTTGCGGTGGCGGGGACTTTCCTAGGGTTTCGAGCGAGGGAGCGGTGTGTGTGTGTGTGCGCGCGCGCGCACGCCCGAGGAGGTTTTGGTGTGTGTGTGTGTGTCGAGGGGGGCACGGGGTGTTTGAGGAAATGATGCGGGTATTGAAAATTTTACTACGCGGGAGTCAAAGGCGGGAGTGAAATGCCGGGCTATTGAAAATTTTGATGATAGTGCATCGCACACGATCCGGAGATAACAACCGTGTGTTATGAAACAGAAAAACCCTCTAGGCTGGCAGATATTTTCTAGGGATGCAGGCGGGATTGAGAACAAGAAACATCGCACACGGTCCGGAGATAACAACCATGTGTTATGAAACAGAAAACCCCTCGAGACAGGCAGATATTTTTGAGAGGGCGAGCCTCGTGGAGCCCAATGTACTATGCGGATGTGTGCGTGACATGTGCATCGGTGTGGCACAAGGTTAGTTTGAGCGAACCGTGTTTGTTGCATCATCCAACTTGTCTAACATTCATAAATTTGGCGAAAAATGATGCGGGAGAGGGTCAGAACACGAACACACTTGCATGTGGACCAAATTTATGTACCAAAAGGGTGGTTTGATTTTCAAATACCAAATGCAACTTCGATGTGGCACCTCTCTCGCAAAGTGCACGGTATTGCTTGCCCCCACCTCCTCCCTCGTGTCAGCATGAAGGGAATCCTAAGCTATGAATGCATGCCCCCTCCCCCTCTACCGAGGTTCACCTATCAAAGTGCGAAGTAGCTAGCAGCCCCCCTCCTCCCTCGTGTCGGCACGAAGGGAATCCTAAGCTATGAATGCATCCCCCCCCCCCAACCGAGAGTCACCATAGCAAAGTGAAAAGTAGCTAGCAGCCCCCTCCCTCGTGTCGGCACGAAGGGAATCCTATGCTATGAATGCATGCCCCCCAACCGAGGTTCACCTAGCAAAGTGTGAAGTAGAGCTAGCATCCCACCTCCCTCGTGTCAGCACGAAGGGATTCCTAAGCTATGAATACATGCCCCCCCCCCAACCGAGGTTCACCTAGCAAAGTGCAAAGTAGCTAGCAGCCCCCCTTGTGTCAGCATGAAGGGAATCCTAAGCAATTAGCATGCCCCCTCCCCCCCAACCGAGGTTCACCTAGAAAAGTGTGAAGTAGCTAGCTGCCCCGCACCCCCCTCGTGTCGCCACGAAGGGAATCCTAATTAAGCTATAAATGCATGCCCCCCAACCAAGGTTCACCTAGCAAAGTGCGATGTAGCAACCCCCCCCCCCCACACACACACTTTCAGTTGGCGGGCGAGAGATGCATATATCTCACCAAGATGAATCGTAAAACAGACCAAGAATAACCCACCTTGGTCATACAACCTCTCTCTTGTTGTTGGTCAAAGTGATGGCCGTCCATGCGACCCCGGAGATGGGCTAGCTCGCCAATAATCATGCAAGTAGCTAGTCCCCGAAGACAACCACTGCGTGCGTGTGGCCCAAACATATGTATGGAGAGGCGTGTTTTTGAGTAACAATGGAACAGCTTTGATGTGGCACCGTGATTTTGAACTAGAAATCCCCACACTGAGTGAGGGTTAGGTTAACGATGCATATGTATGTTACACCACACTTCAAGCCAACGACGGGGATTCATATATGCATGCATGTGTGCATAGTATATGTGCTCAAACTTAATTAGGTTTGAATCTCACCATGACCTATACTACAATAACATGAACCAAATGAGGAATCTGCCATGGTAACCTATCTTGTTGTTGGTCAAGGTGATCATGGATGTCCACGCGGGCCCACGAATATATAGGCTTGTCACCGATAACCACGCGAGGGACTGTATTGTTCGAAGTCAACCACTACATGCATATGTATGGAGGTGATGCGTGCATGCATGTTTGAATACACAACATTGATCTCGCGCGTGTGTCAAAATTGTACACTAGCTCCTCACACAGAGCGAGATTGGTTCATGATGGTGTCGTTGTAGTAGCCACTTCGACTCGATGGGAGGGATTCATGCGTACACATGCATGTGTGTGTTCTCAAAGTGTATCATGCATGTCATCCCAGAGAAAAAATAATAATCCCCTCCTAAGTCAAATTAACCTCTCTTGTTGTCAGGCAAAAAGAAGTGATGGACCAAGCGGGCCCATGGATGGAAAGCATCGATATCGCTGATAACCGCTTAAGTGGGTGTGAGAGGACAACCACCACCACTTTGCATGTGGGCCAAACATATATATGTTGAATACCCAAAATGCACAACTTTGATGTGCCACATGCCTCAAAAACCGCAAACCATGCACCCACACAGAGCGAGGTTCATATCAAGGTACTACATATGATGGTGCCCTTCCCCCCTCTTCACCGCATACTATATGCTCCTGCCGTAATATATGTACAACCCAAAAGAATCCTCATCGATGGTGAAATTAATTAACCTCTCCCAATGTAGGTCAAAGTGATGCATGCATGCATCAACGATGGCCTCGTGGGCCCACAGATGGAAGCGTCACACGTGAGTGTCCTAGCAAGGATATATATGCATGTGGCCCAAAAAGTTGTTGTGTGATGTTTGAATAACCAATTTCACAATTTTGATGTGGCACGTGCCTCGGTAACCAAAAAGTCCCGACGCTGAGTGAGGTGCACTTGTTCACGGACGCATGTGTATAGTATATATGCTAGTCCCCCCCATCTCTTCGACGCGTACTATATACCACCATAACACAAACAAAAAAGATTCTAACTTGCTCGTCAAATTAACCTCACTGCCGGCTGTTCGTCAAAGTGATGGACGATGACCTTGTGGGCCCACGGAAAGCGTCACACACAAGTATCGAGTGTCGTGTAGGACAACCATCGACTGCATGTGGCAAAACATTTATTTATGAAAGGGTTGTGCAATGTTTTAAATAACGATTTCACGACTCTGATGTGGCACCAGCCTGCCTAATAAAACGGCCAACGCACACGGTGGCTCACAACTCGTAGTGTACTGCGAGCCACCCGCCACCCCAAGACGCACACCACCCACACACACACCGCAAATCCACCGCAACTACGATGCATGTTAAATTAATTATCCGGCGGTGAACATACATGTTACCAAAGGAGAGACGTTTTAATTTCAAAAAAATGACAGAGATCATTAAGTCATTTTAGTACATTGATTGATTGATTTTCTATGGTATAATGTGCAAAAATCAAATTTTAGCTACATGCACATGTGATAGTGCACCTAAATGGATTGCAAAAACACATGTGTCTCACCGGGTGCATGTTTACTCCCCGTCAACAAATTTCAAACATTGAGAATCTTGATTTTTAAATTCTAGTACATCCAAAAGTTATTCGAAGTTCATGAAACTTATCGTGTTGTCACATGGACACCAACACAAAGTGGCATTGTACTTTTTTGTCAAATTTGAGACCAGTTTTGATGTAATCTTTATCTAATTACAGACGGGAGATTATTAATAATTGGGAACCAAACAGATTCTTTATTCGAACCGTGAGCGTTAGACCAACAATGGATACGTGCCATGCTTCGGTGAAGCAATAAAGCGACAACATTAATCATCCAAATAGAAAAACAATATACGTGCTGCCGCGCGACCCGTGTGGCATGCGAGCAAGCGTGTGTTGACGAGACGCATGCGAGCAGTCCGCCGTGCTGGCAGACGGGGAGGCGTGCGTGCAGGTGTGTGAATTGACGGAGGCGTGCTCGCTGCACAGTGTCATCGGGAGGCATGCGAGTAGCTGTGTGAAACTTTGGTATGCATGCCAGCAGTCCAGTGCGCACGCTCACCGGGAGGCGAGCCATCGGTTTGACCGCTGCCCACCTCTCTCCCACTACTCCATATTAATGGTGCGCCCTCCCCCCATCCTCGCTACGCACACACAATCCTCTCTCTCTGCTTGCATCCTCGACGCCGCTCTCAGCCCTCAAAGTCATCAGTGCATGAGGATGCTGAGGGAGTCCTGGACTAAGGGGTCCTCGGGTGTCCGGCCTGTTAGCCATGGGCCGGACTGATGGACTGTGAAGATACGAAGACCGAAGACTGCACCCGTGTCTAGATGGAACTCTCCTTGGTGTGGAAGGCAAGCTTGGCGAACAAATATGTGGATTCCTTTCTTTGTAACCGACCTTGTGGAACCCTAGATCCTCCCGGTGTCTATATAAACCGGAGGACTTAGTCCGGAGGACAGACATTACCATAACCATACAAGCTAGGCCTCTAGGGTTTAGCCATTATGATCTCGTGGTAGATCAACTCTTGTAATACTCATATTCATCATGATCAATCAAGCAGGACGTAGGGTATTACCTCCATAGAGAGGGCATGAACCTGGGTAAAACATTGTGTCCCGTATCTCCTATTACCATCGACCTCAGACGCACAGTTCGGGACCCCCTACCCGAGATCCGCTGGTTTTGACACCGACATTGGTGCTTTCATTGAGAGTTCCATTGTGTTGTCGCCAAAAGGTTTGATGGCCCCTTCAATCGTCAATAATGACGCTGTCCAAGGAGAAACTTTCCTTCCCATATAAATCTTACTGTTCGGCGTCTTCGCACTGCGGGCCAATTCGTTTGGCCATCTAGAGCAGATCAAAAGCTATGCCCCAGGCCATCAGGTCAGATTTGGGAGCTTGAACGATGTTGCGGACATCTGTGGGGACTTTATCTTCGCCGGATTCGAGATCGCGGCTACCACTCCTGGCCACCTCGAGGGACATGACCTAAATTTGTCATCAGACTGCATCCAGGAGACAGCTCCCATAACCGCTCTGGCCTTAGATCCGGAGCAGACTGCGCCATCCAAGGATGGGAAGCTCAACCTTGCCACGGAGGCCACAGATTCCCCGGCGTTGGAGCCACACATAGACTTGATCTCACACGATACATGTGCCACCGGAACTCCGGACTCGTCTCCGGCCGTAAGTTCCGAACCATGTGAGCCCGCGGACACCAAACTTGATCGTTTAGCAATCTTCGAATTCAGCGCCGCAGACATCTTCCAGTACTCGCCTTTGGGCAACATGCTAAGCTTATTTTTAAAACTTGTCCTTGGCGGGGGACTCATAGTCGAACTATGTTCGGTTCGAACTAGGGGCTAATGATGGAGAATCTTGCTTCCCACCCGCCACCCACTCCATAGCCACTGTCAAGGACTTAACCGACATGCTCGATTACAGCTCCGAAGACCTCGGCGGTATAGACGATGATGCTGAAGAAGAGCAGGGCCGAAACCCGCCACTCACCGGATGCGGGACGGTCACTTCTTCATACGACGTATACATGGTGGATACACCTAAAGAAACTAACAACGATGACAAAGAAGATCCAGTTGAGTATAAACCTCCTGAGACACAGCCCAGACGCCGGTGTCAGCGGCGCCGCTCTAAGTCACGTCGTGCAAAAGACAGTCATACCGGCACCGGAGAAAACAACAACCCGGACGATGCCGAAGACAATGAAGCCCCTGTTGGGGCAACATCCGAACATGATGAACTGGAAGAATGGCACGATAGCCCGCCTGAACAGGCCATACACGAAGACTCAGAGGACAGTAACTATCTTCCGCTCTCCGAGGATGAGGAGAGCCTCGGCGACAAGGATTTCATCGTGCCCGAGGAACCTCTTGCGCAGGAGCGCTATGCCGGCTATTAGCCACGGCAAGGACCCTGAAAAAGAAATAGCATCAGCTTCAAGCTGACTAAGACCTGCTCAAGGATAGATGGATAGACATCCTAGTGGCCGAAGAATACGACCCCAAGCACACAACCAAGGGTTACCCGGAGCACAGATTGCTACCTCAGTTCGATGAGGAGGCGCCGGCACTTGTACCATGCAGTCGGGACAATGCGGCTAACCGACCACCATGCAGTCGGGATAAAGCGGCAGCTCAAGCCGAACAGCAGCCCGCCTCACCCCAAAGAAAAAACAGAGAAAAAACAGCTCGGGGTCATACGTATGACCCTCGGCAGAACCTGGACAGTAGAGCACGACACAACAGGTCGATCTACGGATTGCGAGGACGTGCCTCAACCCGCGACGTCAGCTACATATTCAGACAGGACAAGTCTAGTTATGCCCGGGCCGAAAACTGCAGACGGACTCCATCTAAGCTACGTCGCGACATGGCCCAGTATAGAGGTGCCGCACACCCACTTTGCTTCACTGACGAAGTAATGAAGCATGAATTCCAAGAGGGGTCTAGAATCGTGAATAACGAATCATATGATGGAACAACCGATCCCGTGGTATGGATCGAGGATTTTCTTCTCCATATTCACATTGCTCGTGGAGATGACCTTCATGCCATCAAATACCTCCGACTAAAACTCAGAGGACCAACAAGGTACTGGTTAAACAGTCTGCCTGAAAACTCTATCGGCTGCTGGGAGGTTCTGGAAGACGCTTTCCACAACGACTTCCAAGGTACACTTGTCCGGCCACCAGACACTGATGACTTAAGTCACATCATCCAACAGCCCAGAGAGTCAGCCAGAAAGCTCTGGACTAGGTTCTTAGTTAAAAAGAACCAAATCATAGACTGTCCGGATGCGGAAGCCCTAGCAGCCTTTAAACACAGTGTCCGGGATGAGTGGCTCGCCCGCCACCTCGGTTAGGAAAAACCAAAATCCATGTCAGCCCTTACCGCTCTGATGACCCGCTTTTGCGCAGGAGAAGATAGCTGGCTCGCTCGTAGAAGCAACAGTGCCAGCGACCCGGACACTTCCGAAGTTCGAGACGGCAATGGGAAACCACCACGCAATAAGCACAAACGTGGCAATAGTAATGAGGGAGCGCACAACGCAGCAGTCAACGCCAGATTCAGTGGCCCCAAACCCGGTCAATGGAAGAAGCCATTCAAGGCAAACAGAGACGGACTATCCAATTTGGATAAGATATTGGATAGGCCCTACCAGATTCATGGCCACCCCAATAAACCAGCTAACCACACCAACAGAAGCTGTCGGGTCTTCAAACAGGCCGGCAAGTTAAACGCTGAATACAAGGGGAAGAAGCCGCCCGGCGATAGCGACGACGACGAAACTCGCCAACCAAACACCTGGGATCAGAAGTAGTCCCCCCCCCGAAATAAAGACAGTGAACATGGTACATGTCGGTTCAATATCCGGCGTATCTCGTAGTAGGGGTCCTAAGCTAGGCGTCTTGGAGCGATGGTAACACGGACACGGGATTTTACCCATGTTCGGGCCCTCTTGATGGAGGTAAAACCCTACGTCCTGCTTTTGATTGTATTCATATGGGTGTAGTACAGAGTACATATGTCTACCACGAGACTAATCTAATGAATATGAGATTGTCTTTTGACTAGCCTGGCCTCGGTTTATATAAGACACCAGAGGCCCAGGGTTTAGGAGAGTCCTTGTCTTGGGCGCCAAGTCTTGTGGAGTCTTCCTTGTATGCGGCAGGGGTTGTCCGAACTGGCCCATGAGTATGCGGCCATGGGGTCCTCGGCCCAATCTAACTGATCAGGAGGCGACGTGGTGAGTACCCCCTAGTCCAGGACACCGTCAGTAGCCCCCTGAACCGGTCTTCAAGTTGGGGACGCTCCTCGATTCTTCCGAACTATTCTTCATCTTCGATCGTCGGTCTTGAAAACTGGTTCAACAAATCTTCCCATCTTCGATCTTTGAGAATCGCCAAAGTGCACCCGAAGAGTTTATACGTTGGGTATCTGAGGAGCCCCTTTAAGTTTCCGGCATTTATCAATGCTTTGTTATTTTCACGCCCACCTGGGGTTTGAAGTTGTCCCCGTGAGGCGGTGTCCTCTTGCATCTGGGCTCCAACGCCAGACTGTATTTGAGGTATCCTTAGCAGCCGAGCACAATGTCGGACTGTATCCGAGCTCCAACACCAGACTGAATCCAAACTCCAATGCCGGAGAGTATTTGAGCTCCAACACCAGACTATATCTGAGGTGTCATAGATCACCTTGGCTCAAAAAAGTTGAAGGAGTTTAGCCGAGCTTAATGCCAGAAATGCCCTCTACGGAGCCAACCACTGGCATCCAAGCTTTATGTCGGACTGCTTCTGGGGTGTCTATTGTAGTTGAGCACCAACGCCAGACTGTATCTGAGGTAGTACACCACCTCGATCATGGGCTGATTCTTATGAATTTAATTTCAAATTGTTCAAAGTAATCTCTGCTGAGTTGTATTGCCAGTAGCCCTCAAGGTGCGTGTTGGCCTAATATCCGGGATACACCCGAAGGAAAAAATCAAACCGCTGATGCTAGTAGCCCCTGAGACACAGGTCGATTCATAAAATCAGCCTGAGGATCAATTTCCAGCTCGCCAACATACTTAGGAATAGAAACGCGGTGTGCAAAGTTGTAACGCCCCATATGTACCCTTCCATATTTGTATTCCAACTCTTGCCATTTTCGGCACTAAGTTATGATATTTCCTCGTTGTCGGGTTTTTGTCTCCGTGTTGCTTTTGTCTTTGTCATGCATCTCATATCATGTCATCATGTGCATCGCATTTGCATACGTGTTCGTCTCATGCATCCGAGCATTTTCCCCGTTGTCCGTTTTGCATTCCGGCGCACATATGCCCTCCGGTGTCCCCTTTTACCTCTTTTTGTGTGCGGGTGTTAAACGTTTTTGGATTGGACCGAGACTTGCCAAGCGCCCTTGGTATACTACCGGTAGACCGCCTGTCAAGTTTCGTGCCATTTGGACTTCGTTCGATACTCCAACGGTTAACCGAGGAGCCGAGAAGGTCTCGTGTGTGTTGCAGCCCAACACCTCTCCAAAGTGGCCCAAAACCCACCTAAACCCCCTCCATCATCTCGGTCGTTCGATCACGATCGCGTGACCGCAAACCGTGCTCAATTTGGAGCCTCCTAGCTCCCTCTACCTATAAAAGGCACCCCCCCCCCCCGAAAATCACGGACGAAACCCTAACCTCTCCATCTCCTCGCGCCGCTAGACGAAAATTCGCCGGTCGGACATGTCCGCCTCCGCCGCCCAACCAGTCGCACGCTGCCACGTGTACTGCAGGAGCCCCACTTCACCGCGCACCGCCGCGCGGGCCCGCCAGGGCCCAACCGCGGCCCTCCCGGCCCAGCACCGCCGCCCGCACCGCGCGCAGCCCGCTCCTCCGCGCTCCGCCGTACGCCGCCATCTTCCTGTCGGCCGGTGCCTCACAGGACTCAAGCCGGAGCGCCACCCCGTGCCGAGCTCGCCTCGCCGCCGGCCGCCCTCACGCCGGAGCCACCGCCGCGCCGCCTCGCGCCCGCGCCGGAGCCGCCATCCTCGCCGCCCCTCGGGTCCTACTCCGGCCACCGCCTCCTCCTCCGCGCCGGCGAGCAGCTTCTCCAACTCCAGCGCCAATTCCGGCGAACCTCGGAGTCTGTGCCGATCCAGATCTGAAATCTCGAGGGTTGACCTAATTTTGCCCTAAGTCCCAGTAAATTTTTGCATTCTTCATCGCATCATAACTTTGCATCCGTGGCTCTGTTTTGGGCGTGTAGCATATCAAATTGTTCGTCTCGACGACCACTTCATTTCATTACATTGCACCATGTCCATTTTAGTTCATCTTGATGCCCTAAATGTTGTTGCAAGAGTGCTATGCAATGTTAGTTTCAGATTCTTATCAGACATTTGGACATTTGTCATTTTTGCCATGTTTAATGTGTGCCTCCTATGAACTTGAGCCCTACATGTGTTTTGAAGTATGACGTGTCATCTTTACAGGGGTGTATGTCATGTATTTTTTTGTGATCTTTGTGGTGAATAGCACAAGCATGCAAAGTAGCTCTCGTAATGTTGCTGATTTCAGGGACTTATAAATCTTCTAAGTCTTTGCCCTGTTAATATTTTTATGCCATGTATTCTTGTTGCTACCGAGTGATCCATGACTCTTTTGAGCATGTTCAGTAAGGATGTTTTGGAGATAATGTTATGCTCTATCCATCCATGTCTTTGTTTGCAATTATGGAGCATCCTAGCTTGACTCAATAGAGCTCTACTTTTGCTATAAAATGTTCCTGGCAGATTGTTTACATGTTAAGCAATTTTGCCGAGGTTGTTGTAGTTGATCCGTGCATGCTATGAGGTTGTTCTTGCCATGTTTAGCTTCTATGCCATGCCTACTTGTTGGGAGCATGCTTAGTTTGTCATGCAATGCCTTGTGGTGAGTGCATCGAGCTTGCAAACATGCCTATATGAATCTGTTTTGCCAAGTTCCAGGTTTTGTGCTAAGTCTGAATCTGTTAACGAAAGTTGCTATGTTCACATGGTTGTCATTGTATTTTCTAATCCCTTTTGGCTTATGGTCAGTAAGGGACTTTTGTTGTATGCTTTGAGTAGCTTCATGCCATGATTTTCTTTGCCATGATATGTTCCTGTAGCATGTTGTTATCTGGCTCTAAACATTTCTTCCTGATGTTAAATTTCTGACATGTTATTTTCACTAAGTCTGTAACCTGATATCTTTTGCACTTTTGCCATGCTTGTTTGAACCTGCTATTGTGTGAATTAGCCATAGCTTAGTGTTCATCTTTTGTCAAGCATCTTGAGTGGGTCACTACCATGTGCTTTGTTGCTATGTTAGAGTGCAGTAGCTTGTTGTTCTTGATGCATTTAGATGGTCTCGTGCTGTTAACTGCAACCTTGTGCCATTATTGTTTTGCTTGCCATTTGCAAACCGTGCATCTGATTCCGGTGATCTTTCTATCGATTTCGACCGAAATCAACTCATCTTTCTAGCGGCACTCTTGGTTTTTCCAAGTTGAGGCCAGGTTCAATCTTTCCTTTTCGAAACATGCATATGCATCACATATCACATCCCGCATATCATGCCATGTTTTGCATCATGTTGGTTGTGCATTGCACTATGGTTGATTGTGTCCCCCTTTGCTTGTTGGTCTTGCTTTGGGTAGAGCCGGGAGACGAGTACGTGATCGAGGAACCCGTTGAGTACGCTTACAAGGATAAGCTAACGTCAACTCGGAGAACTTTGCAGGCAAGATGACCATACCCTCGATATTTCTTCTATCTTTGCTTGCTAGATGCTCGCTCTATTGCTATGCCTATGCTACGATACCTACCACTTGCTTATCATGCCTCCCATATTGCCATGTCGAACCTCTAACCCACCTTGTCCTAGCAAACCATTGTTTGGCTATGTTACCACTTTGCTCAGCCCCTCTTATAGCGTTGCTAGTTGCAGGTGAAGATTGGAGCTTGTTCCTTGTTGGAACATGTTTATTTGTTGGGATATCATTATTATATCTTGTCTACTCTATTCCATCTATATACTTGGTAAAGGGTGGAAGGCTCGGCCTTATGCCTGGTGTTTTGTTCCACTCTTGCCGCCCTAGTTTCCGTCATACCAGTGTTATGTTACTTGATTTTGCATTCGTTACACGGTTGGGTTATAATGGGAACCCCTTGACAGTTCGCCTTGAATAAAACTCCTCCAGCAAGGTCCAACCTTGGTTTTATCATTTTCCACCTAGACTTTTTCCCTTGGGTTTCGCGGACTCAAGGGTCATCTTTATTTTAAACCCTCGGGCCAGTGCTTCTCTAAGTGTAGGTCCAACCTAGAGCACCGTGCGGGGCCATACCTTGGCAACTTGGGTTACGTTGGCTCCTGTACGCTTAGCTTATCCAGTGTGCCTTGAGAACGAGATATGTGCAGCTCCTATCAGTATTTGTCGGCACAACGGGTGGTCTTGCTGAACTTGTTTTACCATTGTCAAGATGTCTTGTAACCGGGATTCCGAGTTTGATTGGGTTGTCTTGGGAGAAGGAATATCCTTCATTGACCGTGAGAGCTTATGATGGGCTAAGTTGGACAACCCTGCAGAGATTTGATCTTTCGAAAGTCGTGCCCGCGGTTATGGGCAGATGGGAATTTGTTAATGTCCGGTTGTAGAAACACTACAACCAAAACCCACCTATCGCAACGGATATCTACCAACGATACATAACATGTGTTGTTTGTTCCACCTCCCACCTCCCCACCCCTCCCACACTTTGAGCTAACCTCCCCGTACCCAAAAATACACTTTTCTATCAAACATCTATCTCCCTCTCGCCTGATTCCCCTTTCTCGCCCAAGTTCCATGACCATGACACTACCGCCACCGCCACCAATTGTTTTGAGGAACATACTAGTGCCACCACAAGCCAGCCACACTATGAGCCCCCAGCCTCCATGATGGCCGCAGCAAGCCACCATTCGTGCGCGAGCAGCCGCCGCTGGCGAACTGGCCTGGCCAGATCTGGGCCCAAGCATACATGAGAGCAGCAGCTCCGTGCACCACCGACCACCGCCTCCACCGTACCTCTCCGCTGCAAGCAGGAACCAGCGCCGGAGCCCTGGAGGAGCCACCCCGCCACCATGGCCCCCACCGCGTAGACCACTACCTGCCTCCACAAGGTCCCCCAACTCGTGAGCGCGACACTAGACTCCGGGAGAAACGGATCTCGCCGGGGCGGCTCTGCACGGGATTTGACCGTCGGAGGTTGCTGGTGATGGAGAGAGGGAGGAGGTGGAGCCAGCAACATTGTAGGGTCGGTAACAACACGCATCTTGACAGACATGCACAATTCCTCCGAATCATTGTAATCTTTAACTATTTATTCCATAAGAGCACATTCTGGAAAAATTGATATGCAACTTCGAACTATTGGTATCACAGGTTTTGGTGGTAACACATGCTCACCTTCAGTTCAAACCAACAACAATGATCATGAACTGGTACCTTGTTTGTTTATTTGGAGCACACACAGATGAATTGTGGTGCACACCATTGCATAGTGTCGAAGTATGGATTGTAACCTTCCTTTTATATACACAAGTGATTTATTCTGAACCCTAGTGCCACGGGTGTCTGGCACAATTCTCTCACCAATGGTTTCTAGGCCCACTACCTCGCGTCTGCACACGAGTTGCTGCGCTCGGGCCTGGCGGTGTTGTGCCTCGCAGGCTACCTATGTCGGCGCTTAATCTTGACAGCAGGTTGGATCTGACACAAATTGCCTTATGGGCGCGTAATGTAGCTACGGTTCAGTTGTTGATGATTCCCCCCTTCTGTTTTCAAGATAAAACATGCATTGAACATATGATTAACTGTATTGACATCTATGCAGGAGCTCCAAACTTCCTCTACATTGGCTTCGGGTTGTCATACCATGAAATCTCCAAGCTCTGCAAATCAATTCCGCGCTGAAGTTGTACTGCTCCATGACAAGTAGGTTAGTAGCACAAACTTTCCTGACCACATATAAGATGTGTGTCGAGTGTATCTAATTACATTTTCCACCTGTATATCATCATGTGATTTTTTCCATGATTTTTTTGTGCCTACTAGATGTCAGCTAACAGTTTGTCAGTCTCTAAATACTTGGAGTAGCTGTGATTTTGGTATGAAGTTTCCAGGTCATGTTTCAAATAGTTGATAGTAGATGCACAAATAAATAGGACTGTGTTAAGATCTTTAGCTTGCCTTTGCTGATTTGTAAGGGATTAACTTACTTTAATGGCATGCAGCTTCAGGGCAGATAGATATGTACAGATTACTACATCATCAGAGAGTAAGGTAACCCATTCGCTCATCGATTAGGTATTTTGTACATTCCCATATTTTGCCCATTACCCTATTTTGTACATTCCTATAGATTTTGATGTTCAGTTATTGAATGGCATGACAAATGATACAACATTAGGAAGCTAAAGGTCACAAAGATCAAATTCTTTTGATATATAATATGCCACATTGGCAGCAATGGCTTATGGGTAGTATTTCTTAAAACTAGGTAAGTATTGAAAAAAAACTAATCAGCCATGGTATGCTTTTATTCAGACTGTTCAACCATTACATAGGTCTCCTTTTGATGCATTTTCATAAATGTGCATTTAGCTTATGTACTAGGTTGGTCTTCAACAATTAATTAGTGGCAAATCAATTTCTGTTCTTCTGTAAACATATTGGATCTCACTTTCTCTAGAAACAAAACATCCAAACTTTTTCCTAGAGAAGCCCAAACGAATTCATGCCCCATCTCGGGTGGCCAAGACCATAGTCGTGGCTCATCTCTTCTAAATATTTGTTTGTGTGTGATGTCCTCATCTCAGATTGTGGTGGTCTTGCGGTCAGAGTGGAACCAAACTTCCTATAGTTGCTCAGTCTAGTATGGTACCTCCGATTTATCTTTCCTAACTTCTAATGAATTATTCTCTCATGTCCTCTCTTCTATACTAATTAGGGCATGATCTTGTCTGTAATAATTAGATCATACTATCTAGCAAGGCTGCGTCAGGGGCTCAGGCCAGGCATGATGGCAAGCAGAGTGGATTAGAAAGTTATCCAACAACACCCCTTTTCCGTTTCACAGTTAACAATGCCAACTACCCCAAATCTGATGATGTGTTCCTTTTTCATGTTGTTCCTTCTACATGTTCTGAGAATTCACACATGGATTGAAAATTTCTAATGTCCGAAGTAGTAGTTCTCAGGTAACTACGCAGTTTTGTGTGACGGTTTTCAAGCTGATGGCATCGATATTTTCTCTCTTAATACATCATAGAAAGCAAAACTAATTAGTGCAGAGTCCTTTGGAAAATAGAAATACAATTCTTTAGTCGATATTATTGTTATCTAAGTACTTACCACCTAGTTGGTTGTTGAATTCATCTCATTATTAATATAATACAATCTTTGGATAATTGTTAGTAGTAAATACATGTTGATGGTTGTTGATAGTGACTAGGCACATCCGATTGATCAAAGATGCCTGCGACACGTTTCGTTCAGCTCCAGAAACGTATTGATTTTATCGTATTGGGAAGCTTTGCTTCCGATTGGCTCTATGGAAAACACGCTTCATTTGGTTGGTGCAGATATGTTTCAGTTTTCCAATCAGCTTCGATCTGGGCATTTTTAGTTTTGTGAAGTCCTGTATCAAAAACCACAGCTATAAAAGACATTGCAGGTGAATGGTATGGTTTCAGGAAGCATTGAAATCAGAAACCACTATTTTTCTACGAACCAAGCACGTCATTAGTGTCTTAATCTGAACTCTACTAAGTTATGTGTAAGACATACATATGCTTATGTCTGTTCTCCGAAACATCTTCTCTTGGACACGTGGTATTTTTATGTGGATCCTTTCCGTAGAATGCATAGCATGTATATTTTTAGACTTCAAATTTCAAATTTATAACTGAATATTATTATGCTTTTTTCTTTGTAGGTTGATGAGAAGTTCAATACTAGGTGATTACTTGGATCCTTGGATAATTTATGCTGATCTTTGGTACCTGGAGGAGAGTGAAGATAGTTCACAGAATTTTAGAAATTTATATGCTTTAAAATGTTTCATTTTCTAGGAAATTGATGTACTCCTAATAGATGATACTTGCATTGCAATGTAACAGATTATGCCATTGAATCAATATATTAGTTTCATTTCTACGAATTTTACTGAAGTTGTACCTTGTAGTGCGAGCTCAAAAAAAGGTGTCATGTACTGCTATTTGAACAACCTACTGTTATAAATGATTATATATAGTGGTTATTCTATTTGTGCAAACAACAACACATAGAAGCGTTGGATGAATCTGTTGTTGGCTTGCAACACATTATTCTTGAGATTACCAATGGATCTATATACATTGTTGTAGACCCTTGCAACGCCACCAACGACAACGCATAATAATTCGTTGGTGTAGACCTTAGCAACGCTTATATGGACAAAAGGCAACACATCGATGCGTTGTTGAAGGGGGGTTCCTGTTATAGTGAAAACATGAAACTTAACTTAATTAAAATGAATCAAGAGCGTGTGTAGCCGTGATGGTCTCTTTTCGGCGGAGTTCGGGAAGAGAACACGGTCCCGTGTTATGCTTGAACGTAGGTTGTTCTAGGATCACTTCTTGATCATAGTTTCTCGATCGTGCCTTGCCTTCTCTTCTCACTCTCATTTGCGTATGTTAGCCTCCATATATGCTAGTGCTTGCTGCAGCTCCACCTCATACCTTTTACCTACCTATAAGCTTAAATAGTCTTGATCGCGAGGGTGTGAGATTGCTGAGTCCCCGTGACTCACAGATTCCTTCAAAACTAGATGCAGGGACCGATGATACCGCTCCAGGATATTCGACTGAGCTCAAGTGGGAGTTCGATGAGGACTCATGATGATACTATGTTTCTTTTCCGGACGATCAGTAGTGGAGCCCAGTTGGGTTGATCGGGGACATTATGCATTTGGGGTTGTCTTTATTTTGGTTCCGTAGTCGGACCTTGATTGTACCTGGATGATTGTAATGCTATTTATGTATTGTGTGACGTGGCGATTGTAAGCCAACTATGTATCCCTTTTCCTATTCAGTACATGGGATGTGTAAAGATTACCACTCTGGCGACATTGCCTACAATGCGGTTATGCCTCTAAGTCGTCCTCCGACACGTGGGAGATATAGCCGCATCGTGGGTGTTACAAAAGTCCTCGAGACTCAGGTTGGGTGCGGCCAACCAACCTGAGGATAATAATCTCCTTGAAAACTATATTTCAATTTAAATTTTCTGCATTGGATTGTCAATGCAGTAGCCCCCGAGACACTGGTCGGGTGGCAACACCAGATCAGGGGATCGATGTACCCCTTTAATGTTTGTAAATAATAAGCACGAAGCCCAGTAGCCCCCGAGCCCTAATGTGAGCACGGGTGGCTGAATTAAGGATTGATATCCAAAGTAAAATAGAAATGCCGATGATATGTTTATTTTGACTCCGTTGCGGCCGCTTATCAGTTGAAAGTGGCCCATCGTCGGCTTCTACCCCTTTGTAGATACTATGCAGGGTGTTTCTGCAATAACAAGACAACCCTTAGCCGACGTCTTGGTGCCAGAAGGAGGTTGTGTTAGCAGAAACGAGGCAATCAGATATGCGGGCTTTATAACTTTCACTTAGTCAAAGGAGTTTTAAATTGGGGAAGCTAGCTACGAGCCCCGAGTTAGTGTTCGGTGACAGCCGAGGTCAAGCCGTAAACACTTCGGCCAATGTTATGAACGGCCCGTCATTTAACACAGTCATCTGATCACTGACCAGTTTATGCTTATTGTGACAGTCAGTTTTCGGCTTTCTCCACTAAGGTGCTTAACCATGCTAGCTGGAAGCACAATCGCAGTGGTTCTCCTTTTGCACACCTGGCCGAACAAAGCGGAACGTAGGCGGTCAAGCACAGGAGCCGGGCAACCCAACTATTGACCGAAGACACAATTCGAAACCAATGCATATATAGTAATATCCGAGAATGTTTTTCTGTGTGACTTGTGCGGGAAACACACAAATAGTTTAAAAGTGTCATAAGCTTGGAAAACCAAAAAACGTCAGTAAGAACTAGACGTCCGAACAAGATCAAGTCTTTGGTGCCAATCCGAAAATTGGTCTTAGAGAAAAAAAGTGCTTCTATCATGCTTTAACATGACGCGTCCTATCTCAAGACGTCAAGCGGGTCAGCCTTTGGCTTCAACCTCCCTATCCCGAAGGCGGGGTGTTTCCCGTTAGGCCAGTTCAGCGAACTAAAACTCGAGTGGCTTTGAGAGAGAAATTAGGCTCCCCGGCTATTGACCACACACTCGTGTCGAAAAAGGAGTGATAGAAAAAGACTTTGTAGCGACTGAGAAGAAAAATTTATTGTAAAACGGCTCATGCAAATTTAAGAGCCCCCAAGTGATTTGGGTAAAAGAATTTTATGTATAATGATTGTATGTACCAAAGTACTTATATCATATCTGTGTTCACCCGAACTTTGTACGCGTCTTAACCGACCGTCGGCTTCTCCCTCTTCGGTTAAGGGCCAAAAAAGTGTTATGTACTCCACCTGTCGAGAATATCGACGGTGTTTCCAATAACCAGGCAATCAGGCCATAAGGCTGTAACAGACAAAGTGCTCAGGGAACTTATGCTATATTACCGACGAAGTGTAAGAAGCATCTTCGAAGAAAATAGTACCCCCACCGATACCTTTCTTCGGTGCTCATTGTTATTATGAGACTTGTGCAATATTTTTTTTTGTACTCATGAGTTCCGTTGTGTGCCGACCATAATTGAAAACAATAAGAGCGCTAGCTTTCGGCTTCACCCAGTCTGAGGTCCGGTTCGGATGACCCGATTGTGACAATTCCAGAGGTGCTCCCTTTACTCCCTAGCTGAACAATCGGGAACGTAGGGGTAACCACAGGAGCGAGGCAACCCAGCTTGCGAATCGCTTAAGTCATTATGGTGCATATTGTGGCGTAATACACGAACAAGGAACAAAGACGTACAAGTATAATCATATGCAAGAGGAAAGCCTTCATAAAGGAAGCCCCCAAGTAAACGAGGTATTTGGATTTGTGTGTCACAAACAAAGTTATGACAAGAAATTTTTTCACAAGCAACTTATTGCCAAAAAAGTATAATGCTCGGTCGAACTGAACAAAAATTTAAAACTAAAAGTTTTTGAGCATGAAAGCGACTTAGCTAGTTAATGTGTTCGGCATTGATGACGTGGTCCGAGCTTGATGCGGGACAAGGTTCCAGCCCCCAGGCTAGTCCTGAGGTGGCCGAGAGGAGAGTTCGGCACTCTGAAAATGTGAAGCCCCCCCGTCCAGCTGCGGTGATGGAGCAGGTCGGCGGGTGACACTGGAATCTCCGGCCTTGTAGGTTGATGAAGCGACGATGCGGGGTTGCCAACACAGGGCAGCGCTCCAAGGCGACGACACAATTCGGTCGACGGGGGCGACAGCGCGGCTCGGTCTAAGTCGATTGGCTGCATATATAAAATAGTGCAAACCAAAAGTAATGACAAATAATATATATATATACATAAAAATTCTTCTACTTTAATTAATATAAGTGAAGTAAATAATGAAAGAGATATGGCCTGGGCGACAAGGTCAGCCCGGCGGAGCTGCAATGTGGAAAAGTTGACAAAGGGATATGCGCCGACGCGATGCGACAACTTGGTCAACGTCGGCGGGACGGCGATATCGCCTTGCCGAGGTGTTAGCGCGGCCCAACCTAAATAGATTACCTGCACACACAAAGTAGTGCAACCAAAAAATAATAATAGTGAAAAAAGGGTGCATAATTAATTTATGCGAAAAAAGTTTGGTAAATATGGTCTGAGCGCTGAGACTAGCTCAACGGCGCGATGGCATCGTGGTACGGCGATGTCGGCGAAGGTCGGCCTGCCCAGGTGACAGGGAGAGGTTGGCCGGACTAACACCAAGTACAAACGTCGGTAGAATTTCTCTGTTTGAGGGTGATGACAGTAGCCGATCGATGTGAATAGATGAAGCTGCTTTGTGTTGTACCAGTATGAACTAGTACTAGGAATTAGGCACCAGTACCAAAAATTAGTACTCATCAACAACGTGAAGTAGTGCTACTAGTTGAATAGCTAGTTTTGTCATCTAGTAAATCTTGGGGACCACGCAGCAAAACTGATCATGGATTGCATTAGCACTTCGGCGGACAGAGACAGCGAAAAATACTACTACAAGTAAACGGTAATGGCCACCTTGCGCAAAATTAAAAAAGGAAACAAATATAGAAGGAAAAAGACAAAAGGGAAGGAATTTCCCTGGATAGCCGCTGCCGTGCAGGGGCGTTTTGGATCTATCGCTGGGTACTCGCATGTCCTTGGCCTATACGTCTCGGGACACAACACTGTATCCGTTAGGCAAGGCTGGCTGTTGGTCGTTCTCCATGGACACGCCACGTCTGCCTGATCTCCTGATCTCCAGCGAGGTAGGGTCAGCGCCACATGATGCGCCCATGCCCGACGGAGGCCTCGGTTCGTCTAGTGTATCCGGATCGTCCGGCGGCGCTCGAGATCAAAACTAATCTGCAAACAGACAATAATTGCAAAAAAGAAACCTGATGTAGGTGGAATAGATTGAATTGAAATCATAACACCTGATTTATGCCATTAACCCGTGACGACACCTAGGAGGCTCTCAATGAAAGCACCAATGTCGGTTCAATATCTGGCGTATCTCGTAGTAGGGGTCTTAAGCTAGGCGTCTTGGAGCGATAGTAACACGGACACGGGATTTTACCCAGGTTCGGGCCCTCTTAATGGAGGTAAAACCCTACGTTCTGCTTTTGATTGTATTCATATGGGTGTAGTACAGAATACATATGTCTACCACGAGACTAATCTAATGAATACGAGATTGTCTATTGACTAGCCTGGCCTTGATTTATATAAGACACTAGAGGCCTAGGGTTTAGGAGAGTCCTTGTCTTGGGAGCCAAGTCTTGTGGAGTCTTCCTTGTATGCGGCAGGGGTTGCCCGAACTGGCCCATGAGTATGCGGCCATGGGGTCCTCGGCCCAATCTAACTGATCAGGAGACGGTGTGGTGAGTACCCACTAGTCCAGGACACCGTCAGTACACATGGCACCGTCCCCTATAGGGGAACGCATGAAGCGCTCTCTCCGTGTAGAGGATCACACTACGCCCTATCTCAGCGAACTACACAGTGGGGGCATTACACCGCATACCTCATCGGCCATTAAGCCACCGGTCTCCATTCAACATGACCGTTCAAATCCCATACGGGACTAGCAGTTTGGCTTCCGCCGTCCGCCGCATATACCTGGAAAATCTGTACCGCGCATACATAACTACACACTTAAAATACCCTAGGCACCGGCGGAAGCACAATACGGATGGACCTGAAAGTACTCCCATAACCTTCCTTTTTAACTATTTTTTCTTCTTCCTTTTTCTTGTTTCCCTCCACAGGAGGCTCAATGGCTGGCCTCAGACTCTATCGGAGTTCGGGTTCGTACACTCACCCAAGGGCTATTTCCGTCAAGGAGTCCCTTCACTAAGGACAGGCGGCGCAAACGTGCCATAGGAGGTCCAAAATAACTTTTTGTAGACCACACTCTCTATTTCGAGCCTGTAAAGTGCCTTTTTCCTCCGCCTTCGACCCCTGGCATATCAAATAGGCAGGGTTGCGGCTTTGTTATCTATATACACGATTGGCACATCACTCAGATCCCAGTAAAAATAATCCATTCATTTCTAAAGAACCGAGTTTTGCCCCTACGATTGTTTCAAACATACACCTCGGCATAACTTGCCAGGGGCTCAGTATGGGAACAAACGAGTTGCCAACAAGTCCGAACAGCTCTATAGCGTACTTCAGCATCGCGAGTTTGGCCTTATATGCATCAGCTCTGAATCATGTCTTGGGTCAATAGTTTGGTTGTCAGGCTCCTGTGGTTGCTATCCTACGTTCTGCTCTATCGGCTAGGGTAGTAAAGGGAGAACTACTGCGATTGTGCTTCCGGTTCACCTGGTTAAGCACCTTAGTAGAGAAAGCTGAAAACTGCCTGTCATGATTCAGCGAGAGCTGGTCAACCACTCGATAACTTATTGGAATTTTTCGCAATTCCCTCCGTGTCACACGAAGGACATCTTTCCATTCAAACATGTAAATGCATCGTATGAATAAGCTGCATACATACCAGGGGCTATGTTGTAGACCCAACATAAAACTCCTATGGCTAAGTGAAAGTGTTAACGCCCTATAGTCTGGTTGCTTGGTTTGCCGCATTGACACCTCCTTCATGGACCAAGACGTTGGGTCAAGAGTGATCAGATGCTTTTTTGAACACCCCCGTACTTCCTACGAGGGGGCTAAAGCCGACGACTAGAAAACTTTCAGATCATATACAAATGGCCACACGGGAGGATCAAAAGCCTTTAGGCAAAATCAAAATATAGATTGATTATAACAATTGTCTTTTACAATTTGTAAAGAGTTCACTCGGATATTATGCCTTTCGAACATTGACCCTCTATCAAGTGGGCAGCCTCTAAGACGTCCTCAAAGTAATGCTCGGGTGCGTGATGGTCCTTGCCCTTGGGTGGACCCTGCGCTGCAACATCGACGACCTTCATCTTCCCCCAGTATGTCTTGACTCGGGCAAGGGCCATCCATGCACCTTCAATGCACGCCGACCGCTTCACGGCGTTGATACGTGGCACCGCATCAACAAGCCACCGCACCAAGCTGAAATAGCTATTCATAATCGGCTCAGTTGGCCACAGCTGAAGTATAACGTTCTTCATGGCAGCACCGGACATCCAGTGAAGCTCAACCCATTGGGACATCTGTTCATTCAGCAGCAGAGGGCGTTTTGATGCGCCGAACTATGACCAGAAAAGCTTCTCCGTTGCATATCCCTCTTGCGCTTGGTAAAACTATGCCGCGTCGGATGAACTCTTCGGCAGGTCCAAAAACACGTCTGGAGAACTCCACACTTGGTTAAGCCGAGCATAATTCGGATCGCCGAACTTAGTCTGTAATAAAAAGGGCTTACCAGCCGAAATTTCCCCAGCATGTCGTATCTCCTCACGGGCCGCTCTAGATTCGGACCACCATTCTTTTTCCTCTCGCAAGGCCTTGTCAAGCTCAGCCGCTTTGGCATTAGAAATTCACAGGGGCTGGTAGAATTTTTTAGTTCGAGCGCCATCGAGGATATTTTCTCCTCGTCTTGGTGGCGAGCAGCTTGTTCGGCCTTTAACTCGGCCGATGCCTTTTCGGCAGCCGCATTACTAAACCGGGCCTGCTCCTTGGCCCGGGCCTGCTCCGCCCGAAGAATCTCAACGCCGGCGGCACCATCTGCAGCCATGCATATTCCAGTATGCAACTTTCAGCATCACGCTTATATTACAAACACGTACATGTAAGGATTGCTCCGAATACGTACCTTGCGACTCGTCAAGACGCCTGTTGATAAACGCGATATCAGTATCTGCCTCATCAATCTTGTGTTGCAAATCTGCAATCTCTACTGTCCGAACACTCTGCAGGGAGGTCAGAGCCTGTGTTCCAATTAATCGTATTACTTCCTGGGCATATCTTTTGATCCTCTGATCGCCTCCCTCGGGAAGCCAATCAGAGTCTCAGGGGCTACTCTCTATACACAGGTGTATTCTTGAATAAAACACAATCGAACATATTACGGTACAAACCTCGAAGCCTCTTAGCAGGCCCACGAAGGCCTCATTCAATCCGCTTTTCGCGGCTAGGACCTTTTCGACCACCGTGCCCATCAAGGTATGATGTTCCTCTGAGACAGACGTCTGTCGCAGCATGTTCTTCAATATATCCGGTGCCTCTGGGCCTCCGGAGGCTGCTATAGGAGTACGGTCTCCCTTTGAAGGGATCCGTTTATTTGTATCCGGCTGTAGACCGAAATGTTTGGGGCCTTTATTGTTGGTCCCCGGAACCAGGGCCACCGAAGTATCACCTTCGGGTTGTCTATTCATCATCCCTCGCACCACTTGTTGATCGGGAGAGACCCTCCGCGACGACACCTCGAAGTCGTCCGCCCTATTGAGCGAGGAGATTGGTGGAGGCGTCTCGCTTTCCATCATCTCCGGGAGAAGATCCCTAGGGGAAGAGGGAATTGTTGAAGAAGACTGTGTCCCGAAGTGCAAAAAAACATATATTCTAGACGTTACAAGAAAGGGGCGGGACGTGTTTAAAACACCCTTGTTCACTTATGATTTGGCCTGAGGCTTGTTCTCGTCATGGGACTGCGCGATGACGTTGTCCTCCAAGCCTGAGCCACCCTACGAAGGCATCTTGCCTCGCTTAGGAGCCTTTTCCTCCCAATCTTAAGAGGCGGTCCTTTTCTTCCCATGGGGGGAAGAGACGTTAACTTACCCGTCATTTTTGTCTTCGGACGATGGAATCTTGTCTGGCGCACCTTCATGATGGGGGCCATGTTAGGTCCTCTCTACCTTGCCCTCCTTCACAGGCATCGGGTACGGTGCCGGGGCTAGCATCCTTGTTAATATAGGATCCGATGAACCTTCGGGAAGGGGGGACGGACACCTAATCAGCTCTGCTTTCTTTATCCAGACCTGGAAGGAGATAGGTTGCTTAGTAATGTATTACGGCATACTTTAAAAAAAAGGTTGTTCGGAAGTCAAGTGCTTACCAGGGTATCCGGACGGTTACAGTCGAGGCATGTGTCCTCAGTAGTGTCCGGCCAATGTTTTCATTTTTCGAAAAGCAACTTCCACATCCCTTTGTGTGTAATGCCGAAGAAGTGTTGGTGGTTTCGTGGTCCTTCTGGATTGAACTCCCACATACGGAGAGGCCTAAGCTGGCATGGTACAATTTGGTGAATCAACATTACTTGAATCACGCTGACAAGATCGATGTCCCTCTCGAGGAGGGTTTGGATGCGGCTTTTTAGAGTCCGCACTTCATCAACTGATCCCCAATCCAGCCCCTTGTTGGCCCATGATGCAAGCTGTAACAGTGGGCCAGGGCAAAACGTGGGTGCAGCTACCCACTTGGTGCTGTAGGGCTCCGTAATGTAAAACCACTCTCGCTACCATTGATTGGAAGTTTTGGTAAAAGAGCCTTTTGGCCAAGGAGTGTTGGTGAGCTGGCTGACTACAGCACCGTCGCAGTCCACCTGTTCCCCGTCGACTACCTTTGGTTTCACACTGAAGGTCTTGAGCCATAAGACGAAGTGTGGGGGGATTCAGAGGAAGGCCTCGCCCATGATGATGAACGCCCAGACATGGAGGAAAGACTCTGGGGCTAGATCATGAAAATCTAGTCCATAATAGAACATTAGCCCCGGGACGAAGGGGTGAAGAGCGATTCCTAGCCCTTGAAGGAAGTGTGAGATGAATACGACCCTCTTGCCAGATCTAGGGGTCGGGATAACCTGCCCTTGAGCAGGAAGCCTGTGGCGGATTTCCGCGGCCAGGTATCTGGCCGCTTGAAGCTTTGCAATATCCTCCTATGTAATGGAGGAAGCCGCCCATTGGCCTTGAGGGCTGGGTCCGGACATAATGAGGAAGCTTGGAGGAACGAAGTCGAAACCTTGGGTGCTAGAACTCGAGGTCGGAGAGGCTGAGGAGAAGTTTGGCATCAAAAAGGACGGCCCTTGGTTCCTTTATAAAGGCAACAAGAATTAAACGCCTCCTCTTGAGCCTGAAAGCCTGCCTATTCCTAAGGGATCTTTCCAACAGAACGGTTGGGTTACCCACACTTGTGTTAATGAGAATCCTGCAGTAAGGGGACACGATCTCTATTTCGACAGAGTGTGCCAATAGCAACCGTGCCTCGAAACATGGAACGGCGGGACACGAAACGGTTCAAAAAACCGGGCGAGCGTGACGTCACGTTATAAAAGTTGTCATTAGATTGGAATCGTCGAATATTATATTCTCTCTGCGGTTGTGTGTGGTGTTGTGTTACAGGTCTGGACACGTTCAAATATGTTCGAAGACTATCTTGGAGTTTGGAGGAAGGAACCCGCCTTGCAATGCCGAAGACAGATCTATGCGCCGGATACGTTGTCATTGAAGCCAGGTTCAGGGGCTACTGAGGGAGTCCTGGACTAAGGGATCCTCGGGCGTCCGGCCTGTTAGCCATGGGCCGGACTGATGAGCTGTGAAGATACGAAGACCGAAGACTGCACCCATGTCCGGATGGGACTCTCCTTGGTGTGCAAGGCAAGCTTGGCGACCAAATATGTAGATTCCTTCCTTTGTAACCGACCTTGTGTAACACTAGATCCTCCCGGTGTCTATATAAACCAGAGGACATAGTCCGAAGGACAGACATTACCATAACCATACAAGCTAGGCCTCTAGGGTTTAGCCATTACGATCTCGTGGTAGATCAACTCTTGTAATGCTCATATTCATCAAGATCAATCAAGCAGGACGTAGGGTATTACTATGACGCCCCGAGACCGTTGTGCCAGGTGTCTTCCAGTTATTCGCTGGTGTTGCCTTGTCATTTGCTTGTGTGTTGCATCTTGTCATGTCATCATCCTCATTGCATCTGCATGTTTTCAAAACTTGCATCCGTCCCGGTCTCCTCGTTCCATCCGTTGTCCGTTCTGAGCCCAGACACACACAAAGCCCAGTTTAAGTGGCCGGAAAATGTTCTTGGAATGGGATGAGAGTTGGCGTGCGGTCTTGTTATAGTGTAGGTAGACTGCCTGCCAAGTTTCATCGCAATCAGAGTTCGTTTGATGCCCCAATGATTAACTATAGCGACAGTATAACCGGTCTAACGTCGGACATTTTCGTTCTCCGGAACGAGTCGGCGGGCATCCCTCTCTTCTCTTCTCTCAGCTCGAGACCGTCTACACAGCCCACGACCTACCGCCAGGTCCAACCTAACCTCTCTCATCAGCCCGCGGCCCTCCTCGCACACGTGCCCGAAAGCTGTCTCGGACCCAACCCGGACAATCGTCACCGTTGGGTCCGGATCATCCCCAAACATCTACAAAAGGTCTCCGTTTTGTTAATTGGACTTCCTGACATATTTTTATTGACTGCCTGATTACGATCGGAGGGACGAGGTAGCCGCTACCCAAATATCCACATGCTATATATATGTATCAGTCCAATCCTAACCTAATCCCTAACCCTATCCCGCAGCCGCCGCCACCTTCCTCTTTGTTTTCCGTGCCGCCCCAGTTGCCTCCTGCCACATCGCAAGGCTAGATCCATCAGCCCCACTGTGATCCGATCCGTCGGATCAGGATCCCACCACAGCCAGCGGTCCCGGCCTCCCATGCCTCCACCTCCCACAGCGCTCGATCCGATCTGGATCGAGGCAACCGCCTCTACCCGAGAGCCTCGCTCGACCCGCGTGCCACCACCATGCCGGCAAGCGCCACCACCAAAGCTGCTCTGTTCCTCGCCTAAAACCGCAGGGCGTCCTTGTTGCCCCTCCCTGTTCTATCTCCCTCCTTCTGGTTCTTCTCTATCTCTCTCTCATGTTGCTTTCTCCCTTCCTCTGTCACGAATAGGATCTTCGCCCCAACGCCATGGCCGTCCTCTTCTTCCAAGTTCGCGCCGCCACCAGCGCTGAAGACCCGGCGACCCCGCCTTCTGTGACAACAACCAGGACCGACAGCCCCACGCCGAGCCGCAAGCCCCTGCGCCCCCTTCCGTCGGAGAACGCCGTCCAGGGCCCGGATCCGCCCCTTCGCCCCGCTCGATGGAGTTCTGCTCCCAGCCACCGCTGCCTGCTCGCCTCCTCTGCTTCAACCTTGCGCGAGGATGATGACCCAGCGCCAAGTCTACAAGCTCCGCCGCTGCAGGGAACAAGGAGCACGCCGCCCCGATGCGTGGACCCCGTGTCCGGATCCCGCCATCCCCGGCGAGCTCTGCCTCCCGTTTTGTCGCTCTGCTGTGCGCCAAGTTCCCTGCCGTCGCGCCTCTGCTTCCACCCTCTGTCGCCGTTGCTCTGCCTCCATACGAGGAGATGACCAGGAGCCAAGCCCAGCACCTGCGTTGACCGCACCCCCACCATCTCCTCGTTCGATCCACCAAGGCCGGCCCAGCACAGGCGCCAAGGCCCAGCTCCCTGGAGAGATGTGAGCTGACCCCTCCAGTCTTCTGTGCGCTGTTGGGCTTCTCCCTGATTTGGCCCGCTTCTATTTTTTTCTTTCTTTTAGCGATTTTTCTATTTAATCTAGTGATGACAGATTTACATAAAACCCCCCTAGTTTCACGCTTTTAATAACTCATCATCCATGCACCGGACTAAAATGATTTATATATGAAAGTTGCTTAGAATTTCATCTAGTTTAATAATATGCAACTTTCATGCATGTTTAAAATGTTTAAAATGCTGTTTGTTTTAATTTGCTCAAATAACTTGTTAAAATGGTTTAATTCATAACTAAATAACTGTAACTCCGAATTTAATAAAATTTATATGTAAATGGGGTAGAAAAATGCCTAGTTTAACATGGTGGATTTACTTTTCATGTTTAACAACTCTAAAATTGTGTTTAGGGCAGAACAGTACCAATCCTTAAATTGCACATGGGGATTTTTCCGGACTTGTTGTTCGTTGCTTCCGGCCTCATTTAAACTTGACTAGATAGGTAGTTTTACTTTGCTTCACCCTCTTGCCATGTTTAACAACATTTAATATTGTTGGGTACATAAACGAGATCGAACTAAATAACTTGAATATGGTGTTTCGTCAATATGCAACGGAGTTGCATATTGAGCTCCACTTAATTTGTAGGGTTGCTTGTGCACTTTGCCATCCATGCCTCATTAAACCGGACATGCATCATACTTGTTTGCGCATCGTGCCATGATTATGTGATGTTTTTTTACTATGTTGTTTGCTTTCTTTCCGGTGTACTTTTTCTTGGTAATCCGGTAACGTCGCGTTTGTGAGGATCCGTTCGACTACGTCCGTTTGTCTTTCTCATGGACTCGTTCTTCTTCCTTGCGGGATCTCAGGCAAGATGACCATACCCCCGAAATCACTTCTATCTTTGCTTGCTAGTTGCTTGCTCTTTTGCTATGCCTATGCTACGATACCTACCACTTGCTTTATCATGCCTCCCACATTGCTAAGCCAAGCCTCTAACCCACCTTGTCCTAGCAAACCGTTGTTTGGCTATGTTACAGCTTTGCTCGGCCCCTCTTATAGCGCTGTTAGTTACAGGTGAAGATTGGAGTTTGTTCCTTGTTGGAACATGGATATTTTGTTGGGATATCACAATATCTCTTATTTAATTAATGCATCTATATACTTGGTAAAGGGTGGAAGGCTCGACCTTATGCCTGGTGTTTTGTTCCACTCTTGCCGCCCTAGTTTCCGTCATATCGGTGTTATGTTCCCGAATTTTGCGTTCCTTACACGGTTGGGTTATAATGGGAACCCCTTGATAGTTCGCCTTGAAAGAACTCCTCCAGCAAGGCCCAACCTTGGTTTTACCATTCGCCACCTAGCCTCTTTTTCCCTTGGGTTAGGCCAGCCCAAGGGTCATCTTTATTTTAAACCCCCGGGCCAGTGTGTAACGCCCCAGATGTAACTTTCCCAATTTGTACTCCAACTCTTGCCGTTTCCGGCATTAAGTTATATTTATTTCTCGGGTTCGGGTCTTTGTCTCCGTGTGTTGTTTCGTTTTCGTGCATCTCATATCATGTCAGCACGTGCATTGCATTTGCATACATGTTCATCTCATGCATTCGAGCATTTTCCCCGTTGTCCGTTTTGCATTCCGGTGCTTCGTTCTCCTCCGGTGGTCATTTCTAGCCTTCTTTCATGTGTGGGGATTAAACATTTCCGGATTGGACCGAGACTTGCCATGCGGCCTTGGTTTACTACCGGTAGACCGCCTGTCATGTTTCGTACCATTTGGACTTCGTTTGATACTCCAACGGTTAACCGAGGGACCGAAAAGGCCTCGTGTGTGTTGCAGCCCAACACCCCTCCAATTTGGCCCAAAACCCACCAAACTCTGCTCCATGTCCTAGAGCGTTCGATCACGATCGCGTGGCCGAAAACCGCACCTCATTTGGACTCTCCTAGCTCCCTCTATGCCTATATATACCCCCCTCCATTTTCGGATCTCTCCCTCTCCCCGAAACCCTAGTTCCAAAAAAAACAGATCTCAGCGCCGACGGACATGTCCGGACCCTAGCCGGACACGTCCGCCGCGCCCCCTCGCCCACTCACGCGCCGCCACGTGGCGGGCGAACCACATCGTCGCGCCGCCACCCGCGCGCGAGGCCCGTCCGGCCCGCTCGGGGCCCCCGCGGCCCAAGCTCTCTCGCACGGTGCCCGACTCCCTCCGCCGCCGCCCGCCGTCTTCTCCGGTGGCCGCGCCACCGCAAGCACCATCGCCGGCGACCGCCGCCACCGGACCTCGCCCGCCGCCACAAGCCCTCGCCGGCGCCCACGCCAGGGAGAGGAGCTCCCGGCTCCGACGACCGCCCGCCGCGCCGCTTCCTCCTCGCCGTCCGGCCACCTCCCCGCTCCGGCCAGTTCCTCTTCGGCCGCTGCCGTCAGCTACAGGAATCCCGGCGAGATCCGCCGCCGTCTCGGGAAACGCACCAGATCCGATCTGGAATGAGGGGTTGACCTAATTTTCCCTCTCCCCCTAGTTTTTTATGCTATCTTCGACTGATCATATCTCCGCATCCGTAGCTCCGTTTTGGACATATGGTGTATCAAAATCTTCGTCTCGACGAGTACATCATTTCATTCCATTGCATCATTTGCATTTGAGTACATCTTGATGCCCAAAATGCTGTTAGAAGGAGGCATCGTGAGTTAAATTGCAGATCCGTTAGCTCATCATAGACTTTTGTCATTTTTGCCATGATTATTGTGTGCATGATATGCCTGTGAGTCTTTGGGATGAATTGTTAAGCATTTTGTCTTCTTTCCAGAGGTGCCACCCATGCATTTTTAGGATGTGTGTGGTGACTTGTGCAAGCTTGCAAAGAGAGGCACCTGAGAATTCTGTTTTCAGGGACTTAGTGATTTTCACCAAGTCTGGGATATTTTAGTTCATGATGCCATATGTTCAGCTTGTTTCCTAGTGATCCGTGCCTCTTTTGAGGATGATTAGTAAGGGAGTTTTGATATTTATGTTATGATCTATCCATCCATATCTTTGTTTGCATATATGGAGTGCTCTAGCTTGATTCAATCGAGCTCAACTTTTGCATCGTTGTGTATCTGGGCAGATCGTCAACTTGTTTGCGATTTTGCCGATGCTATTGTTAGTGATCCATGCATGCTATGCCATTGTTCTTGCCATGTATGGCTAGAATTTTGTGCCTTCTTTACGGATATATGCTTGCCTTGCTATGACTTGCACCATGGTGAGTGCATCGAGCTCATTTACATGCCTTCGTGAGTTATAATTTCAGCATGTCTCAGTTTTCACTAAGTCTGAAAACTGATTGTGTTTCATATATGTTCGTGTGCTCGTTGGAGTATTTTGTGAACCCTTTTGGCCCCAGGTCACTTTAGTTGTTTTGTTAAGCTTGTTGAGTATCTCCATGCCATGCTCTTACTTGTCATAATCAGGTTGTGTATCATGTTGGTTTTCTGCTCCGAAGAGAGCATCGTGGTCTGAAATTTCAGACTAGTGTTAATTTCACTAAGTCTGAAATCTGTTTTGCTCATTCGTTTTTGCCATGCTGGTTTGAACCTCATAATGGATGAATTTGGCTATGGCTCAGTGCTAGTGATTTGTTAAGCATCTTGTGTACATCCCTGCCATGTATTTTGTTTTCATGTTTGGTGGCTGTAGCATGTTCATTTCATTGCATTTAGGAGCCTACTTGCTGCGAATCGCAGATCGGTTCATTTCGTAAAACGCTTGCCATTTCCAAACTGTAGCTCCGATTCCTATGATCTTTATATCGTTTTCAGGTGATTTCATCCCCTCTATCCAGTGGCACACTTGGTTTTCCAAGTTGAGGCCAGGTTCATGCATTTCCTGTCACGTCTTGTATTTTTGCATCCCGCATCGCATCCCGCCTAGCATACCATCTTTGCATATTATTGGTTGCCCTTGCACGTGGTTGATTGTATCCTTGTTGCTTATTTGTGTTGTTGGGTAGAGCCGGGAGACAAGTTCGCTAACGAGGAGCCCGTTGAGTTTGCTTTTGAGGATCCAGTCAACTCTGACAACTGTGCAGGCAAGATGATCATACCCTCGAAATCACTACTATCTTTGCTATGCTAGTTTGCTCGCTCTTTTGCTATGCCAATGCTACGATGCCTACCACTTGCTTGTCAGTCTCCCAATTGCCATGATTGAGCCTCTAACCCACCATTGTCCTTGCAAACTGTTGATTGGCTATGTTACCGCTTTGCTCAGCCCCCTTCTTATAGCGTTGCTAGTTGCAGGTGAAGATTGGGGCCGTTCCTTGTTGGAACATTTATTTACTTGTTGGGATATCATTATATTGCCATGTTATCTTAATGCATCTATATACTTGGTAAAGGGTGGAAGGCTCGGCCTCTCGCCTAGTGCTTTGTTCCAGTCTTGCCGCCCTAGTTTCCGTCATATCGGTGTTATGTTCCCGGATTGTTGCGTCCCTTACGCGGTTGGGCTATAATAGGAACCCCTTGATAGTTCGCCTTGATTAAAGCTTTTCCAGCAATGCACAACATTGGTTTTACCATTTGCCACCTAGCCTCTTTTTCCCTTGGGTTTTCGGAGCCCGAGGGTCATCTTATTTTAACCCCCCCGGGCCAGTGCTCCTCTGAGTGTTGGTCCGAAACGTCAGCCGCCGGTGGCTACCAGGGGCAACTCTGGGCTGGCCTACCGGAAGTTTAGACAATCCGAGTGTTCCCTGAGAAAGAGATATGTGCAGCTCCTATCGGGATTTGTCGGCACATTCGGGAGGTGTTGCTAGACTTGTTTTAACCTGTCGAATCATCTTGTTGTACCGAGATACCGAGTCTGATCGGTGTGTCTTGGGTGGAGGTCTATTCCATCGTTGACCGTGAGAGCTTGTTATGGGCTAAGTTGGGACCCCCTGCAGGGATTGATCTTTCAAAAGCCGTGCCCGCGGTTATGGGCGGATGGGAATTTGTTAATGTCCGGTTGTAGATAACTTGAACCTAAATTAATTAAAATGAATCAACTGAGTGTGTTGCCGTGATGGCCTCTTCTCGGCAGAGTCCGGGAAGTGGACACGGTGTTGGAGTTATGTTTGCGTAGGTTGCTCTCTAGTTTCTCGCTCGTGCTTTGCCTCCTCTTCTCGCTCTCTTTTGCGAATAAGTTAGCCACCATATATGCTAGTCGCTTGCTGCAGCTCCACTTACATTACCCCTTTCCTACCTATTAAGCTTAAATAGTCTTGATCGCGAGGGTGCGAGATTGCTGAGTCCCTATGGCTCACAGATTACTATTACACCAGATGCAGGGACAGATGATATAGCTCCAGATGGCACGCTTGAGCTCAAGTGGGAGTACGACGAGGACTCTCAGCGTTACTACGTGTCTTTTCCTGATGATCAGTAGTGGTGCCCAGTCGGGTTAGATTCAGGGCCTTGTCGCATGTTGGGGTCTTTTCTATTTTGGCGCCGTAGTCGGGCCATGAGTGACTTGTATGATGGATGTTATTTATGTACTTTGATGTGACGTGGCGAGTGTAAGCCAACTATGTTCCTCCCCTTTATATTATTTATGTACATGGGATGTGTGATGATTTCCCGACTTGCGACATTGCTTTCAATGCGGTTATGCCTCTAAGTCGTGCCTCGACACGTGGGAGATATAGCCGCATCGAGGGCGTTACAAGTTGGTATCAGAGCCTTCCCCGACCTTAGGAGCCCCCATTGCTTGATCGTTTTAGCAGCCGAGTTGTGTCTAGAAAAATGTTTTGAGTCCTTTAGGAATTATATATCGGAGAGCGTAGGAATTCTTTTTACTTCCCAGTCTCCTCATCGCTCTGGTAAGGCATCCTGACATAGAGTTTTGACTCTTCTCTTCTCAAATTTCACAAAAAAAAATTTAGGATCACGCGAGTATCGTGGATTTGTTCCGATGACTTATGATGAGAATACTATCTTGGTGCCTCCTGTCAGGGGTTTAGTGGAAGTGTCCCGGGGAGTTGAGCTCTGAGGTGTTGTCATCATAATTTTATCGTTGCAATTCTGGTATTCTGGTATACTTGAGATATGTTCGCGACATCAAAAATCTCCTTTATGCAGTTCGTTGGTGAGATAACCTCGACGCCACCCAGTACTGGGGCGGGAGTTCGGGAGTATCGCCATAACTTGTATAACGGATGCTTTTCGAAGGTTGAGGTAGATGGTTTCCGAAGGTTTCTTGGTTATGTGTTGAAGGATGGATACAGCTGGATGTAGGTATTGCTAGTTTGGGTGAGATATTATGCTTCCCCTGTATCCCCCACACCTGATTGCATAACCGGAAAATTTCGGGAGTTTCATAGGTGGGAATTCAAGTAGCTCTTAGGATATCCTTCCGACAGATGTATGATATGAAATTGGGGTTCGACGTCTAGTGGATCGCCTATTCACAGTCGATTTTACAGTGGTCTCGTTGTGTCTTAAAGAGTCCTTGGCTATGCTGACTCGGGGACGCTTCGTATGTCATGTGCACTGCCTTGTACATGATGGTGCTGTACGATCGAGCCCGTGTAGGTCCCACCACGAAAACTTCGGACGAAATTTCTATCATATGTTTGTTCCGGCTTATTCCGCAAGCCAATCCTTGGTTTTTAGTTTGATTTGTGGTATTCAAGTTGCTTCGAAGACATATATTGATTCCACCCCTCGTTGATGTACCTCTTCTACCCGATTCTTCGTGGCGTCGCAATTTAGGAATATGTGACCACTTCAAGAGAAGTGCATTCGTTCATCATGTTCGGATGTGAAGACTTTATGTTGCAATTTTCATTTCGTTGGTTTCAGCTTCATTTATCTGCCTATGTGCTAACGGTGGTCAACCTCTTCAGGATGGCTCCCGCTAAGAGCACCAGTCAGAAACAGAATCAAGATCCGCCACCACCTCCACCTCCTCCGGAGGCTTGGCAAGCTGTGATGGCCGCTACTAATGCAAATACACAGTTGATCATGCAAATCCTCCAAGAACGCAATCAAGGCAGTCAAGGGAATCAAGGCAACAACCAGAACCATTTTGCTACTCTGAACCAGTTCCTCGCAAATGGTCCAAAGACGTTCAGCAATTGTGTTGAGGCTACCGATGCTGACGATTGGCTAGTGGATCTGGGCAAGCATTTTGTATGCAGCAACGTCAGGCCTGAAGATTTCGTCAAGTTCGCTTCTTTCCAGCTCAAAGATCACGCTGCAGAGTGGTTCCAGCAGTACAAGGATTCCAGATGTGGACGTTTGATCACTTGGGACGATTTCCGTCGTGATTTCCGAGCTCATCACATCCCTCAGAGTGTGACTGAAAGCAAACGTGAGGAATTCCGCAATCTGAAGCAAGGCTCTTTATCTGTCTATGACTACAACAAGTTGTTCCAGAAGCTTGCCCGTTTTGCCAAGCAGGATGTTCCTGATGAGAAGAGCATGATCTATCAGTTCAGAGGTGGTCTTCGTGAAGAAATTCAGCTCACTCTTGTCCTCTTCGAGCCGCTGAGATACGATGAGTTCTACAACATGGCACTGAAGCAAGAGGCTGCTCAGTTGAGGTGTGATGCTTCCCGGAAGCGAGTCAGAGACACTACGCCTTCTTCCTCTACTCAAGTGGCTGAGCAGCAGAAGTATTGGCTTCCTCCTCCTCCGTTCCGTCAGCCGTATCAGCAGAAGAGCAAAGGTGGCAGTGGTTCTTCCCACCCACCCAACCCAGGCTTTCAGAACAAGACTTCGTCTCAAGCTCCAAGATCAAGTGCTCCGTACCACCGTCCGCTCTCAGAGGTCACGTGCAACAAGTGCCAACAGAATGGTCACTACGCCAACAAGTGTTTCAACCAGAGGCGTCTTCCTCCTCCTCCTCCTGTCAGATCGGCAAGTACAGCTGTGGTCAAGTATAATCCCAAGCACGCCAAGGTCAATATGGTGAATGCAGCTCAGGCAGAGGATTCGTGAGATGTGATCATGGGTAACCTTCCTGTTAACGATGTTCCCGCAAAAGTACTTTTTGATACTGGTACATCACATTGTTTTATCTCGAAACCTTTCGCATCCAAGCACGGGTGGTTTTCTCAAGTTATGCATAAGCCATTAGCAGTTGTCTCTCCGAGTAAATGCTTGCTTGCTAACTATGAAGTTCCGGATATTTCTATCTCGCTGGGTGACTTCAAGTTTCTGGCTTCCCCAATGATTCTTGGTAATTCCGATATCGATCTTATTCTTGGGATGGACTGGCTCTCTAAGCATAAAGCTCAGCTTGATTGTGCAGCCAAGCAGATTCAACTGACTCATTCGTCTGAGGATGTAATTGTCTTTGCTGCTCGGGATAATACAATCCGGTTGTTTTCTCTCAATGAGACGGGTGAATTGGATGCTATTTCGCAGATCCCAGTCGTCTGTGAGTATCAAGACGTCTTCCCATAAGAACTCCCAGGAATGCCTCCGCACCGGCCGGTTGAATTTTTTATTGAACTTGAGCCCGGTACGGAACCTGTGTGCAAACGTCCCTACAAGCTCGGCCCCGAAGAGTTGAAGGAGTTGAAGAAACAACTCGATGTTCAAGAAAGAATGGGTCTCATTCGGCCTAGTACTTCTCCGTGGGGTTGTGGTGTTCTTTTTGTGAAGAAGAAGGATGGAACAGACCGACTTTGTGTTGATTATCGTCCATTGAACAAGAAGACCATCAAGAACAAATACCCACTTCCCAACATCAATGAGCTGTTCGAACAACTCAAGGGTGCCCGAGTATTCTCCAAGCTTGATCTTCGTATGGGTTATCATCAGATTCGCATTCGTGAGCAAGATATTCCCAACACGGGTTTCAAGACAAGCTATGGGTCATATGAATACACTGTCATGTCTTTTGGCCTTGCCAACGCTCCTCCGACGTTCTCTTGCATGATGAACTTCATTTTCAACCCCTACACCAATGACTTCGTTTTGGTCTATCTCGACGACATTCTGGTTTTCTCGAAGAACAAGGAAGATCATGCCAAGCACTTGCGTTTGGTTCTTGACAAGCTCAGGGAACATCAGTTCTACGCCAAGTTCTCCAAGTGTGAATTTTGGCTCGATGAGGTTCTTTATCTTGGTCATATTATCTCTGCCAAGGGCATTTCCGTGAATCCTGAGAAGGTGCCTGCAATTGTTAATTGGGAACCTCCTCAGAACGTGAAGCAACTCCGTAGCTTCCTCGGTCTCGCAAGCTACTGCCGAAGATTCGTTGAAAACTTTTCTAAGATCGCGAAGCCTCTCTCAAATCTTCTTCAGAAGCACGTCAAGTACGTTTGGTCTCCGGAGTGTGATATTGCTTTCAACACTTTGAAAGAGAAGTTGATCACTGCTCCAGTTCTGACTCCGCCTGATGAAATCAAGCCGTACGAGGTCTTTTGTGATGCCTCTCTCCAAGGTCTCGGTGCTGTACTGATGCAAGAGAAGAAAGTTGTTGCTTATACCTCTCGCCAGTTGAAGCCTAATGAGAAGAACTACCCCACTCATGATCTCGAGTTGGCGGCAGTTGTGCATGCTTTGTTGACTTGGAGACATCTTCTATTGGGAAGGAAAGTGGACATTTTCACTGATCGCAAGAGTCTCAAGTACATCTTCACCCAGCCTAATCTCAACCTCAGGAAAACTCGATGGGTCGAAATGATTCAAGAGTACAATCCGAGTATCGAGTATACTCCAGGCAAGGCCAATGTGATTGCTGACGCTTTGAGCAGAAAAGCATATTGCAACAGTCTGATTCTCAAGCCTTATCAACCTGAGCTTTGTGAAGCTTTCCACAAACTTAATCTGCAAATTGTTCCTCAAGGTTTCCTCGTCAACCTTTAAGTCTCTCCTACCTTGGAAGACCAGATTCGCCAAGCCCAGCTTCTTGATGCTATGGTGAAAAAGGTGAAGATTGGTATCGCAAAGAGTCAGTCCAAGTACAAGTGCTACCGACTAGCTGGTGTAACGCCCTCGATGCGGCTATGTCTCCCATGTGTCGAGGCACGACTTAGATACATAGGCGCATTGAAAGCAATGTCGCAAGTCGGGAATCATTACACAACCCAAGTACATGTATAATATAAAGGGGGAATAATAATAATAGTTAGCTTACACTCGCCACGTCACATCAAAGTACATAAATAACATCCATCATACAATCACTCATGGCTCGACTACGGCGCCAAAATGGAAAAAAAAACCCCAACAAGCGACTAGGCCCTGAATCTAACCCCGAATAGGCACCACTACTGATCATCCGGAAAAGAAACATAGTATCGCTGAGAGTCCTCGTCGTACTCCCACTTCAGCTCGAGCGCCCCATCCAGAGGAGTATCATCGGTCCCTGCATCTGGTGTAATAGTAATCTGTGAGCCACAAAGGACTCAGCAATCTCGCACCCTCGCGATCAAGACTATTTAAGCTTAATAGGTAGGAAAGGGGTAATGTGAGTGGAGCTGCAGCAAGCGACTAGCATATATGGTGGCTAACTTATTCGCAAAGGAGAGCGAGAAGAGAAGGCAAAGCACGAGCGGAAACTACATTGAGCAGACTACGCAAACATAACTCCAACGCCGTGTCCACTTCCCGGACTCCGCCGAGAAGAGGCCATCACGGCAACACACGCAGTTGATTCATTTTAATTAATTAAGTTCAAGTTATCTACAACCGGACATTAACAAATTCCCATCTTCCCATAACCGCGGGCACGGCTTTCGAAAGATCAATCCCTGCAGGGGGGTCCCAACTTAGCCCATAACAAGCTCTCACGGTCAACGAAGGAATAGACCTCCACCCAGGACCCACCGATCAGACTCGGTATCCCGGTACAACAAGATGATTCGACAGGTCAAAACTAGTCCAGCAACACCACCCAGATGTGCCGACAAATCCCGATAGGAGCTGCACATATCTTGTTCTCAGGGCACACCGGATGAGCAAGACGTCGGGTAGGCCAGCCCAGAGTTGCCACTGGTAGCCCCGGACATCGCTCGGTGGGACCAACACTCAGAGGAGCACTGGCCCGTGGGGGCTAAAATAAAGATGACCCTCGGGCTCCGGAAACACAAGGGAAAGAAAAGGGGTAGGTGGCAAATGGTAAACCCAATGTTGGGCATTGCTGGAAAAGCTTTACTCAAGGCGAACTATCAAGGGGTTCCCATTATAGCCCAACTGCGTAAGGGACGCAACAATCCGGGAACATAACACCGATGTGACGGAAACTAGGGCGGCAAGAGTGGAACAAAACACTAGGCGAGAGGCCGAGCCTTCCACCCTTTACCAAGTATATAGATGAGTAAAGATAACATAGCAATATAGTGATATCCCAACAAGTAAATAAGTGTTCCAACAAAGAACGGCTCCAATCTTCACCTGCAACTAACAACGCTATAAGAAGGGCTGAGCAAAGCGGTAACATAGCCAATCAATGGTTTGCCAGGACAAAGGTGGGTTAGAGGCTCAATCATGGCAATTGGGAGGCTGACAAGCAAGTGGTAGGCATCGTAGCATTGGCAAAGCAAAAGAGCGAGCAACTAGCATAGCAAAGATAGTAGTGATTTCAAGGGTGTGATCATCTTGCCTGCACAGTTGTCAGAATTGACTGGATCCTCAAAAGCAAAATCAATGGGCTCCTCGTTAGCGAACTCGTCTCCCGGCTCTACCCAACAACACAAACAAGCAAGAAGGACACAATCAACCACGTGCAAAGGCAACCAATAAGATGCAAAGATGATATGCTATGCGGGATGCAAAAATGCCACATGTAACAGGAAATGCATGAACCTGGTCTCAACTTGGAAATCCAAGTGTGCCACTGGATAGACGGGAAGAAATCCCCTGAAAACGATATAAAGATCATGGCAATCAGAGCTACGGTTAAGAAATGGCAAGCGATTTACTAAATGAACCGATCTGCGATTTACAGCAAGTAGGCTCCTAAATGCAACAAAATGAACATGCTACAGCCACCCAACATGAAAACAAATTGCATGGCAGTGATGTACTCATCAAGCTTAACAAATCATCAAGACTGAGGCATAGGCAAATTCATCCATTAAGGGCTTCAAACAAGCATGGCAAAACTGAATAAGCAAAACAGATTTCAGACTTAGCGAAATTAACGCTAGTCTGAAATTTCAGACCACGATGCTCTCTTCGGAGCAGAAAAACAACATGAAGGAAAATCTGAACATGGCAAGTAAGAGCATGGGATGGAGCTACTCAACAAGCTTAACAAAACACCCAAAATGACCTGTGGCCAAAAGTGTTCACAAAATACTCTACCGAGCACACGAACATCGATGAAACACAATCAGTTTTCAGACTTAGTGAAAACTGGGACATGCTGAAATAATAACTCACGGAGGCATGTAAACGAGCTCGATGCTATCACTACGGTGCAAGTCATGGCAAGGCAAGCATATATCCCTTAAGAAGGCACAAAATTCTAGCTATACATGGCAAGAACAATGGCATAGCATGCATGGATCACTAGCAATCACTCCGGCAAAATCGCAAAAGAGTTCACGATCTGCCCAAAACAGCAACTATCCAAAAGTTGAGCTCGATTGAGTCAACCTAGGGTGCTACAACATAACAAGTAAATACATGGATAGATTAAGCACAACAAGCATAACAAATCACTCTTACTGATCATCCTCAAAAGAGGCACGGATCGCTAGGAAACAAGCCGGACATATAGCATCGTGAACTAAAACGGCCCAGACTTAGTGAATTTTCACTAAGTCCCTGAAATCAGTAATCTCAGGTAGCCCTCTTCGCAAGCTTGCACAAGACAACACACACATCCTAAAAATACATGGAAGGCACCTCTGGAAAGAAGACAACATGCTTAACAATTCATCCCAAACGGGCACAGGCATATCATGCACGGATTAAATATGGCAAAAATGACAAAAGTGCATGTTGAACTAACGGATCTGCAATTTAACTCAACATGCCTCCTTCCAACAGCATTTTGGGCAACAAGGTGACCTCAAATGCAAATGATGCAATGAAATGAAATGATGTACTCATCGAGACGAAGATTTTGACATATCATACGCCCAAAACGGAGCCACGGATGCAAAGTTATGAGCAGTCAAAGTAGGCACGAAAATTAGGGGGGAGAAGGAAGAAGTCAACCCTAGGGTTTGGTTTGGATCTCAGATCTGGCCGGGATGCACTGTTCACCGGGCACTGTAGCACGCACGCTCGACGAGGATGGCCGGCACCGGAGTTCGCAGGGAGAGGCTCGTCGCCGGCGTGGAAGAACGGCCGGAGCTCCGGGCGAGGTGGCGGAGACCTCGCCGGAGAAGCACGCGGTGGCGCGCGCGGCGGCGAGATCCGCCGGCGGGGCGGCCCGGACTGGTGGGCGGCGACCGGCGATGGTGGCCGTGGCGGTTGGCGGCGTCCGGCCGCCGGAGATTGCCAAGGAGGCGGCGACGCGGCGTCGCGGACGCCCTGGAGAGGCACAGCGGCGGATGGGCCTCGGGGGCCCCTCCTGGGCCTCCCGGGCCGGCGGGAGAGAGGCGGCGAAGTGGGGCGCCCGCGCCACGTGGCGCGCCCCGGTAGGCGGCGGCGATGTGTCCGGGGGGGTCGGACGTTGTCCGGCTCTCCCGAGATCTGTTTTTTTTAGGAACTAGGGTTTCGGGGGAGGAGAACGAGAATTTCGGAGGGGGCTATTTATAGGCATAAGTGGAGCTAGGAGAGTCCAAATGAGGTGCGGTTTTCGCCCACACGATCGTGATCGAACGACCGAGACGATGGAGCTGAGTTTGGTGGGTTTTGGGCCAACATGGAGGGGTGTTGGGCTGCACACACACGAGGCCTTTTCGGTCACTCGGTTAACCGTTGGAGTATCAAACGAAGTCCAAATGACCCGAAACTTGACAGGCGGTCTACCGGTAGTAAACCAAGGCCGCATGGCAAGTCTCAGTCCAATCCGGAAATGTTTAATCCCCACATACGAAACAAAGCTAGAAATGGCCACCGGAGGAGAAGGAAGCGCCGGAATGCAAAACGGACAACAGGGAAAATGCTCGAATGCATGAGATGAACATGTATGCGAATGCAATGCACGTGACGACATGATATGAGGTGCATGAAAAACAAAAACAACACACGGAGACAAAGACCCGAACCCGAGAATTAAATATAACTTAATGCCGGAAACGGCATGAGTTGGAGTACAATTGGGGAAGGTTACATATGGGGCGTTACAACACTCCACCACTACGAAAAGATCTCGTCCCGAGATCTAGGACTGAAAGAACTCCGGGTACTCAGAACGGAGGTGATCCTCGCGTTCCCAGGTAGCTTCACGGTCGGAATGGTGTGACCACTTAACTTTGAGAAACTTGATTGACTTGTTGCGAGTTTTGCGTTCAGTCTCTTCAAGGATTGCAACTGGGTGCTCACGGTAGGAGAGATCTTCTTGGAGCTCAATGTCCTCGAAGTTGACGGTGCGCTCAGGTGTCTTGAAGCACTTACGGAGTTGCGAGACGTGGAACACATCATGAACATTGGCAAAGGTTGCAGGAAGCTCGAGTTGATAGGCGAGGTCGCCTCTCTTGCTGACGATCTTGAAAGGCCCGACGTATCTGGGGGCAAGCTTCCCTTTGATACCAAAGCGACGAGTCCCTTTCATTGGAGAGACGCGGAGGTAGACATGATCTCCGATCTCGAAAGCCAAATCACGGTGCTTGCTGTCGTAATAGCTCTTCTGACGAGATTGGGCTGCTTTGAGGTTATCACGAATGACCTTGCACATTTCTTCTGCCTCTGTGATCAGGTCATTACCCAGCAGCTGACATTCACCGGTTTCAGACCAGTTGAGAGGTGTACGGCACTTCCTACCATACAGAATTTCAAACGGGGCCTTGCCGGAACTTGCTTGGAAACTGTTGTTGTACGAGAATTCAGCATAAGGAAGACAATCCTCCCACTTCATGCCGAAGGAGATAACACAAGCCCTGAGCATATCTTCAAGAATCTGGTTGACACGCTCGACTTGACCGCTTGTTTGAGGATGGAAAGTAGTGCTGAAGCGAATGCTGGTGCCCATGGCCTTCTGAAAAGGATCCCAGAACTTGGAGGTAAAGATGCTGCCACGGTCTGAAGATATCACTTGAGGAATACCGTGCAGAGAGACAATGCGAGAGGTGTAGAGTTCCGCCAATTGAGCTGCAGTGATTGACTCTTTGATAGGCAGGAAATGAGCCACTTTGGTCAGCTTGTCGATGACAACGAATATAGCATCATTGCCACGCTTGGACTTAGCAAACCCGGTCACGAATTCCATTTCAATGTGGTCAAACTTCCATTCTGGAATGGCAAGAGGTTGGAGGAGACCTGCTGGCCTTTGGTGTTCTGCTTTCACTCTTCTGCAGACATCACATTCATTCACGAATTGAGCGATCTCGCGCTTCATTCGAGTCCACCAATAAGTTTGCTTCAGGTCTTGATACATCTTCGAGCTCCCAGGGTGGATGGAGAGGAGAGAGTTGTGAGCCTCATTCATGATCACTTTACGAAGTTCACCTTTGGGCACAACAATTCGATCCTTGAAGAAGAGAGTGTCCTTGTCATCAAGTCGGTAGCACTTGTACTTGGACTGACTCTTTGCAATACCAATCTTCACCTTTTTCACCATAGCATCAAGAAGCTGGGCTTGGCGAATCTGGTCTTCCAAGGTAGGAGAAACTTGAAGGTTGGCAAGGAAACCTTGAGGAACAACTTGCAGGTTAAGTTTGCGGAAGGCTTCACAAAGCTCGGGTTGATAAGGCTTGAGAATCAGACTGTTACAATATGCTTTTCTGCTCAAAGCGTCAGCAATCACATTAGCCTTGCCTGGAGTATACTCGATACTCGGATTGTACTCTTGAATCATTTCGACCCATCGAGTCTGCCTGAGGTTGAGATTAGGCTGAGTGAAGATGTACTTGAGACTCTTGTGATCAGTGAAAATGTCCACTTTCCTTCCCAAAAGAAGATGTCTCCAAGTCAACAATGCGTGCACAACTGCCACCAACTCAAGATCATGAGTGGGGTAGTTCTTCTCATTAGGCTTCAACTGGCGAGAGGTATAAGCAACAACTTTCTTCTCTTGCATCAGTACTGCACCGAGAGCTTGGAGAGAGGCATCACAAAAGACCTCGTACGGCTTGGTTTCATCAGGCGGAGTTAGAACTAGAGCAGTGATCAATTTCTCTTTCAAAACGTTGAAAGCAACATCACACTCCGGAGACCAAACGTACTTGATGTGCTTCTGAAGAAGATTTGAGAGAGGCTTCGCGATCTTAGAGAAGTTTTCAACGAATCTTCGGCAATAACTTGCAAGACCGAGGAAGCTACGGAGTTGCTTCACATTCTGAGGAGGTTCCCAATTAACGATTGCAGACACCTTCTCAGGATCCACGGAAATGCCCTTGACAGAGATAATATGACCAAGATAAAGAACCTCATCGAGCCAAAACTCACACTTGGAGAACTTGGCATAGAATTGATGTTCCCTTAGCTTGTCAAGAACCAAACGCAAGTGTTTGGCATGATCTTCCTTGTTCTTCGAGAAAACCAGGATATCATCGAGATAGACCAAAACAAAGTCGTTGGTGTAGGGGTTGAAGATGAAGTTCATCATGCGAGAGAACGTCGGAGGAGCATTGGCGAGTCCAAAAGACATAACAGTGTATTCATATGACCCATAGCTTGTTCTGAACGCCGTCTTTGGAATATCTTGTTCACGAATGCGAATTTGATGATAACCCATACGGAGATCAAGCTTGGAGAATACTTGGGCACCCTTGAGTTGCTCGAACAGCTCATTAATGTTGGGAAGTGGATATTTGTTCTTGATGGTCTTCTTGTTCAATGGACGATAATCAACACAAAGTCGGTACGTTCCATCCTTCTTCTTCACAAAAAGAACACCACAACCCCACAGAGAAGTACTAGGCAAAATGAGACCCATTCTTTCTTGCACATCGAGCTGTTTCTTCAACTCCTTCAACTCTTTGGGGCCGAGCTTGTAAGGCCATTTGCACACCGCTTCCGTACCGGGCTCAAGTTCAATAACAAATTCAACAGGCCGGTTTGGAGGCATGCCTGGGAGTTCTTCAGGGAAGACATCTTGATACTCACAAACAACCGGAATCTGCGAAATAGCATCCAATTCACCCTTTTCATTGAGAGAGAATAACCGGATGGTATTATCCCGAGCAGCAAAAACAATGACATCTTCAGAGGAATGAGTCAGTTGAATCTGCCTGGCTGCACAATCGAGGTGAGCCTTGTGTTTAGAGAGCCAGTCCCTCCCAAGAATGAGGTTGATATCAGAATTGCCAAGAACCATTGGGGAAGAAAGAAACTTGTAGTCGCCCAACGTGATAGTAACATCTGGAGCCATCAGTTTGGTGTTCATGAACAATCCCGGAGACGAGACCGCTATCGGCTTAGGCAAATCAACAGTATGCACCTCATGCATGGAAGCAAAAGGTTTCGATAAAAATGATAAAGATGCACCAGTATCAAAAAGTACTCTTGCGGGAATGTCATTGACAGGAAGATTACCCATAATCACATCTGGCGAGTCCTCTGCCTGAGCTGCATTCAGCAAGTTGACCTTGGCGGACTTGGAATTATGCTTGACCACAGCTGTACTTGCCAATTTGACGGGAGGAGGAGGAGGAAGACGCCTCTGGTTGAAACACTTGTTGGTGTAGTGACCCTTCTGTTGGCACTTGTTGCACGTGACCTCTGAGAGCGGACGGTGATACGGAGCACTCGATCTTGGAGCTTGAGACGAAGTCTTGTTCTGAAAGCCTGGGTTGGGTGGGTGGGAAGAACCACTGCCACCTTTGCTCTTCTGCTGATACGGCTGACGGAACGGAGGAGGAGGAAGCCAATACTTCTGCTGCTTGGCCACTTGAGTAGAGGACAAAGACGTAGTGTCTCTGACTCGCTTCCTGGAAGCATCACACCTGAGCTGAGCAGCCTCCTGCTTCAGTGCCATGTTGTAGAACTCATCGTATCTCAGCGGCTCGAAGAGGACAAGAGCGAGCTGAATTTCTTCACGAAGACCACCCCTGAACTGATAGATCATGCTCTTCTCATTAGGAACATCCTGCTTGGCAAAACGGGCGAGCTTCTGGAACAACTTGTTGTAGTCATAGACAGACAAAGAGCCTTGCTTCAGATTGCGGAATTCTTCACGTTTGCTTTCAGTCACACTTTGAGGAATGTGATGAGCGCGGAAATCACGACGGAAATCATCCCAAGTGATCAAACGTCCACCTCTGGAATCCCGGTACTGCTGAAACCACTCTGCGGCCTGATCCTTGAGCTGGAAAGACGCGAACTTGACGAAATCTTTAGGTCTCACGTTGCTACATTCAAAATGCTTGCCCAGATCGACTAACCAATCATCAGCATCGGTAGCCTCAACGCAGTTACTGAACATCTTTGGACCATTTGCGAGGAACTGATTCAGAGTTGCAAACTGGTTCTGGTTGTTGCCTTGATTCGCTTGACTGCTTTGATTCCGCTCTTGGATGATTTGCATGATCAGCTGAGTATTTGCATTAGTAGCAGCCATCACAGCCTGCCATGCTTCCGGAGGAGGCGGAGGTGGCGGAGGATCTTGATTCTGGTTCTAACTGGTGCTCTTAGCGGGAGCCATCCTGAAGAGGTTGACCACCATTAGCACACAAATAGAGAAATATAGAAGGTGAATCCAACGGAATGAAAATTGCAACATAAGTCTTCACATCCGAACAAAATGAACGAATGCACTTCCCTTGAAGTGGTCACATATTCCTAAATTGCGAAGCCACGAAAAATCAGGTAGAAGAGGTACATCAACGAGGGATCGAATCAACATATGACGTCGAAGAAGAACGAACACCACAACTCGAAATAAAACCAAGGGTTGGCTTGCGGAATAAGCCGGAACAAACACATGATAGAAATTTCGTCTGAAGTGTTCGTGGTAGGACCTACACGGGCTCGACCGTATAGCACCATCATGTACAAGGCAGTGCACATGACATATGAAGCGTCCCCGAGTCAGCATAGCCAAGGACTCTTTAAGACACAACAAGGCCACTGTAAAATCGACCGTGAATAGGCGAACCACTAGACGTCGAACCCCAATTTCATATCACACATCTGTTGGAGAGATATCCTAAGGCTACTTGAATTCCCACCTATGGAACTCCCGAAACTTTCCGGTTATGCAATCAGGTGTTGAGGATACAGGGGAAGCATAATATCTCACCCAAGCTAGCAAATCCTACATCCAGCTGCATCCATCCTTCAACACATAACCAAGAAACCTTCGGAAACCATCTATCTCAACCTTTGAAAAGCATCCGTTATACAAGTTATGGCGATACTCCCGAACTCCCGCCCCAGTACTGGGTGGCGTCGAGGTTATCTCACCAACGAACTGCATAAAGGAGATTTTCGATGTCGCGCAAATATCTCAAGTATGCCAGAATTGCAACGATAGAATTATGATGACAACACCTCAGAGCTCAACTCCCCGGGACACTTCCACTAAACCCCTGACAGGAGGCACCAAGATAGTATTCTCATCATAAGCCATCGGAACAAAACTAAGATACTCGCGTGATCCTAAAAAAATTTTTTTTTAGTGAAATTTGAGAAGAGAAGAGTCAAAACTCTACGTCAGGATGCCTTACCAGAGCGATGAGGAGACTGGGAAGTAAAAAGAATTCCTAAGCTCTCCGATATATAATTCCTAAGGACTCAAAACATTTTTCTAGACACAACCGCGGGTCTCTCTACTTCTTCCTTGAAGCTGACTGCCGTTGCTGCCGTCCTGAATTCGCTGTCGTTCGTCCCCATGCCGTCCAGCCTCGCTACAAACAGTAGGGTGAGAAGCCACCCTGCCTTCTCGTGCCTTCTTTTCTTTGTCAACGTCTTTTTTTTCTCATTCAGACCGTCGCTGGAGATGGTTGTGGCGCTGCCTCCGTTGATCATAGTGCCTCACCAAGGTGAAAGGATTTACTTTCCACATGTTTACATGGAACAGGTATGTCTCAACGCATTGGTGTTTGCTGTTCTTGATGCCCCATAACTAATGAAACAATTTTCCACGAACAGTAGCTATTTGTGTTATGGGACACTTCTTTGTTCTTGTGTTAAAAATGACAATATGACTTTGTTTAAGCGGAATAATCATCTAGGTATTTAAATGATTATCATCCAGGTATTTAAAGATCGTCCACGTACATATTTACAACCTCTTAGGGTCCTTGTGTGTGCTTCTCTAGTATGGTCAAGTATTAGTTGACAAATGAATATCCATCAGAGGACACCACCTTACATACAGTGTTCCAGCCTTGTAGGCCTCACCAGAAGTCCCTTTGCCAAGCTTCATTGTGATGCCTAACTTACTATTTGACAAACATCTTTGCTAACTGATAAAAGCAACAGTGCAGGTAAATAAACTCATTTTCACATGTTATGACAAACTGATTTCTTCCAGCTGACCAAAAACCATAGAAAACAGAGCACCAATACACAGAGAGACTATATAATTGTTAAGGCACAAATTAATTTGGGAATAGACCGAACATATCAGGATATACAAAAGTTGACTCTGAAGAAAAGAAATTATCATCTACTAATACTCTACTAAATGAACATTATCCATCCACATCTCTAGTATTGTACTATTATACATGACAGAGAATGACTAACAGTACTTGTTTTTCTCTCAAAGTATCAAGAAAATACAGTCAGTAGAAAAGTTACAAAGATTTTGAGCACTAAAACTCCAGTTATCAATATACTTGACTGTCTACCGATCTCCAACCGGTTAATTTATGAATCATCAGATTTACCTATAAGGGGGCAATTGTCTGTAAGATGTGATTTGCTTGCATGCATTTCATAGATAAATATGTAAATAAAAGTTAGGACTTGCTTACATACCTAGATATTTACATTCACATACATGTCCAATATATCTTCAATCCACATGTAGGACAGAAGAATGTATAGTCACAAATTCACAATTCCATGGCAGCAAAAATCTTCAATAATCTGTGAATTGTATAAAACAATGATATTATAGATCTCTTGTTTTGTTGATATATTGACATATAGAGGAAGGTGATGTAGTCGACAGGAGAGAAGCAACCATCAATCGTGCTAATGTCACCTCTCCATAGTACCATCTGTCCAAAGGTACTCAAGTAAAAATCAAAACACAAAAACGACAAATGGCACTGGGAGTTTGGAGCCCGTCCATCTGATTTAGATGATATGGGAAAGAGCAATGATGTTGCCCACTTTTGGATTTAAAATACAATTAGAAAAGTTTAGTGAACTGGTGAATAGGTGCTTTAAGCTCATCCACCTCCCCTAGTTTTGAAAATGAACAAATCCCTCTCAAAACATAATTTAATACATCATATTTATGCAGATATTGCCAATTCAATTTTCTGCTATGCAATAGTTAAAAATAGGAACTGTTAGTGCAACATACATATACGCACTATATCAAAAAGCATGGCCTGAGTTCTTTTGTTATTAAAATGCTCCCTCTTGTGAGTTTAATAGCAGTTTAGGATAAAATCCTGGATTGTTACCACAGTCACTAAAGTTGAGCGTTGGATGGCTTCAAAGATCCAGCTGATGGTGGTAAACCGATGACGCACATAGTCACCTTCCTCATCGGGACAAAGGTGACACATATCCCGGGCCAATTGTGCTGATCAGAAAGGCAAAAGAAATGGCCTATTAGACTTCCTACACAGAAGCACTGACACTTCAAACACACACACACACACACACACAATGTATAGGACACTTTGTAGACTCAAGACCTCTATTATAGGTGTGCTAATGCCTAAAGTGCCAGAATAAATCATGCTCCTATGCACATCACAACACAGACATGCATAAACACATCACAAATTTCTAAAGAAAAGGGTCGGGGCGTCACAAGGCCACATGATTTTCATAGGAAAGACTTCTGATCAATGTCGGGCTGCAAAGCATAAACACATGTTACTACATTTAAATCTATGCTGCTAAAAAATAAGTGGTAAGAATTATGAAAATATATAACACCCTTTGCCAAGGATTCCAAAAACTAAAAAGAAAGCGATGCCCAATATGGGGTCTTCTATATGTGCACCTTATATTTCCTATATGAAGAAGAATAAGAGATGAACCACTAACCTACCAAGCAGTCAAGCGAACCTAATGGTACTGGTCTCTTGCCATCGAGGCCAATGCGCTTGACTTGGCGCTGCGTGCTACTGCCTTCACGCCACAAGGCTTTCTTACTCTTGCTGTCCTCTCCCTCGAATGCAATGAATAGCAGGTATATACATGTAACGCCCCATATGTAACCTTCCTGAATTGTACTCCAACTCATGCCGTTTCCGGCATTAAGTTATATTTAATTCTCGGGTTCGGGTCTTTGTCTCCGTGTGTTGTTTTTGTTTTCGTGCATCTCATATCATGTCGTCACGTGCATTGCATTCGCATACATGTTCATCTCATGCATTCGAGCATTTTCCCCGTTGTCCGCGTTGCATTCCGGCGTTTCGTTCTCCTCCGGTGGCCCTTTTTAGTTTTCTTTCGTGTGTGGGGATTAAACATTTCCGGATTGGGCCGAGACTTGCCATGCGGCCTTGGTTTACTACCGGTAGACCGCCTGTCAAGTTTCGGGTCATTTGGACTTCGTTTGATACTCCAACGGTTAACCGAGGGACCGAAAAGGCCTCATGTGTGTGCAGCCCAACACCCCCTCCATTTTGGCCCAAAACCCACCAAACTCAGCTCCATCGTCTCGGTCGTTCGATCACGATCGTGTGGGCGAAAACCGCACCTCATTTGGACTCTCCTAGCTCCCTCTAGGTCTATAAATAGACCCCCCCGTTTTTCGGATCTCTTCCTCCCCCCGAAACCCTAAAACACCTCCGCGGCGCGCCGGACATTGTCCGCCCGCGCCGGACAGGATCTCGCCGCCGCCCGCAGCCAATCGGGATGCGCCACGTGGCGCCCCCGCCTCCTCACCGCCGCCGGCCCGCCTAGCCCATCTCGGGCCCTCCTCGTCGCCGCTCGGGCCCGAGGGAGCGCGCCGCCCCCGCGCCTCTCTTCTCCACGCCCGGCCGGACGCCGCCCGCGCTGCCGCGCCGGCCTCCCGCTCCGGCGACCTTCGCCACCGGCCTCCTCCTCGCCGGGCGCCACCGGAGCCGAGCTCCCCGCCGCCCGCGCCGCCCCGGGCCTCGGCGCCCGTGCCCGCCGCCGCCTCCTCGCCGTCCGGAGCGTCCGGCCACCGCCCTCGTCGCCGGCCCGCCTCGTCGTCGTCGGATCCGGCCGCCGCGCCATCGCCGGCGTCGTCCTGCTACAGGGCCGCGCCGCGTGCTACAGTGAAACCCTAGATCTGGGATTTTGACGGTTGGCTTTTCCCTCTCCCTCTTAATCTTTCATGCCATGTTTGACCAGTGATATCTCTGCATCCGTAGCTCCGATTTGGGCATATGATATGTCAAAACTCTTCGTCTCGACGAGTACATCATTTCATTCCATTGCATCATTTGCATTTGAGGTCATCTTGTTGCCAAAAATTCTGTTGGAAGGAGGCATCATGAGTTAAACTGCAGATCCGTTAGTTCAACATGCACTTTTGTCATTTTTGCCATGTTTAATCCGTGCATGATATGGCTGTGCCCCTTTGGGATGAATTGTTAAGCATGTTGTCTTCTTTCCAGAGGTGCCTTCCATGCATTTTTAGGATGTGTGTGTTGTCTTGTGCAAGCTTGCGAAGAGGGCTGCTTGAGTTTACTGAGGGACTTAGTGAAAATCACTAAGTCTGGGATATTTTAGTTCACGATGCTATATGTCCGGCTTGTTTCCTAGTGATCCGTGCCTATTTTGAGGATGATCAGTAAGAGTGATTTGTTATGCTTGTTGTGCTTAATCCATCCATGTCTTTACTTGTTATGTTGGAGCACCCTAGGTTGACTCAATCGAGCTCAACTTTTGCATAGTTGCTGTTTTGGGCAGATCGTGAACTCTTTTGCGATTTTGCCGGAGTTATTGCTAGTGATCCATGCATGCTATGCCATTGTTCTTGCCATGTCTAGCTAGCATTTTGTGCCTTCTTAATGGATATATGCTTGCCTTTCCATGACTTGTACCGTAGTAAGAGCATCGAGCTCGTTTACATGCCTCCGTGAGTTATTATTTCAGCATGTCCCAGTTTTCACTAAGTCTGAAAACTGATTGTGTTTCATCGATGTTCGTGTGCTCGGTAGTGTATTTTGTGAACCCTTTTGGCCCCAGGTCATTTTGGGTGTTTTGTTAAGCTTGTTGAGTAGCTCCATGCCATGCTCTTACTTGCCATGTTCAGGTTTTGCATCATGTTGTTTTGCTGGTCCGAAGAGAGCATCGTGGTCTGAAATTCCAGACTAGCGTTAATTTCGCTAAGTCTGAAATCTGTTTTGCTTATTCAGTTTTGCCATGCTTGTTTGAAGCCCTTAATGGATGAATTTGCCTATGCCTTAGTGCTGGTGATTTGTTAAGCTTCTTGAGTACATCACTGCCATGCAATTTGTTTTCATGTTTGGTGGCTGTAGCATGTTCATTTTGTTGCATTTAGGAGCCTACTTGCTGTAAATCGCAGATCGGTTCGTTTAGTTAATCGCTTGCCATTTCTAAACCGTAGCTCCAATTTCCATGATCTTTATATCGTTTTCAGGGGATTTCTTCCCCTCGATCCAGTGGCACACTTGGATTTCCAAGTTGAGGCCAGGTTCATGCATTTCCTGTTACATCTTGCATTTTGCATCCCGCATCGCATCCCGCATAACATATCATCCTTGCATCTTATTGGTTTCCCTTGCACATGGTTGATTGTATCCTTGTTATTTGTTTGTGTTGTTGGGTAGAGCCGGGAGACAAGTTCGCTAACGAGGAGCCCGTTGAGTTTGCTTTTGAGGATCCAGTCAATTCTGACAACTGTGCAGGCAAGATGATCACACCCTTGAAATCACTACTATCTTTGCTATGCTAGTTTGCTCGCTCTTTTGCTTTGCCAATGCTACGATGCCTACCACTTGCTTGTCAGCCTCCCAATTGCCATGATTGAGCCTCTAACCCACCTTTGTCAAAGCAAACCATTGATTGGCTATGTTACCGCTTTGCTCAAGCCCCTTCTTATAGCGTTGCTAGTTGCAGGTGAAGATTGGAGCCGTTCCTTGTTGGAACATTTATTTACTTGTTGGGATATCATTATATTGCTATGTTATATTTACTCATCTATATACTTGGTAAAGGGTGGAAGGCTCGGCCTCTCGCCTAGTGTTTTGTTTCACTCTTGCCGCCCTAGTTTCCGTCATACCGGTGTTATGTTCCCGGATTGTTGCGTCCCTTACGCGGTTGGGCTATATGGGAACCCCTTGATAGTTCGCCTTGATTAAAGGTTTTCCAGCAACGCCCAACATTGGTTTACCATTTGCCACCTACCCCTTTTCTTTTCCTTGAGTTTCCGGAGCCCGAGGGTCATCTTATTTTAACCCCCCCCCCCCCCCCCCGGGCCAGTGCTCCTCTGAGTGTTGGTCCAACTGTCAGCTGCCGGTGGCCACCAGGGGCAACCCTGGGCTGGCCTACCCGTACCTAAGACATTCTGAGTGTGCCCTGAGAAAGAGATATGTGCAGCTCCTATCGGGATTTGTCGGCGCATTCGGGCGGTGTTGCTGGACTAGTTTTGACCTGTCGAATCATCTTGTTGTACCGGGATACCGAGTCTGATCGGTGGGTCCTGGGTGGAGGTCTATTCCTTCGTTGACCGTGAGAGCTTGTTATGGGCTAAGTTGGGACCCCCCTGCAGGGATTGATCTTTCGAAAGCCGTGCCCGCGGTTATGGGCAGATGGGAATTTGTTAATGTCTGGTTGTAGATAACTTGAACCTTAAATAATTAAAATGAATCAACTGAGTGTGTTGCCGTGATGGCCTCTTCTCGGCGGAGTTCGGGAAGTGGACACGGCGTTGGAGTTATGTTTGCGTAGGCTGCTCTATTTAGTTTTCCGCTCGTGCTTTGCCTTCTCTTCTCGCTCTCCTTTGCGAATAATTTAGCCACCATATGTGCTAGTCGCTTGCTGCAGCCCCACTTACATTACCCCTGTCCTACCTATTAAGCTTAAATAGTCTTGATCGCGAAGGTGCGAGATTGCTGAGTCCTTTCTGGCTCACAGATTACTATTACACCAGATGCAGGGACCGATGATACTTCTCCGGATGGCGCGCTCGAGCTGAAGTGGGAGTACGACGAGGACTCTCAGCGATACTATGTGTCTTTTCCTGATGATCAGTAGTGGTGCCTATTCGGGGTTAGATTCAGGGCCTAGTCGCTTGTTGGGGGTTCTTTTCTATTTTGGCGCCGTAGTCGGGCCATGAGTGATTGTATGATGGATGTTATTTATGTACTTTGATGTGACGTGGCGAGTGTAAGCCAACTATAATATTTTATTCCCCCTTTATATTATATATGTCCATGGGTTGTGTAATGATTCCCGACTTGCGACATTGCTTTGCACGCGCCTATGTCTCTAAGTCGTGCCTCGACACGTGGGAGACATAGCCGCATCGAGGGCGTTACAAGTTGGTAATCAGAGCCTTCCCCGACCTTAGGAGCCCCATTGCTTGATCGTTTTTAGCAGCCGAGTTGTGTCTAGAAAAATGTTTTGAGTCCTTAGGAACTATATATCGGAGAGCTTAGGAATTCTTTTTTACTTCCCAGTCTCCTCATCGCTCTGGTAAGGCATCCTGACGTAGAGTTTTGACTCTTCTCTTCTAAAATTTCACTAAATTTTTTTTAGGATCACGCGAGTATCTTAGTTTTGTTCCGATGGCTTATGATGAGAATACTGTCTTGGTGCCTCCTGTCAAGGGTTTAGTGGAAGTGTCCCGAGGAGTTGTGCTCTGAGGTGTTGTCATCATAATTCTATCGTTGCAATTCTGGTATACTTGAGATATGTGCGCGACATCGAAAATATCCTTTATGCAGTTCGTTGGTGAGATAACCTCGACGCCACCCAGTACTGGGGCGGGAGTTCAGGAGTATCGCCATAACTTGTATAACGGATGCTTTTCGAAGGTTGAGATAGATGATTTCCGAAGATTTCTTGGTTATGTGTTGAAGGATGGATGCAGCTGGATGTAGGATTTGCTAGCTTGGGTGAGATATTATGCTTCCCCTGTATCCCCAACACCTGATTGCATAACCGGAATGTTTCGGGAATTTCATAGGTGGGAATTCAAGTAGCCTTAGGATATCTTTCCAACAGATGTGTGATATGAAATTGGGGTTCGACATCTAGTGGTTCGCCTATTCACGGTCGATTTTACAGTGGCCTCGTTGTGTCTTAAAGAGTCCTTGGCTATGCTGACTCGGGGACACTTCATATGTCATGTGCACTGCCTTGTACATGATGGTGCTATACGGTCGAGCCCGTGTAGGTCCTACCACGAACACTTCGGACGAAATTTCTATCATGTGTTTGTTCCGGCTTATTCCGCAAGCCAACCGTTGGTTTTATTTCGAGTTGTGGTGTTCGTTCTTCTTCGACGTCATATGTTGATTCGATCCCTCGTTGATGTACCTATTCTACCTAATTTTTCGTGGCTTCGCAATTTAGGAATATGTGACCACTTCAAGGGAAGTGCATTCGTTCATTTTGTTCGGATGTGAAGACTTATGTTGCAATTTTCATTCCGTTGGATTCACCTTCTATATTTCTCTATTTGTGTGCTAATGGTGGTCAACCTCTTCAGGATGGCTCCCGCTAAGAGCACCAGTTAGAACCAGAATCAAGATCCTCCGCCACCTCCGCCTCCTCCGGAAGCATGGCAGGCTGTGATGGCTGCTACTAATGCAAATACTCAGCTGATCATGCAAATCATCCAAGAGCGAAATCAAAGCAGTCAAGCGAATCAAGGCAACAACCAGAACCAGTTTGCAACTCTGAATCAGTTCCTCGCAAATGGTCCAAAGATGTTCAGTAACTGCGTTGAGGCTACCGATGCTGATGATTGGTTAGTCGATCTGGGCAAGCATTTTGAATGTAGCAACGTGAGACCTAAAGATTTCGTCAAGTTCGCGTCTTTCCAGCTCAAGGATCAGGCCGCAGAGTGGTTTCAGCAGTACCAGGATTCCAGAGGTGGACGTTTGATCACTTGGGATGATTTCCGTCGTGATTTCCGCGCTCATCACATTCCTCAAAGTGTGACTGAAAGCAAACGTGAAGAATTCCGCAATCTGAAGCAAGGCTCTTTGTCTGTCTATGACTACAACAAGTTGTTCCAGAAGCTCGCCCGTTTTGCCAAGCAGGATGTTCCTGATGAGAAGAGCATGATCTATCAGTTCAGGGGTGGTCTTCGTGAAGAAATTCAGCTCGCTCTTGTCCTCTTCGAGCCGCTGAGATACGATGAGTTCTACAACATGGCACTGAAGAAAGAGGCTTCTCAGCTCAGGTGTGATGCTTCCAGGAAGCGGGTCCGAGACACTACGTCTTCTTCCTCTATGCAAGTGGCCAAGCAGCAGAAGTATTGGCTTCCTCCTCCTCCGTTCCGTCAGCCGTATCAGCAGAAGAGCAAAGGTGGCAGTGGTTCATCCCACCCACCCAACCCAGGCTTTCAGAACAAGACTTCGTCTCAAGCTTCAAGATCGAGTGCTCCGTACCACCGTCCGCTCTCAGAGGTCACGTGCAACAAGTGCCAACAGAAGGGTCACTATGCCAACAAGTGTTTCAACCAGAGGCGTCTTCCTCCTCCTCCTCATGTCAGATCGGCAAGTACAGCTGTGGTCAAGCATAATCCCAAGTCCGCCAAGGTCAACTTGATGAACGCAGCTCAGGCAGAGGATTCTTCAGATGTCATCATGGGTAACCTTCCTGTTAATGATATTCCTGCAAAAGTTCTTTTTGACACAGGTGCATCGCATTCTTTCATTTCAAGGCCATTTACATCTAGGCATGGTTTGGCTCAGCAAATTCTGCCTAGTCCATTAGCAGTCGTCTCTCCTGGTAAACGCATGCAGGCTAACTCCATTGCTCCGGATATTTCTATCAAGTTGGGTGATTTCAAGTTCTTGGCTTTTCCAACGGTTCTTGGCAATTCTGACATCGATCTTATTCTTGGGATGAACTGGCTCTCTAAACATAAAGCTCAACTGGATTGTGCAGCCAAGCAGATTCAACTGACTCATTCTTCTGAAGATGTCATTGTCTTTGCTGCTCGGGATAATACCATCCGATTATTCTCTCTCAATGAAAAGGGTGAATTGGATGCTATTTCGCAGATTCCGGTTGTTTGTGAGTATCAAGATGTCTTCCCGGAAGAACTCCCAGGCATGCCTCCAAACTGGCCGGTTGAATTTGTTATTGAACTTGAGCCCGGTACGGAACCGGTGTGCAAACGGCCTTACAAGCTCGGCCCCGAAGAGTTGAAGGAGTTGAAGAAACAACTCGATGTGCAAGAAAGAATGGGTCTCATTCAGCCTAGTACTTCTCCATGGGGTTGTGGTGTTCTTTTTGTGAAGAAGAAGGATGGAACGGAACGACTTTGTGTTGATTATCGTCCATTGAACAAGAAGACCATCAAGAACAAATATCCACTTCCCAACATTAATGAGCTATTCAAACAACTCAAGGGTGCCCAAGTATTCTCCAAGCTTGATCTCCGTATGGGTTATCATCAAATTCGCATTCGTGAACAAGATATTTCAAAGACGGCGTTCAGAACAAGCTATGGGTCATATGAATACACTGTTATGTCTTTTGGCTTCGCCAATGCTCCTCCGACGTTCTCTCGCATGATGAACTTCATCTTCAACCACTACACCAACGACTTTGTTTTGGTCTATCTCGACGACATCCTGGTTTTCTCGAAGAACAAGGAAGATCATGCCAAACACTTGCGTTTGGTTCTTGACAAGCTAAGGGAACATCAATTCTACGCCAAGTTCTCCAAGTGTGAGTTTTGGCTCGATGAGGTTCTTTATCTTGGCCATATTATCTCTGCCAAGGGCATTTCCGTGGATCCTGAGAGGGTGTCTGCAATTGTTAATTGGGAACCTCCTCAGAATGTGAAGCAACTCCGTAGCTTCCTCGGTCTTGCAAGTTATTGCCGAAGATTCGTTGAAAACTTCTCCAAGATCGCGAAGCCTCTCTCAAATCTTCTTCAGAAGCACGTCAAGTACGTTTGGTCTCCGGAGTGTGACATCGCTTTCAACGCTTTGAAAGAGAAATTGATCACTGCTGCAGTTCTAACTCCGCCCGATGAAACCAAGCCGTACGAGGTCTTTTGTGATGCCTCTCTCCAAGGTCTCGATGCAGTACTGATGCAAGAGAAGAAAGTTGTTGCTTATACCTCTTGCCAGTTGAAGCCTAATGAGAAGAACTACCCCACTCATGATCTCGAGTTGGCGGCAGTTGTGCATGCATTGTTGACTTGGAGACATCTTCTCTTGGGAAGGAAAGTGGACATCTTCACTGATCACAAGAGTCTCAAGTACATCTTCACTCAGCCTAATCTCAACCACAGGCAGACTCGATGGGTCGAGATGATTCAAGAGTACAATCCGAGAATCGAGTATACTCCAGGCAAGGCTAATGTGATTGCTGACGCTTTGAGCAGAAAAGCATATTGCATGAGTCTGATTCTCAAGCCTTATCAACCCGAGCTTTCTGAAGCTTTCCGCAAACTTAATCTACAAGTTGTTCCTCAAGGTTTCCTCGCCAACCTTCAAGTTTCTCCTACCTTGGAAGATCAGATTCGCCAAGCCCAGCTTCTTGATGCTATGGTGAAAAAGGTGAAGATTGGTATTGCAAAGAGTCAGTCCAAGTACAAGTGCTACCGACTTGATGACAAGGACACTCTCTTCTTCGAGGATCGAATTGTTGTGCCCAAAGGTGAACTTCGTAAAGTGATCATGAATGAGGCTCACAACTCTCTCCTCTCCATCCACCCTGGGAGCACGAAGATGTATCAAGATCTCAAGCAAACTTATTGGTGGACTCGAATGAAGCGCGAGATCGCTCAATTCGTGAATGAATGTGATGTCTGCAGAAGAGTGAAAGCAGAACACCAAAGGCCAGCAGGTCTCCTCCAACCTCTCGCCATTCCAGAATGGAAGTTCGACCACATTGAAATGGACTTCGTGACTGGGTTTCCTAAGTCCAAGCGTGGCAATGATGCTATATTCGTTGTCATCGACAAGCTGACCAAAGTGGCTCATTTCCTGCCTATCAAAGAGTCAATCACTGCAGCTCAATTGGCGGAGCTCTACACCTCTCATATTGTCTCTCTGCACAGTATTCCTCAAGTGATATCTTCAGACCGTGGCAGCATCTTTACCTCCAAGTTCTGGGACTCTTTTCAAAAGGCCATGGGCACCAGCATTCGCTTCAGCACTGCTTTCCATCCTCAAACAAGCGGTCAAGTCGAGCGTGTCAACCAGATTCTTGAAGATATGCTTAGGGCTTGTGTTATCTCCTTCGGCATGAAGTGGGAGGATTGTCTTCCTTATGCTGAATTCTCGTACAACAACAGTTTTCAAGCAAGTTCCGGCAAGGCCCCGTTTGAAATTCTGTATGGTAGGAAGTGCCGTACACCTCTCAACTGGTCTGAAACCGGTGAACGTCAGCTGCTGGGTAATGAACTTATCACAGAGGCAGAAGAAATGTGCAAGGTCATTCGTGATAACCTCAAAGCAGCCCAATCTCGTCAGAAGAGCTACTATGTCAGCAAGCACCGTGATTTGGCTTTCGAGATCGGAGATCATGTCTACCTCTGCATCTCTCCTATGAAAGGGACTCGTCGCTTCGGTATCAAAGGAAAGCTTTCCCCCAGATACGTCGGGCCTTTCAAGATCGTCAGCAAGAGAGGCGACCTCGCCTATCAACTCGAGCTTCCTGCAACCTTTGCCAATGTTCATGATGTGTTCCACGTCTCGCAACTCAGAAAGTGCTTCAAGACGCCTGAGCGCACCGTCAACTTCGAGGACATTGAGCTCCAAGAAGATCTCTCCTACCGTGAGCACCCAATTGCAATCCTTGAAGAGACTGAACGCAAAACTCGCAACAAGTCAATCAAGTTTCTCAAAGTCAAGTGGTCACACCATTCCGACCGTGAAGCTACCTGGGAACGCGAGGATCACCTCCGTTCTGAGTACCCGGAGTTCTTTCAGTCCTAGATCTCCGGACGAGATCTTTTCGTAGTGGTGGAGTGTTGTAACGCACCATATGTAACCTTCCTGAATTGTACTCTAACTCATGCCGTTTCCGGCATTAATTTATACTTAATTCTCGGGTTCGGGTCTTTGTGTCCGTGTGTTGTTTTTGTTTTCGTGCATCTCATATCATGTCGTCACGTGCATTGCATTCGCATACATGTTCATCTCATGCATTCGAGCATTTTCCCCGTTGTCCGTTTTGCATTCCGGCGTTTCGTTCTCCTCCGGTGGCCCTTTCTAGCTTTCTTTCGTGTGTGGGGATTAAACATTTCCGGATTGGGCCGAGACTTGCCATGCGGCCTTGGTTTACTACCGATAGACCGCCTGTCAAGTTTCGGGTCATTTGGACTTCGTTTGATACTCCAACGGTTAACCGAGGGACCGAAAAGGCCTCGTGTGTGTGCAGCCCAACACCCCCTCCATTTTGGCCCAAAACCCACCAAACTCAGCTCCATCGTCTCGGTCGTTCGATCACGATCGTGTGGCCAAAAACTGCACCTCATTTGGACTCTCCTAGCTCCCTCTAGGTCTATAAATAGACCCCCCCCCCGTTTTTCGGATCTCTTCCTCCCCCCGAAACCCTAAAACACCTCCGCGGCGCGCCGGACAGGATCTCGCCGCCGCCCGCAGCCAATCGGGACACGCCACGTGGTGCCCCCGCCTCCTCACCGCCGCCGGCCCGCCTGGCCCATCTCGGGCCCTCCTCCTCGCCGCTCGGGCCCGAGGGAGCGCGCCGCCCCCGCGCCTCTCTTCTGCACGCCCGCGCCGCCGCGCCGGCCTCCCGCTCCGGCGACCTTCGCCACCGGCCTCCTCCTCGCCGGGCGCCACCGGAGCCGAGCTCCCCGCCGCCCGCGCCGCCCCGGGCCTCGGCGCCCGTGCCCGCCGCCGCCTCCTCGCCGTCCGGAACGTCCGACCACCGGACTCGTCGCCGGCCCGCCTCGCCGTCGCCGGATCCGGCCGCCGCGCCATTCCCGGCGTCGTCCTGCTACAGTGCCGCGCCGCGTGCTACAGTGAAACCCTAGATCTGGGATTTTGACGGTTGACTTTTCCCTCTCCCTCTTAATCTTTCATGCCATGTTTGACCAGTGATATCTCCGCATCCGTAGCTCCGATTTGAGCATATGATATGTCAAAAATCTTCGTCTCGACGAGTACATCATTTCATTCCATTGCATCATTTGCATTTGAGGTCATCTTGTTGCCCAAAATGCTGTTGGAAGGAGGCATCATGAGTTAAATTACAGATCCGTTAGTTCAACATGCACTTTTGTCATATTTGCCATGTTTAATCCATGCATGATATGCTTGTGCCCTTTTGGGATGAATTGTTAAGCATGTTGTCTTCTTTCCATAGGTGCCTTCCATGCATTTTTAGGATGTGTGTGTTGTCTTGTGCAAGCTTGCGAAGAGGGCTGCTTGAGTTTACTGATTTCAGGGACTTAGTGAAAATCACTAAGTCTGGGATATTTTAGTTCACGATGCTATATGTCCGGCTTGTTTCCTAGTGATCCGTGCCTATTTTGAGGATGATCAGTAAGAGTGATTTGTTATGCTTGTTGTGCATAATCCATCCATGTATTTACTTATTATGTTGGAGGACCCTAGGTTGACTCAATCGAGCTCAACTTTTGCATAGTTGCTGTTTTGGGCAGATCGTGAACTCTTTTGCGATTTTGCCGGAGTTATTGCTAGTGATCCATGCATGCTATGCCATTGTTCTTGCCATGTCTAGCTAGCATTTTGTGCCTTCTTAATGGATATATGCTTGCCTTGCCATGACTTGCACGTAGTGAGAGCATCGAGCTCGTTTACATGCCTCCGTGAGTTATTATTTCAGCATGTCTCAGTTTTCACTAAGTCTGAAAACTGATTGTGTTTCATCGATGTTCGTGTGCTCGGTAGTGTATTTTGTGAACCCTTTTGGCCCCAGGTCATTTTGGGTGTTTTGTTAATCTTGTTGAGTAGCTCCATGCCATGCTCTTACTTGCCATGTTCAGGTTTTGCATCATGTTGTTTTTCTGCTCCGAAGAGAGCATCGTGGTCTGAAATTCCAGACTAGCGTTAATTTCGCTAAGTCTGAAATCTGTTTTGCTTATTCAGTTTTGCCATACTTGTTTGAAGCCCTTAGTGGATGAATTTGCCTATGCCTTATTCCTGGTGATTTGTTAAGCTTCTTGAGTACATCACTGCCATGCAATTTGTTTTCATGTTTGGTTGCTGTAGCATGTTCATTTTGTTGCATTTAGGAGCCTACTTGCTGTAAATCGCAGATCGGTTCGTTTAGTTAATCGCTTGCCATTTCTAAACCGTAGCTCCAATTGCCATGATCTTTATATCGTTTTCAGGGGATTTTTTCCCCTCTATCTAGTGGCACACTTGGATTTCCAAGTTGAGGCCAGGTTCATGCATTTCCTGTTACATCTTGCATTTTGCATCCCGCATCGCATCCCGCATAGCATATCATCCTTGCATCTTATTGGTTGCCCTTGCACGTGGTTGATTGTATCCTTGTTGCTTGTTTGTGTTGTTGAGTAGAGCCGGGAGACGAGTTCGCTAACGAGGAGCCCGTTGAGTTTGCTTTTGAGGATCCAGTCAATTCTGACAACTGTGCAGGCAAGATGATCACACCCTTGAAATCACTACTATCTTTGCTATGCTAGTTTGCTCGCTCTTTTGCTTTGCCAATGCTATGATGCCTACCACTTGCTTGTCAGCCTCCCAATTGCCATGATTGAGCCTCTAACCCACCTTTGTCCTAGCAAACCATTGATTGGCTATGTTACCGCTTTGCTCAAGCCCCTTCTTATAGCGTTGCTAGTTGTAGGTGAAGATTGGAGTCGTTCCTTGTTGGAACATTTATTTACTTGTTGGGATATCATTATATTGCTATGTTATCTTTACTCATCTATATACTTGGTAAAGGGTGGAAGGCTCGGCCTCTCGCCTAGTGTTTTGTTCCACTCTTGCCGCCCTAGTTTCCGTCATACCGGTGTTATGTTCCCGGATTGTTGCGTCCCTTACGCGGTTGGGCTATATGGGAACCCCTTGATAGTTCGCCTTGATTAAAGCTTTTCCAGCAATGCCCAACATTGGTTTTACCATTTCCACCTACCCCTTTTCTTTCCCTTGGGTGTCCGGAGCCCGAGGGTCATCTTATTTTAACCCCCCCGGGCCAGTGCTCCTCTGAGTGTTGGTCCAACTGTCAGCTGCCGGTGGCCACCAGGGGCAACCCTGGGCTGGCCTACCCGTACCTAAGACAATCTGAGTGTGCCCTGAGAAAGAGATATGTGCAGCTCCTATCGGGATTTGTCGGCGCATTCGGGCGGTGTTGCTGGACTAGTTTTGACCTGTCGAATCATCTTGTTGTACCGGGATACCGAGTCTGATCGGTGGGTCCTGGGTGGAGGTCTATTCCTTCGTTGACTTTGAGAGCTTGTTATGGGCTAAGTTGGGACCCCCCTGCAGGGATTGATCTTTTGAAAGCCGTGCCCGCGGTTATGGGCAGATGGGAATTTGTTAATGTCCGGTTGTAGATAACTTGAACCTTAAATAATTAAAATGAATCAACTGAGTGTGTTGCCGTGATGGCCTCTTCTCGGCGGAGTCCGGGAAGTGGACACGGCGTTGGAGTTATGTTTGCGTAGGCTACTCTATTTAGTTTTCCGCTCATGCTTTGCCTTCTCTTCTCGCTCTCCTTTGCGAATAATTTAGCCACCATATGTGCTAGTCGCTTGCTGCAGCCCCACTTACATTACCCCTGTCCTACCTATTAAGCTTAAATAGTCTTGATCGCGAGGGTGCGAGATTGCTGAGTCCTTTGTGGCTCATAGATTACTATTACACCAGATGCAGGGACCGATGATACTTCTCCGGATGGCGCGCTCGAGCTGAAGTGGGAGTACGACGAGGACTCTCAGCGATACTATGTGTCTTTTCCTAATGATCAGTAGTGGTGCCTATTCGGGGTTAGATTCAGGGCCTAGTCGCTTGTTGGGGGTTCTTTTCTATTTTGGCGCCGTAGTCGGGCCATGAGTGATTGTATGATGGATGTTATTTATGTACGTTGATGTGACTAGGCGAGTGTAAGCCAACTATGATATTTTATTGCCCCTTTATATTATATATGTACATGGGTTGTGTAATGATTCCCGACTTGCGACATTGCTTTCCATGCGCCTATGACTCTAAGTCGTGCCTCGACACGTGGGAGACATAGCCGCATCAAGAGCGTTACAATACACAAGAGAGAAAATGTAAGGAACTGAACATATGACATACCCTTCATCAATTCTTAAATAAAAAACTAAAGTTCAGTTTTTCTCATTGGCTCATAGTCTTCTCTTCAATCCTTGCTTCTCACAAAGAGTTTTCCTCTCCCTCCAATGCAATGAACATCAAGTGCATACTCCATAGAGAGAGAATATTAACAACTGTACATATGCCATGTCCTTCATCAATTCTTAAAAAAAACTGAAAAAATGAAGCTCTTCTCATTGGCTCATAGCCATCTCTTCAATCCTTGCTTCTCACACAGTGTTTTCAGATTCACAAATAACCAAATAAGGAGGCAACCAACAACATATAGTAGCACATAGCAACAGCACATAGTAGTAGCACAAGCAGCAGCCAGGCCTGGGAGCAGCAGAACCAACAACAAACACATCTACCAACACAAAATCGAAGGGAGGGGGAGGAGGAAGGAGCTCACTTGCCTGAAGAGACAAGAACGACCTGAGGAGGAGGCTGAAGACGATGGCGACGGCGCCATGGACAATCGAGCCTGCACTTGTTGGGAGGAGATGAGGAGAGGTGGCCGCCAAGCCACCATGCTGCCTCTTCGATGACAACCTCCTCCTCGCTAACACTGAACAAAAAAATAGGAAGCCATGAATTAGGAGATGAGCTCAGGTTACCATGCAAAGATGAGTAAACAGTGAAGAAAAATCTCACCTGTGACGAGTGATGGGACTCTGCAGGTAGCCGCCAGGGCTGGAGCTTAGCCGGGTGGGTTCCTCTGCGGCTTTGCTGCCCTCACTATAGCAGCCGCTCCTACTCTCCTGACGGAGATATGAGCCCGATCCAGAATCATTGCGCGCGGCGCCGGATGCCGGCGACCTGCGCCTGATCCGCTGGATGCAGGGGCTGGATCGAACGTGGTGGAGCACCCGCTGCTGCACCTCGAGCACCAGGGAAGAGGGCCGAGTGAGAAGGCGGCGGTGCGAGAGGAGTAGGGGAGGCGAGACGGGGCAGAGTGGGGTGGGGCTCGAGGAGGAAGAGGGTTGGTCCTGGTGCGCTAGGTTTTCGAGAGAGAATTGGTCATGGCTCTCCTCGCCGCTCCTCTAGTCCAACCCGTCTACTCAACACACTGAAATGTGGGCTCAAATGGTAACCGTGACCACCAATGCAGCAGGGTAGATATCAGCTAGGTAGACCAGCAGGAATCCACCTCCTCACGTGGCCCTCGGCCAATCAAGAGCAGCCCACCCTCACCCAAATGTTCACGTGCCTTCACAAAAACCCACCCTCTGCTCGCTGGCCCCCGCAGCCTCACGACCCCACTCGTCATCCTCTCTTGAAACGGTCATGAATGTGGAAAACAGTGGACGGTTGACCAGCCGCCAGTAGCCAAAAAATCACTGTAGTTAATCGATCGGGTGGTTACAAATGCACAGCGCGCGCAATGCCTCCAGAATGGCGGGTAGTCGAGCGGGCTTTATATGTTAGATATATACCCTCCTCCGTTTTCGGATCTCTCCCTCTCCCCGAAACCCTAGTTCCAAAAAAAACAGATCTCAGCGCCGACGGACATGTCCGGACCCTAGCCGGACACGTCCGCCGCGCCCCCTCGCCCACTCATGCGCCGCCACGTGGCGGGCGGACCACATCGTCGCGCCGCCACCCGCGCGCGAGGCCCGTCCGGCCCGCTCGGGGCCCCCGCGGCCCAAGCTCTCCCGCACGGCGCCCGAATCATTCCGCCGCCGCCCGCCGTCTTCCCCGGTGGCCGCGCCACCGCAAGCACCATCGCCGGCGACCGCCGCCACCGGACCTCGCCCCGCCGCCACCAGCCCTCGCCGGCGCCCACACCAGGGAGAGGAGCTCCCGGCTCCGACGACCGCCCGCCGCGCCGCTTCCTCCTCGCCGTCCGGCCACTTCCTCTTCGGCCGCCGCCGTCAGCTACAGGAATCTCGGCGAGATCCGCCGCCGTCTCAGGAAACGCGCCAGATCCGATCTGGATTGAGGGGTTGACCTAATTTTCCCTCTCCCCCTAGTTTTTTATGCTATCTTCGACTGATCATATCTCCGCATCCGTAGCTCCGTTTTGGACATATGATATATTAAAATCTTCGTCTCGACAAGTACATTATTTCATTCCATTGCATCATTTGCATTTGAGTACATCTTGATGCCCAAAATGCTGTTAGAAGGAGGCATCGTGAGTTAAATTGCAGATCCATTAGCTCATCATAGACTTTTGTCATGTTTGCCATGATTATTGTGTGCATGATATGCCTGTGAGTCTTTGGGATGAATTGTTAAGCATTTTGTCTTCTTTCCAGAGGTGCCACCCATGCATTTTTAGGATGTGTGTGGTGACTTGTCCAAGCTTGCAAAGAGAGGCACCTGAGAATTCTGTTTTCAGGGACTTAGTGATTTTCACTAAGTCTGGGATATTTTAGTTCATGATGCCATATGTTCAGCTTGTTTCCTAGTGATCCGTGCCTCTTCTGAGGATGATCAGTAAGGGAGTTTTGATATTTATGTTATGCTCTATCCATCCATGTCTTTGTTTGCATATGTGGAGTGCTCTAGCTTGATTCAATCGAGCTCAACTTTTGCATCGTTGTGTATCTGGGCAGATCGTCAACTTGTTTGCGATTTTGCCGATGCTATTGTTAGTGATCCATGCATGCTATGCCATTGTTCTTGCCATGTCTGGCTAGCATTTTGTGCCTTCTTTATGGATATATGCTTGCCTTGCTATGACTTGCAACATGGTGAGTGCATCAAGCTCATTTACATGCCTTCGTGAGCTATAATTTCAGCATGTCTCAGTTTTCACTAAGTCTGAAAACTGATTGTGTTTCATCTTTGTTCGTGTGCTCGTTAGAGTATTTTGTGAACCCTTTTGGCCCCAGGTCACTTTGGGTGTTTTGTTAAGCTTGTTGAGTAGCTCCATGCCATGCTCTTACTTGTCATAATCAGGTTGTGTATCATGTTGATTTGCTGCTCCGAAGAGAGCTTCGTGGTCTGAAATTTCAGACTAGTGTTAATTTCACTAAGTCTGAAATCTGTTTTGCTCATTCGTTTTTTCCATACTTGTTTGAACCTCATAATGGATGAATTTGGCTATGGCTCAGTGCTAGTGATTTGTTAAGCATCTTGTGTACATCCCTGCCGTGTATTTTGTTTTCATGTTTGGTGGCTGTAGCATGTTCATTTCGTTGCATTTAGGAGCCTACTTGCTGTAAATCGCAGATCGGTTCATTTCGTAAAACGCTTGGCATTTCCAAACCGTAGCTCCGATTCCTATGATTTTTATATCGTTTTCAGGTGATTTCATCCCCTCTATCCAGTGGCACACTTGGTTTTCCATGTTGAGGCCAGGTTCATGCATTTCCTGTCACGTCTTGCATTTTTGCATCCCGCATCGCATCCCGCCTAGCATACCATCTTTGTATATTATTGGTTGCCCTTGCACGTGGTTGATTGTATCCTTGTTGCTTGTTTGTGTTGTTGGGTAGAGCCGGGAGACGAGTTCGCTAACGAGGAGCCCGTTGAGTTTGCTTTTGAGGATCCAGTCAACTCTGACAATTGTGCAGCCTATCGGAAGTTTAGACAATCTGAGTGTGCCCTGAGAAAGAGATATCTGCAGCTCCTATCGGGATTTGTCGGCACTTTTGGGCGGTGTTGCTGGACTTGTTTTTACCTGTCGAATCATCTTGTTGTACCGAGATACCGAGTCTGATCGGTGTGTCTTGGGTGGAGGTCTATTCCTTCATTGACCATGAGAGCTTGTTATGGGCTAAGTTGGGACCCCCTTGCAAGGATTGATCTTTCGAAAGCCGTGCCTGCGGTTAAGGGCAGATGGGAATTTGTTAATGTCCGGTTGTGGATAACTTGAACCTTAATTAATTAAAATGAATCAACTGAGTGTGTTGCCGTGATGGCCTCTTCTCGGCGGAGTCCGGGAAGTGGACACGGTGTTGGAGTTATGTTTGCGCAGGTTGCTCTCTAGTTTCTCGCTCGTGCTTTGCCTCCTCTTCTCGCTCTCTTTTGCGAATAAGTTAGCCACCATATATGCTAGTCGCTTGCTGCAGCTCCACTTACATTACCCCTTTCCTACCTATTAAGCTTAAATAGTCTTAATCGCGAGGGTGCGAGATTGCGCGCTTGAGCTCAAGTGGGAGTATGACGAGGACTCTCAGCGTTACTACGTGTCTTTTCCTGATAATCAGTAGTGGTGCCCAGTCGGGTTAGATTCAGGGCCTTGTCGCATGTTGGGGTCTTTTATATTTTGGCGCCGTAGTCGGGCCATGAGTGACTTGTATGATGGATGTTATTTATGTACTTTGATATGACGTGGCGAGTGTAAGCCAACTATGTTCCTCCCCTTTATATTATTTATGTACATGTGATGTGTGATGATTTCCCGACTTGCGACATTGCTTTCAATGCGGTTATGCCTCTAAGTCGTGCCTCGACACGTGGGAGATATAGCCGCATCGGGGGCGTTACATAGTGCTTGTCTAAGTGTTGGTCCAACCCAGAGCACCGTGCGGGGCCGTCCCTTGGCAACTTGGGTTATGTTGGCTTCCGTACGCTTAGCTTATCCGGTGTGCCCTGAGAACGAGATATGTGCAGCTCCTATCGGGATTTGTCGGCACAGCGGGTGGTCTTGCTGGACTTGTTTTACCATTGTCGAAGATGTGTTGTAACCGGGATGCCGAGTCTGATCGGATTGTCTTGGGAGAAGGAATATCCTTCGTTGACCGTGAGAGCTTGTGATGGGCTAAGTTGGGACACCCCTGCAGGGATTTGAACTTTCGAAAGCCGTGCCCGCGGTTATGGGCATATGGGAATTTGTTAATGTCCGGTTGTAGAAAACCTAAAGTTTATCTTATTTAAAATGCATCAACTGTGTGTGTTACCGTGATGGTCTCTTCTCGGCGGGGTCCGCGAAGTGAACATGGTGTTGGAGTTATGCTTGACGTAGGTTGTTCTAGGATCACTTCTTGATCATAGTTGTTCGACCGTGCTTTGCCTTCTCTTCTCGCTCTCATTTGCATATGTTAGCCACCATATATGCTAGTCGCTTGCTGCAGCTCCACATCATACCTTTTTCCTACCTGTAAGCTTAAATCGTCTTGATCGCGAGAGTGTGAGATTGCTGAGTCCCCGTGACTCACAGATACTTCCAAAACCAGTTTGCAGGTGCCGATGATATCATGTAGGTGACGCAACCGAGCTCAAGGAGGAGCTCGATGAAGATCGTGTTCGTTATGTTGTTCCATTTCCAGTTGATCAGTAGTGGAGCCCAGTTGGGATGATCGGGGATCTGTGTAGCATTTGGGGTAGTCTTCTTTTATTTTGGTTTTGTAGTCGGACCTTGTGTGTATCTGGTTGATGTAATGTTATATTCATGTATTGTGTGAAGTGGTGATTGTAAGCCAACTATGTATCTCTTTCCCTTATGTATTACATGGGATGTGTGAAGATTACCTCACTTGCGACATTGCTTTCAATGCTGTTATGCCTCCAAGTCGTGCTTCTACACGTGGGAGATATAGCCGCATCGAGGGCGTTACAAGTTGGTATTCAGAGCCTTCCCCGACCTTAGGAGCCCCCCTGCTTGATCGAATTAGCTGACGAGTTGAGTCTAGAAAAATGTTTTGAGTCATTTAGGAATTATATATCGGAGAGTTTAGGAATTCTTTTTACTTCCCAGTCCCTTCATCGCTCTGGTAAGGCATCGTGACGTAGAGTTTTGACTCTTCTCTTCTCAAATTTCACAAAAAAAATTTAGGTTCACGCGGGTATCTTGGAATTGTTTCGATCGATTTGTGACGAGAACATTGTTCTTGGTGCCTCCTATCATTTAGGGGTTGTGGTAGTGTCCTGGGGAGTTGAGCTCCGAGGTGTTGTCGTCACAATATTATCGTTGCTGTTCTGGAATACCTGAGTTTCGCCGACATCAAAAATCTCTTTTATGCAGTTGTTGGTGAGATAACCTCGACGCCACCCAGTACTGGAACGGGAGTTCGGGAGTATTGCCATAACTCGTATAACGGATGCTTTTCGAAGGTTCAGGTAAATGATTTCCGAAGGTTTCTTGGTTATGTGTTGAAGGATGGATACAGCTGGATGTAGGATTTGTGAGTTTTGGGTGAGATATTATGCTTCCCCTGTATCCCCAACACCTGATTGCATAACTGGAAAATTTCGGGAGTTTATAAGTGGGAATTCAAGTAGCTCTTAGATATCTTTCTGACAGATGTATCATATGAAATTGGGGTTCGACGTCTAGTGGTCCGCCTATTCACGGTTGGTTTTACAGTGGTCTCGTTGTGTCTTAAAGAGTCCTTGGCTATGCCGGCTCGGGGACGCTTCGTATGTCATGTGCACTGCCTTGTACATGATGATGTTGTACGATCGAGCCCGTGTAGGCCCCACCACGAAAACTTGGGACGAAATCTCTATCATATGTTTGTTCCGGCTTATTTTGCAAGCCAATTCTTTGTTTTTGGTTTCAGTTGTGGTATTCGAGTTGCTTCAATCTCAAGCGTTGATTCCATACCTTTCCTAAATGGTGTTTTCATACTCTTGTGTAAATATCAATCCTTCTTGATAATTGAGATTGTCATGTCAATCATTTTCATCCGGTGTGTCTCTCTTCAAGTGGATCCGATCATTTCAACATTCGGAAGATCAATTATCAGTTTTTCTCAATGGTGTTTGCTTCATCCGTTCCAAGTTGTCTTTGTTTTCCCACCCTCCCATCCTTGTTTCTTCAAGGACTCATATTTCTTAATCAAGTATCCACTTTATTCATGTGAAGTCTCTCCATTCGTTTTATTCAATATTCTTATCTGGTGATTCTCAGGAAGATACTAACGGAGCTTCAAGTTATCATTCTTTGTTTCTTTTCTTCTCCGGTGGATTTAATGCAAGCTTTCGGTGTTGATCATATCTTTTTCATTGTTCCATGTGCTTTCCATGTTGGAAGTCCTTACCGAAGACTCTCTTAATCTTTCACTCTTCGCTATTCATTTGTTCCGGAGTGCTCAAGATATCTCGAAGTTTCATGTTTTCCACTCTGCTTTTGTTCAAACTCTTTCGAGGTTGTTATCTCATTCAAGCCTTTTAAATCAACCGGCGCAATCTCTTTTTTTAATTGTTCTACGGTGTTTCTTTTCAGTGAGCCCTAACCCACAGGTCTTTTCCCCAGGATCTTACTTGACTCTTCTAATTTCCAGAGTTATTCTCATATTCATCTCAAAGTTTGACGTAAGAATGATTTATCATCAGTCAAATGCTTTTCTCCAAGATCGGTTAAATTCTTTTCATCATTGGCTGAACCTTTTCCATTCTTCATTCCGGAGTGCCTCAACAATTCTTGGTGGTGTTTCTCGTCGTCATTCTCGGATTTTGAAGACCGAAGAAGAGTTTTTTCCTCCATATCTTATCCGTTCTCTCAGAGATTCATGATACTAGTTTGAGGCCATCCTCTCATAATTGGTTTTGATTGTGGAAATTCTTTTCATCCTTCGAGAGAAATTCAAGAGTATTTTCTGTTTTATTCTCGGAAGCCCATCATTTCAGAAGATTTATTCATTCTCTGCTTTCAGCTATCATTCTCCAAATCTTACCGGTGCATTGTTCAAATATCCTATAATCAGTTCATGATCTCTTGTATCTAAACTCTCTCATGTATCTTCGTTATTTTGCTAATTCTTACCGGTGATTCATCCCTTTAATTCATTCGTTGTTTCAATCCTACCGGTGGTTCGTTGAAGATTTTTCCAAGTTGGTGCTATATCTATCTTAATACTTTCTACGAGAATAAGTAGTATGCCAAATCCATTGTTGGTCATCAATTTAATTGGTGAAGGATAAGCATAATGTAATTCTCATTCTTGTTTCATTGAGTGAATTTAATTCTTTATTCCGGAGGCTCATCAAATTCTTGATTTTCTTTCGTTCATCCTTTTCTTTCTTGGAGTACCAAGCTCTAATTATCACGGAGATCCATCTAAATGATTACAAGGTTTCACCTTATGTTTTCAACTTCTCTTTCCTTTCGTGTGATCATCCTTTTGTTTAACGGAGTTCTTCATGGAGGTTCTACATGATGGTTCATAAAGGATTTAATTCCTTCTCGAAGTTTTCATCGAGATTCTTTTCTAAGGAGCTCAAGTATTCTTCATCTTGCAATCTGGAGTGCAATTCATTTTACCTTATCTTTTGAGGTGGTGTTATGTCATAACTGACAATTTCTATTCGTGTTTCATGTTTCACAAGTTGTCTGGAATGAGGTATTTAAACACATCAATCTCTTAATTGGAATTATCTCTGTCGGTGGGAACGACACCTATGGGATCACAAGAATCCCTACTACGGTTGCGGGGCGCGGGGTCATGAGAAGAGCGGATCAAACAGATAGCACACGATTCGTTTATCCAGGATCGGGCCGCGGGGATCCGTAAAACCCAACTCCTGCTTTGGTGGATTGTATATCTGTGTTCTTGAGCTAGCTATGGGGCATGAGGAGCTCCAAAAAGCCGAATCCTCCTCCTGGTCGCCTCGGGCCTCCTTTTATAGGAAAGGGGTTGCCACAGTGGCACACAGGAGGTGGAAAGGGAACAATGATGTGAGGTTATCCCTCGCATTACATGACAAGGCGCATTTAATGTGTCTTGCCCAGGTAGTCCTTGCTTTATCGGGGATGGGGGAGAGCCCTATCTCGTCCGTCGCCGCTCCCTCTTGCGTCGACACGCGCCCTGGCCAGCGGCACCCGCGGTGCCATGTAGGCAGGCAGGCAGCTAAGGTGGCGCAGTGGTGGGTCTCCACAAAGATCTCCATGCCGCCACGCAGGTGCCTGCCCAGCTGGTTGGTCGGCAGCTGCATGCGAACGGCGGTGGAGGTTTGACTAGCGTGGGCCTGATGGTGGCCATACGGGTGTTCTTGGCAAGGGCCTTGCCGGGGCCCCGGCAACGGTCTTGCCGTGGCGCCTGCTGTTATCCCCGGCAAGGATCTTGCCGGGGTCCTTGTGGTCCTCCTTGGCTGGGATCCCGCTAGGGATCATCATCTTCTAAAGGGTGTATCTGATCTCGAATGTCTTCACAAAGATCTGCAAGCCACCACGGGGATGTCTCCCGAATCCTTGCCCCATGGGGGCAGTGGACTCAAGGGTGACTCACTCCATAGGTGTGGGGCGAGCTGCCACGGCAAAAGTCTTGCCAAGTTTGCTAAAACCGCCTCCTGGCAAGGATCTTGCCGGGGGGGATCCGTTTCGTCCCCTTTGCTCTTTGTGGTCTTGGTCTTGGCGTCGTTCTGCTTCTCCTGAGCTTCGGACTTACATTGGCTCACCTCCCTTGCCTTGCTCAGTGTGATGGTGCCCGTGGCTCAGACTGCCCGTGCATAGTTATAGGGGTACAAAAAGTGTACCCCTCTTTTTGTACACCGATAGGAGCCCCCGGGCCTGGGCCACACGTAAGCGCAATCACGTCGTTGGGGTAGGCCCAAAAATGGTGCACGGCCAGGCGGGGCGGTTTTTACCGTGGTAAGTTTCTTCGCGCGCTGTGCTTCCCATGCTTCCCGCGCGTGGCACGGCATGGGGAGGCATGTCTGACGTGGGCGGCATGCGTGGGGTTGCTTACCGCGGGCATGCATCACATCACAGTTAATGTGAAAGGAGGCGGCCCGCGTTTTCCCCCATAAGAAGGAATAACGGTGGGCGCGCTGCTCGCTTTCTCCTCTTCCCTCGTGCCTTTTCCTATCTCAGAGCCGCCGTTCCCTTTCTTCCTTCCTTCCTTAGCTATCGTTGGCGCCCGCCGCCATTGTTTCGCCATCCCCCTTCCTCAGCCCTCTGAACTTCTTGGTTGCCATGGATCCCAAATTCGCCAAGGGCAAGGGGGTGGCTAAGGGTGCCAGGACGGTGGAGCCGCCGGAGAGCGCGTTGTCGGGGGACCGGACGAAGTCTGCCTTCTTCTTCCCCTCGACGGTTGATGTTCAAGAGCTCCGTGCCTCCTTCAAGCCCCTATGGGGAGTGAAGACGGGGGGAGAGGATTCGGGACACCCGGCGACACGCATCATTCCTGCTGCTTGTGCTGATCCTGCCTCGAATCGGTACCCCTTCTTCGTTGATTACTTTTCTTGCGGGTTATGCCCTCCTTTCTCCGATTTCTTCTGCGACGTTATGCGCACCTTCGGCTTTCGCCTCTTGGATTTTACTCCGAATGCGGTGGCGTGCATGGCTTTCTTCGCGCATCTTTGCGAAGGCTTTGCCGGGGTGCTGCCCAACACGGCGCTCTTCCGCCATTACTTCTTCCCTCGAATCCCGCCGGGAGGAGCCGTCTCCAGTCGCGTCACCTGGACCCCAAGATCCAAGGGGGCATACCCGGACAGTGCCGTGAAGGAGAGGTGGGAGGAATGGCGTGTCCGGTGGTGCTGGATTGAAGATGAAAACCCGCCGGAATTCTGCAAGGTCCGCCGAGTGTCGCCGGTCCGCGGCAGCGATTGGAGCAATGACGACGCTGCCGATGGGAGGCTCACCGTCGCCACCACCAGGATTCTCCGGCTCACCCAGGCCGGACTCACCCTTGAGATGATCGGGGCGGACTTCATTCGCCGCCGGATCGCCCCGTTGCACAGCAAGGGGAGGCCAGCTTGGCTCTTTATGAACCCGGCTGAAATTATGCGACTCCGCCCCGGCCTCGATCACAACTTCACAGTGCTAGCGCATGCCCACTTCTGCCAGCGGATTTTCCAGCTTGATGTGTGTCGTGATGGCGAGGTCGAGCGGACCGGCAAGGCCGTGAGGGCTGCCGCAAAGGTTGGCAAGGCCCTCAAGGGGCCATTTTTCAAGCTGCCAGCAGGGGTGGTCCCGTTGTGCAACAATTCGCGTCGGTCCGAGATCATCGCCATGATGCCGGACTGTAATGCACACGGCCCTGTTGTAACGCTCCAGATATAACTTTCCCAATTTGTACTCCAACTCTTGCCGTTTCCGGCATTATGTTATATTTATTTCTCGGGTTCGGGTCTTTGTCTCCGTGTGTTGTTTTCGTTTTCATGCATCTCATATCATGTCATCACGTGCATTGCATTTGCATACATGTTCATCTCATGCATTCGAGCATTTTTCCCGTTGTCCGTTTTGCATTCCGGCGCTTCGTTCTCCTCCGGTGGCCATTTCTAGCTTTCTTTTGTGTGTGGGGATTAAACAGTTCCGGATTGGACCGAGACTTGCCATGCGGCCTTGGTTTACTACCGGTAGACCGCCTGTCAAGTTTCGGGTCATTTGGACTTCGTTTGATACTCCAACGGTTAACCGAGGGACCGAAAAGGCCTCGTGTGTGTTGCAGCCCAACACCCCTCCAATTTGGCCCAAAACCCACCAAACTCTGCTCCATCGTCTCGGTCGTTTGATCACGATCGCGTGGGCGAAAACCGTACCTCATTTGGACTCTCCTAGCTCCACTTATGCCTATAAATACCCCCTCCATTCGGATCTCTTCTTCCCCCGTCCAAAACCCTAAAAAAAACATCTCCCCGCCGATCCGCCACCGACGGACGTGTCCGGGCGGAGCCGGACAACGTTCGCCGCCACCGCCAACCAACACGGGCCCGACACGTGTCCCCGCCGGCCTCCTCCTCCGCGCGGCCCGGCGAGCCCGCGGGAGGCCCGCACCACGCCGCCACCGGGCCAGATCCGCCCGCCGCCGACTCCCTCCGTCTTCCCCGACCCAGGTGGCCGCGCCACCGTTGGCCGCCATCGCCGGCCGCCACCTCCCATCGCCGCCTCGACTCCGGCGAGGGTCGCCGCCGCCCGCCGCCCGCCGTTCCGCGCCCGACCCCGCCGGACCGCGCCACCGCGGTGTCCTCGTCGCCGGCGCCTCCTGCGGCGGCCGGATCCGCTAGGTCCGGCCCCCCTCCGACTACCCCGGCGCCGCCCCGTGCCTTCCTCCGGCGAAACTCCGGCCGGTGGTCCTCGGTTCGCGCGCCCGTGAACAGTGCATGGGATCCGGATCCAGATCCATCTCGGTTGACTTTTCTCTCCAACCCTAATTTTTCGTGCTATGTTTGACTGCTCATATCTCCGCATCCGTAGCTCCGTTTTGGACATATGATATATCAAAATCTTCGTCTCGACGAGTACATCATTTCATTCCATTGCATCATTTGAATTTGAGTTCATCTTGGTGCCCAAATGCTGTTAGAAGGAGGCATTGTGAGTTAAATTGCAGATCCGTTAGCTCATCATTGACTTTTGTCATTTTCTCCATGATTATTGTGTGCACGATATGCCTGTGCCCCTTTGGGATGAATTGTTAAGCATTTTGTCTTCTTTCCAGAGGTGCCACCCATGCATTTTTAGGATGTGTGTGGTGTCTTGTGCAAGCTTGCCAAGAGGGGTACCTGAGATTGCTGATTTCAGGGACTTTGTAATTTTCTCTAAGTCTGGGATGTTTTAGTTCATGATGCCATATGTTCGGCTTGTTTCCTAGTGATCCGTGCCTCTTTGGAGGATGATCAGTAAGGAAGTTTTGATATTCATTTTATGCTCTATCCATCCATGTCTTTACCTGTTATGTTGGAGCACCCTAGGTTGAGTCAATCGAGCTCAACTTTTGCATCGTTGTTAATGTGGGCAGATCGTGAACTCTTTTGCGATTTTGCCGGTGCTATTGTTAGTGACTCGTGCATGCTATGCCATTGTTCTTACCATGTCTAGCTAGAATTTTGTGCCTTCTTTATGGATATATGCTTGCCTTGCCATGACTTGCACCGTAGTGAGTGCATCGAGCTCATTTACATGCCTCCGTGAGTTACAATTTCAGCATGTCTCAGTTTTCACTAAGTCTGAAAACTGATTGTGTTTCATCTATGTTCGTGTGCTCGTTAGAGTATTTTGTGAACCCTTTTGGCCCCAGGTAACTTTGGGTGTTTTGTTAAGCTTGTTGAGTAGCTCCATGCCTTGTTCTTACTTGTCATGTTCAGGTTATGTTTCATGTTGTTTTGCTGCTCTGAAGAGAGCATCGTGGTCTGAAATTTCAGACTAGTGTTAATTTCACTAAGTCTGAAATCTGTTTTGCTTATTCAGTTTTGCCATGCTTGTTTGAACCCCTTAATGGATGAATTTGCCTATGGCTCAGTCCTAGTGATTTGTTAAGCATCTTGTGTAAATCCCTGCCATGTATTTCGTTTTCATGTTTGGTGGCTGTAGCATGTTCATTTCGTTGCATATATGAGCCTACTTGCTGTAAATCGCAGATCGGTTCGTTTCGTAAAACGCTTGCCATTTCCAAACCGTAGCTCCGATTCCTATGATCATTATATCGTTTTCAGGGGATTTTTTCCCCTCTATCCAGTGGCACACTTGGTTTTCCAAGTTGAGGCCAGGTTCATGCATTTCCTGTCACGTCTTGCATTTTGCATCCCACATCGCATCCCGCATAGCATACCATCATTCGCATCTTATTGCTTGAGTTTGCACGTGGTTGATTGTACCCTTGTTTCTTGCTTGTGTTGTTGGGTAGAGCCGGGAGACGAGTTCGCTAACGAGGAGCCCGTTGAGTTTGCTTTTGAGGATCCAGTCAACTCTGACAACTGTGCAGGCAAGATGATCATACCCTCGAAATCACTGCTATCTTTGCTATGCTAGTTTGCTCGCTCTTTTGCTATGCCATTGCTACGATGCCTACCACTTGCTTGTCAGCCTCCCAATTGCCATGATTGAGCCTCTAACCCACCTTTGTCCTAGCAAACCATTGATTGGCTATGTTACCGCTTTGCTCAGCCCCTTCTTATAGCGTTGCTAGTTGCAGGTGAAGATTGGAGCCGTTCCTTATTGGAACATTTATTTACTTGTTGAGATATCATTATATTGCCATGTTATCTTAATGCATCTATATACTTGGTAAAGGGTGGAAGGCTCGGCCTCTCGCCTAGTGTTTTGTTCCACTCTTGCCGACCTAGTTTCCGTCATATCGGTGTTATGTTCCCGAATTGTTGCGTCCCTTACGCGGTTGGGCTATAATGGGAACCCCTTGATAGTTCGCCTTGATTAAAGCTTTTCCAGCAATGCCCAACATTGGCTTTACCATTTGCCACCTAGCCACTTTTTCCCTTGGGTTTCCGGAGCCCGAGGGTCATCTTTATTTTAGCCCCCACGGGCCAGTGGTCCTCTGAGTGTTGGTCCAAACAGAGCCACTTGCAGCGCCACCTCGGGGCAACTCGAGGGTTGGTTTTAGTTGTACGTAGTGTTCATCTGAGTGTGCCCTGAGAAAGAGATATGTGCAACTCCTATCGGGATTTGTCGGCACATTCGGGCGGTGTTGCTGGACTTGTTTTGACCTGTTGAATCATCTTGTTGTACCGAGATACCAAGTCTGATCGGTGTGTCTTGGGTGGAGGTCTATTCCTTCGTTGACCGTGAGAGCTTGTTATGGGCTAAGTTGGGACCCCCCTGCAGGGATTGATCTTTCCAAAAGCCGTGCCCGCGGTTATGGGCAGATGGGAATTTGTTAATGTCCGATTGTAGATAACTAGAACCTTAATTAATTAAAATGAATCAACTGAGTGTGTTGCCGTGATGGCCTCTTCTCGGGGGAGTCCGGGAAGCGGACACGGTGTGGGAGTTATGTTTGCGCAGGTTGTTCTCTAGTTTCCCGCTCGTGCTTTGCCTCCTCTTCTCGCTCTCTTTTGCGTATAAGTTAGCCACCATCCATGCTAGTCGCTTGCTGCAGCTCCACTTATACGTTACCCCTTTCCTACCTATTAAGCTTAAATAGTCTTGATCGCGAGGGTGCGAGATTGCTGAGTCCATGTGGCTCACAGATTACTATTACACCAGATGCAGGGACAGATGATACCGCTCCAGATGGCGCGCTCGAGCTCAAGTGGGAGTACGACGAGGATTCTCAGCGTTACTATGTGTCTTTTCCTGATGATCAGTAGTGGTGCCTAAACGGGGTTAGATTCAGGGCCTTGTCGCATGTTGGGGGTCTTTTCTATTTTGGCGCCGTAGTCGGGCCATGAGTGAATTGTATGATGTATGTTATTTATGTACTTTGATGTGACGTGGCGAGTGTAAGCCAACTATGTTCTTCCCCTTTATATTATTTATGTACATGGGATGTGTGATGATTTCCCGACTTGCGACATTGCTTTCAATGCGGCTATGCCTCTAAGTCGTGCCTCGACACGTGGGAGATATAGCCGCATCGAGGGCGTTACAAGTTGGTAATCAGAGCCTTCCCCGACCTTAGGAGCCCCCATTGCTTGATCGTTTTTAGCAGTCGAGTTGTGTCTAGAAAAATGTTTTGAGTCCTTAGGAATTATATATCGGAGAGCTTAGGAATTCTTTTTACTTCCCAGTCTCCTCATCGCTCTGGTAAGGCATCCTGACGTAGAGTTTTGACTCTTCTATTCTCAAATTTCACAAATTGTTTTTAGGATCACGCGAGTATCTTGGTATTGTTCCGATGGCTTATGATGAGAATACTGTCTTGGTGCCTCCTGTCAGGGGTTTAGTGGAAGTGTCCCGGGGAGTTGAGCTCTGAGGTGTTGTCATCATAATTTTATCGTTGCAATTCTGGTATACTTGAGATATGTTCGCGACATCGAAAATCTCCTTTATGCAGTTCGTTGGTGAGATAACCTCGACGCCACCCAGTACTGGGGCGGGAGTTCGGGAGTATCGCCATAACTTGTATAACGGATGCTTTTCGAAGGTTGAGGTAGATGGTTTCCAAAGGTTTCTTGGTTATGTGTTGAAGGATGGATACAGCTGGATGTAGGATTTGCTAGCTTGGGTGAGATATTATGCTTCTCCTGTATCCCCAACACCTGATTGCATAACCGGAAAGTTTCGGGAGTTTCATAGGTGGGAATTCAAGTAGCTCTTAGGATATCTTTCCAACAGATGTATGATATGAAATTGGGGTTCGACGTCTAGTGGTTCGCCTATTCATGGTCGATTTTACAGTGGTCTCGCTGTGTCTTAAAGAGTCCTTGGCTATGCTGACTTGGGGACGCTTCGTATGTCATGTGCACTGCCTTGTACATGATGGTGCTGTACGATAGAGCCCATGTAGGTCCCACCACGAAAACTTCGGACGAAATTTCTATCATATGTTTGTTCCGGCTTATTCCGCAAGCCAACCCTTGGTTTTATTTTCAGTTGTGGTATTCGAGTTGCTTCGACGTCATATGTTGATTCCATCCCTCGTTGATGTACCCCTTCTACCTGATTCTTTGTGGCTTCGCAATTTAGGAATATGTGACCACTTCAAGAGAAGTGCATTCGTTCATTTTGTTCGGATGTGAAGACTTTATGTTGCAATTTTCACTCCGTTGGATTCACCTTCTATATTTGTCTATTTGTGTGCTAATGGTGGTCAACCTCTTCAGGATGGCTCCTCCAACGCGCACGACTCCGAACCCTGATCCACCACCACCTCCGCCTCCTCCGGAAGCATGGCAAGCTGTGATGGCCGCAACTAATGCAAATACATAGTTGATCATGCAAATCCTCCAAGAGCGGAATCAAGGCAGTCAAGGGAATCAAGGCAACAATCAGAACCATTTTGCTACTCTGAACCAGTTCCTCGCAAATGGTCCAAAGACGTTCAACAATTGTGTGGAGGCTACCGATGCTGACGATTGGCTAGTGGATCTGGGCAAGCATTTTGAATGCAGCAACGTCAGGCCTGAAGATTTCGTCAAGTTCGCTTCTTTCCAGCTCAAAGATCAGGCTGCAGAGTGGTTCCAGCAGTACAAGGATTCCAGAGGTGGACGTTTGATCACTTGGGATGATTTCCGTCGTGATTTCTGAGCTCATCACATCCCTCAAAGTGTGACTGAAAGCAAACGTGAGGAATTCCGCAATCTGAAGCAAGGCTCTTTGTCTGTCTATGACTACAACAAGTTGTTCCAGAAGCTCGCCCGTTTTGCCAAGCAGGATGTTCCTGATGAGAAGAGCATGATCTATCAGTTCAGGGGTGGTCTCCGTGAAGAAATTCAGCTCGCTCTTGTCCTCTTTGAGCCGTTGAGGTACGATGAGTTCTACAACATGGCACTGAAGCAAGAGGCTGCTCAGTTGAGGTGTGATGCTTCCAGGAAGCGAGTCAGAGACACTACGCCTTCTTCCTCTACTCAAGTGGCCAAGCAGCAGAAGTATTGGCTTCCTCCTCCTCCGTTCCGTCAGCCATTTCAGCAAAAGAGCAAAGGTGGCAGTGGTTCTTCCCACCCACCCAATCCAGGCTTTTAGAACAAGACTTCGTCTCAAGCTCCAAGATCGAGTGCTCCGTACCACAGTCCGCTCTCAGAGGTCACGTGCAACAAGTGCCAACAGAAGGGTCACTACGCCAACAAGTGTTTCAACCAGAGGCGTCTTCCTCCTCCTCCTCCTGTCAGATCGGCAAGTACAGCTGTGGTCAAGCATAACCCCAAGTCCGCCAAGGTCAACTTGCTGAATGCAGCTCAGGCAGAGGACTCGCCATATGTGATCATGGGTAACCTTCCTGTTAACGATGTTCCCGCTGAAGTACTTTTTGATACTGGTGCATCGCTTTCGTTTATTTCAACTCCATTTGTGGCCAAGCATGATTTTGTGACCGAAAGGATTTCTATTCCGTTGAAGATTGTGTCTCCGGGCAAGCAAATGACTTCTAACAATTGTTTCCCGGATGTCTCTATTACATTGGGCGATTACAAGTTTCTCTCTTCTCCGGTGGTTCTTGGTAATTCGGATATCGATCTTATTCTGGGGATGGACTGGCTCTCTAAACACAAGGCTCACCTCGATTGTGCAGCCAGGCAGATTCAACTGACTCATTCGTCTAAGGATGTAATTGTCTTTGCCGCTCGGGATAATACCATCCGGTTGTTTTCTCTCAATGAGAAGGGTGAATTGGATGCTATTTCGCAGATTCCGGTTGTTTGTGAGTATCAAGACGTCTTCCCAGAAGAACTCCCAGGCATGCCTCCACACCGACCGGTTGAATTTGTTATTGAACTTGAGCCCGGTACGGAACCTGTGTGCAAACGTCCCTACAAGCTCGGCCCTGAAGAGTTGAAGGAGTTGAAGAAACAACTCGATGTTCAAGAAAGAATGGGTCTCATTCAGCCTAGTACTTCTCCGTGGGGTTGTGGTGTTCTTTTTGTGAAGAAGAAGGATGGAACAGACCGACTTTGTGTTGATTATCGTCCATTGAACAAGAAGACCATCAAGAACAAATACCCACTTCCCAACATTAATGAGCTGTTTGAACAACACAAGGGTGCCCAAGTATTCTCCAAGCTCGATCTCCGTATGGGTTATCTTCATATTCGCATTCGTGAGCAAGATATTCCCAAGACGGCTTTCAGGACAAGCTATGGGTCATATGAATACACTGTCATGTCTTTTGGCCTCGCCAACGCTCCTCCGACGTTCTCTTGCATGATGAACTTCATCTTCAACCCCTACACCAATGACTTCGTTTTGGTCTATCTCGACGACATTCTGGTTTTCTCCAAGAACATGGAAGATCATGCCAAGCACTTGCGTTTGGTTCTTGACAAGCTCAGGGAACATCAGTTCTATGCCAAGTTCTTCAAGTGTGAATTTTGGCTCGATGAGGTGCTTTATCTTGGCCACATCATCTCTGCCAAGGGCATTTCCGTGGATCCTGAGAAGGTCTCTGCAATTGTTAATTGGGAACCTCCTCAGAACGTGAAGCAACTCCGTAGCTTTCTCGGTCTCGCAAGCTACTGCCGAAGATTCGTTGAAAACTTTTCCAAGATCGCGAAGCCTCTCTCAAATCTTCTTCAGAAGCACGTCAAGTACGTTTGGTCTCCGGAGTGTGATATTGCTTTCAACACTTTGAAAGAGAAATTGATCACTGCTCCAGTTCTGACCCCGCCTGATGAAACCAAGCCGTACGAGGTCTTTTGTGAAGCCTCTCTCCAAGGTCTCGGTGCTGTACTGATGCAAGAGAAGAAAGTTGTTGCTTATACCTCTCGCCAGTTGAAGCCTAATGAGAAGAACTACCCCACTCATGATCTCGAGTTGGCGGCAGTTGTGCACGCTTTGTTGACTTGGAGACATCTTCTATTGGGAAGGAAAGTGGATATTTTCACTGATCACAAGAGTCTCAAGTACATCTTCACTCAGCCTAATCTCAACCTCAGGCAGACTCGATGGGTCGAAATGATTCAAGAGTACCATCCGAGTATTCAGTATACTCCAGGCAAGGCCAATGTGATTGCTGACGCTTTGAGCAGAAAAGCATATTGCAAGAGTCTGATTCTGAGGCCTTATCAACCCGAGCTTTGTGAAGCTTTCCGCAAACTTAATCTGCAAATTGTTCCTCAAGGTTTCCTCACCAACCTTCAAGTTTCTCCTACCCTAGAAGACCAGATTCGCCAAGCCCAACTTCTTGATGCTATGGTGAAAAAGGTGAAGATTGGTATTGCAAAGAGTCAGTCCAAGTACAAGTGCTACCGACTTGATGACAAGGACACTCTCTTCTTCGAGGATCGAACTGTTGTGCCCAAAGGTGAACTTCATATAGTGATCATGAACGAGGCTCACAATTCTCTCCTCTCCATCCACCCTGGTAGCACGAAGATGTATCAGGATCTGAAGCAAACTTATTGGCGGACTCAAATGAAGCGCGAGATCGCTCAATTCGTGAATGAATGTGATGTCTGCAGAAGAGTGAAGGCAGAACACCAAAGGCCAGCAGGTCTCCTCCAACCTCTTTCCATTCCAGAATGGAAGTTTAACCACATTGAAATGGACTTTGTGACTGGGTTTCCAAAGTCCAAGCGTGGCAATGATGCTATATTCGTTGTCATCGACAAGCTCACCAAAGTGGCTCACTTTCTGCCTATCAAAGAGTCAATCACTGCAGCTCAATTGGCGGAACTCTATACCTCTGGAATTGTCTCTTTGCACGGTATTCCTCAAGTGATATCTTCAGACCGTGGTAGCATCTTTACCTCCAAGTTTTGGGATTCTTTTCAGAAGTCCATGGGCACCAACATCCGCTTCAGCACTGCTTTCCATCCTCAAACAAGCGGTCAAGTCGAGCGTGTCAACCAGATTCTTGAAGATATGCTCAGGGCTTGTGTTATCTCCTTCGGCATGAAGTGGGAGGATTGTCTTCCTTATGCTGAATTCTCATACAACAACAGTTTTCAAGCAAGTTCGGGCAAGGCCCCATTTGAAATTCTGTATGGTAGGAAGTGCCGTACACCTCTCAACTGGTCTGAAACCGGTGAACGTCAGCTGCTGGGTAATGACCTAATTACAGAGGCAGAAGAAATGTGCAAGGTCATTCGTGACAACCTCAAAGCAGCCCAATCCCGCCAGAAGAGCTACTATGATAGCAAGCACCGTGATTTGGCTTTCGAGATCGGAGATCATGTTTATCTCTGCGTCTCTCCTATGAAAGGGACTCGTCGCTTCGGTATCAAAGGGAAGCTTGCCCCAGATAGGTCGGACCTTTCAAGATTGTCAGCAAGAGAGGCGACCTCGCCTATCAACTCAAGCTTCCTTCAAACTTTGCTAATATTCATGATTTGTTCCATGTCTCCCAACTCCGAAAGTGCTTCAAGACGCCTGAACGCACCGTCAACTTCGAGGACATTGAGCTCCAAGAAGATCTCTCCTATCGTGAGCACCCAGTTGCAATCCTTGAAGAGACAGAACGCAGGACTCGCAACAAGTCAATCAAATTTCTCAAAGTCGAGTGGTCACACCATTCTGACCGTGAAGCTACCTGGGAACGCGAGGATCACCTCCGTTCTAAGTACCCGGAGTTCTTTCAGTCCTAGATCTCGGGACGAGATCTTTTCGTAGTGGTGGAGTGTTGTAACGCCCCAGATATAACTTTCCCAATTTGTACCCCAACTCTTGCCGTTTCCGGCATTAAGTTATATTTATTTCTCGTGTTCGGTCTTTGTCTCCGTGTGTTGTTTTCGTTTTCATGCATCTCATATCATGTCATCACGTGCATTGGATTTGCATACATGTTCATCTCATGTATTCGAGCATTTTTCCCGTTGTCCGTTTTGCATTCCGGCGCTTGGGTCTCCTCCGGTGGCCATTTCTAGCTTTCTTTCATGTGTGGGGATTAAACAGTTCCAGATTGGACCGAGACTTGCCATGCGGCCTTGGTTTACTACTGGTAGACCGCCTGTCAAGTTTCGGGTCATTTGGACTTCGTTTGATACTCCAACGGTTAACCGAGGGACCGAAAAGGCCTCGTGTGTGTTGCAGCCCAACACCCCTCCAATTTCGCCCAAAACCCACCAAACTCTGCTCCATCATCTCGGTCATTCGATCACGATCGCGTGGGCGAAAACCGCACCTCATTTGGACTCTCCTAGCTCCACTTATGCCTATAAATACCCCCTCCATTCGGATCTCTTCTTCCCCCGTCCAAAACCGTAAAAAAACATCTTCCTGCAGATCCGCCGCCGACGGACGTGTCCGGGCGGAGCCAGACAACGTCCGCCGCCATCGCCGACCAACCCGGGCCCGACACGTGTCCCCGCCGGCCTCCTCCTCCGCGCGGCCCGGCGAGCCCGCGGGAGGCCTGCACCGCGCCGCCACCGGGCCAGATCCGCCCGCCGCCGACTCCCTCCGTCTTCCCCGACCCAGGTGACCGCGCCACCGTGGGCTGCCATCGCCGGCCGCCACCTCCCATCGCCGCCTCGACTCCGGCGAGGGTCGCCGCCGCCCGCCGCCCGCCGTTCCGCGCCCGACCCCGCCGGACCGCGCCACCGCGGTGTCCTCGTCGCCGGCGCCTCCTCCGGCGGCCGGATCCACTAGGTCCGCCCCCCCCTCCGACTACCCTGGCGCCGCCCCGCGCCTTCCTCCGGTGAAACTCCGGCCGTTGGTCCTCAGTTCGCGCGCCCGTGAACAGTGCACGGGATCCGGATCTAGATCCATCTCGGTTGACTTTTCTCTCCAACCCTAATTTTTCGTGCTATGTTTGACTGCTCATATCTCCGCATCCGTAGCTCTGTTTTGGACATATGATATATCAAAATCTTCATCTCGACGAGTACATCATTTCATTCCATTGCATAATTTGCATTTGAGTTCATCTTGGTTCCCAAAATGCTGTTAGAAGGAGGCATCGTGAGTTAAATTACAGATCCGTTAGCTCATCATTGACTTTTGTCATTTTAGCCATGATTATTGTGTGCATGATATGCCTGTGCCCCTTTGGGATAAATTGTTAAGCATTTTGTCTTCTTTCTAGAGGTGCCACCCATGCATTTTTAGGATGTGTGTGGTGTCTTGTGCAAGCTTTCCAAGAGGGGTACCTGAGATTGCTGATTTCAGGGACTTAGTGATTTTCTCTAAGTCTGGGATGTTTTAGTTCATGATGCCATATGTTCGGCTAGTTTCCTAGTGATCCGTGCCTCTTTGGAGGATGATCAGTAAGGGAGTTTTGATATTCATGTTATGCTCTATCCATCCATGTCTTTACTTGTTATGTTGGAGCACCCTAGGTTGAGTCAATCGAGCTCAACTTTTGCATCGTTGTTAATGTGGGAAGATCGTGAACTCTTTTGCGATTTTGCCGGTGCTATTGTTAGTGACTCGTGCATGGTATGCCATTATTCTTGCCATCTCTAGCTAGAATTTTGTGCCTTCTTTATGGATATATGCTTGCCTTGCCATGACTTGCACCGTAGTGAGTGCATCGAGCTCGTTTACATGCCTCCGTGAGTTACAATTTTAGCATGTCTCAGTTTTCACGAAGTCTGAAAACTGATTGTGTTTCATCTATGTTCGTGTGCTCGTTAGAGTATTTTGTGGACCCTTTTGGCCCCAGGTAACTTTGGGTGTTTTGTTAAGCTTGTTGAGTAGCTCCAAGCCTTGTTCTTACTTGTCATGTTCAGGTTATGTCTCATGTTGTTTTGCTGCTCCGAAGAGAGCATCGTGGTCTGAAATTTCAGACTAGTGTTAATTTCAATAAGTTTGAAATCTGTTTTGCTTATTCAGTTTTGCCATGCTTGTTTGAACCCCTTAATGGATGAATTTGCCTATGGCTCAGTCCTAGTGATTTGTTAAGCATCTTGTGTACATCCCTGCCATGTATTTTCTTTTCATGTTTGGTGGCTGTAGCATGTTCATTTCGTTGCATTTAGGAGCCTACTTGCTGTAAATCGCAGATCGGTTCGTTTCGTAAAACGCTTGCCATTTTCAAACCGTAGTTCCGATATCTATGATCTTTATATTGTTTTCAGGGGATTTCTTCCCCTCTATCCAGTGGCACACTTGGTTTTCCAAGTTGAGGCCAGGTTCATGTATTTCCTGTCACGTCTTGCATTTTGCATCCCGCATAGCATACCATCATTCGCATCTTATTGCTTGAGTTTGCACGTGGTTGATTGTACCCTTGTTGCTTGTTTGTGTTGTTGGGTAGAGCCGGGAGACGAGTTCGCTAATGAGGAGCCCATTGAGTTTGCTTTTGAGGATCCAGTCAACTCTGACAACTGTGCAGGCAAGATGATCATACCCTCGAAATCACTACTATCTTTGCTATGCTAGTTTGCTCGCTCTGTTGCTATGCCATTGCTACGATGCCTACCACTTGCTTGTCAGCCTCCCAATTGCCATGATTGAGCCTCTAACCCACCTTTGTCCTAGCAAACCGTTGATTGGCTATGTTACCGCTTTGCTCAGCCCCTTCTTATAGCATTGCTAGTTGCAGGTGAAGATTGGAGCTGTTCCTTGTTGGAACATTTATTTACTTGTTGGGACATCATTATATTGCCATGTTATCTTAATGCATCTATATACTTGGTAAAGGGTGGAAGGCTCGGCCTCTCGCCTAGTGTTTTGTTCCACTCTTGTCGCCCTAGTTTCTGTCATATCGGTGTTATGTTCCCGGATTGTTGCGTCCCTTACGCGGTTGGGCTATAATGGGAACCCCTTGATAGTTCGCCTTGATTAAAGCTTTTCCAGCAATGCCCAACATTGGTTTTACCATTTTCCACCTAGCCTCTTTTTCCCTTGGGTTTCCGAAGCCCGAGGGTCATCTTTATTTTAGCCCCCACGGGCCAGTGCTCCTCTGAGTGTTGGTCCGAACAGAGCCACTTGCAGCGCCACCTCGGGGCAACTCGAGGGTTGGTTTTAGTTGTACGTAGTGTTCATCTGAGTGTGCCCTGAGAAAGAGATATGTGCAGCTCCTATCGGGGTTTTTCGGCACATTCAGGCGGTGTTGCTGGACTTGTTTTGACCTGTCGAATCATCTTGTTGTACCGAGATACCGAGTCTGATCGGTGTGTCTTGGGTGGAGGTCTATTCCTTCGTTGATCGTGAGAGCTTGTTATGGGCTAAGTTGGGACCCCCCTGCAGGGATTGATCTTTCCGAAAGCCGTGCCCGCGGTTATGGGCAGATGGGAATTTGTTAATGTCCGGTTGTAGATAACTTGAACCTTAATTAATTAAAATGAATCAACTGAGTGTGTTGCCGTGATGGCCTCTTCTCGGCGAAGTCCGGGAAGCGGACACGGTGTGGGAGTTATGTTTGCGTAGGTTGTTCTCTAGTTTCCCGCTCGTGCTTTGCCTCCTCTTCTCGCTCTCTTTTGCGTATAAGTTAGCCACCATCCATGCTAGTCGCTTGCTGCAGCTCCACTTATACGTTACCCCTTTCCTACCTATTAAGCTTAAATAGTCTTGATCGCGAGGGTGCGAGATTGCTGAGTCCCTGTGGCTCACAGATTACTATTACACCAGATGCAGGGACAGATGATACCGCTCCAGATGGCGCGCTCGAGCTCAAGTGGGAGTACGACGAGGACTCTCAGCGTTACTATGTGTCTTTTCCTGATGATCAGTAGTGGTGCCTAATCGGGGTTAGATTCAGGGCCTTGTCGCATGTTGGGGGTCTTTTCTATTTTGGCGCCGTAGTCGGGCCATGAGTGAATTGTATGATGTATGTTATTTATGTACTTTGATGTGACGTGGCGAGTGTAAGCCAACTATGTTCTTCCCCTTTATATTATTTATGTACATGGGATGTGTGATGATTTCCCGACTTGCGACATTGCTTTCAATGCGGCTATGCCTCTAAGTCGTGCCTCGACACATGGGAGATATAGCCGCATCGAGGGCATTACACATGTCCCGAGCTGGGTGGAGCTGAAGGACGAGGATGTGCAGCAATTCTTTGACACCCTGATTGAGGTGTACGTCAATGCCGACGCCGAGCGGTGGCTTATCATGGACACCACCCAGGCAGAGCTGGACTACATCGCCACTAGGGCGAGGGAGGCACAGCTTGCCATGGAGGCCGGCAGCGCCGGGGGCGTGGAGGACAAGGCCGCAACGGCGGCGGAGGAAGAGGAGCTCACCCGGTGGGCGGCGGCCTCCGGGGAGGTCAGCAGCGCCGACAACGGAGCTCCGCTTGTCGAGGACGCGGCCGACGAGTCGTCGGGGGAGGAGGAGGACGTGGCGGCGGGCTCGATGCCAACCAGGGGAAGAGGGAGAGTCCCGCGGCGGGCTGGCTCCGGTGAGCCGGTCCAGCCCGGCAGGGCTGCGTGGCCTCAATTGACCCTGGAGGGGTCTGGGCGCCACACGAGTGCCACGGCAGCCAAGAGGCTGACGAAGGCCGCTGAGAAGAAGAAGACAACAACGCCTTCATCATCCGGGCGCGCACAAACCCTGCCACTTCCTTTGCCTCCTCCGGCAGGCGTCGACTCGGATGATGATGTGGAGCTCCCTTTTGATCTCGGGCCTCTCAGCCCGGAGAGGAAAAGGAAACTGGTGGAAGAGGAGGAGACGGATGACGAGTAAGTTCTCCGTTCCTTACTGTCATTTCCATTTCCCCGAATTGGGTCGCTTGTCTTGATCAATTTTTGCTTCCGTAGGGAGATAGAGACGTTGGCCCAGAGGGTGAAGAGGGCGAGGACCTCGGCGAGCAGCCAGCCCCCGGCTGGGGCTTCAATGACACCACTGGTGGTGCTGAGCAGCCCGGACAGCAGCCCCCGATGCAGCCCCCAGCGTAAGTTCATCACCCTCTTCTTACTCGACATGTGGTAGGTGCTTGATGCTATGATGCTGACCTTGCCGGGTTTGCAGGAGGGGAGCGGCAGCAGGAGGAGCCACGGAGCCCACACCCATGGAGGAAGAGGGGAACTTGGGCGTTGGTGGCTCTGCCACGGCGCCAAATGCTGGCGGAGAGGGGACTTCTGCTTCACAGCCTGGTACTGGTGAGTCGCCTGTCCTTCGTCTCTGTTTTTCTCTTACTCTTTTCTTGGCTTCATTGCTCCCATTGCTGCCCAGGCCCTCCTTCAACAGGTATGGAGGACGTGGATACCGTTGCTGGGAACATTGCTAAGGAGGCCGCCAAGGATGCTGCCGAGGACACTGTGGCGGGGGCCGCCAAGGCGAGCGGCGAGGCTTCAGCCGAGGGCGCCAGCGGTGGACCTGTCGGTGAGGCCGGCAAGGCCTCCGCCGAGGAAGAGGTGGTGGGTGACCAGCCTCCCTCCTCCTCAACCTCGGGCCCTGGCAGATATCTGAAGGTGGGCGACAATCTCTTCGTCCACCTCCCAGGGGCGTCAAGCCGCGCGCCCGCCGAAGGGGAGGTTTTCGACGGCGAGGTGCTTGCCGCCACCGGGCTCGAGGTGGTTGATGAGCCGGGCGTTGGTGGCGATGGTTCTCTAGAAGAGCAGCTTTTCCGTGCCATGGGAGCCAATTTCTGGAAGCTCCAAGTGCTCTACCGTGCTCGCCTGGACAAGGTAAAGTCCAGGATGGCAACGGTGGACAACGCGGAGGTGGACTTCAAGGCGCGCATTGCCGAGACGCAGACCTGGTTCCACCAGGCTCGCGAGGAGCAGAGGGCCTTTCAGGAGAAATTGGCCGAGCGCGATGTGGAGCTCACCATGAAGATGGCCGACATTGAGAAGGCCCAGGAAAAGGCGGTGAACTTGGCTGCCGTGGCCGAGGCTGCCCGGAACCAGCATCAAGCCACCTTGGATTCCCAGGAAGAGGACCTCGCCGCGCGTGAGGCGAACCTTGCCGCAGTGCTCCATGGCAAGGATGAGGAGCTCGAGGCCCTTGTCGCGCGGCAGACTCGCGAGCTGGAGTAGAGGCACAAGGATACACTCAATGCCCAGGCTCTGGCCCGTGCCGGCAAGGTAAGGGAGTTAGAGGTGGCGCAGGACAAGCTGAAGGAGCAGGCCCTCAAGCTGTCCAACGAGAAGAGCACGCTCAACAGTGCCTTGGTGGAGGCGCAAGGAGCGGTCATCAGCAGGGCTGGGGAGCTCTCCGAAGCGCAAAACTCCGTCAGAGACCTCAAGCTGAAGCTGGGGGATCTCGAGAAGATGCTGTCGGAGAGCAGGGCTCGGGAGGAGACCTTGACCAGGAGCCTAGAGGAGGAGAAGTAGCTACGGGCGAACAAGGCCGCCTCCCACCAGGATTATGTGGTGAGCAAGAACAGATGGATCAGCCGTCTGGAGGAGGTCGCCGGCAGGGTCACCTCGCAGTTGGCCACCATGGGAATGCCAAACGTGAGGTACACCCCTGAGCGCAGCGGGACCGTCAACACCAAGTTGACCCTGTTCTTCGAGGGCGTCCTCGGAGCCTTGGCTTATCTCCACTCCAACAGGACGGCCACGCTGGCCGAGGAGGCCCGACGACTTTGCCGGAGGGTCGTGACGAAGGTCCTCACCAAGACGGTGTACTAGAATCCCGATCTTGACTTCGTGGCCGCAATGAAGAGCTTGCCGGATGGTGCTGACCTCACGGTGCTCAAGGAGCGCATCAAGCCCATCACCGACTGCATCGACGAAATCAAGAGGGTGGAAGGCCAGCGCCGGGATTGGCATCCCGTTCTTCTTCGCCGCTGTGGGTTCCCGACCAAGACAAATTTTATCTTTAGTTAGAACCGCAGCTATGATGTGATGTTATATAACTTTGAAGTACTCTTAATTTTCATGCATGTTATTTCCCCGTTCAATTCCTCTTTGTACGCGCGCCCTATGCCGATCGGGAAGGCTTGTCGGCACGGAAGCCCCTAGCGGTGTTTTGGGGACAGATCCCCATGACCAGCCGGGTACGCGTGCTGCCGGACGAGCCACCTTTCCGTTCTGAACGCGGCCGCTCGAACTGTCGAGCTTGACTCGAGTCAGAATCGGGGGCGTTGCTGATCGCGGAAGGCTACTCTGCCATTCTCGACGCAACCGCCTGAGTTGTTGAGCGGACTCGAAATAGGGCAAGGGCGTTGCCGATCGTGGTAGAGCCCCCTGGCGTGCAGGTTTCTCATACAAAGCAAATATCTCCGGGGGGAATAACCTCAAATAAGAAGGGTAGCACAAATAAGGGTTCAGTGCAACTTAGCTTCTATTTGTAGTCACTTGAGCGCTGATCTTCTGGCCTCCGTCCTTCTCCAAGAGCCACGAAGGCGAAGGAGTGCTGAGCTGATTGCTAGAGCCGATTCTCACAAGTGCTCCCCCTACCTGGCACGCCAAAGATGTCGGTGGGAACGACACCTATGGGATCACAAGAATCCCTACTACGATTGCGGGGCGCGGGGTCGTGAGAAGAGCGGATCAAACAGATAGCACACGGTTCGTGATAGAGGCAAAGATGTCCCAATGTTTTGATGAGATGGTGGCTATCGTTTTCTGTGGGAGTCGACCTTGACGATCCGACTATAAACGTGGGAGACATCGCGCCTTAGCAATCGCCAAACCAACGTCCGAGGGTTATCGACCACGCCGGAGCACGATCAACCTGACCACGAGGGTCTGTTTCCTGCGAGCAAACGAAGAACAAGCAAGAAACTGAGATTGCAATCTGGATATTGCGAATATAAGATGAAAGCTTTATTGATCAAGGTGGGGTTCTGTGACGTCTTGGTCTAGTCGTTGGACACAAACGAAGTACGCGAAGTTGCAGCTGTGGCGAACTTTTAATCTAAACAAAACCCAAAGTCTAAACGACGCCCTAAGGGCTGTATATATGGAGGAAGAGGGGGGAATTTCGTGGCCCTTGAGGGTGGGGTCCGAAACCAACCCTAACTCTTGTTTCCCCACACATACGGACTCTAAAAATAGCCTATACTTAAGTATTTCGAAATTACATGGGCCTGGCCCATTAATAAGGTGACGCAGCACCTAGAATAGCCTATGGACGAATATTATGAAGTGGCATCTTGTATATTTCGTCCAAGGCTTCATGCACTCCTTATGGCGGCTTCAAAGTCCTGAAATCATCACTTGTAACTCCGTTCTTGATCCCCTTGCGCATGCCATCAACTCCATGCGTGTTCTTGCTCAAATGTTCATCCCTCTCCAAGCTAGGCCCTTCATTTGTAAGCAAAACAAATGTATCCAATTTAGGCAGCATCATAATCTCATGAACATTAGAATCATTAACAAGAAACGAAAGTACCTATTAATTTAATTGGCGTGCGCGAGCTCTAGTAATTGGTCCAGTATATGTAACAGTAGGGGCTGTGGGTGTAACAATGGTATTGATGTCCTCATTATCCTCCCCTTCTTGAAATGAAGTCGTCCTCGATGGAAGCTCATCTTCCTGACCCAAATAAGGCTTTAAATCTGCAATGTTAAAAGTGGGACTAACCACAAAATCTGCAGGTAGCTCAAGTTTATATGCATTATCATTTATTTTCTCTAACACCTTAAAAGGACCATCAGCACGTGGCATTAGCTTTGATTTGCGCAAATTAGGAAATCTATCTTTACGCAAATGTAACCAAACAAGATCTCCAGGTGCAAACACAACATGTTTTCTACCCTTATCTCCAGCAAGTTTATATTTAGCATTCATACGCTCAATGTTTTCCTTAGTTAACTCATGCATTTTTAAAATCAATTCAGATCATTCTTTAGCATCAAAATTAACCTTCTCCGAAGATGGAAGAGGCAACAAACCAATAGGTGCACGAGGTAGGAAACCATACACAATTTCAAAAGGGCACATCTTAGTAGTAGAATGCAATGAACGATTATAAGCAAATTCAATATGAGGCAAGCATTCTTCCCACATTTTCTTATTATTCTTCAAAACAGCCCTAAGCAGAGTAGACAATGTTCTATTGACTACTTCAGTTTGTCCATCAGTTTGGGGGTGACAAGTAGTACTAAAAAGCAGTTTAGTCCCCAACTTAGCCCATAAACATCTCCAAAAGTGGCTAAGAAATTTAGTATCACGAGCTGAAACAATAGTATTTGGCACACCATGCAAGCGAATAATTTCACGAAAGAACAAATCAGCAACATTAACAACATCATCGCTTTTATGACATGGTATAAAGTGTGCCATTTTCGAGAATCTATCCACGACAACAAATATGCTATCCCTCCCCTTCTTTGTTCGAGGTAAACCTAAAACAAAGTCCATGGATATATCCTCCCAAGGAACACTAGGTACAGGCAAAGGCATATATAAACCATGAGGATTGAGTCGTGACTTAGCTCTTTGACATGTAGTGCAGCGAGCAACAAAACGCTCAACATCCCGTCTCATCTTTGGCCAAAAGAAATGTGTAGCAAGTATATCCTCCGTCTTCTTCATGCCAAAGTGTCCCATTAGTCCTCCTCCATGCGCCTCCTGCAACAACAAAAGACGAACGGAGCTAGCTGGAATGCATAGCTTGTTAGAACGAAACACAAATCCATCATTAACGACGAACTTGTTCCATGTTCTACCTTCTTTACAATTCTGCAATATATCATTAAATTCAGCATCATGCACATATTGATCTTTGATGGTCTCCAAACCAAATATTTTAAAGTCAAGTTGTGAAAGCATAGTATAACAACGAGACAATGCATCAGCAATAACATTTTCTTTACCCTTCTTGTGTTTAATGACATAAGGGAAAGTCTCAATGAATTCAACCCATTTAGCATGTCTACGGTTCAGTTTTGCTTGACTTTTAATGTGTTTCAAAGATTCATGATCAGAATGTATAACAAATTCTTTGGGCCACAAATAATGTTGCCATGTTTCTAAAGTCCGAACAAGAGCATATAATTCTTTATCATAAGTAGAAGAGTTCAGACTAGGCCCACTCAATTTTTCAGAAAAGTATGCAACAGGTTTGCCATCTTGTAATAACACACCTCCTAATCCAATTCCACTAGCATCACATTCAAGCTCAAAAGTCTTATTAAAATCAGGAGCATGTGTCAACTTATCTTTCAATACCGTGAAGGCTTCTTCCTATGAGGTACCCCAAACAAAAGGCACATCCTTCTTTGTAAGCTCATTGAGAGGTGCAGCAATGGTGCTGAAATCTCTCACAAAACGCCTATAGAAACCAGCGAGGCCAAGGAAACTCCTCACTTGTGTGACCGTTTTGGGCTGCGGCCAACTCTCAATAGCTTCAATCTTGGCTTTATCGACTTCAATTCCTTGTGGAGTAACAACATAGCCAAGAAAAGATACTCGGTCGGTGCAAAAGGTGCACTTCCCAAGGTTACCAAACAAACGTGCATCACGTAGAGCGATAAAAACAGCACGTAAATGTTCCAAATGTGCTTCCAAAGATTTGCTATAAATCAGTATATCATCAAAATAGACTACCACAAATCGTCCAATGAAAGCACGTAAAACTTCGTTCATTAATCTCATAAAAGTACTAGGCGCATTAGTTAACCCAAAAGGCATGACTAACCACTCATATAAACCAAACTTAGTTTTAAATGATGTTTTCCATTCATCTCCCAATTTCATACGAATTTGATGGTATCCTCTATGCAAATCAACTTTGGAGAATATTGTAGAGCCACTCAATTCATCAAGCATATCATCAAGCCTAGGAATAGGATGACGATATCGAATAGTAATATTATTAATGCCTCTACAATCAACACACATACGCGACGTACCATCCTTTTTAGGCACTAGTATAATAGGAACAGCACAAGGACTAAGAGATTCGCGTATATAACCTTTGTCGAGCAGCTCCTGTACTTGACGCATAATATCCTTTGTCTCCTTTGGATTGGTACGGTATGGTGCATGGTTGGGTAGCGAAGCACCGGGAATTAAGTCAATTTGATGCTCAATCCCTCGAATAGGTGGTAATCCCGGTGGCACGTCTTGTGGAAAGACGTCAGCGAACTCCTGCAAAATGTTAGTGATAGCAGGAGGCAAAGAGGAAGGCACGTCCTCGAATGAAAATAATGCCTCTTTGCACACAAAAGCATAGCAAACAGATTTGCTATAATCTAGATTATCAATATCAGATTTGGTGGCAAGTAAACATGCACTTTTCAATTTAATTTCAGAAGCAACACTAGATTGTTTATTATTAGTAGGCTGCATTTGTTGCTCAAATTCTTTTGCCACAATCTAATTTTCACTCTTATTTTTCTCCTGTTTTGCTTTATTAGCTCTATTAATATCATCTTTCAAAATGGAATCAGGAGTCATAGGAAGCAAAGTAATATTTTTATCGTTATGAACAAGAGTATACTGATTGTTTCTACCATGGTGTACATAATTTTTATCAAATTGCCATGGTCTACCAAGTAATAAGGAACATGCTTGCATAGGTACCACATCGCAATCAACATAATCAGCATATGTAGAGATACTAAAATGCACACGAACAGTACGTGTTACCTTAACCTTGCCGCTGTTGTTGAACCATTGGATGTAGTAAGGATGTGGATGTGGTCTTGTGGTGAGAGATAGCTTCTCCACCATCTCCATGCTAGCCAAGTTATTGCAGCTCCCTCCATCTATGATGACGCGAACAGAACGTTCCTTCACAACTCCATTTGTATGGAACAAATTATGCCTCTGATTTTGCTCAGCTTGTGTAACCTGCACACTCAAAACACGTTGAGCAACTAAACATTCATACTTGTCAGCATCTTCAGCAGCCATGTATTGCGTCTCATGATCAGAATCATCTCCACCGTGTTCTTCACGTGTAATAAGAGCCAAAGTCTCCTCATCATAGTCACTAGCAGACTCATACCCACCATCCTCAATAGCAATCATCACACGCTGAGATTGGCATCCTCTCGCAAAATGTCCTCTTCCCTTACAACGACGACAAATAATATCACTTGTGTGCCCTGTTGATGCCATGGAAGAAGAAGAGCTCTGCGCAGGTCTAGCAGGTGTGCTCTTGGCAGATAGTGGTGGTTGTGCCTGCTTTCTTGTATCACGGCTGGAGGTGGCAGATGATGGAGGTGCTGGTGGAGTGGAAGTAGAGGATGCACGTGGTGTCCATGATGAAGATCGACGTGCAGAAAAGTTAGTTCGCGCCAATGCCTGTCGATCCTGCACTTCACGTTCAGCTTTCAAGCAAGATGGAATAAACGAGTGATATTATTATACTCCTTATACTCTAGGATGGTCTGAATCTCTCTATTTAATCCACCCATAAAACGTGCAAGCATAGCTTCATTCTCCTCAACAATACCACATCTAATCATGCCAGTTTGTAATTCCTGATAATATTCTTCTACAGAATTTTTTCCTTGTCTTATACACTGCAATTTTTGAAGTAACTCATGTTGATAATATGGTGGAACCCAACGAGTACGCATAGCAGTTTTCAAAGCAGCCCCAGTAGCAGGAATAGGATATAATCTACAATGCTCAGACCACCAAACACATGCAAAACTAGTGAATGCACAAACAGCACCAGGAACACGTCTCTCCTCGGGATATTGTAAACATGTAAATCGTTGTTTAGTTTCTAACTCCCAAGTAAGATATATATCAGGAACATATCTACACTCAAATGGTGGAATATTCAATTTTAGTTTAGGGAGATGGTCATGATCTCGTACCTGAGGGTGAGCCCTACCATTGCCATTATTTGCATGTGGACGACCTGGTGGTTGCTGTGCTGGTGGTGGCACGTAGTTCTGATTTTGATCAACCTCATCCTCGTAATCACCGGCAAAATCATCCTCCTCCGCATCAGTAGTAGGAGCCACAGAAGTATCAGCAGCAACACCAACAGTTTGGCCAAGTACAAGAGGGAGACGGCTCGCTCGGCGGAGGGCTGTTTCATGATGTGTAGGTAGTCGTTGTTGTTGTTGTTGTAGAGGTGCGTTAGGTGCAGCCGGTGGTGGTGGTGGAAGACGCTCGAGCAGTTCATTAAACCTGTTATCGAGCTTTGTTTCGAACATCTTCTCCATGCCATCTATCTTCTCCATGGCCTCTTCAAATCTGTTTAGAACATCTTGCACCTGCCCACTCATCATTTGCTAAAATTTATCATGCAACTCCTTATTCGTCAGGTTCTCCCAGTCAGTCTCGTCGGCTTGTGATCCTGCCATGGTTAGCAGCAATGGAAACACACAAGAATATGATCCTACAGACTGCTAACAAGAGGTGGTGGTGGATGTCACAAATCCGTCAAGCAAATCTCAAATTCTTACCAGTTCTTACCCAGCAGCAGGCGGTGATCGGCAACCGTCGTAGTCAAAACCCTCAAAGCTTGGATAGAGCGATTACTAGGGAGAGTCAAACGCACGACGTAGATGTATGTGGAGCTAGGAAGGCTTATAATATGGTAGCAAAAAGGGTCAGAAATAATCAATTCAGAGATGCAAAGTTGAATAAACGCTCAACGACGGTACTGCTGGTCCTAGGCTAGACCGTGCTAGAGACGCGAGCCTAGAACACTAACAAAATCACGGCGCTGCACGTAAACAATGGAGGAGCACACTTTGAATTTTTTTTCTCTTTTTTTTTCACTTTTTTTCCTCTTTTTTTTGCTCCGCAACAAATTTTTTTCGAAAAAGTCTACAAATGGTCTAAAAACTGCCTAGCCAGAATTTTCTAGACTTAGTTTTTTTTGAGTTTGGAACTATTTTTCTTCCACGGGTAGCACGGAATCTCAGGAGTCCTAGTCTCTCACGACTCGGAGTATGGCATGATCTAGAACTCGAAAACAAAGCAACAAATACTAGACACGGACTAGGACTGGTGGCGGAGATGAATCTGGTGGAACTCGGACTGTGGTGGTATATCTAAACTCGGATTGGTGGTGGTATATGGCGATGGTATATCTGGACTCGGATTGGTGGTGGTATATGGCGTTGGTATATGTGGCCTCGGATTGGTGGTTGTATATGGCAGCGACGATGTATATGGCGGGGTGGTGGTATATGGTAATGATGATGACGATGGTGCGGCGGGGGCGTGACAACCTGTGAACAGAACTCGAAACTCTAAAGGACTAGACGCTAAGACCAGCAACTTGACACGATGATGCAACCGCAAATTCAACAAAGAAAATACAGAAAAGAATATGCAAAGGATCAGATTGGTTCGGATAGGATGAACTAACCCTAATTTTTTTTGGCTTTTTCGTGGACTATAGGTATGAAAAACAGACTCGATCTAATCTACGAAAAACTGTAAAATCTCACCGAGCAACCTGAAAATATGATACCACTTGATAGAGGCAAAGGTGTCCTGATGTTTCGATGAGATGGTGGCTATCGTTTTCTGTGGGAGTCGACCTTGACGATCCGACTATGAACGTGCGAGACGTCGCGCCTTAGCAATCGCTAAACCAACTTCCGAGGGTTATCGACCACGCCGGAGCACGATCAACCTGACCACGAGGGTCTGTTTCCTGTGAGCAAACGAAGAACAGGCAAGAACTGAGCTTGCAATCTGGATATTGCGAATATAAGATGAAAGCTTTATTGATCAAGGTGGGGTTCTGTGACATCTTGGTCTGGTCGTTGGACACAAACGAAGTACGCGAAGTTGCAGCTATGGTGAACTTTTAATCTAAACAAAACCCAAAGTCTAAACGACGCCCTAAGGGCTGTATATATGGAGGAAGAGGGGGGAATTTCGTGGCCCTTGAGGGTGGGGTCCGAAACCAACCCTAACTCTTGTTTCCCCACACATACGAACTCTAATAGCCTATACTTAAGTATTTCGAAATTACATGGGACTGGCCCATTAATAAGGTGACGCAGCACCTAGAATAGCCTATGGACGAATATTATGAAGTAGCATCTTGTATATTTCGTCCAAGGCTTCATGCACTCCTTATGGTGGTTCAAAGTCCTGAAATCATCACTTGTAACTCCGTTCTTGATCCCCTTGCGCATGCCATCAACTCCATGCGTGTTCTTGCTCCAATGTTCATCCCTCTCCAAGCTAGGCCCTTCATTTGTAAGAAAAACAAATGTATCCAATTTAGGCAGCATCATAATCTCATGAACATTAGAATCATTAACAAGAAACGAAAGTACCTGGTAATTTAATTGGCGTGCGCGAGCTCTAGTAATTGGTCCAGTATATGTAACAGTAGGGGCCGTGGGTGTAACAATGGTATTGATGTCCTCATCAGTTCGTTTATCCAGGTTCGGGCCGCGGGGATGCGTAAAACCCTACTCCTGCTTTGGTGGATTGTATATCTATGTTCTTGAGCTAGCTATGGGGTGTGAGGAGCTCCAAAAAGCCGAATCCTCCTCCTGGTCGCCTCGGACCTCCTTTTATAGGAAAGGGGTTGCCACAGTGGCACACAGGAGGTGGAAAGGGAACAGTGATGTGAGGTTATCCCTCGCATTACATGACAAGGCGCATTTAATGCGTCTTGCCCAGGTGTACTTGCTTTATCGGGGACGGGGGAGAGCCCTGTCTCGTCCGTCGCCGCTCCCTCTTGCGTCGACACGCGCCCTGGCCAGCGGCGCCCGCGGTGCCATGTAGGCAGGCAGGCAGCTGAGGTGGCGCAGTGGTGGGTCTCGACGAAGATCTGCATGCTGCCACGCAGGTGCCTGCCCAGCTGGTTGGGTCTGCAGCAGCATGCGAACGGCGGTGGAGGTTTGACTGGCGTGGGCCTGGTGGTGGCCCTACGGGTGTTTTTGGCAAGGGCCTTTCCGAGGCCCCGGCAAGGGTCTTGCCATGGCGCCTGCTGTCATCCCCGGCAAGGCTCTTGCCGGGGGCCTTGTGGTCCTCCTTGGCTGGGATCCCGCCAGGGATCATCTTCTAAAGGGTGTCTCTGATCTTGAATGTCTTCACAAAGATCTGCAAGCCACCACGGGGATGTCTCCCGAATCCTTGCCCCTTGGGGGCAGTGGACTCAAGGGTGAATCACTCCGTAGGTGTGGGGCGAGCTGCCACGGGAAAGGTCTTGCCGGGTTTGCTAAAACTGCCTCCCGTCAAGGATCTTGCCGGGGGGGATCCGTTTCGTCCCCTTTTCTCTTTGTGGTCTTGGTCTTGGCGTCGTTCTGCTTCTCCTGAGCTTCGGCCTTACCTTGGCTCACCTCCCTTGCCTTGCTCAATGTGATGGTGCCCGTGGCTCAGACTGCCCGTGCACAGTTATAGGGGTACAAAAGTGTACCCCTCTTTTTGTACACCAACAATCTCAGGTTATACTTCACCTAAAACTTTCCCTAAGGATTGTTGCTAATTATGGTGCTAATAAATGATCCAAATTCTTCATTTATCCTCCCGGTGAAATAGTTTCTCCTCTCTTTGTTCTTATCCAATCTTGTTCCCGTTAGTGGCAAGTTGTCACCTCATAATTTGAGATGTATTCCATAAGCCCACATCAAGCTTATTCTTTTTGTTGTTGGCTTTCCAACAATTCCGTTCGACCATTTTCCTAAGTATGCCTTTTTAGCTCTTTTGTGGCAGGAGTTGCCATTTTCTTCTCCGTTCTTGTGTTCCAACGATCCAACTTCAATTCTTTCATTCTGGAGGCATTGTGCTATTGCTTCCTTCAACCATCATCTCGTTTCATCAAAGATCATGTTCTTTCCTGTGCTTATCCATCTAAACGGAGTGTTGTGTCTTCTCTTCTAGTTCTTTTCATCTTATAAAGTCTTGCATCTCTTTTCAATCGGAGTGATGCCCAAAGTTGTTCTTCCTTGTCCCTCTTTTCTAACGGAGTGTTTTCAACTTTGTTCATCTCCGTTGTATTATTTTCTCGAGATGGCTTAACCTCTTCAAGGATCTTTGGTTTCACTCATTTGTTCAAAGAAGCAACTTAATTTTACCTCTTCTCTTCCTCTTCCGTTTTTCCCTCCGGTGCCATTCTAGATCTCGGGACGAGATCCTCTCATAGTGGTGGAGTGTTGTGACGCCCCGTGACCGTTGTGCCAGGTGTCTTCCAGTTATTCGCTGTTGTTGCCTTGTCATTTGCTTGCGTGTTGCATCTTGCCATGTCATCATCCACATAGCATCTGCATGTTTTCAAAACTTGCATCCATCCCGGTCTCCTCGTTCCGTCCGTTGTCTGTTCTGAGCCCAGACACTTGCACGCGTCCGAAATTTAATTTTATAAGTGGCCGGAAAATGTTCTCGGAATGGGATGAGAGTTGGCGTGCAGTCTTCTTATAGTGTAGGTAAACCGCCTGCCAAGTTTCATCGCAATCGGAGTTCGTTTGATGCCCCAATGATTAACTATAGAGGAAGTATAATCGGTCTAACGTCGGACGTTTCCGGTCTCCAGAAAGAGTCGCCGAGCCTCCCTCTCTTCTCTTCTCTCAGCTCGATACCGTCTACACAGCGCACGACCTACCGCCAGGTCCAACCTAACCTTTCTCATCAGCCCGCGGCCCTCCTCACGCGCGCGCCCGAAAGCTGTCCCGGACCCGACCCGGATAGTCGTCACCGTTGGGTCCGGATCATCCCCAAACATCTAAAAAACGTCTCCGTTTTGTTAATTGGACTTCCTAACATATTTTTATTGACTGCCCGATTACGATCGGAGGGACGAGGTAGCCCCTACCCAAATATCCACATGCTATATATATGTATCAGTCCAACCCTAGCCTAATCCCTAACCCTATCCCGCAGCCGCCGCCACCTTCCTCTTTGTTTTCCGTGCCACCCCAGTTGCCTCCTGCCACATCGCAAGGCCAGATCCATCAGCCCCACTGTGATTCAAGCCGTCAGATCAGGATCCCACCACAGCCAGCGGCCCCAGCCTCCCATGCCTCCACCTCCCGCAGCGCTCGATCCGATCTGGATCGAGGCAACCGCCTCTACCCGAGAGCCTCGCTCGACCCGTGCGCCACCACCATGCCAGCGAGCGCCACCACCAAAGCTGCTCTGTTCCTCGCCTAAAACCGCAGGCCGTCCTCGTTGCCCCTCTCCTTCCCATTCTATCTCCCTCCTTCTGGTTCTTCTCTATCTCTCTCTCATGTTGCTTTCTCCCTTCCTCTGTCACGAATAGGAGCTTCGCCCCAACGCCATGGTCGTCCTCTTCTTCGAAGTTCGCGCCGCCACTAGTGCTGAAGACCCGGCGACCCCGCCTTCTGCGACAACAACCAGGACTGACAACCCCGTGCCGAGCCGCAAGCCCCTGCGCCCCCTTCCGCCGGAGAATGTCGTCCAGGGCCCAGATCCGCCCCTTCGCCCCGCTCGATGGAGTTCTGCTCCCAGCCACCACTGCCTGCTCGCCTCCTCTGCTTCGACCTTGCGCGAGGATGATGACCCAGCGCCAAGTCCACAAGCTCCGCCACAACAAGGAACAAGGAGCACGCCGCCCCTATGCATGGACCCCGCGCCCAGATCCCGCCATCCCCGGTGAGCTCCGCCTCCCGTTTCGTCGCTCCGCCGTGAGCCAAGTTCCCTGCCGTCGCGCCTCTGCTTCCACCCTCTGTCGCCGTTGCTCTGCCTCCATACGAGGAGACGACCAGGAGCCAAGCCCAGCGCCTGCTTTGACCGCACCCCCACCATCTCCTCGTTCGATCCACCAAGGCCGGCCCAGCACAGGCGCCAAGGCCCAGCTCCGTGGAGAGATGTGAGCTGACCCCTCCAGCCTTCTGTGCGCTGTTGGGCTTGTCCCTGATTCGGCCTGCTTCTATTTTTTTTCTTTTAGCGAATTTTCTACTTAATCTAGTGACGACAGATTTACAGAAAACCCGCCTAGTTTCATGCTTTTAATAACTCGTCATCCATGCACCGGATTAAAATGATTTATATATGAAAGTTTCTTAGAATTTCATCTAGTTTAATAATATGCAACTTTCATGCATGTTTAAAATGTTTAAAATGCTGTTTGTTTTAATTTGCTCAAATAACTTGTTAAAATGGTTTAATTCATAACTAAATAATCGTAACTCCGAATTTAATAAACTTTATATGTAAATGGGGTAGAAAAATGCCTAGTTTAACATGGTGGATTTAATTTGCATGTTTAACAACTCTAAAATTGTGTTTAGGGCAGAACAGTACCAATCCTTAAATTGCACATGGGATTTTTCCGGACTTGTTGTTCGTTGCTTCTGGCCTCATTTAAACTTGACTAGATAGGTAGTTTTACTTTGCTTCACCCTCTTGCCATGTTTAACAACATTTAATATTGTTGGGTACATAAACGAGATCGAACTAAATAACTTGAATGTGGTGTTTCGCCAATATGCAACGGAGTTGCATATTAAGCTCCACTTAATTTGTAGGGTTGCTTGTGCACTTTGCCATCCATGCCTCATTAAACCGGACATGCATCATACTTGTTTGTGCATCGTGCCATGATTATGTGATGCTTGTTTACTATGTTGTTTGCTTTCTTTCTGGTGTACTTCTTCTCGATAATCCGGTAACGTCGCGTTTGTGAGGATCCGTTCGACTACGTCCGTTTGTCTTCCTCATGGACTCGTTCTTCTTCCTTGCGGGATCTCAAGCAAGATGACCATACCCCCTTGCTAGTTACTCGCTCTTTTGCTATGCCTATGCTACGATACCTACCACTTGCTTTATCATGCCTCCCACATTGCTAAGCCAAGCCTCTAGCCCACCTTGTCCTAGCAAACCGTTGTTTGGCTATGTTACCGCTTTGCTCAGTCCCTCTTATAGCGCTGTTAGTTGCAGGTGAAGATTGGAGTTTGTTCCTTGTTGGAACATGGATATTTTGTTGGGATATCACAATATCTCTTATTTAATTAATGCATCTATATACTTGGTAAAGGGTGGAAGGCTCAACCTTATGCCTGGTGTTTTTTTCCACTCTTGCCGCCCTAGTTTCCGTCATATCGGTGTTATGTTCCCGGATTTTGCATTCCTTACACAGTTGGGTTATAATGGGAACCCCTTGACAGTTCGCCTTGAATAAAACTCCTCCGGCAAGGCCCAACCATGGTTTTACCATTCGCCACCTAGCCTCTTTTTCCCTTGGGTTAGGCCAGCCCAAGGGTCATCTTTATTTTAAACCCCCGGGCCAGTGCTTGTCTAAGTGTTGGTCCAACCCAGAGCACCATGCGGGGCCATCCCTTGGCAACTTGGGTTACGTTGGCTTCCGTACACTTAGCTTATCCGGTGTGCCCTGAGAACAAGATATGTGCAGCTCCTATCGGGATTTGTCGGCACAGCGGGTGGTCTTGCTGGACTTGTTTTACCATTGTCGAGGGTGTCTTGTAACCGGGATGCCGAGTCTGATCGGATTGTCTTGGGAGAAGGAATATCCTTCGTTGACCGTGAGAGCTTGTGATGGGCTAAGTTGGGACACCCCTGCAGGGATTTGAACTTTCGAAAGCCGTGCCCGTGGTTATGGGCATATGGGAATTTGTTAATGTCCGGTTGTAGAAAACCTAAAGTTTATCTTATTTAAAATGCATCAGCTGTGTGTGTTACCGTGATGGTCTCTTCTCGGGGGGGTCCGGGAAGTGAACACGGTGTTGGAGTTATGCTTGATGTAGGTTGTTCTAGGATCAATTCTTGATCATAGTTGTTCGACCATGCTTTGCGTCTTCTTCTTGCTCTCATTTGCGTATGTTAGCCACCATATATGCTAGTCACTTGCTGCAGCTCCACATCATACCTTTTTCCTACCTATAAGCTTAAATAGTCTTGATCACGAGAGTGTGAGATTGCTGAGTCCCCGTGACTCACAGATACTTCCAAAACCATTTTGCAGGTGCCGATGATATCGTGCAGGTGACGCAACCGAGCTCAAGGAGGAGCTCGATGAAGATCGTGTTTGTTATGTTGTTCCATTTCCAGTTGATCAGTAGTGGAGCCCAGTTGGGATGATCGGGGATCTGTGTAGCATTTGGGGTAGTCTTCTTTTATTTTGGTTTCGTAGTCGGACCTTGTGTGTATCTGGTTGATGTAATGTTATATTCATGTATTGTGTGAAGTGGCGATTGTAAGCCAACAATGTATCTCTTTCCCTTATGTATTACATGGGATGTGTGAAGATTACCTCACTTGCGACATTGCTTTCAATGCGGTTATGCCTCTAAGTCATGCTTCGACACGTGGGAGATATAGCCGCATCGAGGGCGTTACAATTACCTCCATAGAGAGGACCCGAACCTGGGCAAAACATTGTGTCCCCTGTCTCTTGTTACCATCGACCTCAAAACGCATAGTTCGAGACCCCCTACCCGAGATCCGCCAGTTTTGACACCGACAGATGCCGCTGAAGCACCCTATCAGAGGGAGTGGCGACGCCGGGGCTGCTAAAGCACCGGAGCTCGACATGGAGATGGAGATAGAGGTTTCCGTCAGCGCCGACGAGTTATCGCTGCACCCTGATGTCGTTGACGGTGTCGAGCTTCCACAGCTGGAGGCGGAGTTCCACACCGACTCCAACGACCACTTCGACGACCACTCTGACGACCACTCCGGCGACGACTCCCACGATGATGGACAACTGGTTAGTCATCTATACCCATTTATTTGTCAAATAGATCATAGGGTTTCTCTGGTTACTCCTGCCTCCCCCTTTTTGGAATAGAAATCATGTGGTTATGTTCTCCCAATCCATGAAATCTAAGTTTCATTAGATCCGTGTAGTGTATTGATTGTTTGGATGGTACATGTGATAAGTGATTAGTTGTTTCATCTGTGCAAATGATTTCTGCTAGTAATCCAACTAGGGTTAGTGTTCGTGCTACTAATTCCTAGGCAGGACTTGACAATTGATTTTGAATGACCTACCTATGTTTGTGCCATTATTTTCTTCAAGATTGGTCTGTACATAGACGACTGTGCTTAAAATCATACCATAATCTCTGGATATGTATAAATAAATAGCCATAAATTCCTAATCCTACTTCACGACATGTAATCAGTGATTTGATGCCAAATTTGTTTTACTATTTATATAGGTGCTGTCTGACGATGTGGATAGCGAGGATGAAGATGCCCAGAGGAGGTACAAGAGGCGAATCCTGAGGGAGCTTTATGTGGGAATGCATAACAGGTGTATTAGGACCTAGAACGACGGCTATGGATGCCCATTTTGCCACCACAAGATTCATGACGCGTATCTAAGTGTTCTGGCGCATGCAAGAGGACGTGACGTTGGCTCCTTCGAGCAGAAGTATTCTCGCAGGGTGGCGCACAACGCGTACACCGAGTACCTGGAGAAGCTTCCGGATCATGCCGACCGCATGTGAGATGAGATGTGGGATGGATCGAACTATGTACACTTGAGTATGCTTATTGACGGTTGAACTATGTACTTATGGTTGAACTGTGCTTATGTATGTGTACGCTTATTATCTATGTCTGAGTATGTTAAATATTTTGCCAAATTTTGGTAAAAATTACAACGGGGGACCAATAAACCAGGACGGAGGTAGTACGTCAATCACACACGGTTCCCAAAATTGGAACCGTGTGCAATGACTTTCATTTTGCCTGCTACGTCAATCACACATGATTCGCTCTAGCAAACCATCGCCCCCAAAATTCTTTGTGGGACGGAAAACCCTCACCACCCAATTCAAAAAAAGAAAAAAGAAAACCCTCACCATCCCCACGTCACAAAAACCCTCGCCCCACCCGCCACCCCCTCGGCCCCTCCGGTACGTTCCCCATTCACACCTGCACAAGCTCCTCCGCGTCTATGCCATGGCACCGCCTATCATGGTGGTAAACACTTAGCTCGACGCCTGCCGCCGCCGCCAGGCTACTGGCAAAGCCCACCGCATTTCGCCACTTCCGCTTGGCACCGCCTATCGCCATCGACATTCTCGACGCTGCTCGCGGTCGAACCAGCTCCGCTTTGTTGGGGAATCTGCCGTACTGAGGGTTCTTTCTCATGGACGACAAGGTAACTAATTTAACGAGATATTATCTCATCTCTTATCCCAGTTCATCTGCCTCCTTTAATCACCCGGCGGAAATCGCTGTGAATTCATTTTTATTCAAGCTGATTTGAGGGTTTTCTTTCATTGATAGAATGTACAGTGCGCCGACAGTTCAGGACTTGGTGACCACCGCCAGAGATTCCATCTCATCGTACTATATAACTTGAGGACGCATGTGGTATGTTCAATCTCACCCTAAATTGGTTGGCATGGCCTACTTTCCTGAACATATTCTAAATATTGCTACATTTGGATAAAAGGTGCCATATGCACCATATACGTCAAAGGGGATTATCCCCTCTTCTTTCTATATTAGGCAAATTAATGATGTATTGTTCTTTCGATTACTCTCATATTTCCATGACATCATGTTTATCCTATCTGTTTAATTATAGACCTTTTTCCTTCAATTTCAACTATTGTACAGTTCTTTCAATTTGGTCCCATATTTAGATGTAACCATATTTTCTTTAACAATCTTACCAGTTTCTGGAGGACATCCCTCACAAGGCTCCACGAATGTCATACTGCACACAAAGCATGGATTTACAATTGTTGCTACTATCAGACTTGATGAACATGGTGGCTCCTATTTTGGCACTGGCTTTTGGAATGAAATTGCAAAGTTTTATGTACTGAAAGCTGGCACTAAAATTGCACTGCACATAGAAGGGCCTGGTCATGAGATATATGCTAACTTCCCCGACAAAATCATCCATCCATACTTTGTTCGAAGTAAGTTTTCTTTTCAACTATCTGCATATGTTGACTTACCCAGCAATGTCAAATGAATTGTGTAGTATTTAAGAAACCAATTGTTATTCCCTTTTCTTACTATATGCCTACCTAATAACTTCTAGTTACCAATACACTTTTCTATTGCCCTGTTTTAACTAAATATTCCCTATACTCCCATTTCTATCAGAAAGCGCCGCTGACAAGGAGACTCTGGAGGTGGAGAATGGGGCTGCCAACAAGTGGAGGCGGGGTGAGCTAGAACCGCAAGCGACTCCAGCAGGCCTAGAGTTAATCGGCAACATCCCTGATGATATGTCGAGAGTGATCATGTCCCTCCTCCCAATCAAATATGGGGCACGGACAACCCTCCTTTCTCGGCGGTGGCACCCCCTATGGAACTCCAGCCCTCTCGACCTCATCGACACCCACGAGCTCTGCCATGGCTATCGCAAAAGCTTGGATGCATTCTCCAAGATCCTTGGCAGTCACCTTGGCCCAACCAAAGTCCCTAGAATGGGCAAGTTATGTTCCCATGGCAAGGACCAAGCCAAGCTTCACGACTGGTTCTGGCCCCCGCCCTAGATCAGCTCGAGGATCTCACTTTTGATGATGGGTATATGCGGTCACTGCCAACGTCCGCACTCTGCCTCGCACCCATGCTGCGCGACGCCAAGTTCAGGAACTGCCATTTTCCGCCCCTTAATGACGCGCCCTCTCTTATTCTACCACGACTGAAGCACCTCAAGCTCGTTGACGTCTGCCTCTCAAAGGGTGACATGGAGCGCCTGCTCCATGGCTGTACTGCACTCGAGTACCTTCGTCTTCCATGTCCCCTCCATGACTCTCCGGACTATTTATGTGTGTTGCTAGTGTAGTAGGAAGACATCACAAAAGGTAGACCACGGTATGGTCATCTAGGACACACCTGAACTTGAGAGATTACATGTAGTTGATCGAGAAGGTCCAACAAGAATCAATGTCATTTCTGCGCCAAAATTGACAGTGGTGGGCTACACGTCTAACAAATAGTCTGAACTTGTTATTGGATCCACACCCGTTCAGGTACAATAGCTGCCTTCTACCTCTCCTTCTACAAATTAACATTATTTCTAATTTTGAATATGTCTGTTCGTCTGTCATTCAGAAAATGATTCCGACAAGCTTGACCCCGAAACTGCGCATAGTGAAGGTCTTGGCACTAGAATCTATCAGGCCCGGCCTGGAGCAAGTTGACAGTTTCCTGAGATGCTTTCCATGCCTGGAGAAGCTATATATCGAGGTGATGTTCCTTTCTTGTTAAATGTTAACCATAAGGGAGTTCAATTTGTGACACCTTTTTCCAAGTTTACAATGACAATGTACAACAACTTATCAAGGACTTTTTGGAGAATTTCAGTAGATACATGCCCCCCCCCATATTGGTTGCTTGATCCATATGGTTACATTCAATAAGCATTTCTCCTTTGGATTCGTTTGTACTAGTTTTCTTAGGGAACTTTTCATCCACTCCAAGCTCTTGTGAAGAAGGCTACATTTTTCTAGAATGTAATGAAATGCCCAAGTTAATCATGTCAGATCGAAGATGGCATGTTAGTGCATTTTACAAATCCTGCAAACCAAATAGCTAGTCCTGTAGTAATGTTCGAAACTGCATGTAGGCACTAACACATTTTCTTCTTTTGCAGATAATATTAGGCCCAGTGGTGGATAATGTGATACAAAAGAACAATCACGTTAAATGCCTAGATCTGCATCACTCAGAAATTACTTTGAACTCCTACCGAGGGACCTTACCGAAGATTATATTCGCGAGGTTCTTTGTTCTCAGAGCAAGGGTGCTGAAGGAAATGAGGTTTGCCCTACATTTATTTCGCAAAAATGAATGGTTTGTTGATCAGTACCTACGGCAGAATAGAGTAGGCTCCAAAATGTTGAATTTCATTTTGGAATTTCAGATGACAGAGTAATCGGAAGTCATCGGGTCAACCCCATACATGACTTCTTAGTGGCTAACCCCTTTGCAAAAATTGTGAGGTTTCGAATCCAGACTTAGAAGCGGTGATATTAGTTTGAACCTCTCTGATATCCATGTTCAGCGCATCAGCGCGAGTGTTTGCAGCTGATGAGCTGAATTTCATTTCTAATATCAGTTTAAACCTTGTAATCTTCGAATTTGTGCCATATAACTCTAGAGTTTGAACCTTGTAACATTTCGAGCCTTTGTGGTACAATCGTTGAAATGGCATCGTATGAGACTCGTCTATTGCTAGCACTATTTTGACCTTAATATGCAATGGTATTAGATTTTATTAACCATTCTCGAATCAGTTTACCTTATCGATCTCACAACACATGATCTATATAGCTAACTTAACTGCGATCTTCGACAATATTGCACACAGTTGGTTTGTTCCACCATGTGCATGGTAGAGTGCAGAATTAATTATCGCACTCGAGTGTCCATCATCACCCTTCTGTGTCACTTTGACCTCGTCACCCAAGGGTAAACTTATGACCGAAGTCATTCCACACACTTCGTTTTTACAAAGCTTTTTGCTAATAAACGCCCACGATTTGTCCCTCTTCTAGCCGACGCGTGGCCAAACTAGCCGGGCGGGAAGCTTGCACAGTAAACAGTGCGGTAGCGTGGGAACAGGCTCTTCGAGCCCACATCTGGGGTGTGGTGTTGTCAAGCGTGCACTGGATTCTGGAATCCTCCGCTATGAATGCCGTGACAAGATGTGACGATTACAGGCCGGCCGGCCCACATTTATTACAGTGGCCATTTAACCTACCCTTGTGTCTCTTCAACGTTTCGATCGCGCCCCACCATTGCAAGAAGTACACCCACCACGAGAAATTCTTAGAGGGTATCCTGCGCGGCTCCAATGGCGCTCCGAGTGGCTACCGACGACGAGCAGCAGTTCACCATGCGTGCCGTGGTCGACACCCACAGAAGGTTCATGGACCACTCGGTGGTGTACACCAACGACCCGGTCTGGGCGGAGCACTCCATCCACACCATGGAGCTATTGCTTGCCGAGGAGAAGTACAAGGTGGTCAGGTTCGACTTCGAGTACACCCGCGCTTGTGTCAGGTCTCATCCCAAGGTCGCCATCGCCCAGATGTGCGTGCGCCACCACGTCCTCGTCTACCACTACTGCATGGCCACAAGGCCTTGCGAGCGTTTCACCAGGTTTGTCAACAGCCCCCACTACATGTTCGCTAGGGTGGATATCACCAACGATGTAAAGGCGCTCGAGAATTCGGGCATCGCCTGCCAGAATCTTGTCGACATCCAGGGCCAATACAAGATCAGGGGTAGCAAGGTGCATGAGACGTACTCACTAGTTCACCTCACCGAGGCCATCATCGACCCCTACTACAAAGACATGAAGGATTCGTGCAACAAGGACAAGTGTGCCTGGCACTCGGCCTGGATGGAGAAACTTGACAAAGCTCACGTCGTGTACGCGGCCAAGGAGGCGTACACGAGCTACGACATGTACAGGAGGATCGTTGACATGAGGAAGTCCCACCTTCCCCAAAACGGCCAGGGATCCAGCCGGAAGTAGAGCAATGGCAAGCGTCGTCACAACAATAAGTAGATGATTAGATCCTCATTTCTCCTACTTTAGTATGCATTTAATTGCTTTCTTTGGTGTGTGGAAATGTTATGTGTGTAGTCACTTGTGTAATTGTATGCTTAATTTGGTTATGCAATGTTGTCTTTTTAAGTATATATGTTGATGTTGTAGATAGAGCGTAGATGTTGTGCGGAAAAAGAAAATCACATCACACACGGACTAAACAATGGAACCCGTCGGTGATGTTTTCATCAATCACTCACAATTGTATACCAGCAATCGTTTGCTCACAACACACATGACTTGTTAGCAGTAATCATCTGTGTTGTTATCGGTCTTCGCACACATCTCCGATTACAGACCTATTTGCCTCGTATCACACACATCTTGTTCATTTGAACCATTTCTGTTCTCATGTCTCAACGCAAACAGTTCATCCGAGTGAACCGCATGCCATATATCGCACACACCTTTGATCTGGCTGAGCATTTCTTTGTGTTGCCTAATCACAAATAGTTCATCCTAGTGAACCGTAAGTTGTGTATCGCATACGCCTTCATCTGGCTGCCCGTTTCTGTTGTTCGTCCTTATCGCAAACAGTTCATTGAACTGAACCGTATGCCCTTCATCGCACATGCAAATAAAACCTGAAACGTGTTTGATGCATCCGTCATTGCAAAAGTTTTATACATTTCTGGCGGTTTTCATACAACACCGTTTCGATTATTGCATTGCACATAGTTTCTCGAAGGGTCTCTGATCGTAGTGTCGCGTTAGCAGCATCCTGCAGTAGTATGGTAGTATTTGCATATCTGTGTTGTAGATCAATAGCTTGTGATGTAGCTCCCTATGTTATTTTTGATATATTCCTAGAGAAAACTAAGTTTAAATATGATAGTAGCAACGATCCAGACTAAGTCCGTGATCTGAGTATTATCCTCATTGTTGCACAGAAGAATTATGTCCTTGATGCACCACTAGGTGACAAACCTATTGCAGTAGCAGATGCAGACATTATGAACGTTTGACAAGCTTGGTATGATGACTACTTGATAGTTTAGTGTACCATGCTTTACGGCTTAGAACCGGGACTTCAAAAATGTTTTGAATGACATGGAGCATATGAGATGTTCTAAGAGTTGAAATTGGTATTTCAGACTCATGCCCGTGTTAGGAGGTATGAGACCTCTGACAAAGTACTTTGCCTACAAGATGGAGGAGAATAGCTCAGCTAGTGAGCATATGCTCAGAATGTCTGGGTACTATAATCGCTTGAATCAAGCGGGAGTTAATCTTCTAGATAAGATACTGATTGACAGAGTTCTCTAGTCACTATCACTGAGTTACTAGAACTTCGTGATGAACTATAATATGCGAGGGATGACAAAAACGATTCCCAAGCTCTTCATAATTCTGAAATCAGCGAAGGTAGAAATCAAGAAAAAGCATCAATTGTTGATGGTTAACAAGACCACTAGTTTCAAGAAAAAGGGCAAGGGAAAGAAAGGGAAAACTTCAAAAGAATGGCAAGAAAGTCGTCACTCCCGTGAAGAAGCCCAAAGCTAGACCTAAGCCTGAAACTGAGTGCTTCTACTGCAAAGGGAATGGTCACTAGAAGCGGAACTACACCAAATACTTGGTGGATAAGAAGGATGGCAAAGTGAACAAAAGTATATTTGATATACATGTTATTGATGTGTACTTTACTAGTGTTCATAGTAACCCCAGGGGATTTGATACATCTCCAACGTATCTATAATTTTTGATTGTTCCATGTTGTTATATTATCAATCTTGGATGTTTTATAATCATTTTATAGTCCTTTTATATCATTTTTGGTACTAACTGTCGGTGTCAAAACCGGTGGATCTCGGGTAGGGGGTCCCAAACTGTGCGTCTAAGGTCCATGGTAATAGGAGACAGGGGACACAATGTTTACCCAGGTTCGGGCCCTCTCTATGGAGGTAATACCCTACGTCCTGCTTGATTGATCTTGATAAATATGAGTATTACAAGAGTTGATCTACCACGAGATCGTAATGACTAAACCCTAGAACTCTAGCCTGGATGACTATGATAATGAATCCCCCCCTCTCCGGACTAAGTCCTCTGGTTTATATAGACACCAGGAGGGTCTAGGGTTACATGAGGTCGGTTATAAAGAAAGGAATCTACATATTTGATCGCCAAGCTTGCATTCCACGCCAAGGTGAGTCCTATCCAGACACAGGTGCAGTCTTCGGTCTTCGTGTCTTCACATCCCATCAGTCCGGCCCATGACTAACAGGTCGGACGCCCGAGGACCCCTTAGTACAGGACTCCCTCAGTAGCCCCTAAACCTGGCTTCAATGACAAGGTATCCGGCACGTAGATCTGTCTTCGGCATTGCAAGGCGGGTACCTCCTTCCGAACTCCAAGATAGTCTTCGGACGTATTGAATGTGTCCGGACCTATAACACACGCACCACAAACAACTGCAGAGGGAATATAATATTCCAAGAGTGCCATCTGCTCACAACTTTTTGCAAGATGACATCACATCTGTTCGGTCACTATATCGAACCATTTTTGTCCATTGCTCCGCGTTTCGAGATGCTGTTTCCATTAGCATGTCTTGTCAAAGCAGAGATCGTGTCCCCTTATTGCGGGATTTTCATCAATTCAGGAATAGGTGAGTGGGGAGGCATTCGATATTCACTTCCTTTATAAGGGGATAAGGATTCCCCCTTATTCTCCCACGCCTTCTCTCTTCCTCCGCCTTTCCACTCTTAAGCTCGAGCACCCAAGTTATCATCTTCTTCCCACTCAAGTTAGCACTCAACCATGTCTGGATCCGGAGGTCAAGGCAAGTGGATGGTCTCCTCCGTCAAGGAGGAGGACATTACTGAGCTTCGGGCGGCCGGGTACCTAGTGAAGGAAATTGCCCACCGCCTTCCAGCCCAGGGGCAAGTCGTCCCCACACCAAAGCCCAATGAGAGGGTGGTATTCATCCCTCATTTCCTCCATGGGGTAGGGTTTCCACTCCACCCTTTCGTCCGCGGGCTGATGTACTATTACAGGATAGACTTCCATGATCTATCCCCGAACTCCTTCCTCAACATCTCGACATACATCGTCATGTGTGAGGCCTTCCTCTGCATCCAACCCCACTTCGGGCTGTGGCTCAAGGTCTTCAATGTGAAGCCGAAGGTGGTGGATGGCCAGCACGCGGACTGCGGAGGCGCCATGGTGAGCAAGCTGACTAATGTCTCCTCGTCGAAAGGTGCTTTTGTGGAGACTGTCAAGGAATGGCAGAAACAATGGTTGTACATCACATAACCCCGCGGCGCAAACTGGGGTGCCACTACCGAATTCAGCTTTGGCGCTCCAATGCGGCTCACCTCCTGGGTTGAGAAGAGCCCTAATTGGTCATCGTCAGATGAGCTGATAGCGCTACAGACGCACGTTCAAAGTATGGTGGACCAGGATATCAAGCGTGTCGATATAATCGAGGTGATGCTAGTTCATCGGATTCTCCCGTGCCAAAGCCGAAGCCATACCCTAAAGAGGCTCTTCGAAACTTCTCACGAAGACGCCTGGAAGTTGCTCTTCAAGGGCAACGAGACACCGCCGGCCATGGATTCGGACTGCGGGCATGACATCAATCACCTCGCCAACGAGGTATGTTATTTTTAACGCATCCCCTACTTGCTTGTTTCAAGGATGACATCTAAGATATTATTATTATTGCTTCTTCAAGACTGGATGGAGAGGGTGAAGCAGATCCGGTGTCCGGCTCCGCTGCCTGAAGAACCATTCACTCCGCGTTTAGCGAAGATGTTGGTGCCGGCGCCCTATACGGCACCGGCGAAGAAGGCCACGGGAAGGCAAAGGGGGTCCGGAGTGGCCCCCACCGCAAGGGCACTTCGGACGCGACGTCCGAAGACAAGACCCATTCCTCCGTCGCCGAAGACGAAGATGATGATGAGGAGGAGAGCGACTCTCCCTCTGAGGGAGGGAGGAAGAAGAGGGCGGCCTCCACAATTTTGGAGGCGGAAGCGCCCAAGAAGGGGAAAGGCCCGCTCGCGGGCAGCTCTGCATGGGACGTCGACAGCAGTCCGGAGCGACGCCCCCGCACTAAGCCTCGGGCCGCATCGTAAGTGCTAAGACTCGTATGCCCATAGATCTAACCTCTCCTCTTTGTTGTATTGATGTGGTTAGTTATGCTATTGTAGTCCGACCCATGACAGCTCCCAGCGTTCCTCATCAAGAGGCTCGTTGGACTCAAAGGAGATGGCCAGCGAGACACCGTCAGCCGCTTACTCCCCCAAGGCCAAGGGAGATGACGAGGTGCTCTCCCAACGGACCTTCCCAGGCTGGGGAGAGGCCCAGGAGGCGCCAGAAGGCGAAGCCTTCGTCGTCGAACACCAGGGGGAGCCAATCCCCATGGAGACTGGGGGTGAGGGCCGTATTCAGTTCGGCCCTCAACCGGACTCGATTCCGGAGACCGATACGGCTCTGGAATCCGGCACGCAACCTCTTTCGAAAGAAGGGGGTATGCCTATTCCACCGGTGACTCCTATCCAACCAGGGGCACCAGAAAATCTGCTGGAAGCACTATGAGGCGCTTCCATTGTGGATGAGCACCGTGTTCTTATGGGCACGGTGATTGGAAGGGTTCAGTCCGCCAAGAGCAGACTAACTGGAGCCAACAGCAGCCTACTGACAGGTTTTGAGGTAAGCGACACAAAAAGATAAAATCCCAATATAGACAGTAGCCCCTGAGACACTGTTCGGTGTTCGGAAAGAAAAGCCGGACAGAGGATCAATGCTTTATTGCAGGAATCTAACTGAATTGTCTGAAATGAATACACAGCTGTCGTTGTTGGCCGCTGCCTCACATACTGCCGATGTCGGTGTACTAAAGTGGGGGTACCTTAGTATCCCGAACTTGTGCACGGGCAGTCGCAGCATCCCGCGGCAAGGCTTGCCGGGCGACCGCCAAGACCCTCCGTGGTTCCTTTGGAGCCATTCAAGAACAAAGTATCCAAGGCCCCGGCAAGAGGAGCTTGCCGGGAAGGAGACAAGACCCTGGCAAGAGGAGCTTGCCGGGAAGACCAACCAAGACATCTCGAGAAGCTTGCTGGGACGCGCTGCGCGTCCCGGCAAGACCCGGTGAGCGACAAGCTCCCGGACACGACAAGATAACATCCGCAGCAAGGCGCTTGCCATGGCAAGCTACTACTCCACAGCCCATGCTCCAGCTCACCCACCAACGTGTCGCTCTGGGACCGTCCCTGGCATACGTGGCGGGAGGCTGTGCAGCCCGGGGCATGCGGTGGCAAGCAGGCGCTGACAAGGAGCCATCGTGGCGAATGGTGGCGCCCCTGACGGTCCCTTTCCGCCCCGTCTAGGCGACACAGATAGGCATTTAATGCTTTTGTCCCCTGCCGTCAGGGTTAGGTATCATACAACTGTAGCAAGCGGTGGCGCCAACTACCACATCTTTTACCCTTTTACCCTCATCTCTGTTGCCACCTGTCGGTGACCCCTTAGACATATAAAAGGAGGCCCATGCGCAACAGGGGGGACGTCCATTCTCACGCTCGGTCTCGCTAGCCACCCAAGTGTACTGTAGCATTCATCGCTCCCGAGCAAGAACACAATACAAACCAAAGTAGGAGCAGGGTTTTACGCGTCCGTGCGGCCCGAACCTGGGTAAACTGATCGCCTCGTTCGTGCGTTCGCCTTGATCTGCTCTTCGTGCATCCTCCGCCCCCTGCCGAACCGAGAGGGGCTCGGTCCGCTGATCCCCATAGGTGTACGTGGGATCAGCAACCCACGACATCTTTGGCGCGCTAGGTGGGGGGTGCGTCGAGGCTGTGTGAACCTGATCCGGTGTTCGCACGAGCCAAATCTTCATCCTCTTCATCAACATGCCGCCGAAGAAGAAGGCTTCGGAGGTAGCCGCTCCGTCTGCGCCGATCCCACCATCGCCGGAGCGAACGGCTGGTGGGGTAGGCGCCGGTGGAAGAGCAGGCGCCGACGAGGGGACTCATGGTGCTGCCAAGTCCAAGGACAAGGCTGCGCTGCACATCGGCGGCGCGGTCGGCTCCCACAACGACCGCGCGCACTCCAAGACCTCGGCGTCCGTACACGCTCCGCGCCCGTCCCAGGAGGCGCGGGACCAGCAGCGTCATGGTACTCACGGTACCATACGATTGCTGGGCCAAGACCAAGCTGGCGGATCCCGGAGCGCTCAAGACCAGCATGCGCGCCAGCATGCTGGCACGAGCAGGGCACGGTCGCCTGGACGAGGTACTGCTCCTTCTAACGCAGTTAGAAGTACGAGCATATCTCGCTCCTCGCACCGTTCGCTGCCACCGCCCGCCACTCTGGCGGAAGCGTTGGCACGTGCCCAACTGCTCCTAGATTACCCTCCAGCGCCAGAGAAGATCGATGACTGGAGGGCCACTATCCAGAGCCTCGTCGGCTTCGCCAACGGTGACAACCCACGGCAGCCGAGCGTATCGCTGCCGCGGCAAGTCAGCCAGGCACGAGCCGGTGGCGACAAGACCGGCGAGGGTGCAACCACTGTGCACTCTCCGCCCCGAAGGCCAAGATCGCCGACTCGCCGGATCCACCTCGACAGCTACTCCACCACGTCGTCAGATCCGCGAGCTCATCGCGACCAGCGCCAAGTTCTTCATGAGAGACAGCAAGAAGACGCTCGAACACGTATCGAGCGCCGAAGAGAAGCGCGGCGTCAATCAGACCTGCGCGCTGGGCCCTCTGTTGACATGGATGCGCCCGGAGAACCAGGCAACTTGACGTATGCGGTAGGTTGCCCTGCGTTTACCCGCGAGCTGCGGCAAGTCTAGTGGCCCAGTCAGAAGCATTTCAAGCCAGACGTACCGGAGAAGTACGACGGCAAGTCGCACCCGTCAGAGTTCCTCAGCATCTACACCATTGTGGTGCAAGCTGCCGGGGGGCGAGACGACAAGGTCCTTGCCAACTACTTCCCGCTGGTGCTCAAGCCCGAAGTCAGGTCCTGGCTCATGCACTTGCCAGACAACTCCATATCCTCTTGGGCAGACTTGTGCCATCAGTTTGTCAGCGCCTTTACGGGCGGCCACAAACCGCATGGCCAAGAGAGTGACCTCCACCTGCTTGCCCAGAAGGAAGGAGAGCCCCTGCGCAAGTATATCCAGAGATTCAGCCGCGTGCAGCGCAACATCCCAGACATCCACCCTGCCGCGGTTATCAGCGCGTTCCATCAGAACGTGCGTAATCGCAGGATGCGGGAGGAGATGGCGATGAGCAGGATCAGAGACGTCAGCGAGCTGTACGCCCTGGCCGACAAGTGTGCACACGCTGAAGAAGGGAGGAAACTCCTCGGCGAAGATACTGGAGCAAGGGGATCTGACAGTGAGGATGCCACCCCGGCAAGGAAAAAGCGGAGGCGCAACAGGAAGAAGAACGACAAGGAGGTACTAGTCGTTGAGCAGTCCGGCGATGATGGTGGCGCCAAGCAAGCCCAAGTTGGCAGCTCCGGCAAGGAGGTTGCCGCGTGCACCAACTGCCAGGCGGTGGCAGCCGCCGACAAGCAGGACGGCTCCGACAAGCAGTACTGCAAGATCCACCGCACCAAAGGCCATGATCTCCAGAACTACAAGAAGGTTGAGCAGCTTGTCCAGCAACAAAAAGCTGATTACGAGCAGCGCGACAAGGAGAGAGCCCAAGGAGGCGGTGGAGAGGCCGGCAAGAAGCGCGCTGGCCAGGGAGGACGCTGCGGCAAGGACAAGCAGCAGCAAGGAGACAGACCTCCCCGTGGCCGCGACAAGGATGAAGACAAAGATGAAGACATGGATGATGTCGAGAACAGTGAGCAGGAGTTTCGGAAAGCTACAGAAGTTTTGTGTGTGACAGCGGTGCTTCTCTGCATACCTCCCACCGCCAACTCAAATAGTGGCTGCAGGAAGTTAATGCGGCAGAGCCACCTGTCGAATCACGCAAGCTTCTAAAATGGTCCAGCACGCCTATCATCTTTGACATTGAGGACCACCCTGATCGCACAACTGCGGTCGGGTGCTTGCCATTGTTGGTTTCGCCAACAATCCGCAATCTCAAAGTCACTAAGATGCTAGTTGACGGCGGGGCCGGCTTAAACCTAATCTCCTCCGGTGTGCTCCAGAAACTCCAGATCCTGGACAGCGAGCTCGAAGAGACCGGTACATTCCAAGGAATTAACCCGGGAAGGAGCAAGCCGAAAGGGAAGGTCACGTTGCCGGTGACATTTATCAACGAGATGAATTTCAGAACAGAGAGGGTCACTTTTGACGTTGCCGATTTCCCATTGCCTTACAATGGGATACTTGGCCGTCCAGCACTCGCCAAGTTCATGGCAGCCTCTCACTATGCATACAACATGCTCAAGATGCCAGGCCCGATAAGCGTCATCTCTATCCCTGGCGACAAGAAGGATGCCCTTGTCTGCGCCGACAAGATCTACCGGGAAGCAGCTGCTGCGACAGACCGCAAGGCACTTGCCGCTGAAGCTTCCGGGGGGAAGAAGAAGGCCAAGTATGGCAAGAGCTCTGATGCCCACTCCGGCATGCGCACCTCCTCAGAGTGCTGCGCTGCCGTCGAGGACGCACCATCGAGCTCCACCGGCAAGTGTAAAAAGGCAATGGCAGCTCCACCACATACCAAGAAGGTGCCCGCCAAGGAAGCAAACAAAGAGTGGCTCATGTACTTTGACGGTGCCTTCTCGCTGCAAGGCGCCGGTGCTGGTGTGCTGCTTGTCGCACCCACCGGAGAGCACCTCAAGTACATAGTCCAGATGCACTTTCCCAAAGAGCAAGCGACAAACAATACTACAGAGTATGAAGGCTTGCTTGCCAGTCTCAGGATCGCGGCAGAACTTGGGATTAAGAAGCTAATTGTCAGGGGTGACTCACAGCTTGTCGTCCGCCAAGTGAACAAGGTTTACCAGAGTCCGTTGATGGAAGCTTACATTGATGAAGTGAGGAAGCTAGAAGAGCGAGTTGACGGCCTGCAAATGGAACATGTTCCAAGAGCTGAGAACGACATTGCCGATGGCCTATCAAAGTGCGCTGCACTTAAATTACCTGTGGAACTAGGAATTTTTGTGCTCAAGCTGACTCAGCCGTCCGTAACACCACCAACTGGACAGAGCAAGAAGAGGAAGTTGGTTTCTGGCGACTATTTTCCGGCAAAGCTTCCCGAAGCCGCCGCCAAGAAAGTCCCCAAGATCAACACCAACAGTGCTGAGGAGCAGTCTGCTCCGGCAAGTCCCAGGGTTTGTTCCGTTGAAGCAGACGCTCCCGATAAGTCTTGCTCCGGCAAGCTTGCCGGGGAACGTCAAGCTCCGGCTGAGCCGCAGGTTCTTGCCGAGGAAGCAGATGTTCCCGTAGCAGCAGCATCGCCTTTAGTCCTTGTTGTCGAGCCACAGGCTCCAACATGGGCGCAGCAGATTGTCAATTTCCTTCAGACAGGAGAACTTCCCGAAGAGCAGGAAGAAGCAGAAAGAGTAGCCCGGCAGTCTAGTATGTACCAGTTTGTCAACAACACACTGTGCAGAAGAAGACTCAACGGTGTGAAATTGAAGTGTATTCCCCGGGAAGATGGACAGAAGCTGTTGGCAGAGATACATGGAGGCATATGTGGTCACCACATTGGCGCAAGAGCCCTTGTCGAAAAAACATTCCGGCAAGGCTTCTTCTGGCCGACAGCCCTCCAGGATGCAACTGCACAAGTAACCAAGTGTGAAGCATGCCAGTTCCATTCCAAGCAGATACACCAGCCAGATCAAGCTCTCCAGACGATCCCTTTATCCTGGCCATTTTCGGTCTGGGGGCTTGATATCCTCGGCCCCTTTCCCCGAGCTGTCGGGGGCTTTGAGTACTTGTACGTTGCAATCGAGAAGTTCACAAAGTGGCCGGAAGTGGAACCACTGAGGAAGGTGACAGCACAGTCAGCAGTCAAGTTCTTCAGGTCGATTGTTTGCCATTTCGGAATCCCTAACAGGATAATCACCGACAACGGTACACAATTTACGAGCCGCACCTTCATGCAGTACGTCCAAGATCTTGGCGCCAAGGTCTGCTTCGCTTCTGTTGCTCACCCGAGAAGCAACGGTCAAGCTGAGAGGGCAAATGCTGAAGTGCTGCGCGGGCTCAAGACCAGAACTTTCGACAGGCTGCACAAGTGTGGAAGAAACTGGATCGAGGAGCTGCCGGTGGTTCTTTGGTCGATCAGGACGACGCCAAATCGAGCCACTGGCCAGACACCCTTCGCTCTAGTCTATGGAGCGGAGGTAGTTATCCCCACGGAACTCGTATACGGGTCACCTCGAGTGCTCGCTTATGATGAGCTTGAGCAAGAGCAGCTGCGGCAAGATGACGCACTGCTCCTTGAGGAAGATCATCTTCAGGCTGCTGTGCAAGCCGTTCGCTACCAGCAAGCTTTGCGTCGCTATCATAGCCGCAAAGTTAACGCCAGAAGTCTCGAGGAAGGCGACCTTGTTCTTCGGCGCATTCAGTCCGCCAAGAATTCCAACAAGTTGATGCCGAAGTGGGAAGGCCCTTACCGGGTGAAACGAGTCACCAGGCCTGGCGCTGTCCGCCTGGAGACTGAAGATGGCGTACCAGTGAGCAACTCCTGGAATATCGAGCATCTTCGTAAGTTTTTCCCGTAAGGCGCGGTTGTCGGACCCTGCCCGGCAACCACCCTTTTGTACAAGTCTTGCCGCTGTTGCATGTAATCCTTTGTACAAAGCCAGGCGCAGACCCTGAGCACAAGTAAATGAAGCGCTGGCGCCCTAAGTTATAGCATGCATGCTAGGTCGAGTCTCGTCCTTGGTTAGGGTTGATAGTGCTTAACAGCAGCTAACCCCTAACTTAGAGGTCGAGTGTGCGTCCCTTTTCCTTTCTTTCGTTTCCTTTGGTTCGAGGGGCTCGCATATCCTTGCTGGACCGCCTGAGGACGAAAAGGGAGAAGAAGGACGTACCGCCATCTGGACCCCGGCAAGCCAGAGTTGCCGGGGGCTGCAAGTACCAAGATTCACCCACAGCAAGCCAGAGTTGCCGGGGGCTGCAATCTCAGATAAGTCTTTCATCCCTCATCATGCATTCTCTTATGGACTGGGGAATACGAAACCTCGTTTCTTCCTAAAAACTACCGTGCTCCCTTAACTCTAGGCCCTGGGGCTCGTTCCTGGGGCCAAGTTTTGGTCGTAGTCGCGGCAGCAAAGGGATGAAACGAGGGGCCGCACCCGCCTCGTCCCTGCCACCGTCAAAAGCGTGAGAAAGGTCGAGCGGCGTGGGAAGACGGCAGGGCCTGTTGCCGGGGAAGAAGTGTCTATCTGAAAGATACCAAGGATTCGCTCCTTGACGTGGGTTCTACCGGCGAGACAAACGACCCGGCAAGCATCCCCTTTTCATTAAAAAACATTCCACTCAGGTACAGTCCATAGAGGATGAAAAACATGAAAGAGAGGATTACAAGTTTTAAATGCAACTAAGGCCCGAAGGCTTACAAATTAAAAAGATAAGATGCCCGTAATCCCTATCTTGTCCCTCTCTTCAGGAGGTAGGTCAAGGAGGCGAGAAGGGCAAAAGGGGCGCCTAGGCGAGCTACGGGTGCCAGAAGACACCAAGAGAACATCCCGGGGGCCGTCCGAAGGTTGGACGGTGATGGCGGCGCCGGAAGCAGGGCTCGAAGACGAGGCGGCAGGACGTCAGCACGCTGTCGAGGGCACCATGCCCTCGTACTCTGACTTGACGACCTTGCCGCAAGCCCTCTTCCTCTTCCGCAGCCTCCCTACGCCAGCCGCCCAAGGAGACGACCCCGGGGAGTTCTAGGAGCCAGCGACACGGATGATGGGGTCGCCGATGCCGCACGGAGCGGCGCCCGACACCTAGTCGGACCCGTCATCCTGCCGACCGCTACCCTCGTCGCCGCTGTCGCTCTCCTCCTCATCACTCTCGCTCGAGGACGAGTAGGAGTTAAGCATTGATATTTTGAAAGACATGGTTGCTTGTTGATATGCTTGAGTATCTAAATCATTATGTCAACACTAGACTATTGCTTTGAATCACATAAAAAGTACAATTGTCCATGTTATAAAGAAAAGAATATGATATGACATGTTAAACAGCACTCCACATCAAAAATTCTATTTTTATCACTTACCTACACGAGGACGAGTAGGAGTTAAGCTTCGGAATGCTTATACGTCTCCAACGTATCTATAATTTTTTATTGTTCCATGCTGTTATATTATCAGTCTTGGATGTTTATAATCATTTTATATCATTTTTTGGTACTAACCTATTGACATAGTGCCAAGTGCTAGTTCCTATTTTTTCCGTGCTTTTTACATTGCAGAAAATCAATATCAGACGGAGTCCAAGTGCCACGAAACATTACGGAGATTTTTTATGGACCGGAAGGAACTTGTTGGGCCCTGGTTGCACCTAGGGGAGTCCCGAGGAGGGGACAACCCACCAGGGCGTGCCAGGAGGCCCAGGCATGCCCTGGTGGGTTGTGCCCACCTCGGCTGCCACCTGGACCGCCTCTTTGCTCTATAAATACCAAAATATTCACAAAACCCTAGGGGAGTCGACAAAATATTCATCCAGCCGCCGCGGAGTCCAGAACCACCAGATCCAATCTAGACACAATCTCGGATGGGGTTCACCACCTCCATTGGTGCCTCTCTGATGATGCGTGAGTAGTTCTTTGTAGACCTTCGGGTCCGTAGTTAGTAGCTAGATGGCTGCACCTCTCTCTCTTGATTCTCAATACAATGGTCTCTTGGAGATCCATATGATGTAACTATTTTTGTGGTGTGTTTGTTGGGATCTGATGAACTTTGAGTTTATGATCAGTCATATCTTTTTATATCCATGAAAGTTATTTGAGTTTCTTTGTTCTCGTATATGCATGATCTCTTACAGCCTCGTCTTTCTTCTCTGATATTTGGGTTTTGTTGGGCCAACTTGATCTATTTATCTTGCAATGGGAAGAGGTGCCGGTAGTGGGCCTTACGGTGCTTGATCCCGGTGATAGAAAAGGGAACCGACACGTATGTATCATTGCTACTAAAGATAAAAAGATGGGATCTATATCTATGCAATAGACAAATGGATCTTGTCTACATCATGTCGTCGTTCTTATTGCATTACTCCATTTTTCCATGAACTTAATACACTAGATGCATGCTGGATAGCGGTCGATGTGTGGAGTAATAGTAGTAGATGCAGGCAGGAGTCGGTCTACTAATCTTGGATGTGATGCCTATGTAATGATCAATGCCTGGATATCGTCATAATTATTTGAGGTTCTATCAATTGCCCAACAGTAATTTGTTTACCCACCATTTGCTATCTTTCTCGAGAGAAGCCACTAGTGAAACCTACGGCCCCGGGGTCTTCTTCCTCATATATTTGCTTGCGATCTACTTTTCCTTTGCATTTTTATTCATATCTATTAAACCAAAAATAAAAAATACTTTGCTGCACTTTATTTTATTTGCGATCTATTATTTCAATCTACTACAATTTTCTGGCATCGTTACCCGAAAGGGATTGACAACTCCTTTAACACGTCGGGTTGCGGGGTGTTGTTATTTGTGTGCAGGCGTTGTTTACGTTGTGTTGCTTGGTTCTCCTACTGGTTTTGTCGGCATTCTGGGAACGGGGGTCCCCAGACTTTCCTACCTGTGGCCTGCGGCGTGGCTCAAAAGGGGGCCCAGCGCGGCCCATCTTCACCAACACAAACCCAAGACCCTCGTGAGGGGCCGAGCCTCGCGGGGCGGACGACGCGGAGCTTCCTCAGGCATGGCCTCATCAGGCTGGCTCACGAGGAGGCAGAGAGATCAAGGCGGGGTACCTCACGAGGTGCCCGTGACGCAAGCCATGACGACTCAGGGCGCCAGGCGGGTGCCAGCCCGCGCAGCGTCCTCCTTTCCTCTTTGGTGCAAAGGGGGCAAGCGCAGCCGCGGAGTACCGAGGCATCAGGCAAAGGTTGCCATTTCGGTGCAATGAGACCAAGACCAGGAGGACTACGAGATGGAGGTCATCGTGGAGCCCAAGACGGCGTCATCACCAGAGCTTTGCGCAGGCGAAGACTACTTTTGTCAGGATAGCTGATACTTGCTGTCCCCCTTCAAATTAGCCCGCCATTGTTGGCTCCCTTCCCGCTCGATATTTGGGAAGAGGACCAGGGCCTCTATAAATAGGACCATCCACCCACAGAGCAAGGGGGTTCGAAGGTTGGAAGGAAGAGGCTCGTTAGAGAGAGTCTCGATCAGAGAGAGAGAGAGAAAGGTGACTGAACTCCTCCCAGCAGTTCATCGCCCCAGCCAAGAACAGACCCTTGCGAGGCTGTTCTTCCTTGTATTGTTCATCATCATCAGCCCAAGAGACAATCCACCACACCACACACTGGAGTAGGGTATTACACCATAACGGTGGCCCAAACCAGTATAAACCCTGTGTCTCTTGTGTTGTTCTTTCCATAGTTTAGATCCTAGCATGGCGGAGGGGTGCAGGTAGGTGGCAAAATCTCGGCGCGCACCCCAGTGTTCGAACCTCAAGGGTTTGCCGGAACCCGAAATCCGACATTGGGCGCGCCAGGTAGGGGTGCGCCGGAATTTGTCTCCCACCACCCCGTTCTCCTCCGACCATCGCGCCCATGTTTGACGCTCGTCGGGCCCGCGCGGAGCGCCGGGCCGCCCTCACTTCCCGCGTCGCCTAGACGACACCTGTCGGCAGGCGTCCTCGCCGTTCCCCGTCACCTGCCGTCAACGCTGCCACCGGCCCGGCGGGGGACGAGCAGCAAGCATCGTCCCAGCATCCGCCCGTGCGGCAAGACGGCTGCACCGCAACTCCCTTGCTTACCCCAGCTGGATCTTCGTCCCGCGCGCTCCGCGCACCCATGGAGGCTCGAGCTGCGCTCATCGCGGCAAACGAGCTCCTGCGCTACCGTCTCGTCGACGACATCTACAAAGAATGGCTCGACCGCGTCGCCAAGCTCGTCCGCGCCGTCTGTTCCGCTGCACCGCACCCCGCCCCGCGCGGGCGACGAGGCTCCAGCAGCGCCCCGGCCGCCTCCTCCTCAAGAAGATGCCATGGCTCCAAGGCGCGTGGCCCCTGGGCGGAACCCGCTTTGTCAGGTGCCAGCGCGTCAAGAACAGAGCTGCCAAAAGTCCCTTGCCCGCTAGAAGCTGCCCGGGCGCTCCCTACTCCAGCGCGTCGCGACCATCCTCCTGCTCCCGCGCATCAAGACCCCGCGTTGCTCTCAGCTGCAGTGCGTGGGGACATGCAAGACCAAGCTCTCCATCACCGAAGGCCTCCCGTGGCCACAGCAGGCTGCCGCGCCTTCACCACCGAACTATGCAGCGTCGCGTGGCCCGACAAGTTCAAGCCAGACCTGCCTCCTCGCTACGACGGCACGGCCGACCCTGCGGTGTTCCTCCAGCTCTACGAGCTGGGCATCGAAGCTACCAACAGAGATGAGAAGGTCATGGCGAACTGGTTTCCCATGGCGCTCAAGGACGGGGCACGCACCTGGCTCCTGAACCTGGTGCCATGCACAATCTCCTCCTGGGAAGAGATGCGCACCCGCTTCATCGCCAACTTCCAAGGCACTCGCGACCGGCCACCCGCCGTGAGCGACATGCGCCGCATCAAGCAACAACCTGGGGAGACCCTGCAGAAGTACATCCAGCGCTTCAACAACGCATGCCTCAAGATTCCCAAGGCGACTGAGGAGGCCATCATCTCGGCCTTCTCCGACGGCGTGCGCGACGTCAAGATGAAGGAGGAGCTGGCGATAAATGAAGACCTGTGCACTTCCTTGGTGTTGTTCAACTTGGCAGACAAGTGCGCCAGGGCTGAGGAAGGGCGTCTCTCCCTCCTCGAGCTGACTGCCGCAGACCCAGAAGAGAAGAAGCTCAAGGACAAGGATGTGAAGCGTGAGGGGGCTGCCGTGCTCGCGGCAGAACCAGACACCAAGCGGGGCAGAGATCAGCCTGAACCTTCCGAGGGCAGCCGGTACTGTGTGTACCACGACCTCCACACCCACAACACCAACGAATGTCAAGAACTCCGAGCCGTGAGAGAAGGAAGGATCGGCCGTCGCCCTGACTGCGGTGACCGGGGCTACGGTCGAGGAGGAGGAAGGAACGCAGGACGCTGGGAAGACCGTGGCCCGCGCCAAGGGTGGCGCGATCAACCTCGCGAGGATCGCTGGCAAGACCCGCCTCGCGAGGGATACTGGAGGGATCAGCCTCGCGAGGATCACCCGCAAGGCAACGCAGGCCTCCCACCGCAGCCGCCACAGCCAAGGAGAAATGAGGACCGCCACCAGGGCAAGGAGGCTGGGGGCTTCCCAGAGCCGCGCGCGATCGCCTGCATCCTGGGCGGGGCTCAAGCCCCAGCCTCTCAACGCATCTTCAAGTAGTTCGCCCATCAAGTGAATGCAGTCCTCCCCAGGCTCGAAGCCACGCGCCCTCTCAGGTGGTCAGCGTGCGCCATCACGTTCAGCTTAGCAGATCAGCTCAAGTGTGCGGCTACAGCCGGAGTCCTCCCGATGTGTTGTTCCCCAATCGTCAGCAACGTGGTGGTCACCAAGACCCTCATCGATGGCGAGGAAGGGCTCAACGTCCTGTCCGTGGAGACATTCAACAACCTCCAAGTGCCCTACAGCCAGCTTCAGCCAACCAAGCCTTTCTCCGGTATCACCGACGGCTCCACGGTCCTGATTGGGCAGGTCCGCCTCCCTGTCACCTTCGGGGCACGCGACAACTACCGCACCAAGCTCATCGACCTCGACGTCACACACATTCGCCTGCCGTACAACGCCATCCTTGGGTACCCAGCACTAGCCAAGTTCATGGCCGTAACTCACCACGGCTACAACTTCCTCAAGATGCCAGGAAGCGGCGGAGTCATCACGGTGCCCTGTGAAGAGAAGGACGCAGTGTGTTCCCTGGAACGAGCCTTTCAGGCCGCATCACTAGAAGACCCGGATCGCGGAAGCAGGAGGCCTCCCGAGACCGCCCCTAAGAAGAAGAAGACATCGTCCGGCCCGGCCCCTCAGGAGGCAGGCCCCTCTGGGCCCGTGCCTGCCCCCGGGGAGCCTCCTTCCATCACATAGGAAAGCGCGCCCGACGCCCTCCTCAGGCAGGGCTCGGGGGCTCACCCCTGGAGGGCCACCGGCCTAGCTAGGGTCACGAGGGAGGCGCTTGGGCACCACATGGAGGCGTGTTTCGAAGCACGTTTCCCTCAAGAAGGAGCAAGGCAGGGAGATCCAGACCCTCAGGAGTTCCTCAGCAAGGCCATTCAGGAGCTACAGGAGTCAAGAGTCATGAAAGGCGGCCGCCGCCTACCAACAGTGGCTCCCCATCCAGGCGAGGATGGTGGGCTGCGCGTCTGCATCGATGTACCAGGGCTCAACCGAGTCGCCTCCCTGGAGCGCCTCTGGCCCTCGCGAGTGGGGCGCTGCGGAGGTCCACCCCACAGCTACGTTCGCATGCCTTACGGCTCGCCGAGCGCAGCTGACACGTACCAGCGCCTCATGAGGGGCACCACGGAGGCACAAGAGGCCAGGTGTTCCGCAGCCCTGGCGGAGATGGAGATGGTCCGCGAGGAGCCGCCAGCGCCTCCGGAGCCTCCCGAGGCCCCTAGGCCTGGGGGTTCATGAGGATCGGCTTCCGCAGCCAACCGAGTCTGCTACACCAATACCCCTTCGTCTTCAGCATCATCAGGTGACATCTTTCAAGTTTCACTTCCAGCTGGGAGCGCCCCCAGGGCTGCATTATTCCCAGGCCGCGTGGGTCCGTCCCTACGGCGTGTACCCCTTTTTATTTCACGTTGTTAGCTTACCTTGTTGGGGGCGCCCCTCGGGCTGCATGACCCCCCAAGTCGCTCGGGCCTGACCCAGTGATGTCCGCATTCCCAGCACCTATTTGAACGAATCCACTCCTTCGCGGCTAATGTGTTTTACCTAGTTGCCTGCTCAGCTGACGCCAACTAACGGAGCTGCTCCCAAACGGCACGACGCTTGCGCATGGGTCCGTCCTTGCAACGCCGACAAACCGGGATGGCTGAGCGCTGGCCGCGGCAGCCCCACATAGCGTCACCTCGTCAAGCCTTCAGTGCCTCACTACCCCTCGGAAGCAACCAACGGCTGACTGTCAATTGTCATGGCAACCCCTTGTTTTTCTATGCTGGACCTGCAGGACCTCCTGAAGGAGCTACGTCAGGCGAGGCTCTTGCGGTGTCTCCTTCGCTCTCGTCCGCACGAACCGCTTGCATGTTAAAGGGGGGGTGCCTAAGCATCGCGACTCAAGGCTCCTACTGGCTCTCCAGCCCTCACCCTCTGGCCTTGACCACGGCATCGCGACCTGGCATACCAGCGACGGCTGAGACCCGCTCGAGGGCCGGGACCCGAGGACGTAGAGCAGAAAGGGGAGCAAAGGCGGGAGGGGAGGGACACACGAGGACCTCGCCGAGCAACCCCGCGCCTACCGATGCACGGACCCGGCGACACACCAGAGAGCGGCCCCTGATCCTAGAGATAAGTCATCACACGGAAGCACTAGCTATCGTGGCACCATTTCCCGCACCTAATGCTATCCCTTGTTAGCGATGCCGCTCTCCTTTCTCACCAAACGACAGCTGCTTGGGCGCCAAAGGGGACCTCCTGAGCATCGCGACTCAAGGGCTCTTACCGGACTCCGGGTCGCTCACCTCCTGGCCTTGACCGGCATCGCGACCTGGCATACCAGCGATGGCTGAAGCCGCCTTGGGACTGGGACCTATCGGCGCAGAGCACCAAGCCCTCGTTAGGTTCGAAAGGGAGGACTGAGCTAAGACGGAATGAGCAACTCGCGCAATTCTACGACAAGGGTTATATTAACAAAACAGGATCACAGGCACCTTACAAGCCCCCCACAGGACGCGTTTTTGGTTCCTCGCAGGGAACAGATCCTAAAGGGACGCAAACTACGTGCATCCCTACAAAAGACGCCATCATCAACAGTGGGCCGTCAAGCATCGACGCCAACCCCATCCAGATCAGAGTCGGCAGCGGCCTGACGAGCCCGCCCTGCTCTAGGAGCGGCGCTGGCTCAGGGGCTCGTAGCTATCGTCGCTCGTCTCCGGAGTCGCGAAGGGCTCGCCGGAGTCGCTGGAACCTCTGACGTCTCCACCGCCTGAGGAGCCGTCAAGGGGGCGGTTGGCGAGCCTAGTCCTCGTCGCGGCGGGGTCCTGGCCACCTTCCCTGGGGCAGCACTCCAGCCGGCGCCCGCTCGCATCGAAGACCTTGAAGAGCATCACCGAAGCACCGTCGTAGTCCTAGTGGATCGCGAAGATGCCCCTTGTCCTACAAACCCGGGCGATCTCTCTCCAGCCCCGAGTCATGTAGACCTCGCTCGGGGCGACGACTGCGACTTCTGCCTCGGTCGCGAGGGTGCTGTAGCCGGCGTGCTGCAGCCAGAGCTCTAGGGGCTCCCCCTGCGGGATGATGGAGGCGAAGAAGGGAGGAAGGCGGATCCAAGACTAAACTGGAATGGCGACGTGGAGCACGAACTCTTGGGAGGAGCCCTCGGTGTGGACCCCAGGGGGGAGGACCCACACCTTCGTGAACCGTCAGCGCCGACGGCGGCGTCGCCCGTGGCGGCCAGCATCAGCTCCTTCGGGGCCCTCGACGTGGGCGTACAATGGAAGCGGGAACCCCGGTGGCGCCCGCTCGCACCAAGGCCTCGACACCACGTGAAGGGCCCCCTCGTCCGGGCCAGGGGGGATGAGCCGTTTCTTTGGCGGGAGTGGGTCTGGTCCCTCTCGGGGATCCTTTCCCTTCTCTGCCATCGAGAACCGGCGGATCGGAGCCATCACGGCAAAACGGAGCAAGGATCGGGAAGAAGGAGAAGCAAGGAGGATTGGACTGGAAGGGCGCGCGCCGTTCCGTACTTATGGCCGACGAAGGCCAACCGCCGACCCCCACGATCGCAGGTAATCACGACCCGTTTTGCATGCAGGGACTTGTCCTATCCGTGTAGTTGCCGAGGCGCCATGGGGAAGTGGAGGCGCCCACGTCCAGTCAACCGCCACGCTGCGCCCAAGGCCGCAGGCTGTTAGGGCCCGTGGCTCTTCACTCTTGCCCTTCCACCTCCCTGCACGGCCAAGTCTGGGCGCGCCTTGGGCCCGGGGGCTACTGTCAGCGTTTTGGGAACGGGGGTCCCCAGACTTGCCTGCCTGCGGCCTGTGGCGTGGCTCAAAAGGGGGCCCAGCGCGACCCATTTTCACCAACACAAACCCAAGACCCTCGCGAGGGGCCGAGCCTCGCAGGGCGGACGACGCGGAGCTTCCTCAGGCACGGCCTCATCAGGCTGGCTCACAAGGAGGTGGAGATATCAAGGCGGGGTACCCCATGAGGTGCCCGTGATGCAAGCCATGACGACTCAGGGCGCCAGGCGGGTGCTAGCCCGCGCAGCGTCCTCCTTTCCTCTTTGGTGCAAAGGGGGCAAGCGCAGCCGCGAAGTACCGAGGCATCAGGCAAAGGTTGCCATTTCGGTGCAACGAGACCAAGACCAGGAGGAATACGAGACGAAGGTCATCGTGGAGCCCAAGACGGCGTCATCACCAGAGCTTTGCGCAGGCGAAGACTACTTTTGTCAGGATAGCTGATACTTGTTGTCCCCCTTCAAATTAGCCCGCCATTGTTGGCTCCCTTCCCGCTTGATATTTGGGAAGAGGACCAGGTCCTCTATAAATAGGACCAGCCACCCACAGAGCAAGGGGGTTCGGAGGTTGGAAGGAAGAGGCTCGTTAGAGAGGGTCTCGATCAGAGAGAGAGAGAGAGAGAGAGAGAGAGAAAGGTGACTGAACTCCTCCCAGCAGTTCATCGCCCCAGCCAAGAACAGACCCTCACGAGGCTGTTCTTCCTTGTATTGTTCATCATCATTAGCCCAAGAGGCAATCCACCACACCACACACTGGAGTAGGGTATTACACCACAACGGTGGCCTGAACCAGTATAAACCATGTGTCTCTTGTGTTGTTCTTTCCATAGTTTAGATCCTAGCATGGCGGAGGGGTGCAGGTAGGTAGGAGGCGAAATCTCCGCGTGCACCCCAGTGTTCGAACCTCAAGGGTCTGCCGGAACCCGAAATCCGACAGGTTTGATAACCTTGGTTTATTCACTAATGGAAATACCTACCGTCGCTGTGCTGCATCATCCCTTCCTCTTTGGGGAAATACGGATGTAGTCCTAGCAGATAGGAGCTTTTCTGGCACTATAGTCAGAGAGCAATCAGTATTTGATACCAGTTCAGTTGCGTAGAGTAGTAACTTGAAATAGGAGTTGCAAGATAAAGAGTGACTAGTTAAGGATGAGGTGACGATGTTTGTTGGAAGTAATTCCAAGGTTGATAAGATCACCATCACACACTCCCTTTACCTTCAGGATTAGTGTTGAACCTAAAATAAATGTTATTTGGTGTTTGCGTTGAGCATGAATATGATTGGATCATGTTTATTGCGATATGGTTATTCATTTAAGTCAGAGAATAATTATTGTTCTGTTTACATGAATAAAACCTTCAGTGGTCATACACCCAGGGTAAATGGTTTATTGAATCTTGATCATAGTGATACATGTATTCATAATATCGATGCCAAAAGATGCAAAGTTGATAATGATAGTGCAACATATTTGTGGCACTATCGTTTAGGTCATATTGGGTCAAAGCGCATGAAGAAACTCCATGCGAATGAACTTTTGGAATCAATTGATTATGAATCATTTGATACTTGTGAACCATGCTTCATGGGCAAGATGAGTAAGACTCTGTTCTCTGGAACAATGGAGTGAGCCACTAACTTATTGGAAATAATACATACCGATGTATGCAGTCCGATGAGTGTTGAGGCTCATGGCGGGTATCATTATTTTCTGGCCTTCACAGATGATTTGAGCAGATTTGGGTATGTCTACTTAATGGAACATCAGTCCGAAACATTTGAAAAGTTCAAAGAAATTTAGAGTGAAGTAGAAAATCATCGTAACAAGAAAATAAAGTTTCTACGATAGGACCGTAGAGGTGAATATTTGAGTTACGAGTTTGGTATTTATTTAAAACCATGTGCAATAGTTTGACAACTCATGCCACCTGGAACACCACAGCGTAATGGTGTGTCCGAACGTCGTAACCGTACTTTATTAGATATGGTGTGATCTATGATGTCTCTTACCGAGTTACCATTATCGTTTTGGGGGTTATGCATTAGAGACAACTGCATTCACGTTAAATAGGGCACCATCTAAATCCGTTGAGACAACACCGTATGAACTATGGTTTGGCAAGAAACCAAAGTTGTTGTTTCTTAAAGTTTGGGGTTGTGATGCTTATGTGAAATAGTTTCAAAACTGATAAGCTCGAAACCAAAGTGTGTCTTCATAGGATACCCAAAAGAAACTATTGGGTACACCTTCTATCACAGATCCGAAGGCAAGATATTTGTTGCTAAGAATGGATCCTTTCTAGAGAAGGAGTTTCTCTCGAAAGAAGTGAGTGGGAGGAAAGTAGAACTTGATGAGGTAATTGTACCTTCTCCCGAATTGGAAAGTAGTTCATTTAATTGTTTCCAATGATTCCTACACCAATTAGTGAGGAAGCTAATGATGATGATCATGAAACTTCAGATCAAGTTACTACCGAACCTCGTAGGTCAACTAGAGTATGGTCCGCACTAGAGTGGTACGGTAATCCTGTTCTGGAAGTCATGTTACTAGACCATGATGAACCTACGAACTATGAGGAAGCGATGAGAAATGGCTTGAGGCCATGAAATCTGAGATGGGATCCATGTATGAGAACAAAGTATGGACATTGATTGACTTGCCCGATGATCGGCGAGCCATTGAGATTAAATGGATCTTCAAGAGGAAGACGGACGCTGATAGTAGTGTTACTATCTACAAAGCTTGAATTGTCACAAAAAGTTTTTCACAAGTTCAAGGTGTTGACTACGATGAGAGTTTCTCACTCGTATCTATGCTTAAAGTCTGTCTGAATCATGTTAGCAATTGCCGCATTTTATGATTATGAAATTTGGCAAATGGATGTAAAGACTACATTCCTGAATGGATTTCTGGAAGAAGAGTTGTATATGATGCAACCTGAAGGTTTTATCGATCCAAAGGGAGCTAACAAAGTGTGCAAGCTCTAGTGATCCATTTATAGACTGGTGCAAGCATCTCGGATTTGGAATGTACGCTTTGAGAGTGTGATCAAAGCATATGGGTTTATACATACTTTTGGAGAAGCCTGTATTTACAATAAAGTTATTGGGGGCTCTGTAGCATTTCTAATATTATATGTGGCTGATATATGGTTGATTGGAAATAATAGGATACTTGAATAAGAATTTTTCAATGAAAGACCTTACTGAAGCTGCTTACATATTGGGCATCAAGATCTATAAAGATAGATCAGGACGCTTAAGACTTCGATAAGTACATACCTTGATAAGATTTTGAAGGAGTTCAAAATGGATCAGTCAAAGAAGGAGTTCTTGCCTGAGTTGTAAGGTATGAAGTTGAGTAAGACTCAAAACCCGACCACGGCAGAAAATAGAGAGAGAATGAAAGTCATTCCCTATGCCACAACCATAGGTTCTATAAAGAATGCCATGCTGTATACCAGACCTATTGTGTACCTAACCTTGAATTTGGAAAAGGGGTACAATAGTGATCCAGGAGTAGATCACTGGACAGCAGTCAAAATTATCCTTAGAGAACTAAGGAAATATGTCTCGGTTATGGAGGTGATAAAGATTTCATCGTAAAGAGTTGCGTCGATGCAAGCTTTAACACTGATCTGGATGACTCTCAATCTAGATACATATTAAAAGTGGAACAATTAGCTAGAGTAGCTCCATGTAGAGCATTGTAGACATAGAAATTTGCAAAATACATACGGATCTGAATGTGGCAGACCCGTTGACTAAACTTCTCTCACAAGCAAAACATGATCACACCTTAGTACTCTTTGGGTGTTAATCACATGGAGATGTGAACTAGATTATTGACTCTAGTAAACCCTTTGGGTGTTGGTCACATGGTGATGTGAACTATTGGTGTTAAATCACATGGCGATGTGAACTAGATTATTGACTCTAGTGCAAGTGGGATACTGAAGAAAATATGCCCTAGAGGCAATAATAAATTTGTTATTTATATTTCCTTATATCATGATAAATGTTTGTTATTCATGCTAGAATTGTATTAACCAGAAACTTGATACATGTGTGAATACATAGACAAAACAGAGTGTCCCTAGTATGCCTCTACTTGACTAGCTCGTTAATCAAAGATGGTTAAGTTTCCAACCATACACATGTGTTGTCATTTGATGAACGGGATCACATCATTAGAGAATGATGTGATGGACAAGACCCATCCATTAGCTTAGCATAATGATCGTTAAGTTTTATTGCTATTGCTTTCTTCATGACTTATACATATTCCTCTGACTATGAGATTATGCAAATCCCGAATACCGGAGGAACACCTTGTGTGCTATCAAATGTCACAACGTAACTGGGTGATTATAAAGATGCTCTACAGGTGTCTTCAAAGGTGTTTGTTTGGTTGGCATAGATCGAGATTAGGATTTGTCACTCTCAGTATCAGAGAGGTATCTCTGGGCCCTCTCGGTAATGCACATCACTATAAGCCTTGCAAGAAATGCAACTAATGAGTTAGTTACGGGATGATGCATTACGGAATGAGTAAGGAGACTTGCCGGTAACGAGATTGAACTAGGTATGATGATACCAACGATCGAATCTCGGGCAAGTAACATACCGATGACAAAGGGAATGATGTATGTTGTTATGCGGTTTGACCGATAAAGATCTTCGTAGAATATGTAGGAACCAATGTGAGCATCCAGGTTCTGCTATTGGTTATTGACCGGAGATGTGTCTCGGTCATGTCTACATAGTTCTTGAACCCGTAGGGTCCGCACGGTTAACATTCGATGACGATTTGTATTATGAGTTATGTGTTTTGGTGACCAAAGTTTTTTTGGAGTCCCGGATGAGATCACAGACATGATGATGAGTCTCGAAATGGCCGAGATGTAAAGATTGATATATTAGAAGGTGGTATTCGGACACCGGAAGGGTTACGGAGTGTATCGGGTACGTACCGGAGTACCGGAGGGGTTATCGGAACCCCCCGGGGAAAGATATGGGCAATATGGGCCATAGGATGGAGGCTAACCAGCCCACAAGGGCTGGTGCACCCCCCACAAGGGAGGAGGACGAATTGGATTAGGGAAGGGGGTGCCACCCTAAGGGAGTCCTGGACTAAGGGGTCCTCGGGCGTCCGACCTGTTAGCCATGGGCCGGACTGATGGGTTGTGAAGAACACGAAGACCGAAGACTGCACCCGTGTCCGGATGGAACTCTCCTTGGCGTGGAAGGCAAGCTTGGCGACTAAATATGTAGATTCGTTTCTTTGTAACCGACCTTGTGTAACCCTAGATCCTACCGGTGTCTATATAAACCGGAGGACTTAGTCCAGAGAGAAGAGATATTCATTACCATAGCCATACAAGCTACGCCTCTAGGGTTTAGCCATTATGATCTCGTGGTAGATCAACTCTTGTAATACTCACATTCATCAATATAAATCAAGCAAGATGTAGGGTATTACCTCCATAGAGAGGGCCCAAACCTGGGTAAACATCGTGTCCCTTGTCTCCTGTTACCATCGACCTTAGACGCATACTTCGGGACCCCCTACCCGAGATCCGCCGGTTTTGACATCGACATTGGTGCTTTCATTGAGAGTTCCACTGTGCCATCGTCAAGAGGTTTGATGGACACTTCAATCATCTACAACGATGCTTTCCAGGGGGAGTCTTCCTCCCCGAACATATTTTTGTGTTCGGCAGCTTCGCACTGCGAGCCAACTCGCTTGGCCATCTGGAGCAGATCAAAAGCTATGCCCCTGGCCATCAGGTCAGATTTGGGAGCTTGAACTATGTTGTGGACATCCGTGGAGATTTGATCTTCGCCGCATTTGAGACTGCGGCGACGCTCCTGGTCACCTCGATGAACATGACCTAAATATGTCATCGGACCACATTCAGGAGATAGCTCCTGCAACCGCTCTGGCTTTAGATCCGGAGCATACAACGCCATCCAAGGATTGGAGGCTCAACCCCAACACGCAGGCCATAGATTCCCCGGCGTTGGAGCCGCACCTGGACTTAACCTCACACGATATCTGTGTCACCGGAACTTCAGACTTGTCTCCGATCATAAGTTCCGACCATGTGAGCCCGCCGACGCCGAACTATCATTTATCGATCTTTGAATTCAGCGCCACAAACAACTTCCAGCACTCGCCTTTGGGCGACGTGCTAAACTCATTAAAGAACCTGTCCTTAGCGGGGGACTCATAGCCGACCTATGTTCGATCCAGACTAGGGGCTGATGATGGAGAATTTTGCTTCCCACCCGTCACCCACTTTATAGCCACCGTCGAGGATTTAACCGACATGCTTGCTTACGGCTCCGACGACATCGATGGTATGGACGACGATGTCGGAGAAGAAGAGGCCTAGAACCCGTCGTTCACCAGACGCTAGATGGCCACTTCATCGTATGATGTATATATGGTGTATGCACCAAAGGAGAACAACGGTGATGACAAGGAAGACCCAGTATAGGATAAACCTTCCAAAATACAATCAAAGCACCGGCGTCAGCGGCGCCGCTCTAAGTCACGCCGTAGTAGAGACAGCAATACCGGCACAGAAGAAAATAATACTCCGGAAGGTGACGAAGACAACGAAGACCCCGTTGACGCAGCTACTGAACAAGATGAACGGGAAGATGGGCAGGTTAGCCCTTGAAAACAGGCCACGCACGAAGACTCAGAGGATGGCAATTATCTTCCGCTCTCTGAGGACGAGGCGAGCCTTGATACGTGTCCAACGTATCTATAATTTTTTATTGTTCCATGCTATTATATTATCTGTTTTCAATGTTAATGGGCTTTATTTTACACTTTTATATTATTTTCGGGACTAACCTATTAACCCAAGGCCCAGTGCAAATTGCTATTTTTTTTGCCTATTTTAGTGTTTCATAGAAAAGGAATATCAAACGGACTCCGAATGGAATGAAACCTTCGGGAGCGTGATTTTTTGAACAAATGTGATCCAGAGGACTTGGAGTGGACGTCAAGCAACCAACAAGGTGGCCACGAGGCAGGGGGCGCGCCTACCCCCCTTGGGCGCGCCCTCCCCCCTTGTGGGCCCCTCGTGGCTCAACCGACCTACTTCTTCCTCCTATATATGTTCACATACCCCAAAAACCTCCAGGAGCACCAGGAAACCCTATTTCCACTGCCGCAACCTTCTGTACCCAAGAGATCCCATCTTTTGGCCTTTTTCGGAGCTCCGCCGGAGGGGGCATTGATCAAGGAGGGCCTCTACATCAACTCCATGGCCCCTCTAATGATGTGTGAGTAGTTTACCTCAGACCTTTGGGTCCATAGTTATTATCTAGATGACTTCTTCTCTCTCTTTGGATCTCAATACAAAGTTCTCCTTAGTTCTCTTGGAGATCTATTCGATGTAATCTTATTTTGCGGTGTGTTTGTCGAGATCGATGAATTGTGGGTTTATGATCAAGATTATCTATGAATAATATTTGAATCTTCTCTGAATTCTTTTATGTATGATTGGTTATCTTTGCAAGTATTTCGAATTATCAGTTTGGTTTGGCCTACTAGATTGATCTTTCTTGCAATGGGAGAAGTGCTTAGCTTTGGGTTCAATCTTGCAGTGCTTGATCCCAATGATAGAAAGGTAAACGACATGTATTGTATTGTTGCCATCGAGGATAAAAAGATGGGGTTCATATCATATTGCATGAGTTTATCCCTCTACATCATGTCATCTTGCTTAAAGCATTACTCTGTTCTTATGAACTTAATACTCTAGATGCATGCTGGATAGCGGTCAATGTGTGGAGTAATAGTAGTAGATGCAGGCAGGAGTCGGTCTACTTGTCACGGACGTGATGCCTATATACATGATCATACCTAGATATTCTCATAATTATTTGCTTTTCTATCAATTGCTCGAAAGTAATTTGTTCACCCACCGTAATACTTATGCTATCTTGAGAGAAGCCACTAGTGAAACCTTTGGCCCCCGGGTCTATCTTCCATCATACAAGTTTCCAATCTATTTTATTTTGCAATCTTTACTTTCAATCTATATCATAAAAATACCAAAAATATTTATCTTATTATCATTATCTCTATTAGATCTCACTCTTGCAAGTGGCCGTGAAGGGATTGACAGCCCCTTTATCCCATTGGTTGCGAGGTTCTTATTTGTTTGTGTAAGTATGAGGTGACTCACGCGTGGTCTCCTACTGGATTGATACCTTGGTTCTCAAAAACCGAGGGAAATACTTATGCTGCTTTGCTGCATCACCCTTTCCTCTTCAAGGGAAAACCAACGCATGCTCAAGAGGTAGCAAGAAGGATTTCTGGCGCCGTTGCCGAGGAGATCTACGCCAAGTTAATACATACCAAGTACCCATCACAACTCTTATCCTTCGCATTACATTATTTGCCATTTTCCTCTTGTTTTCCTCTCCCCAACTTCACCCTTGCCGTTTTATTCGCCCTCTTTTCATTTCGCCCTCTCTTTCCGTTCACTTTTTCTTCGCTTGTTTGCTTTTGTGTTGGATTGCTTGCTTGTCACGATGGCTCAAGATAATACTAAATTGTGTGACTTTGCCAATACCAACAACAATGATTTTATTAGCACTCCGATTCCTCCTCTTACCGATGTTGAATCTTGTGAAATTAATACTTCTTTGCTGAATCTTGTCATGAAAGAACCATTTTCTGGCCTTCCTAGTGAAGATGTCGCTACCCATCTAAACAACTTTGTTGATTTGTGTGATATGCAAAAGAAGAAAGATGTGGATAATGATATTGTTAAACTTAAGCTATTTCCGTTTTTGCTTAGAGATCATGCTAAAGCTTGGTTTTCGTCTTTGCCTAAAAATAGTATTGATTCATGGAATAAGTGCAAAGATGATTTTATCTCTAAGTATTTTCCTCCCGCTAAGATCATCTCTCTTAGAAACGATCTTATGAATTTTAAGCAACTTGATCATGAGCATGTTGCACAATCTTGGGAGAGGATGAAATTAATGATACGTAATTGCCCTACACATGGTTTGAATTTATGGATGATTATACAAAAAATTTATGCCGGATTGAATTTTGCTTCTAGAAATATTTTAGATTTGGCCGCGGGAGGCACTTTTATGAAAATCACTTTAGGAGAATCTACCAAACTCCTAGATAATATTATGGTTAATTATTCTCAATGGCACACGGAAAGATCTACTAGTAAAAAGGTGCATGCAATTGAAGAGATTAATGTTTTGAGTGAAAAGATGGATGAACTTATGAAATTGTTTGCTAATAAGAGTGCTCCTACTGATCCTAATGATATGCCTTTGTCTACTTCGATTGAGAATAATAATGAATCTATGGATGTGAATTTTTTTGGTAGGAACAATTTTGGTAACAATGCGTATTATAATAATTATGGTAACTCCTACAACGATTCTTATGGAAGTTATAGTAAGATGCTCTCTAAATTTGAATCTAGTATTAAAGAATTTATTAGTTCGCAAAAGAGTTTCAATGCTTTGATTGAAGAAAAATTTCTTAAGATTGATGAGTTGGCTAGGAACGTGGATAGAATTTCTCTTGATGTTGATTCTTTGAAACTTAGATATATTCCACCTAAGCATGATATCAATGAGTCCCTCAAATCCATGAGAATTTCCATCAATGAGTGCAAAGAAAGAACCGCTAGGATCTGAGCAAAAAAGGCTTGCTTTGTGAAAGCGTGTTCTTCTAGTTTTCAAGATAATAAGGATGAAGATCTAAAAGTGATTGATGTGTCCCCTATTAAATCCTTGTTTTGCAATATGAATTTTGATAATGATGGGACTGGAGATGAGTCAACTTTAGTTAGAAGGCGTCCCAAAAATTCGGAGTTTTTAGATCTTGATGCAAAAATTGGTAAAAGTGGGATTGAAGAGGTTAAAACTTTAGATAGCAACGAACCCACTATCTTGGAATTCAAGGAATTTAATTATGATAATTTATCTTTGATAGATTGTATTTCCTTGTTGCAATCCGTGCTAAATTCTCCTCATGCTTATAGTCAAAATAAAGCATTTACTAAACATATCGTTGATGCTTTAATGCAATCTTACGAAGAAAAACTTGAGTTTGAAGTTTCTATACCTAGAAAACTTTATGATGAGTGGGAACCTAGAATTAAAATTAAAATTAAAGATCATGAATGCTATGCTTTGTGTGATTTGGGTGCTAGTGTTTCCATGATCCCAAAAACTTTGTGTGATTTGCTTGGTTTCCTTGAATTTGACGATTGTTCTTTAAACATGCACCTTGCGGATTCCACTATTAAGAAACCTATGGGAAAGATTAATGATGTTCTTATTGTTTCAAATAGGAATTGTGTGCCCATAGATTTCATTGTTCTTGATATAGATTGCAATCCTCCATGTCCTATTATTCTTGGTAGACCTTTCCTTAGAACGATTGGTGCAATTATTGATATGAAGGAAGGGAATATTAAATTCCAATTTCAAGGCATGGAACACTTACCTAGAAATAAAATTAAATTACCATATGAATCTATTATGAGAGCCAATTATGGATTGCCTACCAAAGATGGTAATACCTAGATCTATCCTTGCTTTCATGCCTAGCTAGGGGCGTTAAACGATAGCGCTTGTTGGGAGACAACCCAATTTTATTTTTATTCCTTGCATTTTGTTCCTGTTTAGTAATAAATAATTTATCTAGCCTCCATTTTGGTTGTGTTTTTAGTGTTTAATTAGTGTGTGTGCCAGGTAGAACCGTTGGGAAGACTTGGGGAAAGTCTTTTTGATCTTGCTGTAAAAAACAGAAACTTTAGCGCTCACGAGAATTGCTGCCATTTTTTATTGGAGAGTGATATTTAGTTAATTATTTTCCAATATTATTAATAGATAAATGTCTCACGTCCCACAATTTATTTTAGAATTTTTGGGGTTACAAAAGTATTCCAAACTGATAGATTACTACAGACTATTCTGTTTTAGACAGATTCTGTTTTTCGTGTGTTGTTTGCTTATTTTGGTGAATCTATGGCTAGTAATAGAGTTTACGAACCATAGAAAAGTTGGAATAGAGTAGGTTTAAAATCAATATAAATAAATAATGAGTTCATTACAGTACCTTGAAGTGGTGGTTTGTTTTCATTTACTAACGGAGCTCACGAAGATTTTCTTTTAAGTTTTGTGTTGTGAAGTTTTCAAGTTTTGGGTAAATATTTGATGGATTATGGAACAAGGAGTGGAAAGAGCCTAATACTGGGGATGCCCCAGGCACCCCAAGGTAAAATCCAAGGACAACCAAAAGCCTAAGCTTGGGGATTCCCTGGAAGGCATCCCCTCTTTCGTCTTCGTTCATCGGTAACTTTACTTGGAGCTATATTTTTATTCACCACATGATATGTGTTTTTCTTGGAGCGTCTTGTATGATTTAAGTTGTTGCTTTCTAGTTTACCACAATCATCCTTGCTGTACACACCTTTTGGGAGAGACACACATGAATTGGAATTTATTAGAATACTCTATGTGCTTCACTTATATCTTTTGAGTTGGAAATATTTTGCTCTAGTGCTTCACTTATATCTTTTAGAGCACGGCGGTGATTCTATTTTATAGAAATAATTGATATCTCATGCTTCACTTATATCATTTTGAGATTCCTTTAGAACAGAATGGTAATTCACTTTGGTTATAAATTTTAAATGCTAAGAGAAGTTGGATGCTTGATAGATGGTTTTGAGATATAAAGGTGGTAATATTAGAGGTGTGCTAGTTGAGTAATTGTGAAATTGATGAATACTTGTGTTGAAGTTGGCAAGTCCCATAGAATGCATGTATGGTAAACGTTATGTGACAAATTTGAAGCACGGGTGTTCTTTGATTGCTTTCCTTATGAGTGGCGGTCGGGGACGAGCGTTGGTCTTTTCCTACTAATCTATCCCCCTAGGAGCATGCGCATAGTGCTTAGATTTGATGACTTGTAGATTTTTGCAATAAGTATGTGATTTCTTTATGACTAATGTTGAGTCCATGGATTTGACGCACTCTCACCCTTCCATCATTGCTAGCCTCTTCGGTACCGTGCGTTATCCTTTCTCACCTTAAGAGTTGGTGCAAACTTCACCGGTGCATCCAAACCCCGTGATATGATATGCTCTATCACACATAAGCCTCCTTATATCTTCCTCAAAACAGCCACCATACCTACCTATTATGGAATTTCCATAGCCATTCCGAGATATATTGCCATGCAACTTTCCACCGTTCCATTTATTATCACACGCATCATAATTGTCATATTGCTTTGCATGATCATGTAGTTGACATCGTATTTGTTGCAAGGCCACCATGCTTAATTTTTCATACATATCACTCTTGATTCATTGCAATCCCGGTACACAGCCAGAGGCATTCACATAGAGCCATATTTTGTTCTAAGTATCGAGTTGTAATTCTTGAGGTGTAAGAAAATAAAAGTGTGATGATCATTGTTAGAGCATTGTCCCATGTGAGGAAAGGATGATGGAGACTATGATTCCCCCACAAGTCGGGATGAGACTCCGAATGAAAAAAAGGCCAAAAGAAAAAAACAAGGCCCAAATAAAAAATGAGAGAAAAAGAGAGAAGGGACAATGTTACTATCCTTTTCCACACTTGTGCTTCAAGGTATCACCATGATCTTCATGATAGAGAGTCTCTTATTTTTTCACTTTCATATACCAGTTCGAATTTTTCATTATAGAACTTGGCTTGTATATTCCAATGATGGGCTTCCTCAAATGCCCTAGGTCCTCATGAGCAAGCGACTTGGATGCACACCCACTTAGTTTCTTTGATGAGCTTTCATATATTTATAGCTCTAGTGCATTCGTTGCATGGCAATCCCTACTCCTTGCATTGACATCAATCGGTGGGCATATCCATAGCCCATTGATTAGCCGCGTCAATGTGAGACTTTCTCCCTTTTTGTCTTCTCACATAAACTCAATCATCATATTCTATTCCGCCCATAGTGTTATGTCCATGGCTCACGCTCATATATTTCGTAAAAGTTGAAAGAGTTTGAAAAGGCTAAGTATGAAACAATTGCTTGGCTTGTCATCGGGGGTTGTGCATGATGAGAGCATTTTGAGTGACGAAAATGAAGCATGGCCAAACTATATGACTTTGTAGGGATAAGTTTTCTTTGGCTATGGTATTTTGATAAGACATAATTGCTTGATTAGCATACTTGGAGTATTACCATTTTTATGACAACAATAAACTTTTATCTTGAATCTTTTGGATCTGAACATTCATGCCACAATAGATAAAAATACATTGAAGAATATTCTAGAAAGCATTCCACATCAAAAATTCTGTTTTTATCATTTAATAGTCGAGGACGAGCAGGAATTAAGCTTGGGGATGCTAATACGTCTCCAACGTATCTATAATTTTTTATTGTTCCATGCTATTATATTATATGTTTTGGATGTTAATGGGATTTATTTTACAATTTTATATTATTTTTGGGACTAACCCATTAACCCAAGGCCCAGTGCAAATTACTATTTTTTTGCCTATTTCAGTGTTTCGTAGAAAAGGAATATCAAACGGAGTCCAAACGGAATGAAACCTTTCGGGAGCATGATTTTTGGAAAAAACATGGTCCAGAGGACTTGGAGTGGACGTCAAGCAACCAACGAGGTGGCCACGAGGCAGGGGGCGCGCCCTCCCCCTCGTGGGCCCCTTGTGGCTCAACCGACCTACTTCTTCCTCCTATATATGTTCACATACCCCAAAAACATCCAGGAGCACCACAAAACCCTATTTCCACTGCCGCAACCTTCTGTACCCAAGAGATCCCATCTTGGGGCCTTTTCCGGAGCTCCGCTGGAGGCGGCATTGATCGCGGAGGGCCTCTACATCAACTCCATGGCCCCTCCGATGATGTGTGAGTAGTTTACCTTAGACCTTCGGGTCCATAGTTATTAGCTAGATGGCTTCTTCTCTCTCTTTGGATCTCAATACAAAGTTCTCCTCGATTCTCTTGGAGATCTATTCGATGTAATCTTCTTTTGCGGTGTGTTTGTTGAGATCCGATGAATTGTGGGTTTATGATCAAGATTATCTATGAACAATATTTGAATCTTCTCTGAATTCTTTTATGTATGATTGGTTTTCTTTGCAAGTCTCTTTGAATTATCAGTTTGGTTTGGCCTACTAGATTGATCTTTCTTGCAATGGGAGAAGTGCTTAGCTTTGGGTTCAATCTTGCGGTGCTCGATCCCAGTGATAGAAAAGGAAACGACACGTATTGTATGGTTGCCATCGAGGATAAAAAGATGGGGTTTATATCATATTACATGAGTTTATCCCTCTACATCATGTCATCTTGCTTAAAGCATTACTCTGTTCTTATGAACTTAATACACTAGATGCATGCTGGATAGCGGTCGATGTGTGGAGTAATAGTAGTAGATGTAGGCAGGAGTCGGTCTACTTGTCACGGACGTGATGCCTATATACATGATCATGCCGAAATATTCTCATAATTATTCGCTTTTCTATAAATTGATTGACAGTAATTTATTCACTCATTGTAATACTTATGCTATCTTGAGAGAAGCCACTAGTGAAACCTATGGCCCCTGAGTCTATTTTCCATCATACAAGTTTCCAATCTATTTTATTTTGCAATCTTTACTTTCAATCTATAGCATAAAAATACCAAAAATATTTATCTTATTATCACTATCTCTATCAAATCTCACTCTTGCAAGTGGCCGTGAAGGGATTTACAACCCCTTTGTCGCGTTGGTTGCGAGGTTCTCATTTGTTTGTGTAGGTACGAGGTGCCTCGCGCGTGGTCTCCTAATGCATTGATACCTTGGTTCTCAAAAACTGAGGGAAATACTTATGCTGCTTTGCTGCATCACCCTTTCCTCTTCAAGGTAAAACCAATGCATGCTCAAGAGGTAGCAAGCCTCGGCACCGAGGATTTCATCGTGCCTGAGGAACCTCTTGAGCTGGAGCGCTTCAAGCGCCAGCTGATAGCCACTGCAAGGAGCCTGAAAAAGAAGCAACAACAGCTTCTAGCTGACCAAGATCTGCTCAATGATAAATGGACCGATGTCCTAGCAGCAGAAGTATACAGCCTCAAGCGCCCAACCAAAAGCTACCCGAATCGCAAATTGCTACCTCAGTTCGACGATGAGGCGCCGGAATACATACCACCATCGCACAATGCGGCTGACCGACCACCACGTGGTCGGGAAAAAACGGCAACTCAAGCCGAATACCAGCCCGCCCTACCTCATCACAAAGGTACATGTAAATTAGCCCACGGCCATACATATGACCTTGGGCAGGACCTGAACAATAAAGCAGGACATACCAGACTGATCTATGGATCGCGAGGATGTGCCTCGACACGCGACGACGGCCATCTATTCAGATGTGACAAACTTAGTCATGCGTGGGCTGAAAGCCGCAGACGGACTCAATCAGAGCTACGTCGCAATACAACCCGATATAGAGGAGCCGCACACCCTCATTGCTTCACTGACGTAGTCATGGAACATGAATTCCCAGAAGGGTTCAAACCCGTGAATATAGAATCATATGATGGAACCACAGACCCCGCGGTATGGATTGAAGACTTCATTCTCCATATACATATGGCTCGTGGAGATGACCTCCACGCTATCAAATACCTCCCTCTAAAGCTTAAAGGAGCAGCTCGGCACTGGTTAAACAGCCTGCCAAAAAACTCTATCGGCAGCTGGGAAGACTTGGAAGAAGCCTTCCTCGACAACTTCCAAGGTACATATGTCCGACCACCAGACGCCGATGAGTTAAGCCACATAGTCCAACAACCTGGAGAGTCAGCCATGAAATTCTGGACTAAGTTCCTAACCAAAAAGAACTAGATCGTTGATTGTCCGGATGCCGGAGCCCTAGCGGCCTTTAAACATAGCATCTGCGACGAATGGCTCGCCAGCCACCTCAGCCAAGAAGAGCCAAAATCTATGGCAGCCCTTACGGCACTCATGACCCGCTTTCGCGCGGGTGAGATAGTTAGCTGGCCCGTAGCAAAAACAATGCAAGCGACACCGGAACCCCTGAAGTTAAAAATAGCAAAGACAAGTCTCGCCGCAACAGATACAAGCGATGAAACAATAATGATAACACCGAGGAAACAGCGGTCAACGCCGGATTCAGTGGCTATAAGTCCGGTCAACGGAAGAAACCGTTTCAAAAGAACAATTCAGGCCCATTTAGCTTGGACCGCATACTTGATCGTCTGTGCCAGATTCATGGCACCCCAGACAAACCACCCAATCACACCAATAGAGATTGTTGGGTTTTTAAACAGGCCGGCAACTTAAATGCTGAAAACAAGGATAAGGGATCGCAAACGGAGGACGGCGACGAGGAGCCCCGACCGCCGAACACAAGGGGACAGAAGAAGTTTCCCCCTCAGGTCAAAACAGTGGACATGATATATGCTACCCACATCCCCAAGAGGGAGCGCAAGCGCGCGCTCAGGGACGTCTACGCGATAGAGCGAGTCGCCCCAAAATTTAAACCATGGTCGTCATGCCCAATCACTTTTGATCATCGGGATCATCCGACCAGTATCCGTCACTACAGTTCGGCCACACTGGTTGTGGACCCAATAATTGATGGGTTCCACCTGACGCGAGTCCTGATGGATGGTGACATCAGCCTCAACTTGGTCTATCAGGATAAACTGCGCAAAATGGGCATTAATCCATCACGGATCAAACCAACAAAGACTACCTTCAAAGGAGTCATACCAGTTGTAGAGGCCCGCTGTATGGGCTCAATCACACTAGAAGTCGTCTTCAGATCTTCGGACAATTTCCGAAGCGAGGAGATAATCTTTGACATAGTCCCCTTTTGAAGCGGCTATGCCGCACTGCTCGGACGGACCGCATTCACCCGATTTAACGCAGTGCCACACTATGCTTATCTCAAGCTCAAGATGCCCAGTCCACGTGGCATCATAACAGTCAATGGAAATACGGAACGCTCCCTCCATACAGAAGAGCACACAGTTGCCTTAGCAGCAGAAGTACAGAGTGGCCTTCTCAAGCAAAACCTTTATTCGGCTGCCGAGCCCACGGACACCGTCAAGAGGGTCCGAACTACCCTGCAGCAGGACAGCTCGCCTCGTCAGGAGCTAGACTAGCAATTCGGCCTCCGTCTCAGTCCTCGTCAAATAGTGGCATTCGCACCGCGCGTACATAACTATGCACTCAAAATTCCATGGGCATCGAGGGAGGCATAACTAGCTTGTGATCCACAGTGCGGCTCAACCGACACCGGATACACAGATACTTTCACTTTTATTCGTTTCCGTTTCAGGCTTCAATCCCGCAGGCCCCATCTGATGGCCTAATCATCAGTACTCTTGAAGGACAAACACACCAAGGCGGCAAGAAACACAGGCATATGGGGGACTTCTCTAGGTGGTTTCATTAACGACCACTCTACCTGTTTTTCAGGACCCACGTGCAGCTCTCCCTTGGTTAAAGGCATAGTAACTAGCCTCCTGCTTATTGCATTACTTGTATAAAATGCGCTTTAACGCACCAATGAAATTATAATAAGAACAGTTTGTGGCTCAAATTTTGTGGCCCTAGCTTATCACTTGTTCTTCTTTTTCTTCATTTTTTGTCTTTTCTTTTTTGGTAAACCCTATCAGGTAGCGCCCGTACACTTTGGTACGTTTGATGTTTGCCAGGGGCTTCATAGCACCCAACACTACGGCAACAAAAGTCCGAACACTTTTTATAAGTATAGTTCGGCACCCTGAATTTAGCATTATATGCATTGTCTCCGAATCATGTCTTTGGTCAATAGTTGGGTTTCCCGGCTCCTGTGCTTGCTACCTTAGGTTCCGCTATATCGGCTAAGGTAGTAAAGGGAGAACTACTATGATTGTGCCTTGGTTTATCCAAAGGTGCACCTTAGTAGAGAAAGCAGAAAAGTGACTGTCCTGATGCGGCGAGAGCCGGTCAACTGTTCGGAGGTTGTAAATCATTGGAGATTTCTTCCGCATTACGCGAAGGATTGGTACTTCCCGATTAGACGCTTATAGCACTCTAGTTCGGATACTAGGGGTTGTGCCCATGTTTTAATTGTCGAACTCCTATGGCTAAGTGAGGGCGTTAAAGCGGCATAGTCTGGTTGCCTGGTTCATTGCACTAAACAACTCCTTAAAGTACCATATAATTGGATCAAGATTGTTTTGATTCCATCCCGAACACCTCCATACTACCTACGTGTGGGAAGAAGCCGACGACTGGTTAACCCTTAGATTTCATCCAACACGGCCGCACAGGAGGTAAAATTTAAAAACATAACAGGCATTATATCACAAACCCACTTTGGTTTATCATACAAAGTATCACGAACTTGAATACATTCATTCAAAGATAATATACTGCGAACATTACGTCGCTACAATGCGAGACCCCTCTAGGACATCTGCAAAATAGCTCTCGGGTGTGCGGTGCTCCTTGCCCTCCGGCGGCCCCTTGGTCAGGTTGACGACGTCCATCTTCGCCCACCACATTTTGCAGAGGCGAAGGCCATGCGCGCACCTTCAATGCAGGCCAATCGCTTGACGACGTGTAGCCGAGGACATGCGTCCTCCAGCTGCTTCATGAGTCCGAAGTAACTGCCGGGCATAGCTTCGGCTAGCCATAGCTGGATTATCAAATCCTTCATGGCCAGTTCGGCCACCCTATGCAGCTCCACCAGCTGTTTCAACTGATCGATGAAGGGCACAGGATGCTCTGGCGCAAGATACTGCGACCAGAACAATTTCTCCGTGGAGCTCCCTTCTTCGGCTCGGAAGAACTCCGCGGCATCGGACACACTAGAGAACTCTGAGTTCGGGTTAGTAAGAAATACTTCTTCTTTATATATTTGCTTTGCATACTAAATGCCTTATCCGCCGCGATCTTCCTGGCCTCTTGGATCTCCTGGAGGGCACCCTGGGCTTCAACTCGGGCCCCTTTCGCGCTTTGACGAGCCTTGGAGAGTTCGGTATCTCGAGCCGAAACTTCACCCTCCAGGGTCTCGCACTTCTTCATCGCGTCCTGGAGCTCTTGCTGGACCTCGTTCAGCCAGGCCTTCAGCTTCTTGCGAGCGGCCTGCTCCTTGACAGCTTTCCCCTCGGCTTCGGCCAGGGCCTCTTTCAGGGCTACGACCTCGGTCGTCACCCCTACACATATAATGACACTACGGTCAGTATATATCATTTACACTTTCCGAATATATAGCGAGCCATTGCATTCCTTGCTGGTCTTCTAGCTGCTTCCTCACCTGGCCAAGCTCTTCTTCGGCCCGCTCTAGTTTCTGCTTTAGTCCGGAGACTTCGGTAGTATGAGATGTCACGGCCAGCAGCAACGCCTGCTTATTCACATCAAACACACTTGGTTAGTTTCCTCCGAAATTTAGTTGATCCGCTGTCCGGTTTTTCTTTCCGAACACCAAACAGTGTCTCAGGGGTACTGTCTATGTGGAGATTTTCTCAGTCAAATGCCGCTTACCTCAAAACCTATCAGCAGGCCGCTGCAGGCTTCGGTCAATCCGCTCTTGACGGACTGAACCTTCTCAATCACCGTACCCATAAGGATACGGTGTTCTTCCACAATGGAAGCGCCTCGTAGCGCTTCCAATAGATTATCCGACGCCTCTAGTTGGACGGAAGTTGCCGGTGGGATGGGCCCGCCTCCTTCTCTTGATGGAGGCTGCTTGTCGGACTCCGGGGCCGTATGGGTCTCCGGATCCATGCTTAGAGGGGGGCCGAATTGAGTACGGCCCCCATCGTTAGTCTTCATGGGGGCTTGTTACCCCATGTGTCCGGCGGCTGAGGTATCGCCCTCCGGCACCGCCTTGACGGCCTCCAGAACCTCTCCCTGGCCAGGGAAGGTCCTTTAGGACAACACCTCGACGTCTCCCTGGGCCTCGAGAGAGTAAGCAGCCGGCGGTGTCTCGCTTGTCATCTCCTTTGAGTCCAACGAGCCTCTTGCTGAGGATCGCTGGGAGCTGTCGTGGGCCGGACTGTAATAGCATAATTAATCATGTCAATACGGCAAAGAGGAAAGGTTAGATTTATGGGCATATGCGAGTCTTAGCACTTACGATGCGGCCCGAGGCTTAGTGCGGGGGCGTCGCTCCGGACTGTTGTCGATGTCCCATGCGGAGCTGCCCGCGAGCGGGCCTTTCCCATTCTTGGGCGCCTCCGCCTCCAGAATTGTGGAGGCCGCCCTCTTCTTCCTGCCCCATCAGGGGGAGAATCGCTCTCCTCCTCCTCATCATCGTCATCTTCGGCGATGGAGGAATGGGTCTTGTCTTCGGACATCGCGTCCGAAGCACCCTTGCGGCGGGGGCCACTCCGGACCCCCTTGGCCTTCCCCGTGGCCTTTGCCAGCACCGTATAGGGCACCGGCATCAGCATCTTTGCTAAACGCGGAATGACTGGTTCTTCAAGCAGCGGAGCCGGACACTGGATCTTGTTCGCCCTCTCCATCCTGTCCTGAAGAAGCAATGATAATAATAGTTTAGATATCATCCTTGAAACAAGCAAGTAGGGGATGCGTTAAAAATAACATACCTCGTTGGCGAGGTGGTTGATGTCGTGCCCGCGGTCCGAATCTGTGGCCGGCGGTGTCTTGTTGCCCTTAAAGAGCAACTTACAGGCGTCTTCGTGGGTAGTTTAGAAGAGCCTCTTCAGGGTATGGTGCTTCTTCGGATTAAAATCCCATAGAGGGCGGCTTCGGCTTTGGCACGGGAGAATCTAGCGAACTAGCATCAGCTGCATTATATCGACAAGCTTGATGTCCTTGTCCACCATACTTTGAACGCGCATCTACAGCGCTATCAGCTCATCTGGCGAACACTAGTTCGGGCTCTTCTCGACCCAGGAGGTGAGTCGCATAGGAGCGCCGGAGTTAAATTTGGCAGATGCGGCCCAATTTGTGCCACGGGGTTCTGTGATGTAGAACCATTGTTTCTGCCATTCCTTGACAGTCTCCACGAAAGTGCCTTTTGGCCAGGAGACATTGGTCAGCTTACTTACCATGGCTCCTCCGCACTCCGCATGCTGGCCATCCACCACCTTCGGCTTCATGTTGAAGACCTTGAGCCATAGCCCGAAGTGGGGTTGGATGCGGAGGAAGGCCTCACACACGACGATGAAAGCCGAGATTTGGAGGAAGGAGTTCGGGGATAGATCATGGAAGTCTATCCCGTAATAGTACATCAGCCCCTGGACAAAGGGGTGGAGTGGAAACCCTAGCCCGCAGAGGAAATGAGGGATGAATACCACCTTCTCATTGGGCTTCGGCATGGGGACGACTTGCCCCTGGGCTGGAAGACAGTGGGCGATGTCCTTCGCCAAGTACCCGACCGCCCGAAGCAAAGTAATGTCTTTCTCCTTGACGGAGGAGACCATCCACTTGCCTTGGCCTCCGGATCCAAACATGACTGAGTGATAGCTTGAGTGGGAAGAAGATGAGAACTTGGGCGCTGGAGCTCAATAGTGGATGGACAGAGGAAGACCGAAGGCGTGGGAGAAGAAAGGGGATTCTTATCTCCTTATAAGGGTAGTGAATATTGAACGCCTCCCCGCTCGCCTTAAAATTCACCTACTCCCAAGGGTTGTGTAAATGGCACGGTTGGGTTACCCACGCCTATATTGATGAGAATCCCACAATAAGGGGACACGATCTCTGCTTCGACAAGACGTGCCAATGGCAACCGCGTCTCGAAACATGGAGCGGCAGACGAATAATGGTTCGAAATTATGACCGGGCAGACGTGATGTCATGTTGTAAAAAGTTGTCAGCAGGTTGGACTCGTGGAATATTATATTCTCTCTACGGTTGTGTGTGGTGTGTGTGTTACAGGTCTGGACACGATCAATACGTCCGAAGACTATCTTGGAGTTCGGAAGGAGGAACCCGCCATGCAATGCCGAAGATAGATCTACGCGCCGGATACCTTGTCATTGAAGCCAGGTTCAGGGGCTACTGAGGGAGTCCTGGACTAAGGGGTCCTCGGGCGTCCGGCCTATTAGCCATGGGCCAGACTGATGAGCTGTGAAGAACACGAAGATCGATGACTGCACCCGTGTCTGGATGGGACTCTCCTTAGCATGGAAGGCAAGCTTGGCGAACAAATATGTAGATTCCTTTCTTTGTAACCGATCTTGTGTAACCCTAGATCCTCCGGGTCTATATAAACCGGAGGACTTAGTGCGGAGAGAGGAGATATTCATTACCATAGCCATACAAGGTAGGCCTCTCTCTAGGGTTTAGCCATTACGATCTCGTGGTAGATCAACTCTTGTAATACTCATATTCAACAATATCAATCAAGCAGGACGTAGGGTATTACCTCCATAGAGAGGGCCCGAACCTGGGTAAACATCGTGTCCCCTGTCTCCTGTTACCATCGACCTTAGACGCATATTTCGAGACCCCCTACCCGAGATCCGCCGGTTTTTACACCGACACACCCCCATTCCTTCTCCTACTCCCTCTCCTTTCCCCATTTCCCCTCCATGAGAAGGAAAAGAAGGAGGCGAATCCTATTAGGACTAGGAGTCCTAGTAGGACTCCCCCCTTATGGTGCGCCCCCTAGGGCCGGCCTCCTCCCTCTCCCTCCTTTATATACGTGGGCAGGGCACCCCTTAGAGACAGACCTATTGTTCCATGCCGTGTGTGGTTTCTCTCTCTATGGTTTACTCCTTCGGTAATATTCACATAGTGCTTATGCAAAGCCCTATGCGGATCACATCACCATCACCGTCACCATGCCGTCGTGCTGACGAAACTCTCCCTCGACACTTTGCTAGATCAAGAGTTTAAGGGACGTCATCGAGCTGAACGTGTGCAGAACTCGGAGGTGCTGTACGTTCCGTACTTGATCAGTTGGATCGCGAAGAGGTTCGACTACATCAACCGCGTTAACCTAACGCTTCCGCTTTCGGTCTATGAGGGTATGTGGACACACTCTCCCCCTCTCATTGCTATACATCTCCTAGATAGATCTTGCGTGAATGTAGGAATTTTTTTGAAATTGCATGCTACGTTTCCCAACAGGAAAGTCCTTCGTGGGCGATGGCCATGGTGGGATAGACAAGGTTGCTTTTTCGTGGACCCTTCATGGGTGGAGCCCTCCGTAGACTGGCGCAACCATTACCCTTCGTGGGTTGAAGTCTCCATCAACGTGGATGTACGATAGCACCACCTTCGGAACCACGCCAAAAATCTTCGTGTCTCCAATTGCGCTTGCACACTCCAACCCCATCCCTTTACTTTCTTGCAAGTTGCATGCTTTACTTTCTACTGCTCATATACTCTTGCCATGCTTGCTTGAAATGTATTGTGAATGTTTAAACTTGTGCTAAAATTCCACCTTAACTTAAAGAAATTTAAAACTACTACTTTTCCTTGTTGAGGGTCTAATCACCCCCCCCCCCCTATTTAGACACCTCTTATCAATCCTACAACATTCACACATGTTACATCACGTACCCCATTGATCTAAAAAGGCATCTCTTCATGTTTATTTCGCATACAACATTCCTTTTGAATAAAGTGTGGCCAAAAAATTATTTTAGAATTTCTACATATATACAACATTACAAAGTTATATGGAGGAGTATAACGTTAATTTGCATTGCATGCTGCCCACAACGATATTTATTCCGCACTGTGAATTTTTATATTTTTATACTATATATAAAGTTAGTCATAATAAAGAGAAATGAAGAGCATCACTCCAAAAAAATACACTTCTATGATGATACGTGTTTGTCACAGTAGGTCACGTTTTTTGTCATGCATGTACATCCATGACAAATTTATGACAGAATCAAGATAGTCATACCTGTGCTGTCATAGAGGTGTTCCATGACATTACCAAAATTATCATCACGGAAGTGTTCACTTCCATGACGATAAATCGCGCATCACAGAAGTGCTTTCGTCAAGGGTGACCGACACGTGGCATCCACCGTAACGGAACACCGTTAAGCTATCGGGTCGGGTTTTGGATCCGATAACCCATTAACAGCCCCAACCAATGGGGATTTTCCACGTGTAAAATCATCATTGGCTAGAGGAAACACGTGTCGGCTCATCGTTGGGACAGATGGCATCCACTCACTGGACAAAAGGCGACTATGGTACGTCGACACGTGGCACGGCCCAACAGTGGCCCATTCCTGTGAAAAGGCCGGCCCATTTGACTTGGTCAAAAGCTAGCGGGCCGGCCCATGGAAAGCTTGTTAACGGCCTGTTCGCATATAGCCCATTTACAGCCCGCTAACCCAAGGCCCGTCACGCCCTATCCGAATTAGGCCCAGTAGCGTCATCTGGGCCATCCAATATGATTCCAGCCCATTTTCACTTCTGGCCGATGTATAGCCCATGACGTCTTTCGGCCCATATGAGGCCCTTTGTAACTCTTGGCCCATTAGCGGCACGTGCTGAAACTGGCCCGTAATGAACAATGTATTACTTTACACCCATTAACGGCCCATGGTGAACCTGGCCCGTAATGAACAGTGTATCACTTTATACCCATTAACGGCCCATTATTCCATTGGGCCGTTTCCAGCCCAAGTTAACTTTCGGCCTTCTGAGGGCCATTTATTCTTGGGCTCATTTGCAGCATTCAGTTACTTACGGCCTGTTACTGTCATTTTCTGCTTGTGGGCCAAATTCAGTCCGTCGTTACAGTTGGCCCGTTTGTGGACCGTTAGTCTGTTGGGCCATTTGCATAGCATCACCAAATATGGCCTATTAAGAACCCGTTATGGTCAGCCCATAAACGTACGATTTCCATTAAAGGCCCATCTACGGCCCATTAAAGGCACGTACAAGACCCATAAATGAGTCGGCGGCCCATGGATCCTACGAGACGTAGAAGGCCCATGGATCCTATGAGATGTACAAGGCCCATGGATGCTACGAGATGTACAAGGCCCACGGATCCTACGAGACGTAGAAGGCCCATGGATCCTACGAGACGTAGAAGGCCCATGGATCCGACGGCCCGTGAAGGGCCATGGTCGGGTGAGTTGGCCCCCATTTGAACGATATAGCATATTCAAAGAATTATCCTACTAAATACTATCACCTCTAAAAAGCATACACTATACAACAAAGAGATCAAGGCATAGAAAGGTAGAATAATCCTACACTATACAATAAAGAAATTACAGCCGATTATACCCACTGGGCATTATGGTTCGGCACAGGTGATAATAAAGCAAACACAAACAACAAATTACATACACTGGGCAAATACAGCTCATACATCATGGACGCGCATCAACTTAACTCCATTTGAACTATAATCTCTTCAGAAAATAGGATTGCCCAGATTCAGATAGCAAAAATTTCAGTTTGCAAAATCTCCAATTCCTTCATGGTTACCTCAGTGTCTTGTTTCATTTTTTGACTCCTGCATCTAATACTTGCATGTCCAGTCTCAACTTGTTGATTATACATTGACAATTGCTACCTCTTGAGCTTGCGTTGGATTTCCCCGAAGAGGAAAGGATGATGCGGCAGAGTAGCGTAAGTATTTCCTTCAGTTTTTGAGAACCAAGGTATCAATCCAGTAGGAGGCCAAGCTCAAGTCCCTCGTACCTGCACAAAATGATAGCTACTCGCAACCAACGCGATTAGGGGTTGTCAATCCCTTCACGGTCACTTACGAGAGTGAGATCTGATAGATATAATATTTTTGGTATTTTTGGTATAAAGATGCAAAGCGAAAAGTAATGGCAAAGTAAAAAACCAAAGCAAGATTAAAGTGATGGAGATTGATATGATGAGAATAGACCCGAGGGCCATAGGTTTCACTAGTGGCTTCTCTCAAGAGCATAAGTATTCTACGGTGGGTGAACAAATTACTGTTGAGCAATTGACAGAATTGAGCATAGTTATGAGAATATCTAGGCATGATCATGTATATAGGCATCACGTCCGTGACAAGTAGACCGAAATGATTCTGCATCTACTACTATTGCTCCACTCATCGACCGCTATCCAGCATGCATCTAGAGTATTAAGTTAAAAACAGAGTAACACCTTAAGCAAGATGACAAGATGTAGAGAGATAAATTCATGCAATATGAAATAAACCCCATCTTGTTATCCTCGATGGCAACGATGCAATACGTGCCTTGCTGCCCCTTCTGTCACTGGGAAAGGACGCTGCAAGATCGAACCCAAAGCCAAGCACTTCTCCCATGGCAAGAACTACCAATCTAGTTGGCCAAACCAAACGGATAATTCGAAGAGACATGCAAAGATAACCAATCATACATAAAAGAATTCAGAGAAGATTCAAATATTATTCATAGATAGACTTGACCATAAACCCACAATTCATCGGTCTCAACAAACACACCGCAAAAAGAAGATTACATCGAATAGATCTCCACGAGAGAGGGGGGGAGAACTTTGTATTGAGATCCAAAAAGAGAGAAGAAGCCATCTAGCTACTAACTATGGACCTAAAGTCCTGAGGTAAACTATTCACACTTCATCGGAGAGGCTATGATGATGTAGAAGCCTTCCGTGATGACGGCCCTCTTCCGGCGGAGCTCCGGAACAGGCCTCAAGATGGGATCTCGTGGATACAGAAAGTTGCGGCGGTGGAATTTTGTTTTTGGCTCCTGTTCTGATTGTTTGGGGGTAAATAGGTATATATAGGAGGAAGAAGTACGTCGGTGGAGCTCCGAGAGGCCCACAAGGCAGGGGGCGCGCCCTAGGGGGGGCGCCCCCCACCCTTGTGACCGCCTCTCTGATGCCTTGGCGTAGGGTCCAAGTCTGCTAGATCACGTTCGGTGAGAAAATCACGTTCCTGAAGGTTTCATTCTGTTTGGACTCCATTTGATATTCCGTTTCTTCGAAACACTGAAATAGGCAGAAAAACAGCAAGTCTGGGTTGGGCCTCCGGTTAATAGGTTAGTCCCAAAAATAATATAAAAGTGGAAAATAAAGCCCAATATAGTCCAAAACAGTAGATAATATAGCATGGAGCAATCAAAAATTATAGATACGTTGGAGATGTATCAGGCATCCCCAAGCTTAATTCCTGCTCGTCCTCGAGTAGGTAAATGATAAAAAGAGAATTTTTGATGCGGAGTGCTACTTGGCATAATTTCAATGCAAATCTTCTTAATTGTGATATGAATATTCAGATTAGAAAGATTCAAGACAAAAGTTTATATTGACATAAAAATAATAATACTTCAAGCATACTAACAAAGCAATTATGTCGTCTCAAAATAACATGGCTAAAGAAAGTTATCCCTACAAAATCATATAGTCTAGCTATGCTCTATCTTCACCACACAAAATATTTAAATCATGCACAACCCCGATGACAAACCAAGCAATTGTTTCATACTCTAACTTTTTCAAAACTTTCTCAATCTTCACGCAATACATGAGCGTGAGCCATGGATATAGCACTATAGGTGGAATAGAATGATGGTTGTGGAGAAGACAAAAAGAGGGGAAGATAGTCTCACATCAACTAGGCGTATCAACGGGCTATGGAGATGCCCATCAATAGATATCAATGTGAGTGAGTAGGGATTGCCATGCAACGGATGCACTAGAGCTATAAGTATATGAAAGCTCAAAAAGAAACTAAGTGGGTGTGCATCCAACTTGCTTGCTCAAGAAGACCTATGGCAATTTTGAGGAAGCCCATCATTGGAATATACAAGCCAAGTTCTACAATGAAAGATTCCCACTCGTATATGAAAGTGATAACATGAGAGACTCTCTACTATGAAGATCATGGTGCTACTTTGAAGCACAAGTGTGATAAAAGGATAGTAACATTGTCCCTTCTCTCTTTTTCTCTCATATTATTATTATTATTATTATTATTTGGGCCTTTTCTCTTTTTTATGGCCTCGTTTCTTTCTCTTTTTTTGGGCTTCTTTGGCCTCTTTTATTTATTTTTCGTCCGGAGTCTCATCCCGACTTGTGGGGGAATCATAGTCTCCATCATTCTTTCCTCACTGGGACAATGCTCTAATAATGATGATCATCACACTTTTATTTTTCTTACAACTCAACAATTACAACTCGATACTTAGAAGAAAATATGACTCTATATGAATGCCTCCGGCGGTGTACCGGGATATGCAATGAATCAAGAGTGACATGTATGAAAGAATTATGAACGGTGGCTTCGCCACAAATACGATGTCAACTACATGATCATGCTAGCAATATGACAATGATGGAGTGTGTCATAATAAACGGAACGGTGGAAAGTTGCATGGCAATATATCTCGGAATGGCTATGGAAATGCCATAATAGGTAGGTATGGTGGCTGTTTTGAGGAAGGTATATGGTGGGTGTATGATACCGGCGAAAGGTGTGCGGTATTAGAGAGGCTAGCAAAGGTGGAAGCGTGAGAGTGCGTATAATCCATGGACTCATCATTAGTCATAAAGAACTCATATACTTATTGCAAAAATCTATAAGTTATCAAAGAAAAGTATTACGCGCATGCTCCTAGGGGGGTAGATTGGTAGGAAAATACCATCGCTCGTCCCCGACCGCCACCCATAAGGAAGACAATCAATAAATAAATCATGCTTCGACTTTATCACATAACGGTTCACCATACGTGCATGCTACGGGAATCACAAGCTTCAACACAAGTATTTCTCAAATTGACAACTACTCAACTAGCATGACTTTAATATTATCACCTCGATATCTCAAAACAATTATCATGCTTCAATCTTTTCTTAGTATTCAACACACTCAAAAGAAAGTTTCACAAATCTTGAATACCAAGCATATTATTATTAAGCAAATTACCATGCTATTAAGAGACTCTCAAAATAATTTAAGTGAAGCATGAGAGATCAATAGTTTCTTTAAAACAAATCCACCACCGTGCTCTAAAAGATCTAAGTGAAGCACATGGAGCAAAATTATAACGCTCAAAAGATATAAGTGAAGCACATAGAGTATTCTACTTAGCTCAAAAGATATAAGTGGAGCACATAGAGTATTCTATAAAATTCTAATTCATGTATGGCTCTATAAAATGGTGTGTACAGCAAGGATGATTGTGGCACACTAAAAAACAAAGACACAAATAATACAAGACTCTCCAAGCAAAACACATATCATGTTGGTGAATAAAAATATAGCTCCAAGTAAAGTTACCGATAGAAGTAGACGAAAGAGGGGATGCCTTCCAGGGCATCCCCAAGCTTTGGATTTTAGGTGTCCTTAGATTATCTTGGGGGTGCCATGGGCATCCCCAAGCTTAGGATCTTGCCACTCCTTGTTCCATAATCCATCAAATCGTTACCCAAAACTTGAAAACTTCACAACACAAAACTTAAGGTAGAAAACTCATGAGCTCCGTTAGCGAAAGAAAACAAAATACCACTTCAAGGTACTGTAATTAACTCATTCTTTATTTATATTGGTGTTAAACCTACTGTATTCCAACTTCTCTATGGATTATAAACTATTTTACTAGCCATAGATTCATCAAAATAAGCAAACAACATACGAAAAATAGAATCTGTCAAAAACTGAACAGTCTGTAGTAATCTGTTGCTATCGCAAGATCTGGAACCCAAAAAATTCTAAAATAAACTTCTGGACGTGAGGAATTTATCTATTAATCATCTGCAAAAAGAATTAACTAAATAGCACTCTCCAAATAAAAATGACAGCAGTTCTCGTGAGCGCTAAAGTTTTTGTTTTTTAAAGCAAGTTCAACAAGACTTTCCCCAAGTCTTCCCAACGGTTCTACTTGGCACAAACACTAATTAAAAAAACACAACCATAACAGAGGCTAGATAATTTATTTAGGAAACAGGAGCAAAAGGCAAGGAATAAAAATAAAATTGGGTTGCCTCCCAACAAGCGCTATCGTTTAACGCCCCTAGCTAGGCATAACAAGCAAAGATAGATCTAGGTATTGCCATCTTTGGTAGGCAATCCATAAGTGGCTCTCATGATAGTTTCATATGGCAATTTTATTTTATTTTTTTAAAAGTGTTCCATACCCTTTTTTAGTGGAAATTGAAATCTAATATTCCCTTCCTTCATATCAATAATCGCACCAACCGTTCTAAGGAAAGGTCTACCAAGAATAATAGGGCAAGAAGGATTGCAATCTATATCAAGAACAATTAAATCTACGGGCACATAATTCCTATTTTCAACAATAAGAACATCATTAATCCTTCCCATAGGTTTCTTAATAGTATAATCCGCAAGGTGCAAGTTTAGAGAGCAATCATCAAAATTACAGAAATCCAGCAAATCACACAAAGTTTTGGGGATAGTGGAGACACTAGCACCCAAATCACACAAAGCATAAAACTCATGATCTTTAATTTTAATTTTAATAGTTGGTTCCCACTCATCAACAATAGTGGAGATTTCTAGGGATAGAAACTTTCAACTCAAGTTTTTCCTCATAAGATTGCATCAAGGCATCAACAATATGTTCGGTGAAGGCTTTATTTTGACTATAAGCATGTGGAGAATTTAGCACGGATTGCAACAAGGAAATACAATCAATTAAAGAGCAACTTTCATAATTAAATTCCTTGAAATCCAATATACTGGGTTTAGCAACATCTAGATTTTTATTTCTTTCAATCCCACTTTCATCAATTTCATCATAAAGATCTAAATACTCCAATTTTTTAGAACGCCTTCTAGGTAAAGGAAGATCATATTCAGTTTCATCAAGATTCATATTGCAAAACAAAGATTTAATAGGAGACACATCAATAACTTTTAGATCTTCATCTTGATTTTCATAGGAATTAGAAGAACACACTTTAATAAAGGCATCTTTGTAAGCACGCATCCTAGCGGTTCTTTCCTTGCACTCATCAATGGAAATTCTCATGGCTTTGAGAGACTCATTGATATCATGCTTTGAGGAATAGATCTAAGCTTTAAAGAATCAACCTCAAGAGAAATTCTATCAACGTTCCTAGCCAAATCATCAACTTTAAGCAATTTCTCTTCAAGCAAAGCATTAAAATTGTTTTGTGATTTCATAAACTCTTTAACACTATTCTCAAATTCAGAGGGCATCTTATTATAATTTCCATAATAGTTGTTGTAAGAATTCCCATAATTATTAGAAGGATTACTAGGATATGGCCTAGGATAAAAATTCCCTCTATAAGCGTTGTTACCAAAATTATTCCTACCAACGAAATTTACATCCATAGATTCATTGTTATTCTCAATCAAAGTAGACAAAGGCATATCATTAGGATCAGAAGAAACACTCTTAGTAGCAAATAATTTCATAAGTTCATCCATCTTTCCACTCAAAACATTGATTTCTTCTATCGCATGCACTTTTTTATTAGAAGATCTTTCAGTATGCCATTGAGAATAATTAACCATAATATCATCTAGGAGTTTAGTAGCATCTCCTAAGGTGATTTCCATAAAAGTGCCTCCTGCGTCCGAATCTAAAAGATTTCTAGAAGCAAAATTCAATCCGGCATAAAAAATTGTATAATCATCCACAAATTCAAACCATGAGTAGGGCAGTTACGTATCATTAATTTCATTCTCTCCGAAGCTTGTGCAACATGTTCATGATCAAGTTGTTTAAAATTCATAATATCGTTTCTAAGAGAGATGATCTTAGCGGGAGGGAAATACTTAGAGATAAAAGCATCTTTGCACTTGTTCCAAGAATCAATACTATTTTTAGGCAAAGACGAAAACCAAGCTTTAGCAGGATCTCTAAGCGAAAAAGGAAATAGCTTCAATTTAACGACATCATTATCGACATCTTTTTCTTTTGCATATCACATAAATCAACGAAGCTATTCAGATGAGTAGCGGCATCTTCACTAGGAAATCTGGCGAATTGATCTTTCATAACAAGATTCAACAAAGCAGTATTGATTTCACATGATTCAGTATTGGAAGAGGAGCCATCGGAGTGCTAAGGAAATCATTATTATTGGTATTGGTGAAGTCACACAATTTGGTAATATCTTGAGCCACCGCGACAAACAAGCAATCCAACACACGGGCAAACAAAAGCAAACGGATAAAAGAGGCAAATAGAGAGGGAGGATAGAGAGAGAGAGGGCGAATAAAATGACAAGGGTGAATTGGGGGGAGAGGAAAACAAGAGGCAAATGGCAAAAAATGTAATGCGAGAGATAGGGATTGTGATGGGTACTTGGTATGTTGACTTTTTGCGTAGACTCCCCGGCAACGGCGCCATAAATTCTTCTTGCTACCTCTTGAGCTTGCGTTGGATTTCCACGAAGAGGAAAGGATGATGCAACAGAGTAGCGTAAGTATTTCCCTCAGTTTTTGAGAACTAAGGTATCAATCTAGTAGGAGGCCACGCTCAAGTCCCTCGTACCTGCACAAAACGATAGCTACTCGCAACCAACGCGGTTAGGGGTTGTCAATCCCTTCACGGTCACTTACGAGAGTGAGATCTGGTAGATATAATATTCTTGGTATTTTTGGAATAAAGATGCAAAGTGAAAAGTAAAGGCAAAGTAAAAAATCAAAGCAAGATTAAAGTGATGGAGATTGATATGATGAGAATAGACCCGAGGGCCATAGGTTTTACTAGTGGCTTCTCTCAAGAGCATAAGTATTCTACGGTGGGTGAACAAATTACTGTTGAGCAATTGACAGAATTGAGCATAGTTATGAGAATATCTAGGCATGATCATGTATATAGGCATCACGTCCGTGACAAGTAGACCGAAATGATTCTGCATCTACTACTATTGCTCCACTCATCGACCGCTATCCAGCATGCATCTAGAGTATTAAGTTAAAAACAGAGTAATGCCTTAAGCAAGATGACAAGATGTAGAGAGATAAATTCATGCAGTATGAAATAAACCCCATCTTGTTATCCTCGATGGCAATGATGCAATACGTGCCTTGCTGCCCCTTCTGTCACTGGGAAAGGACACCGCAAGATCGAACCCAAAGCTAAGCACTTCTCCCATGGCAAGAACTACCAATCTAGTTGGCCAAACCAAACGGATAATTCGAAGAGACTTGCAAAGATAACCAATCATACATAAAATAATTCAGAGAAGATTCAAATATTATTCATAGATAGACTTGACCATAAACCCACAATTCATCGGTCTCAACAAACACACCACAAAAAGAAGATTACATCGAATAGATCTCCACGAGAGAAGGGGAGAACTTTGTATTGAGATCCAAAAATAGAGAAGAAGCCATCTAGCTACTAACTATGGACCCAAAGGTCTGAGGTAAACTATTCACACTTCATCGGAGAGGCTATGATGATGTAGAAGCCCTCCGTGATGACGGCCCTCTTCCGGCGGAGCTCCGGAACAGGCCCCAAGATGGGATCTCGTGGATACAGAAAGTTGCGGGGGTGGAATTAGGTTTTTGGCTCCTGTTCTGATCATTTGGGGGTACGTAGGTATATATGGGAGGAAGAAGTACGTCGGTGGAGCTCCGAGAGGCCCACGAGGCAGGGGGCGCGCCCTAGGGGGGGCGGCCCCCACCCTCATGACCGCCTCTCTGATGCCTTGACGTAGGGTCCAAGTCTCCTGGATCACGTTCGGTGAGAAAATCACGTTCCTGAAGGTTTCATTCTGTTTGGACTCCGTTTGATATTTCGTTTCTTCGAAACACTGAAATAGCCAGAAAACAACAATTCTGGGTTGGGCCTCCAGTTAATAGGTTAGTCCCAAAAATTATATAAAAGTGGAAAATAAAGCCCAATATAGTCCAAAACATTAGATAATATAGCATGGAGCAATCAAAAATTATAGATACATTGGAGATGTATCAACAATTATGTCGATGTTGTCTTGCCACCTCTAGTTGATGCTCGAGAACATCAGCACATTCCAATTCCAATCCATAATCATTCGGTAACGGCCATACTGCACTGCTCGCAGATCTTTGTGTTGATGTCACTTCATCCTGAAATGTTTCTGTAAGTACACCTGACTAGGGAAAAAATATAGTTACAACAGTGAAGCGAACAAGACACAATTTTGTACTACATGGAAAAACATGACTAATAGTAATGTTACACGTCACTTTCAAAAAAATATGTTACACGTCATGAAGCCTGCATATAGAAATCCCTCTTAGCTCACCAGAGGAGCATGATGTTGGGGCCCAATCAAAAACACAGACAAGTTACAAATTTAGACAGCACGTTGCGTACAAGTAAGCAAGCAGTTGGCCATTTTGTGCCTCATTTAAAGTCTTAGGGAGCATAATGAACAGCAGAGGGTTTCATACAAACATACCACAGCAGGCAAAACTATGCCATCATTAGCGTAGTATAAATTAGATTGTGAGCCTCATGAAATAGTAGTTGGTTAATAGACTTCAAAGCTTTAGGCACACTTCGGCAGAGTAATTAAATGGTAAGGCCTTTAATTATGTCAACTAATAGTGATACAAGTACTGAATATCAGGCATGATTATTTGGGCATCTCATTAACTGAGGACAAATAAAGCAATTGAAAAGAGAAAATTAACTATGCCTGAAACAAACAAGGAATTGAACTGCTAAGTTGCATACAGTGACTTACCTTAGCAGGTTGAAGAGGCTCAGCGCAACTCCTACTTCTCTTGCAAGGCTCCTTCCTAACATCTTGTACTTGGACATCCTCAATCTTATCGTCATTGCACCCCCTCTGCAAGGTGACACAAACTAGTTACTCGTCTCCTTGGAAGATAAATTTGCATACTTTCCAGTCTGTGAACACAAAAGGATGAGATTATAACAAAACAACACCACATAATGAAACATGCCGCATCTCTTGCACTTGCACACAATGAAATGAGCATTTACTATGTCTGCACTATGTAAAAACTAGGCATACCTTCGAACTGGATCTCCAGGTACTCTTGGAGAGCCTACTGTAGTGTACAGCCAAACCTTTATGTCACTTATGAGTTAGACAAGGCCCCACTCATCAGCCCTTAGTGTTTAAATCATTGACAAGCTCTGTTAGAGTGTTAGGTCAAGAACAGCAAGTAATCAAAGCAAACAATCCAAGTATGGCTGGCTGATGCAAACAAGCAATTGAACAGATGTGTGAGCAAATCTTACATATCAAGAAAAGAAGGAAAGAAGGAGGTTTAGAGACCATCACTTGACTGACTAGATTTAAGGGGCATTTAAACGTCATGTGCAACGTATGAACTAACATAAACATTGCATATTCCAGATTCTACAATGAAATGCACATGTATTGGTTTATGCCATGTATGATGATGCCTAAATGTACAGATAGCAGGCAGGAGTGATTCATCATTGCACGCACAATTGAATTGCAGGTTAAGGGCCGGATCAATTCCGCCTTTTCAGGGCATATTGTAAAAATAAGCCATAAAAGATGTAAAGAAGTCATTTTTGAGTTATCGGCTTGGTCTTAACTAATTTCGCTTTGGAGGGGGGTGTTTCGAGTAGAACCTCACTAAAAATTGAAGGGAAGGGGAATAGTGAAATGACTATGTTGTATGCCTATATTACACTCAAAATGCAACTGCTGACGCCCGTGCCACACCTGACCCTCAAGTAAAAACAAACATGCAAGCATTCATTGCCCTGCCCGCTTGCATCTCCTCTCCCTTTCTCTCTACCTCGATCCCCTACCTGTAGCACTAGGGTTCCTCCAGCGAGCCGTTGCCAATGGTCCCATCTGGCCTGGTCCTCGACGATGCTATGTCCAGCTAGGCTACATGGCCGGCGGGTAGGGGCAAATCTCCCTGGCTGGTCCTCCCTCTGGCACCGCCCCTCATTCTCATGGTCTCCAGCAGCTGCTCCACTATGGTTCGCCCAATGCACTACTCCGGCGGGCGCTTCACAACTATGGCTGATGCCACATTGCGGCAGAAGGCACCTTATTCCCCCTCCCCTCCTCCCAGGACATGGCCTTAAGGTGCTGTTGAAGGATAAGCTCATCCAACAAGGTGAGGATCTCCTCTGATTTTTTGCCAAATTTTCATTCTGATCCACTATATGATGAATTGTTATGAACTGCTTCTGCTGTTGCTATATGATGCATTGCTATGAGCTGCTCCTGCTGCTGCTATATGATGAATTGCTATGAGCTCCTGCTGTTGTATGATGAGTTGCTATGAGCTGCTGCTACTATATGATGAATTGCTATGAGATGCTGCTGCTATATGATGAGTTGCTACAAGCTGCTCCTACTGCTGCTATATGATGAATTGCTATGAGCTGCTCCTGCTATTGCTATATGATGAATTGCTAGGAGCTGCTCCTATTGCTGCTATATGATTAATTGCTATGAGCTGCTGCTGGTATATGATGAATTGCAGACTGTTGCTGTTGTATGATGAGTTGCTATGAGATGCTCCTGCTACTATATGATGCTTTCAGGTGGTGCTGCTATACGATAATAACCAGCCACTTGGACCATCTAATTTCAATAAATAATTATTCTTCATTTAAATGTGGGTCATGTGTTCTTCGTTTAAATTAGGCAATGGGATCTCTATGGAAAACATTGACCAAAGTAGATTGTGCCAAGTAGATGGTATCTTTGTATTTGCATTTTGAGCAAATAGTGATGGTCTGTTTTCCTATCATATTAATTACTGCACTAGGTTCAATTTGTGATGTTTGCAAGTCAAATTAATTTCCATATGGGCAGCAAAATGAAAAAAATATAATGCAATCTAGACTTTCCACTGATCATACCAAAGATAAGCTAAAAACGCAATGAAAAGAACTGGTTGGCTTATTACATGGAGCTTATATTCACAAGTGCTTATTTTCTTAGGATAACTCGTAATAACTGTCCCTAAGAAACTTGGCTAATAGAACTGGCATACAAATAACATGTCACAATGAATACAATGGAGGAGTGACGTACCATAGCACTTTGTATATGCTCACCACAGCCTCTCCTTTTTTGCGATGTTCCATGAAATTGCCACATACATCTTGTACTTTTTCATTGTGTAACCCTATCTGCAAGTTGACATGGCTAATTTCAGACATCTCTACATGATACTACATTGCATATCCCTTGCGCATATTTAAACCACCAATTAACAATTGTGTGCGTACCATAAACTAGCCATGACTCTGTATGCTGGACTAGCAGGCACTCTAAGGGAGCCTAATGTAGTGCACTAGAATTCCTACATGCCACCTACGATTTTGTGTAATGTACTGCCCCTGTTCCTAAATATATGTCTTTGTAGAGATTCCAGTATGGACCACATACACATGTATATAGATGCATTTTTGAGTGTAGATTTACTCATTTTGCTTCGTATGTAGCCTATAGTGGAATCTCTAGAAAGACTTATATTTAGGAACGGAGGTACGAGGTAGTATCATGTATGACATCTTCATATCTAATTTAGCAGCCAGTAGTAGAAATCATTGTCTGCACAAAGGGATTACTGGTCGAAAATCCTAGCAAAGCACGCTGGCAGGCACAGAACAATACAAGAGAGAGACGCGCTTACAAGATCATAGCAATGCCTCAGTCCAGGATCTTGGTTGGCCAAGTTGTTAGATCTAGAAGAAACATCATCCTTGTAGTTTTTGCCAGCTGCATAACAGGTAACAGCGACCGGTTAGTATATTTGAAGTACATCGGGCAGGTGATGCTGGACGGGTTTAAAGGTGACAAGTACCTAGGTCGTGGCGGGTGGTTGGCACTGCGCTGGCTATCGGGGTCCAGTAAGGACATCTAGAACCGTCGAGTAGGGTGTTTTTGGAGCGGCTCCGGTAGGGTGGACTACGGTGTGGGCGAAGCGGATCTGTGGTCGTGGATGAGGGCGTAGGTGAAGATGCTCCGGTGGTTGGGTTAAGGATGTTGTCGACGACGCGGATCTGCGGCCGTGGACGGGGCATCAGAAGCTACTCTGGTGGTTGGGTTAAGGATGGTGTCGACGATGCGGATCTGCGGCCATGGACGGGGCGTCAGAAGCAGCTCGGGCGGTTGGGTTAAGGGTGGTGTTGACGATGCGGATCTACGGCCGTGGACGGGGCGTCAGAAGCTGCTCCGGTAGGTTGGATGAGGGTGCGAGGAAGCGGATCTGAGTCCGTGGACTCGTGAATTGGCAAAGTGGCCCCGGTAGGGTTGAGAATGGTATAGGCGAAGCTACTCCGGTAGGGTTAATGATGGTGTCTGCAAAGCATCTCCAGTAGGGTTGAGGAAGGTGTCGGCGAAGCGGCTCCGGTAGGGTTGAGGAAGGTGTCGGCAAAGAGGATCAGAGGCCGTCGATGAGGGCATCGGTGGGGCGGCTCCGGGGGGTGTGGACGAAGCGTCTCCGGTTGGGAGTACGAATGAGCCGCTGCATATGCGCGATGGTTGACGAGAGTACCGGTGAAGCAGATCCGGCACCGTGGACAAGGTCGGCACTGAATGGGCTGTGGTACAATGGTGGATGAGCAGTCTACTTGTTTCTAGGGGAGGTGGATGGGGTAGATGCGGCCGCAGAAGCAGATCCGGCGAGGTGGACGCCGCTGGCCGTGAATGGGCTATGGTACGCCGGTGGATGAGCAGTCTAGGGTTTCGAGAGGGGAGGGGAGAAAGGGCGATGGAGTACGGACGGCGTGATGTAAGATGCTCTGGTGCTGTGGAGTTAGTCGTTTTTGCGGGAGGGGGAGAGGAAATGGGGGTGCCGTGTAGTGGGGGAACCAGAAGTTACCAAAGCAGCCCCGACCTATCATGTAGATGAGGGCGGTATTGTAACTGTTGGTCTCCGTGCACCAAGGACAAATGGGGGATTTCGCATGCTAAAGACTAAGGTGGCGGAAATTTTAGAAGGAGGCGGGAGATTTTGCCGCCCACGGGATCGTTCGTATCCAGTTTCAACTAATTTTGGACCGTGCTAGCGGGAAGATCATGCTAGACTGTGTACACGGGGCACGCATCAGCAGTTAATAACTGGTGTGAAGTCCACCCCAAAAAAAAGACAATAACTCGGGATGATGCGCCGATAACTTGGACGTTCACACGGGCGCGGCCAATCGTACGGGTGTAGTGGCGTGTTCACAAAAAAGGGATCAAACGCTCATCCTATGTATTTCTCGTGTAAATAGATAATTTAGTGCCATTGGTTATTTACTTTAAACATAATGCATTGACGTGTTAGTGTAGAGGCGCACAAAAAGAAATGGATATTGTAGTCAGCTACTTAAAAGTGTTACCTCATATGATTACATAGCCTCCATTTCATAAATTGCATACCCGTTGAATTCATATATGAATATTACATATATTACTTCAAAATAGAAACTTAAATCATCCAAGACTACTGAATTTGAATGCAAGAGTAACAATGGCGCATGTACATGATAGCTACATTGGTTGTTTGAAGAAACATCACTGTAACTTTGGCATGGACAACTGAAAAGTTTTATTTAAATAGAAAAAAATGTGATATGTGAGTGTCCAATCTTTATAGCGTTGAATCGATATTGTACCTTTGGCCATGATACGAAGTAGATATTGACTTATGTTCAAGCGATGCACGTCCACGATCGCTAGATAGTGATACGTGAATGAATTGTGCAATCTCTCTCACACGCATACATATCTCATTTCCCCATGGGAATCAGAATCACACACATGCACTTCATGTATTTCTCTCCCTCCATCAGGGTTAAATTCATCTTTCTACCCTGTCCTACAAGTCTCTCACATAGAAACACACACGCTCTCTATGTCTAACACGCCCACCCCTTTAATTCCGCCCACCCACAGCCACTAATGTCTCAAAGTATAATAATGTCTCTCACACATATGCTATCTACCTATCCCTTAATATAGCTAGATATGTGTCACACAAACTCCTTCTGCCTACTAGCAAGATGCCCATGCGTTGCACGGAACATCAAGATGCATTTGTATGAGAAGTTTATCTTGTGGGAGAAAAGGATGAACGAGGGAATGCCTTATTTGCAAATGCGGAGAGGGGTGTGGGTATCTTTTTGCAAAATTGAAGAAGAAGAAGAGGAAGAAAAAGAAGAAGAGGAAGAAGAAGAAGAGGAAGAAAAAGAAGAAGAGGAGGAAGAGGAAGAACAAGAAGAAGAAGAGGAAGAAGAAGAAGAAGAAGAAGAAGAAGAAGAAGAAGAAGTTGGATGGCCTATATTGCAGGATGGTAGGAACACCATCATCACCAACTCTGTTTTTTTGTAAGAGTAGAGATATGTGAGTGACACTGCCCCCCCCCCCACACACCCTCACTTCCCAACACCGAAGGAGTAGGGTGACACCTCGATCTTGATACTAATCTATCGACTGGCTTCTCTCTCAAACATACACACACACACACACACACACACTACCCGGCACCGAAGGAGTAGGGTGGCACATCGATCTTGATAATAATCTATCTACTCCTCTTTCAAACACACACACACACACACTCGCTAGTTGTGCCTCTATGCCTACCGCGCACACTCTCGGTACGTCTTTCTCTCCCTCCCCCCCAACAATGACAACAGAAGGGTGACAACTCGATCTGATCATAATCTGTCAATTGGTTTCTCTCTCAAACATTGTGCCTCGGTGCCTCGCTCGGTAGCCCCCTCGATATGTAGACTTCTCGCGCGCGCACAGCTGTAGTGACGATGACGCTGAACCCAGTGTGCCTTGTTTTTACCGGCCTCATGGGATAGTTTTCACTCTGTTTTCTGTTAATTAACAAGGCAACATTTTCTTTGTTACTACTAGTGAATCTGAAATCATTCGGGGCAGACATAAAATATATCACTTCAACCCAATTATCGCAGCAACTATTTTAAAAGAAATTAGCTAGCTGCCCGTGCATTGCACGGAACATCAAGATGCATTTGTATGAGTAGTTTATCTTGTGAGAAAAAGGTTGAACGAGGGAAGTCCTTATTTGTGAACATGGAGAGACGTGTGGGTATATTTTTGCAAAATTGCCATAGTTTCTTTCCTATCCGTTAGATATAAATCCGACGGCCTATATTGCAGGATGGCACGCACACCATCATCACCAACTCTGTTTTCTATTCCCTCCGCCCGAAAATACTTTCCATCAAAATGGATAAAAAGAGATGTATCTAAAACTAAAATACGTCTAGATACATTTCCTTTTATCCATTTTGATGACAAGTATTTCCGGACGGAGGGAGTATTTGTCTTTCTAGAGATTTCAACAAGTGACTATGACCGGACCTTACCAACATACTCAAAAAAGTAGTCCATAATTTTGATGTTACCCTCTTTTCTTGGCGGTGCAGTGCCATCTAGATACCTCATTAATAAATCAAGGACAAATCTGACCCTTCATGAAAAGACATACGGAGCAAAATGAGTGAATCTACACTCTAAAATATGTCTACATACACATCCGTATGTGGTAGTCCATTTGAAATATGAAAAAGACAAATATTTAGGAACGAATGGAGTATATATAAGAGTAGACATGGAGATATATCTCCATAATGGTCTACAACAAAAATGTACTGGGCTGGTTAGCGCCGGATGCTCGCAACGCGATGACATGAGTTCGGATTATGTCTTTTTACTTTATATTTTTATATTATATATTACTCTACTTATTTAATATATACTTCTTTCGCTACTGTACTGACAGTGGAACCAATGTTGGGCATTGCTGGAAAAGAGGCTAGGTGGCAAATGGTAAAACCAATGTTGGGCATTGCTGGAAAAGCTTTAATCAAGGCGAACTATCAAGGGGTTCCCATTATAGCCCAACCGCATAAGGGACGCAACAATTCGGGAACATAACACCGATATGACGGAAACTAGGGCGGCAAGAGTGGAACAAAACACTAGGCGAGAGGCCGAGCCTTCCACCCTTTACCAAGTATATAGATGCATTAAGATAACATGGCAATATAATGATATCCCAACAAGTAAATAAATGTTCCAACAAGGAACGGCTCCAATCTTCACCTGCAACTAACAACGCTATAAGAAGGGGCTGAGAAAAGCAGTAACATAGCCAATCAACGGTTTGCTAGGACAATGGTGGGTTAGTGGCTCAATCATGGCAATTGGGAGGCTGACAAGCAAGTGGCAGGCATCGTAGCAATGGCATAGCAAAGGAGCGAGCAAGCTAGCATAGCAAAGATAGTAGTGATTTCGAGGGTATGATCATCTTGCCTGCACAGTTGTCAAAGTTGACTGGATCCTCAAAAGAAAACTCAACGGGCTCCTCGTTAGCGAACTTGTCTCCCGGCTCTACCCAACAACACAAACAAGCAACAAGGATACAATCAACCACGTGCAAGGGCAACCAATAATATGCAAAGATGGTATGCTTTGCGGAATGCGATGTGGGATGCAAGATGCAAGACGTGACAGGAAATGCATGAACCTGGCCTCAACATGGAAAAACAAGTGTGACACTGGATAGAGGGGAAGAAATCACCTGAAAACGATATAAAGATCATGGGAATCGGAGCTGCGGTTTGGAAATGGCAAGCGTTTTACGAAACGAACCGATCTGCGATATACAGCAAGTAGGCTCCTAAATGCAACGAAATGAACATGCTACAGCCACCAAACATGAACACAAAGTGCATGGCAGGGATGTACACAAGATGCTTAACAAATCACCAGGACTGAGCCATAGGCAAATTCATCCATTAAGGGGTTCAAACAAGCATGGCAAAACTGAATAAGCAAAATAGATTTCAGACTTGGTGAAATTAACACTAGTCTGAAATTCCAGACCACGATGCTCTCTTCGGAGCAGCAAAACAACATGAAACATAACCTGAACATGAAAAGTAAGAGCATGGCATGGAGCTACTCAACAAGCTTAACAAAACACCCAAAGCGAACTGGGGCCAAAAGGGTTCACAAAATACTCTACCAAGCACACGAACATAGATGAAACACAATCAGTTTTCAGACTTAGTGAAAACTGAGACATGCTGAAACTATAACTCACGGAGGCATGTAAACGAGCTCGATGCACTCACTACGGTGCAAGTCATAGCAAGGCAAGCATATATCCATAAAGAAGGCACAAAATGCTAGCTAGACGTGGCAAGAACAATGGCATAGCATGCATGGATCACTAGCAACGCAAAAGAGTTCACGATCTGCCCAGATTAACTACGATGCAAAAGTTGAGCTCGATTGAGTCAACCTAGGGTGCTCCAACATAACAAGTAAAGACATGGATGGATAAAGCACAACAAGCATAACAAACCACTCTTACTGATCATCCTCAAAAGAGGCACGGATCACTAGGAAACAACCTGGACATATAGCATCATGAACTAAAACATCCCAGACTTTGTGAAAATCACTAAGTCCCTGAAATCAGCAATCTCAGGTACCCCTCTTTGCAAGCTTGCAAAAGACACCACACACATCCTAAAAATGCATGGGTGGAACCTCTGGAAAGAAGACAAAATGCTTAACAATTTATCCCAAAGGGGCACACGCATATCATGCACACAATAATCATGGCAAAAATGACAAAAGTCAATGATGAGCTAACGGATCTGCAATTTAACTCACGATGCCTCCTTCTAACAGCATTTTGGGCATCAAGATGAACTCAAATGCAAATGATGCAATTGAATGAAATGATGTACTCGTCGAGACGAAGATTTTGATATATCATATGTCCAAAACGGAGCTACGGATGCGGAGATATGAGCAGTCGAAGTAGGCACGAAAATTAGTGTTAGGGGGAGAGAAGTCAACCGAATCCAAAACTAGATCTGGATCTGGCGGCACGGATCCCGAGGTGGCGCCGGAGTTCACTATTCGCCGTAGAGGAAAGGGACGCCGGGCTCCGAGGAGGTCGCCGGAGAGGGGGCCGGGCGTGGAGGAGGCGGTGGCCGGCGACGAGACGGCGAGGGGCGGCGCGGCTGGGGTCACCGTGGCGGCGGGCGCCCGACGCGAAGGGCAGCGGGGTGCGGCTCGCGCGCCGGCAAGGTGCGGCGGCCGCCGGCCGGCGAAGGTGGCCGCGGACGGCGCCGGGCGCGGGAAGGAAGACAGGCGGCGGCGGCGATGGGAGATGGGCTCGCGGGGGCTCCCCGTGGGCCTGGCGGGCCCAGCGGCGGCGATGTGGGCGCGACCCACGTGGCGGCGAGTGTGTGGGTGCGGCGGCGGGGCGGACAACGTCCGGCGCGGGCGGACACGTCCGGCCCGGCGCGGGGGAAGATGGATCTGTTTTTTTAGAACTAGGGTTTCGGGGAGAGATCCGAGATTAGGAATGGGGGGGGCTATTTATAGAGGTAGAGGGAGCTAGGAGCGTCCAAATGAGGTGCGGTTTTCGCCCACGCGATCGTGATCGAACGACCGAGACGATGGAGCAGAGTTTGGTGGGTTTTGGTCCAAATTGGAGGGGTGTTGGGCTGCAACACACACGAGGCCTTTTCGGTCCCTCGGTTAACCATTGGAGTATCAAACGAAGTCCAAATGACCCGAAACTTGACACGCGGTCTACCGGTAGTAAACCAAGGCCGCATGGCAAGTCTCGGTCCAATCCGGAAATGGTTAATCCCCACACACGCAAGAAAGCTAGAAATGGCCACCGGAGGAGAACGAAGCGCCGGAATGCAAAACGGGCAACGGGGAAAATGCTCGAATGCATGAGATGAACATGTATGCAAATGCAATGCACGAGATAACATGATATGAGATGCACGAAAACGAAAACAACACACGGAGACAAAGACCCGAACCCGAGGAATAAATATAACTTAATGCCGGAAACGGCAAGAGTTGGAGTACAAATTTGGGAAAGCAATATCTGGGGCGTTACAACACTCCACCACTACGAAAAGATCTCGTCCCGAGATCTAGGACTTAAAGAACTCCGGGTACTCAGAACGGAGGTGATCCTCGCGTTCCCAGGTAGCTTCACGGTCGGAATGGTGTGACCACTTGACTTTGAGAAATTTGATTGACTTGTTGCGAGTCCTGCGTTCTGTCTCCTCAAGGATTGCAACTGGGTGCTCACGATAAGAGAGATCTTCTTGGAGCTCAATGTCCTCGAAGTTGACGGTGCGCTCAGGCGTCTTGAAGCACTTTCGGATTTGGGAGACATGGAACACATCATGAACATTGGCAAAGTTTGCAGGAAGCTCGAGTTGATAGGCGAGGTCGCCTCTCTTGCTGACAATCTTGAAAGGTCCGACGTATCTGGGGGCAAGCTTCCCTTTGATACCGAAGCGACGAGTCCCTTTCATAGGAGAGACGCGGAGGTAGGCACGATCTCCGATCTCGAAAGCCAAATCACGGTGCTTACTATCATAGTAGCTCTTCTGGCGGGATTGGGCTGCTTTGAGGTTATCACGAATGACCTTGCACATTTCTTCTGCCTCTGTGATTAGGTCATTACCCAGCAGCTGACGTTCACCGGTTTCAGACCAGTTGAGAGGTGTACGGCACTTCCTACCATACAGGATTTCAAATGGGGCCTTGCCCGAACTTGCTTGAAAACTGTTGTTGTATGAGAATTCAGCATAAGGAAGACAATCCTCCCACTTCATGCCGAAGGAGATAACACAAGCCCTGAGCATATCTTCAAGAATCTGGTTGACATGCTTGACTTGACCGCTTGTTTGAGGATGGAAAGCAGTGCTGAAGCGGATGTTGGTGCCCATGGCCTTCTGAAAAGAATCCCAAAACTTGGAGGTAAAGATGCTGCCACGGTCTGAAGATATCACTTGAGGAATACCGTGCAAAGAGACAATTCGTGAGGTATAGAGTTCCGCCAATTGAGCTGCAGTGATTGACTCTTTGATAGGCATAAAGTGAGCCACTTTGGTGAGCTTGTCGATGACAACGAATATAGCATCATTGCCACGCTTGGACTTTGGAAACCCAGTCACGAAGTCCATTTCAATGTGGTCAAACTTCCATTCTAGAATGGCAAGAGGTTGGAGGAGACCTGCTGGCCTTTGGTGTTCTGCCTTCACTCTTCTGCAGACATCACATTCATTCACGAATTGAGCGATCTCGCGCTTCATTCGAGTCCACCAATAAGTTTGCTTCAGATCCTGATACATCTTCGTGCTACCAGGGTGGATGGAGAGGAGAGAGTTGTGAGCCTCGTTCATGATCACTTTACGAAGTTCACCTTTGGGCACAACAATTCGATCCTCGAAGAAGAGAGTGTCCTTGTCATCAAGTCGGTAGCACTTGTACTTGGACTGACTCTTTGCAATACCAATCTTCACCTTTTTCACCATAGCATCAAGAAGCTGGGCTTGGCGAATCTGGTCTTCCAAGGTAAGAGAAACTTGAAGGTTGGCGAGGAAACCTTGAGGAACAATTTGCAAATTAAGTTTGCGGAAAGCTTCACAAAGCTCGGGTTGATAAGGCTTCAGAATCAGACTGTTGCAATATGCTTTTCTGCTCAAAGCGTCAGCAATCACATTAGCCTTGCCTGGAGTGTACTCGATACTCGGATTGTACTCTTGAATCATTTCGACCCATCGAGCCTGCCTGAGGTTGAGATTAGGCTGAGTGAAGATGTACTTGAGACTCTTGTGATCAGTGAAAATGTCCACTTTTCTTCCCAATAGAAGATGTCTCCAAGTCAACAATGCACGCACAACTGCCGCCAACTCGAGATCATGAGTGGGGTAGTTCTTCTCATTAGGCTTCAAATGGCGAGAGGTATAAGCAACAACTTTCTTCTCTTGCATCAGTACAACACCTAGACCTTGGAGAGAGGCATCACAAAAGACCTCATACGGCTTGGTTTCATCCGGCGGAGTTAGAACTGGAGCAGTGATCAACTTCTCTTTCAAAGAGTTGAAAGCAATATCACACTCCGGAGACCAAACGTACTTGACGTGCTTCTGAAGAAGATTGGAGAGAGGCTTCGCGATCTTGGAAAAGTTTTCAACGAATCTTCGGCAATAGCTTGCGAGACCGAGGAAGCTACGGAGTTGCTTCACGTTCTGAGGAGGTTCCCAATTAACAATTGCAGACACCTTCTCAGGATCCACGGAAATGCCCTTGGAGGAGATGATATGGCCAAGATAAAGCAACTCATCGAGCCAAAATTCACACTTGGAGAACTTGGCATAGAACTGATGTTCCCTGAGCTTGTCAAGAACCAAACGCAAGTGCTTGGCATGATCTTCCTTGTTCTTCGAGAAAACCAGAATGTCGTCGAGATAGACCAAAACAAAGTCGTTGGTGTAGGGGTTGAAGATGAAGTTCATCATGCGAGAGAACGTCGGAGGAGCGTTGGCGAGGCCAAAAGACATGATAGTGTATTCATATGACCCATAGCTTGTCCTGAACGCCGTCTTGGGAATATCTTGCTCATGAATGCAAATTTGATGATAACCCATACGAAGATCCAGCTTGGAGAATACTTGGGCACCCTTGAGTTGTTCGAACGGCTCATTAATGTTGGGAAGTGGGTATTTGTTCTTGATGGTCTTCTTGTTCAATGGACGATAATCAACACAAAGTCGGTCCGTTCCATCCTTCTTCTTCACAAAAAGAACACCACAACCCCACGGAGAAGTACTAGGCCGAATGAGACCCATTCTTTCTTGAACATCGAGTTGATTCTTCAACTCCTTCAACTCTTCGGGGCCGAGCTTGTAGGGATGTTTGCACACAGGTTCCATACCGGGCTCAAGTTCAATAACAAATTCAACCGGCCGGTGCGGAGGCATGCCTGGGAGTTCTTCTGGGAAGACGTCTTGATACTCACAAACAACCGGAATCTGCGAAATAGCATCCAATTCACCCTTCTCATTGAGAGAAAACAACCGGATTGTATTATCCCGAGCAGCAAAGACAATGACATCCTTAGACGAATGAGTCAGTTGAATCTGCTTGGCTGCACAATCGAGCTGAGCCTTGTGTTTAGAGAGCAAGTCCATCCCAAGAATAAGATGGATATCAGAATTACCAAGAACCGTTGGAGAAGCCAGAAACTTGAAATCACCCAACATGATAGAAATATCCGGAGAAATGGAGTTAGCCTGCATGCGTTTACCAGGAGAGACGACTGCTAATGGACTAGGCAAAATTTGCTGAGCCAAACCATGCCTAGATGTAAATGGCCTTGAGATGAAACAATGCGAAGCACCCGTATCAAAAAGAACTTTTGTAGGAATATCATTAACAGGAAGGTTACCCATGATCACATCTGACGAATCCTCTGCCTGAGCTGCGTTCATCAAGTTGACCTTGGCGGACTTGGAGTTATGCTTGACCACAGCTGTACTTGCCGATCTGACAGGAGGAGGAGGAGGAGGAGGAAGACGCCTCTGGTTGAAACACTTGTTGGCGTAGTGCCCCTTCTGTTGGCACTTGTTGCACGTGACCTCTGAGAGCGGACGGTGGTACGGAGCACTTGATCTTGGAGCTTGATACGCAGTCTTGTTCTGAAAGCCTGGGTTGGGTGGGTGGGATGAACCACTGCCACCTTTGCTCTTCTGCTGATACGGCTGACGGAACGGAGGAGGAGGAAGCCAATACTTCTGCTGCTTGGCCACTTGAGTAGAGGAAGAAGGCATAGTGTTTCTGACTCGCTTCCTGGAAGCATCACACCTCAACTGAGCAGCCTCTTGCTTCAGTGCCATGTTGTAGAACTCATCGTATCTCAGCGGCTCAAAGAGGACAAGAGCGAGCTGAATTTCTTCACGGAGAGCACCCCTGAACTGATAGATCATGCTCTTCTCATCAGGAACATCCTGCTTGGAAAAACGGGCGAGCTTCTGGAACAACTTGTTGTAGTCATAGACAGACAAAGAGCCTTGCTTCAGATTGCGGAATTTCTCACGTTTGCTTTCAGTCACACTCTGAGGAATGTGATGAGCTCGAAAATCACGACGGAAATCATCCCAAGTGATCAAACGTCCACCTCTGGAATCCTGGTACTGCTGGAACCACTCTGCGGCCTGATCTTTGAGCTGGAAAGAAGCGAACTTGATGAAATCTTCAGGTCTGATGTTGTTGCATTCAAAATGCTTGCCCAGATCCACTAGCCAATCATCGGCATCGGTAGCTTCAACACAGTTGCTGAACGTCTTTGACCATTTGCGAGGAACTGGTTCAGAGTTGCAAAATGGTTCTGGTTGTTGCCTTGATTCCCTTGACTACCTTGATTCCGCTCTTGGAGGATTTGCATGATCAACTGTGTATTTGCATTAGTAGCGGCCATCACAGCTTGCCATGCTTCCGGAGGAGGCGGAGGTGGTGGCGGATCAGGGTTCGGAGTCATGCGCGTTGGAGGAGCCATCCTGAACAGGTTGACCACCATTAGCACACAAATAGACAAATATTGAAGGTGAATCCAACGGAATGAAAATTGCAACATAAAGTCTTCACATCCGAACAGAATGAACGAATGCACTTCTCTTGAAGTGGTCACATATTCCTAAATTGCGAAGCCACGAAGAATCAGGTAGAAGGGGTACATCAACGAGGGATGGAATCAACATATGACTTCGAAGCAACTCGAATACCACAACTGAAAATAAAACCAAGGATTGGCTTGCGGAATAAGCCGGAACAAACATATGATAGAAATTTCGTCCGAAGTTTTCGTGGTGGGACCTACACGGGCTCGATCGTACAGCACCATCATGTACAAGGCAGTGCACATGACATACGAAGCATCCCCGAGTCAGCATAGCCAAGGACTCTTTAAGACACAACAAGACCAATGTAAAACCGACCGTGAATAGGCGAACCACTAGACGTCGAACCCCAATTTCCTATCATACATCTGTTGGAAGGATATCCTAAGAGCTACTTGAATTCCCACCTATGAAACTCCCGAAACTTTCCGGTTATGCAATCAGGTGTTGGGGATACAGGGGAAGCATAATATCTCACCCAAACTAGAAATACCTACATCCAGCTGTATCCATCCTTCAACACATAACCAAGAAACCTTCGGAAACCATCTACCTCAACCTTCGAAAAGCATCCGTTATACAAGTTATGGCGATACTCCCGAACTCCCGCCCCAGTACTAGGTGGCGTCGAGGTTATCTCACCAACGAACTGCATAAAGGAGATTTTCGATGTCGCGCACATATCTCAAGTATACCAGAATTGCAACGATAGAATTATGATGACAACACCTCAGAGCTCAACTCCCCGGGACACTTCCACTAAACCCCTGACAGGAGGCACCAAGACAGTGTTCTCATCATAAGCCATCGAAACAAAACCAAGATACTCGCGTGATCCTAAATTTTTTTTTGTGAAATTTGAGAAGAGAAGAGTCAAAACTCTACGTCAGGATGCCTTACCAGAGCGATGAGGAGACTGGGAAGTAAAAAGAATTCCTAAGCTCTCCGATATATAATTCCTAAGGACTCAAAAACATTTTTCTAGACACAACTCGGCTGCTAAAAACGATCAAGCAATGGGGGCTCCTAAGGTCGGGGAAGGCTCTGATACCAACTTGTAACACCCTCGATGCGACTATACCTCCCACGTGTCGAGGCACGACTTAGAGGCATAATCACATTGAAGGCATATGTCGCAAGTGAGGTAATCTTCACACAACCCATGTAATATAATAAGGAAAAGGATACGTGGTTGGCTTACAATCGCCACTTCACACAATTACATGAATAAAGCATTACATCAATCAAATACACTCATGGTCCGACTACGGAACCAAAATAAAAGAAGAACCCCAAATGCGACAAAGGTCCACGATCGACCCCAACTGGGCTCCACTACTGATCAACTAGAACGAAACAACACAAATGAACAAGGTCTTCAACGAGCTCCTCCTAAGCTTGGTTGCGTCATCTGCACGGACTCATCGGCACCTGCAAACTGGTTTTGGAAGTATCTGTGAGCCACAGGGACTCAGCAATCTCGCACCCTCGCGATCAAGACTATTTAAGCTTATGGGTAAGGTAAAGGTATGAGGTGGAGCTGGAGCAAGCGACTAACATATATGGTGGCTAACATACGCAAATGAGAGCGAGAAGAGAAGGCAAAGCACAGTCGATAAAAGTATGATCAAGAAGTGATCCTGGACTACCTATGTCAAGCATAACTCCAACAACCGTGTTCACTTCCCGGACTCCGCCGGAAAGAGACCATCACGGTTACCCACGCTGTTGATTCATTTTAATTAAGGTCAAGTTCAGGTTTTTTACAACCGGACGTTAACAAATTCCCGTCTGCCCATAACCGCGGGCACGGCTTTCGAAAGTTCAAATCCCTGCAGGGGTGTCCCAACTTAGCCCATCACAAGCTCTCACGGTCAACGAAGGAATAGACCTCCACCCGAGACATTCCGATCAGACTCGGTATCCCGGTACAACAAGACATTTCGACAGGGTAAAACTAAACCAGCAACACCGCCCGAATGTGCCGACAAATCCCGATAGGAGTTGTACATATCTCTTTCTCAGGGCACACTCAGATTGTCTTAGGTACGGGTAGGCCAGCCCAGAGTTGCCCCTGGTGGCCACCGGCAGCTGACAGGTGGACCAACACTCAGAGGAGCACTGGCCCGGGGGGGGGGGTAAAATAATGATGACCCTTGAGTCTGCAGAACCCAAGGGCTCGCCCGTATCCGGAGGGCTCGGCGGGCCACCCAGCCGGGTAATATGCCGGAGAACGGCTCATCGGAAGCCATCGGAAGAGTGGAGAAAATGGTGAAGGAGGAGATGGGAGAGCAGCGGAGGGGTGCGATTCTTGCCCGATGTCTGTCTGGCCTCGTGTAAATAGAGGGCGGATGGTAGGAGCTTGGCCGGCGTCTGGCCTCATTTAAACTGAGGGCGAACAGGAGGAGCTCGGCTGGTGTTGCGTTTAATTCCGGCCCGCTCATGAACGGACGTGTGGCTGGAGTAGGATTCTCGGTTTGCATGCGGGTTTAACGGAGGGGTTTAATGGAGGCGTCGGGCGTGCAGCGGGCGGCACAGTACTATTCGATTTGACAACAGCAATGAGCCATCAAATCACAAAGGCCCTCGCCTCTCATGAAACCGACCGAGCTAGACTGCCCCGCCCTCTAGCCTTTTAAAAAATGTATATACTCCACTCTTGTACAGTAGTAGTATTGATGGATTGTGCCATGGAGCAAAACTTGAAATTAAAAAAAAGGTGGTACATATAGAGAGGGAGTATTTGATTTGACAACGGGCGGCGCAGTTCCCGATACGGCTTTATTGCAGACGAGGGAGGGGGTAGCGGTTCCAAATATGTTGAACGGCCAATGCATCCTCCTTCAATTAATGCATGAGGGAAGTAATGGGAGGAGGTCCGGGAAAATAGGCTGCACGATGTGAATGCAACGCAGTTTGCCCTCATTGCCCTCATATAAAGGTGCCCCTCCATTCCAATGCATCTACCACATCGTACGCACCTAAGCATTTGCTTAAGCACCTACACTAAGCGCAAAAGAGCTCACTCCAGACCCATGGCGGCGATGCGCGTGAGCGGCCAGCGGCTGCGCCAGATGGTCCACGACGCCGGCCTGCAGCATGGCGCCGAGGATCGTCTCCAGACGGTGTTGGAGACCGGCTAGTGGATGGCCACCGTCGACGCCAACTACGACTCTTAGTTGGACCAGATGATCGTTGCCACCAGCAAAAAGTTCACCGTCCTCAAGAAGGTCGCGGACGACATTGTCGTACTCCTCCAGCCCGCATGCCCGGTCTCCTCATTGCCTGCCACCCTAATCGGACTCCATGGCCGGAACCTCTTTCAAGCACTGGTGGCCCTGCGACTGCCCACCGATGCCACGAAGATTCTCCACCTGGAGGTCGTGCTCGCCGCGAGGCGCCTCGCCCTACAAGAATTCATCGACCTACACATCCACGTGTACGAGGAAATCGTGTAAATAGGTATCTACAAGGCCAGTGAGGATGCTACGACGTTGGCCTTCCTCAACCGGCTAGAAGCCTTGGATGCCTTTGCTGAGAAGCACCTCGACCTCGCCACAAAAGCCACCGCTCCTTAGCCGTCGGTTGGTGGCCCGGTGCACTAAGTTGAGGAGGAGGAGGTCGTACGTTCGTGGATCCATCTTTCTTCTTGCCTTCTGTAACCACCACTTCGATCACATCATCGTGGCCTTTATTGTTATTGTGTTGTTGCATTCTCGTTCCAGTCAATACCGACACGTGCGATCTCTTTGCTTAATTATATGCATCACTATAACTAGTACTCCATCCGTCAATTTATAAGTTGTGCTTACATTTTCCATCAACTTCGTGCAACGCGCGGGCATCTTGCTAGAAACACTAGAATATGTCTATATAATCGGTATGTGATAGTCCATTTGAAATATCAAAAAAGACAAATATTTAGGTACGGAGGGAGTAATATATTAGGAGTATATCAAAACAATAGTGATTTATTTCAAGTTTGTGAACAAATACTACTATTCTACTACTTTGGATCCGTCGCAACGCACGGGCACATTGCTGGTAAAAGGAAAAGGCTTGCCGCGTTCGCGTCGCACCCCCACACGCCCGGGAATCGGGAGTACAACACGGCCTGTCCGGCACGACACTTAGCTTAGGGAAGGCGTGTTGCCTAGCATTTTCACTTTCATGTGGGACCGCCGTTGAGCAAACCGACACCCCACCTGCCGCCGGGTTGGAAAACAGAAACGAGGGGAAGATCTAGCTGTAGCACAGAAACCAAGAAATTTGGTGTCAGACGGGGCTTGTTGATAGAGTAGGAGCATTCTGTACTAGTACTACTCCTACTAGTACCAAGTTTGTACTCCTAATACTATATTACTAGTACTACCACTATACAACTAGTAGGTACGTGCACGGCACAACATCGTAGGAACAAAAAACGGGAACATCTTGTTTGGGTGATTTATCTTTTTTTTCAATCAACGTAGTATGAATAATATGATGTGGGGGGCACCCATGAAGCTTATGTGGCTTGGTCGCAAGGCTATGGAAGGTTAGAGAAAAATAAATAGATAATGTGTTTAGAGTGCACTCCACTAAATAGATATACTTTGGATCCATTGCAATGGACCGGCACATCTATATCTATACCCCCTATATAGTGTGTGAAAAAGTTTGAAAGTTGGTCGTTGGATGAAGCCAATCCGATGGTACAAAGATGGCAAATCCGAGCACTACTGGCCGTTGGATATCATCCACCAGATTCTGCCACATGTATAATCTAGAAGACTCCATGGTTGAACTTAATTCATGACTAACTTTGCCACAACTAAGCTTAGGAAAAGTTATTAGTTCTTCAAAATGAGAGCCACAAGTTGGCAAGCCTAAGGGAATCTTGTCACATTTTTTGTGTGTATGTCATGTGGGGCCTTAGTGTGGCTTGCCTAAGGTGTGGCTTGAACCAAACACTCACCTAAGTTAATCAAACTTGCCTAACCTTACATTCCACTAGATTTTGCCACATCTTAGAATCCAGAAAGCTCCACATGTAGAAGCATAATGCACAAACCACCGGAATCTCATGCGTGCAATGCACGTGTACCTTACTAGTACTAGTTGGTAGTAGTAAGAAACAAATTCCAGTTTTGGCACGAGCTCGTACTGCAGGAGCACCACAAGGCCTGCCGCGGGAGTTACATTTCCCTCTCGGGGCCCACGGGACCGAACTTCAGTGGCTTAGTGCCTGGCCTATGAGTCAATGACATGCGGACCTTAAATGCGGCTGGCCCACATGTCATTCTCATGGTGGTGGCGTGGTTCGCGACTCACTCATTCGAGATGAACCGACCGGTGGTGGCGTGGCCATGGCAAGGGTGCCACAGCTGGGCGTCGGGGCGTTACGAGGCGTAGATGGCCACACCGGCGGGTACTACCTGTAGTACATAAGTACTCCAGCTGAGGATTGATGCCAGGGACGAAATGTGTCACAGCCGCTGGATGAAAATTCGATATTGTGGGAGTACGGATCGGAGCACAGCAGCGGAGCAGGCAAACCGCGTCCAATCGGGTGTGTCTGTGGTAGAAAGTTGATGGTCGCCACTGTTCAGCTGGCTCGCATGTCATGCACACAAAGGCAGAGGAGCGGTGGGGCCGAGAGGGATGAGGGGCACGTCGGGGGATGAGGATCCCCTGATGAGAACAATCCTACCATTCTGTCAGTGACATGTGGGACCCATAAGCATGGGTCCCACCTGTCAGCGAAGGAAAGGCAGGGCAAGGTAGTGATAGCCACGTCAGAGGATCCATGTCCACGTCGGGGGATGTCGTGCCGTGGGTTGGAGCGGCATCATGGGAATCGCGCGTGGGTGTGGCAGTGGTAGAAACAACAAATGTGATGGTCGTCGTGGTTCAACTTCCATGGACAAGATGTCATGTCTGCTGACACATGTATATCAAAACTAGAGTGTTTATATTTCAAGCACGTGAACAAGTATTATTCTACTACTTTGGATCCATTGCAACGCACGGGCCAGCACATTGGTAGTAGTAGTGTCCATCTCTATCTCTAGAGGCCTTCCCTCGTTCATCCTTTTCTCTCACAAGATAAACTACTCATACAAATGCATCTTGATGTTTCGTGGAACGCACGAGGATGTTTCCTTGGGGGTCTCTCCAGTGTTGCGTGGCCGTAGTTGCAAGTTGACGCCCCTTGAGATGCCGATGTTGAGGGGCACTCGGATTTCCTCCGATGAGCAGGTAAGATGAGTTTGATCACGTAGTAAATGCATTCTAAAGACTACTTCCGTGTCCATTTCCTAATTCTCCCCTTGCCCACGGTTTCACAGGTTAGGCTCGGTGCGAGTGGAGATTGGCTTGCATATGTACGGGAGGGTACCAACATCAATTTGCACAACATTTACAACAGTGACACCGTTCCCGTAGAACCTTTGTCCAACATTGGGATTAGCCATGCAATGGGCCACCACATGAATTGGTACGATGGAACCACGGTGAGATTGAATAAGATAGCACGAACCTTGCACATGGTGGTCAAAGGAGGACCATGCTGTCTGCGACCGATTTGTTGCTGTACGAGTAGGAAGACGCTGTGCTCCTTTCTAACCACATCTTCGCGGTGAAAACCCAGGGGACTTATTTTGTATGGGACACATCCTACGATATACTCCCTCTCTCCTAGTTTATTTGTTTTGAATATTTTCATTTTATAAGTTTCAAATTCAAATTTAGAGCACCCCATCACATGTTGAGATTACAATGTCCATTAAATCGTCGCGTGCATGTATAGTAAAGAAACAAATCTTGAGTTTGGCACGAGTTTGTGTTGCGGGAGCACCACAAGCCCTGGCGCAGGAGTTACATTTCCCTCTCAGGGCCGTCGGGACTGAGCTTCAGCGCCTTACTACACCTACCTTTGAGTCAATAACATGTGGACCCGATAGGTGACTGGTCCACATGTAATGCTCCCATAGGCAGAGGGGCAGTGGGGCCAAGAGGGGTGAGCCGCAAGTCGGGGGACGTGTGGTTTCATGGGTTCGAGCGGCGTCGTGGGAATCGCAGGTGCCTGTGGTAGAAACTTGATGCTCACCGGATTTTAGGTGGCCCACATGTCATGCACACAAAGACAGAGGGGCGGTGCGGCCGAGAGGGGTGAGGCGCACGTCGGGGGCCGTGGTGCCGTGGGTTGGAGAGGCGTCGTGGGAATCGCGAGATGAAACATGATGGTCGCCGTAGTTGAACTTCCATGGACAAGCTGTCATGTCTACGGACACATGCACTGCATACCGATCACTGGAAGGAGTAGCAGAGAAAGCTATATATGCGGATAAATAGTTCCTTATAGTCAAGCAGATCCATGCTACTACTCTGTTCCAAACACATGCACACCATCGAAATAGTCCATCTATATCAATATACACCGAGAGGGAATAATTTTTTTTACAAGAGTGGAAATAGTTCATCCATCCATAATGCCCTCCTGCTGGTGCAACCTCTTCTTCTTCTTCTTCTTCTTCTTCTTCTTCTCATTCTCTGTGGGAGACGGCTTCGCAACAAGCTCTTTGGACCTTGTAGCTATCTCGAAACTCACACGGGCATCGAGGGCAGCATATTTTATCCACTCGTACGTCAAGGGATAATTCTCCCATCCAGATGACCTTAATGCCACCGTCTCATCACCCTTCTGAAGATTTGTACCAAGCACAAAATTTGCTACGTCGAATAGGGATGGTGTCTGTTTATCACAATCTTCTACAGGAATTTTGATTCTGGTTTGTAGGTCAGCGATGCTTTTCAAAACAAGGTTGTACGGCTCCAGCTTCTATTTGTCCCCTTTGATGGCTGCCCCACAGAAGTATTCGTCCTCCCGAGACAAGAAATCGTGAAGCTCACCTGGTATGGAGGGCGAGTGTATGATGTGGTACACCAAAACATCATCTTCGTGGCACAACTAAAGGACGACGGCACGCTGGATCTTCCCAGGGGCACGCTCCGTGTACTCTGCGTCGAGACCGATGACCCTCGTCTCTACCTTTTCGAGGGAGTTGGATACATTGTTGATCCACTGCCGACCAACCCTTGGGTGGACGGTGACGGTGGCAACTATGCGCATCGAGCCTTCGACGAGGACATGTTGGACGCTAAAAACCTGCATCTTGATCTCTTCCGCCATTTGGAACCACTAGAACGGAGGGCTATGGTTTGGAGAATTAGGATTAGATGGCTATTCTAACTGAAGTAGTAGATGATTATTTAAAGAGGTTAAAACAATGTGAACGCAGTGGGGTTTGGATGCAAATGAAGAAGAAGGGGAGGTGAAGAAGCCGAGGAGAATCGGTTCCCGATGCAGAAGTAAATGGGAGAAGTGGCGTGCAGGCAGTTGATTAGACGGCTAGGTAGACTAAACAAAAATACTATGCAGGTAGACTGATGAGTCATACCTGTTCGTGTACGTGCCCATCCTTCCTAATAGGTGGGACCTATGCAAACAGATAAAAAAATGTGTCGAAGTTTTTTTTTGAGCGCGTGAGTGGGAGACAGAACATTCTCTGGTTAAGGAATACTCCCTCTGTTTAGGTGAGTATAAGTCACCTTATGAAAATCAGGTTTTCCCAAGACCTTTAGGCATGGAGCATTAACTTCTTGCTCGATCCCCTCCCAGCCTCGTTAGCCAGCGTTCTCTTCCTCTGCTGCCACGTTCTACCTTTCCATTTTTCCTCTTCTCAAGTGTGGAACGATCTGCATGTCGTCCTTGATGCACCAGAATGACCACTGCATGCATCGCGGTAGGGCGTTGATTGGGCATGCACGAGAATTTGGTTAGTCCTGCCTTCAGTCGCTGTGTGTTGTCGCTCAATAGTGGCATGGCGGCGCTTGACGACGAGTTTGTGAGCAAAGTGCTGATGGTAACCATCAACGGCGACCGGCCTCCCATCTTGCCGGACGACCATGTCAAAGCTCTTGGCATTGTGCAAGGCATCCAAATAAGTGACTTGCTCGCCGAAGTCTGTCCGCCACTGGTTGATTTCTTCATCAGGTTCCGGACAACTTTCGACTGCAGTCGTGTGTTTGAATCTTCCCGGCGTTTGTTCTGCGATGGCGCGCTGGTGAGCTTTGATCGGTGGCACCCAGGACGGGGCTCGGTGCCCTCCGAGCTTGAGTTTTTAACAAAACTTACCTTCCACGGCATGCCTCTACGTGCTTGGAATAGCGAGTCCATGAACGAGCTTATCAGCGACCTTGGAGGTGAGGTCATAAGTATGTTTGTTCCTCCAGACAGCTGGGCTCTGACGGTTATGGCATGGATGAAGAAGCCGTCCACCATACCGAAGGTGATAGGTGTTGAGATACCGGTGCAGGAACCGGGGTTGTACTATTCGTCGCCACCAAGGCCGCCACGGACCACGTTAGGGATGTACCTGTATCGAGTGTTCGTGCATGTCGAAGAAGTGGTCAATCAATCAATCGAAGTCCTGCCACCGCCGCTGGTGCCAGGGTCCGTCGACGACGTCCATTACAGGAGTCAACGTCAAGCTTTCCCCGTGTTGGTCGGAACGATGGATGGCACAGGGCCTACTCCATCGTGCGGCGGAGGCCACTGCTTCTTTGGGAGAAGAGGCAGGGTTGGCTGCCTGGATGTGCTCTAATTTGACGTAACAACTGAATCTTGTCAGATACTAGTTAAATCCGAGCTATGGATGTCAAGCACTGATATCTCAGTACATTTGATTGTGACATGTTCTAATTTTGTACCTGGACTTTTTTTCGAAAGGGTTGTACGTCAACTTAATGTGCTAGCAGAACTTATTGTGTTGTCTGTCTGCTTTCTTTGCACAACATTCAAGATATTTCCCCGTCATTGACAAAGACGATGAACTGTTATGTACGACTTCATTGGTTTCAACATAGCCCTTCCCGTAGCGATCCACTGCTTCCATCCTAATTGTGCCACCTACCTGAAATTTTTGTATGCAAGTTCAGTGTGCTATGATGTTCTATATGATTGTGTCAACTATATAAGTTTTTACTGAGCATCAGCAATGCATATGGCTGAAAGATGTATTTACGAGCATCGACCGATGGGTCTCTCTCTATCTCTCTCTCTCACACACACACACACACGCACACACACGCGCACACGCACAAGTTGGGCCCGTTGAATTATTTATTTGCTCGCGACAGCTTTTAATTAGGTTCCACTGTAATCTAACTTTTTCTTAAGTTATTAATTGAGCTCACTGACTTCAAAAAGTTGTACAGAGGCCTTATTTGGGCCTTTCCGGCATCGCTGAATGTGGGCTGAGTAACCATGTTAGATTGTACTGTACTACACATGCCTTTTTTCAACATCAGCAATGCAACTGGGCCGACAGTTGTACACAATATCCGGGTCAACTTGTTATTCTCCACCCCGCGGGCTGCAAACTTTCCTAGGAGGTATGCATTAGGCTTAACAAGAAAATGGACTTTAAGAAATAATAAATGGGATGTAATTATAATAACTGGACAGTTACTATGCACCAAACACGTAATTAGTTTGAAAAATATATTATTTTTGGAATTTGAAAATTTTAATTTCATTACTGGTTGCGCACGCAATATTTCGTTGGATTTTAACATAATACAACTTTATTTTGAAATTATATTTAACCTGACTAGAAATTTTGGACAAAAATATTTCGGATCCCATCAAAATGTGGAATTTTTTTGAATTCTGTTTTGAGCGGTTGTCTGAAATTATTAATCGTTGTCCTAGCTAGAAGTTGGGTTGTACTTTTAACAAACTATAAATGGGCTATAGTAAATTCCATTAGAATTAAAAAATGGGTTGTACATTCTTACAAATCGCAAATGGGCTATATGTTGTCTGCCAAATCCGAGCTGTGGGCCTACTAAGTTGGCGCGTACCAAGGGCTTTGTCAACTTAGTCAATATAAACGATTCTAGCTGAAGTGATCGTACGATGTCCATCCAACGGCCGTAGTGCTTCTTCAACCTCTGGTCTTCTTGCTCTAGCCGCCCAAAGCAGCGCCGGTCATGTCGCATGCTCCTGCCTCCCATGGCCGGCTATGATGTTGCGGAGGCCTCACCGCCCCGTACTACTCCCACCGCTGGCTAGGCCATCCCTCTACTCACCCACACCCCCTTTTATTCTGCGGCGATGGCAGCCTCACACCGTAGCCGAACCAGTGAACCCTTGTACTCCTCTCCGTGTGGGCTTCCGCTGCTGTGTCTTCCCCGGCTCCGCGTCGTCCCCTTCCTAGGCCTCGCCGTCGTCCAGACCACCGCCCTGGTGCTCTCGGCACGGCGTGGTCAACATGGTCAACGACCGACTTCCATCAGAAGAGTACTGTATGTGGAGAGGCTGACAGCTGGGTCCAGGCGGCCGCAAGGAAGTGCCTCCTTATTACGCGCAAAATAATTATTCCTCCATCTGACAGCAGGGACCCACCGGACGGGCCACCTTATTTCGCGAAAAAAACGTTTCCCCCCTGACTGCTGGGACCCACCGGACGGGCCAGCGTATTTCGCGAAAAAAAACGTTCCCCCCGCTGTCAGCCCGGACCCACCGGAAGTGCCTCCTTATTACGCACAAAAAAATATGAATACTCCTCCTTCTAGCTGGGACTCACCATGGTGGGAGGCTGAATTGTGGGCCTACTAACTTGACTGGGACGGGGGCCTTTGTCAACTTTAGTCAATATGAACGATTCTAGCTCCGGTGACCGTACGATGTCCATCCAACGGCCGTAGTGCTTCTTCAACCTCTGGTCTTCTTGCTCCAGCCGCACAAAGCAGCGCCGGTCGTGTCGCATGCTCCTGCCTCCCATGGTCGGTTCTGCTGCCGCAGAGGCCTCATCGCCCCCTACTATTCCCACCGCTGGCCAGGCCCTGCAGCGACGACAGCCTCACACCGCAGCCGAACCAGTGAACCCTCGTACTCCTCTCCGCGTGGGCTTCCACTACCGCGTCTTCCCCGGCTCCCCGTCATCCCCTTCGTAGGCCTGACCATCGTCCACCGCCCTGGTGCTCTCGGCGCGGCGTGGTGAACGTGTTCAAGGATCGACTTCCATCGGACGTGGACTGTGCGTGGAGAGGTTGACAGCTGGGTCCACGGCCGCAGCAAGCAAGTGCCTCCTTATTACGCGGAAAATAATGATTCCTCCACCTGACAGCTGGGACCCACCAGACAGGCCACTGTATTTCGCGAAAAAAAACGTTTCCCATGACTCCTGGGACCCACCAGCTACATCTTCGCATGCAAGGAAGTGCGTACGGGCAAAAAAACAATTCGCCCCCTGACTGTTGGGACCCACCAGCTACATCTTCGCAGGCAAGGAAGTGCCTGACAGTCGGGACCCACCTGGTCGAAGTGTACGTAGCGTTGTCATTCTGGTCACGAACGTGTACGTACATATATACTGGTGGAGGTAGAGGCGCGCACATGTCGTAGTAGAGGCGCGTACATGTCGTAGTAGAGGCACGCACGTAGCATCTACACGTACGTACAGCGGCCAGGGTGCAAGAAAGAAAATACGGCCATGTATGTGTACATACGGGCGGGGTCTCGAACGCCTACTCGTGCATACGTATGGCCAGGGCTCGTGTACATGGCTAGGTCGGAACGGAGAAACAACGTCGTCGTCGTGTTCATGGGGAGGCAACGGAATGCGACGTGTTCATGGGGAGGCAACGGAATGCGTCATGTTCATCGGGAGGCAACAAAACCCGTGGGAGGCAACCGGCTGGGTCGGAACGGAATGCGTGGTCGTGTTCATTGGGAGGGCTTGGACGAAACAGGCGATGGAAACGAGGCCTGGCATACCGCAAAACGGAGGAAACGGCCTTGTGTTTGACCGGCCACGTTCGAAACGGGATCCTGTTCACCGAAGGGGTCTGGCGTACCGCAAAACGGAGGAAACGGACCTCCTACGGTCGAAATGGAGGTCCTGTTGATCGGGAGGGGTGTGGCGTACCGTAAAATGAAGGAAATGGACTTGTGTTGGAGCGCTACGGTCGAAATGGGGGTCCTGTTCATTGGGAGGGGTGTGGCGTACCGCAAAACGGGACTCGACGGGATACTGTTCATCTCCACTATCGACCTCCTCCAGCCTCCACGGGCTCCTCTTCATCCAGCCTCCACCGCGCGCTACTCCACCGGCTACTGTTCAACCACCCCTCCATGGGCACCCCTCCACCGTCTACTGTTCATCCAGCCCTCCACACCATGTGGTCTTGTTCAACCACCCCTCCACGGGCACCCCTCCACCGTCTACTGTTCATCCAGCCCTCCACCACACCATGGGGTCCTGTTCATCCAGAGGCAACGCCACTGCTCACCGTTCATCCACCCCCCCCCCCCCCCGCAACGGTCACTGTTCATCCCAGAGGCAGCATCGATCAGCTTCAGTTAGCAGCAGTAGAGAATGAATCGCTCGATCTGGTTCAGTTAACAGCCATCGATCGATCGCTCGGGTTCAGTAACGCGTAGCTTGCAGTGCAATCGCTCGGGTTCAGTTAGAGCCCAACGCCTCGCTCGGGTTCAGTTAGAGCCAACGCCTCGCACACACGCGTGTACTTGTACAAGAGAAACGCGCATTGCTCAGCCCCCGACCTCCCACCGTAACCGGGAACTCCCCGAAATTTTCCTCCCCCTCGCTTCTACCATGGTTTTTTCCGTCATGGATGGCCCAAAGAATGTCATGCAGCTGCGTCTCCGGCCCGCCTAGGATGAAAAGCCCATTTTTTGTCTTTATTTTTTGTCATAGAAGTAGGATCCCACCACATCTATGATGATACCATGTTTTTTCACAATTATCGTCATAGAAGTGTCATATGTATGAGAGAGAAAAAATCGTTCGGCCCAAAATGTCACGGATGTGTCTTTTTTTGTAGTGCATCTCTCTCTCTCCATCGCATACACCCCCCCTACGCCCCTTTCACGTACGCACACAAACTATCTCCAGGTCCTCTAAAAGTACGCCCCCAGCACATTTGCACATGTTTCATCTTTATCTCGCAATATATACAGTGATGATATTTTATTTGAAGTGAAAGCACAATACGTACATTGGACTTCAGAATCCACTCATTACAGTCACCATTTACATTTTGTGGTTATTATACAATCACGAGCTCATCGTACAGCTTTGTATTTGCTCAAGACATAACTAGTTGACTAGTTAAACGCTCCACGTGGCACCTCTAGTGTTGCGTCACATTATCTCACTAACACTGGGCCCACCTGTCAGCGTGTATCTACTCTACACTCTTATAAAAAACAGAGTTGATGATGATGGTGTGCCTGCCATCCTGCAATATAGGCCGTTCGATTTATATCTGACGGATAGGAAGGAAATTATGGCAATTTTGCAAAAAGGTACCCACACACCTCTCCACATTTGCAAATAAGGTCTTCCCTCGTTCATCCTTTTCTCTCACAAGATAAACTAGTCATACAAATGCATCTTGATGTTACGTGCAACGCACGGGCATCTTGCTAGTAAGAATGAAAACAAACAACAACAAAAATATTGGACGGTGGTTCGAAGTCATGACCGCGCGCACAACGGACAAGGTGGCCTTGTATTGGTATGCTGAGCCGTCTGTTTTAACACACAGGTGCTGGTGTGGTGATTATACACACACAAACAGCATGCACGCATCCCTCACATGAACACATGTAGCCACGCACGCATGCAACACTCACACATACACACGCAGCCACACACACACGCAATACTCAAACACACACACGCACGCATGCATGCACACACCACACGACCAACACACACTCTCATGCTCAAGTGCTCACCTTGAATGTGCATGCGCACACATCAGGCCCTGACAAACACATACACAACCAGGTGGTTCCCGCGCACGGGTTGGAGTCTTGTCGCGCCTGCATAAATTTGTGTTTATCTGGGCTTTTTCCTATGCGAACTGGTAGGTGGGACCCACAAGGAACATGGTCAATTTAACTACTCAACATGGTGCCATGCAGACTATTTAGCCGGTCAACAGAGTGCAATCCGATGTTGAACAATGAGCAAGTGACCGTATAATCACTGCAAAACGTATATAGTGACCCTAATGAGCGTATTCTGAAAGTTCGGTGACCTTATTACACTTTTCTCTCTGTAGGCCCTACACGTTCTCGCATGTTACATCTCTACAATTATGCAATACAACACTACATCTCTACACGTTCTCGCATGTTACATCTAACAATTATGCAATACAACACTACTACTACACTCTAACACGATAAATCATATGTGTTTTTAGTTTTACTAGATATCATATTGTTACTTAATTATTCAGTTTGCATACATTAAAATTGCCTTTGAAATGTATGGCAAGTATCATCTACCGTGCGGGAAAAATCCCGCCCTTTCCTGTTTAATCGGGTTTGTATCGATGGATCGTGTAAAACAGCAAAACTATAGTACAAGTAACAGTTCACTGGGCCGCCGTGTCGTGTACTCCTCCATCGTAAGAGTGGAGCGCTCACTTTCATAAATGTTCTACTCGCTTTCGCTGACATGTGAAACATCAAGCTACCAGGTCTACATGCCGTATCGAAATACGGTGCAGAGCAGCAGGTGTGAAGCACCCCAGGCATGGCGCCGACATAGTAATGAGCAATGAGGCGTCAAATCACAAAGCTACACCTTTCCCACAGTTAAGTTGGAGGGACGAAGTAATAATGCTAAAAAAGAAGTTGGAGGGACGAAGCAACCATCATTTCACTCGTTGCTGAATCCGCTTCTCCCACAACTTTTTCAAGTTAACCACGTGTTGCTTCTGCAGTTGTTCTGTCTCATGTGGGACGCGGATCGGCTTATTAAAGCACTGACACGTGGGACCGCATGTCAGCAAATTGTCAGGCCAACGTCCTCTAAAAATAAGAAACCTACCCCTCCATTCGCGCGGCAAAATCACCTCCTTTTTACTAATATTGATTCTATAATTTTTTAGATCAATATAATTGAGATTTGTATAGATAGCACACAGGAGCAAAACCAAGTGGTACGGTTAGGGGCATCCAGAATGTGTAGCCAAATGTGAAAATAGCTTTTGGCATCGATGGGAACCATTGTGGACGATGCTGCCAAAGACAAGAAGATGGAACCGAAGCGCCCTGATTGATTGATTGAAGGAATAGAAAAATGCAACGTCTCTCCTCTTTCTCCCGTGCTTGGACGCATGTATAGTATAGAGCATAGAATCTACTCCCTTGTCCCTTCTGTCAAAATCACAAAGTAGTGAGGAGTCAAATCACAAAGCACGGAGGAAGCAACCATCATTTCACTCTTCGCTGACTCCGCTTCTCCATCGTCTTCTTCGAGAAACCACCTCGCCGTACTAAGCTGGGCGGATGACACTATTGTGTACTAGTACTAGTACATTTACGCATCCTTTGGTTCAACGGACTTCCTGGATGCAAATAAGGAGGTTGTCTCGGCTTGCAGGTGGCACTTGCGAATGACTTACCGTGCTCTCCCTCAATGGTGTTCTCCGTCAAACGCACTTCGCCAAACCACAACGTTCGAGATATCATCGATGTCACCACAATGGGGAAGGAAGTCAAATAGTTACTACCTCCATTTTTTTGTACACAAGGCCAGTATATCAAAATTACAATTTGCAGAAGGTCACTAACACTAGTCGACGCAAAATTGATGGGGTTTGCCTCATACTAGCAACCAAGGACATTAATATACCCTTGAATGCATTCGGAAGTGAGAAGGTTGGTTTGCATTGTGCTGCATTAATCAAGCAATGAGTGAGATGGTTAGCTCTTTGGGCTTTGGAGAAAGAAATACACATTAATTGACATGTCAAACGAGGATTTGTATCGATTAATCCCGCGAAGGAAAACCTCGTCTTTCTTTTTTAACACTAGTACTCCTACGTACGTACTTGTATCTTGTTTGGGTCTAGGCCTTGCATTGCCATACTTCGCCACAAATTTTTGCCAAGCTTGCCTAAAGTTTTCAAAATGAAAAGGAGGTACACTTGTGCACGGCTGTCGCGGTCGCACCGCACCCTCACACAATCGCTCCTGCATGCCGCGGTCGCACCGCACCCTCACACAGTCGCTCATGCATGCCGCAAACCCAACCAAGGGAACGCACCCTCACTGACAGATGCTACTTCATGTGATCAAACCAAACCCAGCCATCCTACCGCTGACACATAACTTTCGTTCATACAGTATGTTTATCCAACCGCATGTTGGGGAAGATCCGTACGGCTCATGCGGTGGTCTGTTGGGGAAGAAGAAGAGGTGAGGAAGAAGGGTTAGGAGACGTGGGATATTCATCCAACTGCCTAAAATGGTCGACTGTCCCAAACGATGAAAGTCAGGAGACTTGCATAAATATATGTTTTTACACCGCAAAAGATCCCTAAAAACAACAACATAAATAAAAATTATCACTCCTCGCGGAACGAGACGGCCTCATCGTCTTTAGCCGTCGGCGCGAACCAGCCGTAGCAGCCGACGTGTGTCTCCGCATCGTGGATGTCCCCGGCCTCCAGCTAATCGTTTATGCAGAGCGTGCGGGCACTTTGCAAGGACAAGAGCACCGCCCGGTTCAAGTCTAAGACGTCCGGTTCCGCTAGCAGGAGGGCCTCGATGGCAGCGGCATTCGCGCGCTCCACGTCGAGTTGAGCCTCTGCCGCCCGGTTCAAGTCTAGGATGTCCGGTTCCACCTGCAGGAGGGCCTCGATGGAAGCGGCATCCATGCACTCCACGTCGAGTTGAGCCTCCGCCGCCCCATTCAAGTCCAGGACGTTCGGTTCCACCTGTAGGAGGGCCTAGATGGCAGCGGCATCCGCGCGCTCCGCGTCAAGTTGGGCCTCCGCCGCCCGTTCAAGTCCAGGACATCCAGTTCCGCCTGCAGGAGGGCCTCGATGGCAGCGGCATCCGCGCGCTCCGCGTCAAGTTGAGCCTCCGCCGCCCGGTTCACATCCATGACATCCGGTTCGGCCTATAGGAGAGCCTCGATGGCAGCGGCATGCGCGCGCTCCGTGTCGAATTGAGCCTCTGCCTCCCGGTCCTCCATTAGTATCGCCAGGTTGAACCGCTGGTCCGCCTACACCATGGGGGACCCAGACACCGAAACAAAGTCGACGTCCATCGTGTCATACACATAGGGGGCCTTCTGCGCCGCGACCTCCGCCATGAACATTGGCTCAGCTTTTGATACGTCTCCAACGTATCTATAATTTTTTATTGTTCCATGCTATTATATTATCTGTTTTGGATGTTAATGGGCTTCATTTTACACTTTTATATTATTTTTGGGACTAACCTATCAACCCAAGGCCCGGTGCAAATTGTTGTTTTTTGCCTATTTCAGTGTTTCGTAGAAAAGGAATATCAAACGGAATCCAAACGGAATGAAAGCTTCGGGAACATGATTTTTGGAAAACACGTGATCCAGAGGACTTGGAGTGGATGTAAAGAAACGAAAAAGGAGTCCATGAGGCAGGGCCACACCTGCCCCCCTGGGCGCTCCCTCCCCCCTTGTGGGCCCCTCATGGCTCAACCGACCTACTTCTTCCGCCTATATATACGCATATACCCTGAAAACAACCAGGAGCACCACGGAACCCTATTTCCACCGCCACAACCTTCTGTACCCAATAGATCCCATCTTGGGGCCTTTTCTGGACCTCCGCTGGAGGGGGAATGGATCACGGAGGGCCTCTACATCAAATCCATGGCCTCTTCGGTGTTGTGTGAGTAGTTTACTTCAGACCTTCAGGTCCATAGTTATTAGATAGATGGCTTCTTCTCTCTCTTTGGATCTCAATACAAAGTTCTCCTCGGTCTTCTTGGAGATCTATTCGATGTAACTCTTTTTGCGGTGTGTTTGTCGAGATCTGATGAATTGTGGGTTTATGATCAAGTCTATCTATGAACAATATTTGACTCTTCTCTGAAATTTTTATGTATGATTGGTTATCTTTGCAAGTCTCTTCGAATTATCAGCTTGGTTTGGCCTACTAGATTGATCTTTCTCTCAATGGGAGAAGTGCTTAGCTTTGGGTTCAAACTTGCGATGCTCGATCCCAGTGACAGAAAGGGAAACGACACGTATTGTATTGTTGCCATCGAGGATAAAAAGATGGGCTTTATATCATATTGCTTGAGTTTATCCCTCTACATCATGTCATCTTAACTAATGCGTTACTCTGTTCTTATGAACTTAATACTCTAGATGCATGTTGGATAGCGGTCGATGTGTGGAGTAATTGTAGTAGATGCAGGCAGGAGTCGGTCTACTTGTCACGGACGTGATGCCTATATACATGATCATGCCTAGATATTCTCATAATTATTCTCTTTTCTATCAATTGTTCGACAGTTATTTGTTCACCCACCGTAATACTTATGCTATCTTGAGAGAAGACACTAGTGAAACCTATGGCCTCAGGTCTATTTTCCATCATACAAGTTTCCAATATATTTTATTTTGCAATCTTTACTTTCAATCTATATCATAAAATTACCAAAAATATTTATCTTACAATTATTATCTCTATCAGATCTCACTCTCGTAAGTGACCTTGAAGGGATTGACAACCCCTTTATCGCGTTGGTTGCGAGGTTCTTATTTGTTTGTGTAGGTATGAGGCGACTTGCGTGTGGCCTCCTACTGGATTGATACCTTGGTTCTCAAAAACTGAGGGAAATACTTACGCTACTTTGCTGCATCACCCTTTCCTCTTCAAGGGAAAACCAACGCAGTGCTCAAGAGGTAGCACTTCCTCCTCTTCGTAGCTTGGCTCCAGAGAACTCGAGGATTGGCCCGCCGCAAAGCGATCTTGGGAACGGAGGTCTATGGCGCCGACCGCCGCTGCAATTTCTGCTTGGCACTCCGGGGTCAGCATCTTGTAGTACTTGATCTTGCGGCGCACCATGGCTTTCCGACGAACTAGGGGACGCTTGATGCGGGCTAGGGGATGGAAAGGTGGGGGATGGGTTGGAGAGGAGGTGTGGTTTTGGGGCAGTGGCTAGCGTAGGCCGAGCAGCAAAGGTTCTGATGTGAATAGTGGTTCCAGTGATGACCGGGCAATCGGTTATGACTGTACATCGCTCATGTCACATTCGCGTTGCACCCTAGCACACTGGACCCTCCAGTCGCTCCGAATGGAACGCGCTTTGTCTTGCATTTTCGCTCGCTTGTGGGACCGCAGTTGAGAGCAAACTGACGTCCCTCCCCCTCCCCCGCTCGCGTCATTTATACTACCACTCCCTTTGTTTTATGCGGAGTAAAGAAAAACAGAGGGAGTATACTATGGATGAGGATCACCTGACGTGGCCGAACCCATTGAGTAACTGACATGCAGGGCCTAGCAAGCATGGGGCTCGCCAGTAAGTGACCGAAAGGGAGGGTAAGGCAGGGATACCTACATCAGAGGGTCCACTTCCACTACTACTCCCTCCATCCATCTATACAATGCCTATCGCTTTTTGAGGCTAACTTTGACCAGGTGTTAGAGTAATAATATATGACATGCAACTTACACAAAGCATACGGTCAAATTTGTATGTGAAAGGAGCTTCCAATGATATAATTTTCACATTATACATCTCATGTACTATTAATCTTGTCAATGGTCGAAGGCGGTTTTGAAAAATGCATTAGAGCATGGTTAATAATGTAGCCGGCTGTTGGCTATAAAGAGATGCCACCTCACTTAGGGCCATCATAAAAAATACTCATATAAGCATTTAATCTTTGCGCGGTTAAGTAAATAGGTTGGCTCTTATAATGGCTATTAGGTTGGCTCTAAGCATTTAATATTTTCATGAGCAAGGTATATGATTGGAAGAGAGTTGCATGCATACTATTTTTCTTGATCTATGTGTTATAGCCAGGCTATAGAATAAGTACCCGCTTCACTCTCTCTCCTCTCTTCTCCTCTCTTCTCACTCCTCAAAGTAGGATTTTTTCTTGATCTATGTGTTATAGCCTGCTGACTAGGCCTTATTAGACTTGCTCTTAGGCCCTATATAAATGGAAGGAGAGAGTACTATGAGCACTGCATACTCTACTACAGATGTTGTCAGTACTCCACTAGTACTATTGGACAAGGAGCTTAAAAAGGTTACTATTGGACTGGCTATATGTGGCGAAATCCTAGTAGGAAGAGCATGCGCGAGAACAAGCACATTCACGTGGTTGAAAACAAATTGAAAACCATCTCTGTTTGAATACAAATCTAGGAGTACGTACGAATCTAACAATATTGATTGGGCATTGTTGAATGTTGATACTTTTTCTATAAGTTTGATCAAAGTAGAGATACTTTGACTACACATAAAAATTATATGTAAACTAGAAAGGATTGGAGGGAGTATATTGTACGTTCAAAAGCGAAACGAACATTGAATACTCTTTATATACGATTTGCGGATGCTATGATCACCGATTCAAAATTTTGAATCTGCCTTAGGTATCACACATGCACCCACTCGTTCTCTCTCGATTTCATCTCGGGGTCCGGAGATCGATTGAAAGAGGACTAGGGTGGGTACAATACATTTGTTTCGCTTATGAACATACAATATACTCCCTCTGATCCCCACAGACCCCCCCCCCACCCCGCGGGTCCTTTCTATCATGGAAACAGACCAAACCTTTATCTCCTTGCACGACACGCAATTGATCCCTTAACATCAATCGATCTCATCAAGATGTATCGGGGAATGAACCAAACGGGATGTCAAAACTAAGACGGGAAGCGACACGTAGTGGAGGCAAAGTGAAACTTCAAACGAACCATTTGTTTGTATGCATGTCAGATAAATTACAACATTGGAAATACAAGCATGGTCTAGGCCCACATGCGAATGATACTCGGCGGAATTTTCAAATGAGGCATGCGGGAGGATGGACTCGACCGGAGGGTGGCATGATCGATGGAGAAGAGGGTTGGAGAGGAATGAGAAATAAGCAACGCCACATGATTATACTTGAATGGCTCAAATAAACAATAAGTTGTCTTATTTTCCCTTCTGTCTTGGTCAAAGAGTAAGATACTCCCTCTGTTTTTATTTACTCTGCATATGAGGTTTGACTGAAGTCAAACTTCATAAAATTTGACCAAATTTATATAAAACTAGCAAGATGCCCGTGCGTTGCACGGAACATCAAGATCTTGTGGGAGAAAAGGATGAACGAGGGAAGGCCTTATCTGCAAATGTGGAGAGGAGTGTGGGTAAATTGTCATAGTTTCCTTCCTATCTGATAGATATAGATCGGACGGCCTATATTGTAGGATGGCAGGCACACCATCATCACCAACTCTGCTTTTCATAAGAGTAGAAATATGAAATTTTACAATAGCAAATCTATATGATGTGAAAGTATATTCAATAATGAATCTAATGGTATTGATTTGTTATTGTATATGTTATTATTTCTGTCTATGAACTTTGTCGAAGTTTACAAAGTTTGACTTTGAGCAAAGCTAAAATGTGGAGTAAATAAAAACAGAGGGAGTACGTAGGGACTAGTATAGTTACTACTGCCGGAACATGGTAAGTTGGATACCTAAATGCGGGCACGGACCGGACACACCTCAATTATTCCTTCAAATAGTCGGACACCTACATTTAGCACACCATCCAGCTACTTAATCAAGTGTTACACTTCACTACTTGAAAAGGCAAAGGGTGGTACCATACCCAAAACCACCACACTTGGGGCTAGGGTAACAAGTTGGTACTATACCACATTTGAAGCATGGCACAAAAACCACCTATTCTGTGCCTAATGCACAATGTGGAGCACTGACGCTCGAATTTGGCTGGGGAAATAGGGAAACCATGTGGGGCACACCTATCAGGACGACATGGCGCAGACTAGTCCAATGGAGGAGCTGGCCCACGACCTCCTCGCCATCGGCAACCGTTCATGTGGGTCGTGGGGGCCAGCAACATGGCGCAGCTCCAGCACCACCTCTGGACATGGTGACCGTGGTGAGAGACACGCTCATCGTCGCTGGACACGGTCGTCTTCAGTGTGCCGAGGGTGGCGTTAGTGGTGTGGTACGACCAACAGATCAACACCTGGCTCGTCAAGGATGCATGGGGCGCCCAAGTGTGCGTGCGTCGTGACGCGTCCACGGAGTGGTGTAGCATGGCCAACTGCATCCCCAGGACCTGAGACCATGCCGGGTCATCTTGCTTTTTCAATGACACGTGGGGATCGCATGTGAGCAAAGGGCATCTCCAACGTTGCCACGACCGCAGCTGACTACCCTGGCACACCAAAAACCCCTCGTCCCTCGCGCCGTCGTGCGGTGCGTTCCCAGCCGGTGCCAGCTGCCCGCATTCATGTTGTTCATCCGTATGTCATCATTAAGAGGCTCGATGCCCGAGGAACCAACTCCGGTGACTTAATGAAGCACCCGGATGCTTGGCCTCACCAGAATGTGCTACTTAAAGTGGCAACGCCCAGCTAACCTCCACACCACAATGCATCGTCCTGCTACATGGCACCACATCCGCCATGAACGTGAGCGTGAACGCTCTGCGGGAGAGCTTGTCTTAGGGGATGAAGCTCAAGGTCGCCGCCCTCGCTAAAGTCGCCGCTCGCGACGCAACAGCGGTGTAGCCGTACATGGATGCGGCAGCACAAGCGGTGGCCACGCTCACGGCCGATGACGGGAGCACCGTCAGCCACGCGTCCTACTTGCCGCCATCCAACGTCCGACACCACCGAGGTCGGGGACTCCTCCTTGGATGAGTAGGGCATGGGAGGCGGCAGGGCATGGTGTGCCAAGTAGTCGGTTCGTCTCCCGTGTCCTACTCTTCCTCGCCGGAGACCGCACCTTCACTTCATGGGTCTTGAACCCCGCCCCCGTACATGAAGGACGTTGGTCGCCGCTGCAGAATAGGACATCGGTCGCCGCAGATGAAGCACCAAGTTTTTTAGGGGGCGAAGCACCATGTTTAAAAGGAAGAAAGGCGGTACACTCATAGCACCCCTGTCATGGTCGCATTGCACCGCACACACGTTTGGTCCCGCACACAACTCATGCAAATGGAATGCGCTTCGGCTTGCCTCTTCACTGACACGTGGGACTGCACTTGGAGAAACCGACCATGTGCCAAACTCCCCCCGCCCACCGCGTGAAAATCCCCCCAAAAATTCCCCCCCAAATCCCAAATTCAACCGCCCTTCGGCCAACTAGCCAATAATATTCCCCAAACCCTCCTCCCCTGGCCCCCTCCACTCCATTCGCTCTGCCAAAGCCACCCTCCCTGTGGCACCGATACGTCGGTGCCGTGGTTCATTGAGGGGACGCACGGAAATCCTCTCGCTCCCATAGTATGCTCTCGTAGACTGTCGTCCTCTAGCCACGCCGCCATCGCTGGCGACGCTTTTGTGGAGACGCACGGTGGTCAGTGCCGCCACCGATGGCAACGTTCGTGTGGAGATGCACAGTGGTCAGCTTCTCCCACGTACGTGCATTCTAGACTAAGGCCCCGTGCATGCCGGTGTAGCGCTGAATGTTAGCTGATAGACGTTGTTAATCTCACTATTTGCCGAAGTAGTTTACAGTAAATATGCTCTGCTTAAGAAGCTTCCTTGCCCTGTTGTGCACTCAATCTACTTAGCTGAGATGGCATGTCAAGCCCGATTAGTTGCTAAAATATACTGCCATATATTTATTATGACGTAGATTGCCATGTTCTAGTAGCCAATCTATTAGGTGAAATAGCTCTACACCATTTTATAATCGATCTTTGTTACTGAGATGGACTTCGATAGTTCGATGGTTGTGTGCTCGGCCTCATTGACTGCTGAAATAGCCTGCCATAATTTTGCACTCAAATCTATTTGCTGAATTAGCTTTACATATATTTCATTACTTAGATCTGCTTGTCCAAATATCTTGCCATAGCTTTAGACATCGACCTAGGTATTTTATCTGAAATTCATAAAAAAGCATATATGTTTTTCCTGTAGTATATAGTAGAAGAACTAATTTGTATGTCTAATAGATGGACAGGACTTGGATAACTTCTGCTCGAAGATTCTCTGCTGCATATGTCGAGGGGGTTGAAAACTTCATGAACTTTATCAGAGCTGAGTACGATGGTCCGAAACCAGATGTGCTCTGCCCATGTAGCAGTTGTACGAATTCAGTTACAAGACCCCAGTCAACTGTGCAAAATCATCTACACTTGTATGGGATGTCGGTCACATATACTAGGTGGGTTCATCATGGTGAAGCTGTGAACGTCAATGTTACTGACTATGTGGAAGCAGTTGTCGGCGCTCTGGGAACGGGGGTCCCCAGACTTGCCTGCCTGTGGCCTGCGTCGTGGCTCAAAGGAGGCCCATCATGGCCCATCTTCATCAACACAAGACTCAAGACCCTCGCGAGGGGCCAAGCCTCGCGAGGCCGACGACACGGAGCTTCCTCAGGCACGGCCTTGTCAGGCTGGCTCGTGAGGAGGCGGAGAGATCAAGGTGAGGTACCTCGCGAGGTGCCCGTGACGCAAGCCATGACGACTCAAGGCACCAGGCGAGTGCCAGCATGCGCAGCGTCCTTCTTTCCTCTTTGGTGCAAAGGGGGCAAGCGCAGCCGCGGAGTATCGAGGCATCAGGCAAAGGTTGTCGTTTTGGTGCAACGAGACCAAGACCAGGAGGACTACGAGACGGAGGTCACCGTGGAGCCCAAGACGGCGTCATCACTAGAGCTTTGCGCAGGCGAAGACTGCTTTTGTCAGGGAAGTTGATACTTGCTCTCCCCCTTCAAATTAGCCCGCCATTGTTGGCTCCCTTCCCGCTCAATATTTGGGAAGAGGACCAGGGCCTCTATAAATAGGGCCAGTTGCCCACATAGAAAGGGGTCGGTTCGGTCGCTTCCAGGGGTTCGAGCTTTTGGTTCGGTTGGCTAGTAAGAGTAAGAGAGAGAGAGAAAGAGAAGGGTGGCTGAACTCCTCCTAGCAGTTCATCACCCCAGCCAAGAACAGACCCTCGCGAGGCTGTTCTTCCTTGTATTATCCATCATCATCAGCCCCAAGAGACAATCCACCAACCGCACACACTGGAGTAGGGTATTACACCACAACGGTGGCCCGAACCAGTATAAATCTTGTGTATCTTGTGTAGTTCTTTTAGTAGTTTCAGATCTTTGCAAGGCGGGGAGGTAGAAGGCGTAATCTCCGCGCGCACCCCAGTGTTCGAACCTTAAGGGTCTGCCGGAACCCAAAATCCGACAGTCTGCCGGAACCCGAAATCCGACATTTGGCGCACCAGGTAGGGGTGCGCCGGAATTCGTCGTCCGCCGCCCCGTTCTCCTCCGACCGTCGCATCCATGTCTGACGCTCGTCGGGCCCGCGCCGAGCACCGCGCTGCCATCACTTCTCGCGTCGCCCAGACAGCGCCCGTCGGTGGACGCCCTCGTCGTTCCCCATCGCCCGCCGTCAACGCCGCCACCGGCCCGGCGGGGGGGGGGGGGGGGGGGGGGGGGGGGGGGGCGAGCAGCAAGCATCATCCCAGCAGCCATCCGTGCGGCAAGACGGCCGCACCGCTACTCCATCGCTCGCACCAGCTAGTTCTTCGTCCCGCGCGCTCCGCGCACGCTTGGAGGCTCGAGCTGCGCTCCTCGCGGCAAACGAGCTCCTGCTCTACCGTCCCGTCGACGACGTCTACGAGGAGTGGCTCGACCGCGTCGCCGAGCTTGTCCGCGCCGTAGGAGGCTCTCCCGCGTCGTCCATTCCTCTGCGCCACACCCCGCCCCACGCGGGCAATGAAGCCCCAGAGGCATACCAGCCGCCTCCTCTCCAAGAAGACGCCATGGCTCCAAGGCACGTGGCCCCTGGGCGGAATCCGCTCCGTCAGGTGCCGGCGCAGTAAGAACGGAGCTGCCAAGAGATCCCACACCCGCAAGGGGCTGCCCGGGCGCTCCCTGCTCCAGCATGCCGCGACCCTGCTCCAGCTCCGGCACGCCAAGACCCCGCACTGCTCCTAGCTGCAGCGCGTGGGGACCCTCAAGACCAAGCTCTCCACCAGCCAAGGCCAGTCATGGCCACCGCAGGCTGCCGTGCCTACACCACCGAGCTGCGTAGCATCGCGTGGCCCAGCAAATTCAAGCCAGACCTGCCTCCTCGTTATGATGGCACGACTGACCCTGCAGAGTTCCTCCAGCTCTATGAGCTGGGCATCAAAGCTGACAGCGGGGACGAAAAGGTCATGGCAAACTGGTTCCCCATGGCGCTCAAGGAAGGAGCTCGCACCTGGCTCCTGAATCTGGCTCCAGGCACGATCTCTTCTCGGGACCAGATGCGCACCCGCTTCATCACCAACTTCCAAGGTACTCGTGACCGGCCACCTGCCGTGAGCGACATGCCCCGCATTAAGCAACAACCTGGAGAGACCCTGCAAAAGTACATCCAGCGCTTCAACAGCGCGCGCCTCAAGATCCCCAAGGTGTCCGAGGAGGCCATCATCTTGGCCTTCTCCGATGGCATGCGCGACATCAAGATGAAGGAGGAGCTGGCGATGCATGAAGACCTATGCACCTCCCTGGAGTTGTTCAACCTGGCGACCAAGTGCGCCAGGGCTGAGGAGGGACGCCTCTCCCTCCTTGAGCTGCCTGCCGTAGAATCAGAGGAGAAGAAGCCCAAGGCCAAGAACGTGAAGCGCAAGGGGGCTGCCGTGCTCGCAGCAGAACCAGACACCAAGCGGGGCAAAGATCTGCCTGAGTCCACCAGGGGCAGCCAGTACTGTGTGTACCACGACCTCCACACCCACAACACCAACGAATGCCAAGAACTCCGCGCCGTGCGAGAAGGAAGGATCGGTCGTCGTCCCGACCGCGCCGATCGAGGCTACGGCCGAGGAGGAGGAAGAAACGCAGGATGCTGGGAAGACCGTGGCCCGCGCCAAGGGTGGCGTGATCAGCCTTGTGAGGATCGCTGGCGAGACCTGCCTCGCGAGGGGGACTGGAGGGATCGGCCTCGTGAGGATCGCCCACAAGGCAATGCAGGCCTCCCTCCACTGCCGCCTCAACCAAGGAGGAATGAGGACCGCCATCAAGACGAGGGGGCTGGGGGCTTCCAGGAGGCACGCGCAATCGCCTGCATCCTGGGCGGAGCTCAAGCCCCAGCCTCCCAACGCATCTTCAAGCAGTTCTGTCAGATTCCGGGTTCTGGCAGACCCTTAAGGTTCGAACACTGGGGTGCGCGCGGAAATCTGGCCTTCTACCCCCCCCTCGTCTCACAAAGATCTAAACTACTAAAGGAACTGCATGAGAGACACAAGATTTATACTGGTTCGGGCCACCATTGTGGTGTAATACCCTACTCCAGTGTGTGGTGGATGGATTGCCTCCTGGGGCTAGCGATGATGAACAGTACAAGGAAGAACTGCCTCGCGAGGGTCTGTTCTTGGCTGGGGTGATGAACTGCTGGGAGGAGTTCAGTCACCTCTCTCTCTCTCTCTCTCTCTCTCTCTCTCTCTACTTGCTAACCGGACCAACCAACTCTGCGAACCGAACCCCTTGCTACATGGGTGGCCGTCCCTATTTATAGGGGCCCTTGTTCCTCTTCCCAAATATCGAGCGGGAAGGGAGCCAGCAATGGCGGGCTAATTTGAAGGGGGACAGCAAGTACTCTTATCCTGACTAAAGTTGGTCTTCGCCTGCGAAAGACCCTCCGGTGACGCCGTGCTGGGCTCCATGGTGACCTACGTCTCGTAGTCCTCTTGGTCCTGGTTTCGTTGCACCGAAATGGCAACCTTTGCCTGATGCCTCGGTACTCTGCGGCTGCGCTTGCCCCCTTTGCACCAAAGAGGAAAGAAGGACGCTGCGCGCGCTGGCGCCCACCTGGCACCCTCGATCATCATGGCTTGCATCACGGGCACCTCGCGAGGTACCCCGCCTTGATATCTCCGTCTCCTCGCGAGCCAGCCTGAGGAGGCTGCGCCTGAGGATGCGCCGTGTCGTCCTCCTCGCGAGGCTTGGCCCCTTGAGAGGGTCTTGAGTCTTGTACTGATGAAGATGGGCCATGTTGGGCCCCCATTTGAGCTACGCCGCAGGCCGCACGCAGGCAATTCTGGGGACCCCCGTTCCCAGAACGCCGACAGTAGCCCCCGGGCCCAAGGCGTGCATGGGCTTGGCCGTGCTGAGAGGCGAAAGGGCAAGGGCGAAGCGCCACGGGCCCTAACAGCCTGCGGCCTTGGGCGCCGCGTGGCGGTTGATGGGAGGTGGGCGGCACTGTTCCCCCCACGCCCCCTTATTCTGCGCCCTGTCAGACGGACTTGTGGTTGCACACAGCCGCTCCCCTTCTTGTTGCTCGAGTGTCTCCTGTTCTTCCTTCCTTCGCACGCCGGGTCCCGCCTCCAATCCAATCTCAAATCTTCCCCCTCCTTCCCATCGCCATGACTTCGACGAGGAAGGAGAGAGGGGAGATATCCACGCCTCCGTCTTGTGCGCCACCATCGGTGGCCCCCGCCGTATGCCAGTCGACCATACTCAACCAAGAGTGCCTGGGCAGGGACAGCTTGGCCCTGGCCTCCGTCTTCAACGAGTGCAGGAGGACGACGGCTTGGCCCGCGTCCCACTTCTCCATCAACAGGATAGCAACCGAGGTTCCATGTTTCACCGACGCCTTGTGGGCGGGTCTGGTTCCCCCCTTCTCCGATTTCTTCGATGCCGTGCTCTCCCATTATCAAATCCACTTGATGCATCTAAGTCCTGAGTCCATCACCCTTCTTTCGGTCTTCGCCTTCGTTTGTGAAGCCATGGTGGGCATGGCTTCACAACGCTGTGCATGCCTGAGCTTTGCTACCGAGCCTGCGACCGAGGCCTCTGGGATTGACTTCAAACTCCCCCAGCCCGCGGTTGGGTTCCACGAGCGGTGGTTGTACATGGACGCAGGGGTACCCAGCCCCCTGCTATCGGAGCCGACCTTGCCTGCTGTCCCCAATTCGGGTTGGGGCCAGGAGACGCTCAAGAGCCCCCGGCTCATCTTTGTCTGGAGCCGCTTCATGCTCCTGAGGAAGCTTGGCGTGACAGCACCCAAAGTGGTGAAGGAGTTTCTGTTGCGCCATGTCGCTCCCCTGCAGCTCCAGTCTCACCGGATGTGGGCCTTCCGTGGGCGCGAGGATAACATGAGGCTCCAAGAGGAGGACCTGGCTCCGGCGGTGCTGAAGTCGACGCTCTTGACCTTAGCAGGTGACCTCAACCCCGGCAACATCCGGCAGGGAGGGGCCTTGCTGTATCTCTGCCAGAGCAGGGCCGACTTCGTGAAGCAGATGCCTGTCTTCGATGAATGGGGACTGCGCCCGATCGGCCTCCAGGGACCTCGCGAGAACCTGATGGTGGTGACTGCCCTTCCAACCGGCCAAGGCGGCTCCTCCTCAAGTGGCGGAGTAGGGAGGCAGGAGGCACCTGAGGCCAAGGGTGCCCCTGATGAGGTGGCAGCGCCGGCTGGCGCTCGCAAGGAGACAGCTCCTGAGGCCCGTGCTGCTGCGGCTGAAGGTGGCAAGCAGCCGCTCCCGGCGCTTGGGGCTGAGGCCTTGGAGGCCCAGTCGCGTCTTTTGGCGAGGCAATGGAAGGCAGGCGCCAGGTAGGCACCCCTGACGCGGACCACTCTGATGCTTCGTCCTCGCGGCAGGATGATCCTTGCGCTCTTCTCTTGGGTTGCTTCCGCGTGGACTTTGAGGCCCTCCGGAGGAAGAGGGAGGCCCTAGGTGATGACTTCCCTTGTCGCGCGCTGAAGCGCAGGAAGTACTTCGCCACTGACGAGTAATTCCTCTTCCTCTCTGGCTCCTGATCCCCTTGCTGCTTCCACTAATCCTTGTTCTGCAGGCCCCTCCCGACTGAGCTCGCGGAGGTTGCCGAGGTGCCGCCTCCCTTAGCTTCGTCCCCTCTACTGTCTTCAAATGCTCCGAGCAGCTTTGCCCTGGTGGTGAGGGCGTATGAAGGGGCGGACCATCCCGAGGTGCACCGTGGCCCGTCATTCCCTGCGATTTTCCTTCGCGGGCCCTCTCGGGGAATAGCCAGCTTGCCGTGGGCTTCTCGTCTGGTCGGGGACCGCGACTGGTTGAGGCGCCTCCTGTGCCCCTTATCTGGAGACGGGCTGGCTCTAGGCCGGGATTCCGGCGTGATGCGCCCGGCCATCGCGAGGGTGCCAGCCCCCAGCCCCCTGCCCGGAGGAGGAACAATGATTCGCGGCCCCCGGCGCTTGCTTGGGGCGGATGATGGTGTGGAAGATGTGCTTGAGCGCGCCCGGGAGCGTCGCGCCCGCCGCCAAGGGTTCCTTCGAAGAGCGACCGACGCGGTGAAATTGCTTGGAGAGGAGCTCGCTGACGAAGACGTGCGCCTGGAGGCCGAGGGCCTGCGCCTGGCTGCGGGGAGGCGTGAGCTGGAGGCCGCCATCGCCCTCGCGCGCCGTCAGCGTGATCTTGATGACGAAGAGGCGAAGGCGACGCTGGAGGCCTCTCGAGTGGCCTGATCCCAGGCCGCCGAGGAGGCTCGGAGAGCTGACCGATGGCGAGAGGCAGCGGAGGAGCGGGCTCGCGAGCTCCTGGCCCGGTGCTACTCACTGGAGGAGCAAGCGGAGCTGCGTGAGCTGGCCCTTGCGTCGATGCGGATGGCCTCCGGTGACCCAGCCGAGCTCCAGAGGCGCGAAGAAGTGTTGACGCTGGAAGCCGATGAACGCACTCGCGAGTACGAGCGACTGGAGACGAGGGAGCGCCTAGTGACGCAGGCGGAAGACGATGTCGCTGCGCAGGAAGCGCGTGTCCTGGAGGAGGTTTGTCGTCGTGTGGCGACGGCGCGCCAAGGCCTCGAGCGAGAGTTCGAGGGGAAGCTGGGGATGATCCGGGTCAAAGCCGAGGGCAGAACCGCAGCCCTAAGGGCCCAACGCGATGAGGCGACGCGGCTGGTCGACGCCTCTCGGGCCGCCCTCGAGGCAGCGCAAAAGGAGCTGGCTGCCTCCCAGGCCGAGGTGCTCTGTCTTCGCCAGCGGATGGAAGAGGCCGAGGCCGTTGAAAGTCAGAATGCCGACGAAATACGCCAGCGGCGGGTCCTGGAGCACGCGCACGGCCCCATGCTCACCACGCTTAGGGTGAGGGCTAACGCAGCCTTGGGCAACATCTGTGAGGCAGCCGTCGGCGAGCCGCACACGATTAACTATGCCGGCAACCTGCAGTTCTTCACCGCCGTGGTAACGCAGCTGGAGGCTCGGTCGGTCAGGGCCGACAGGGTGGTGGAGGAGAGGAGCCGCGCCCTGCTCGGGCGCGCCTTTTCCCGCGTCTTCAGCCATCTCCGGAACATGGATCCCCACTTCGACTTTCATGCCGCCATCGCCCCGGTTCCCCAGGCCGTCCGAGGTGACCTGGCGGATTGGGTGGAGAACAACGTGGATGCTCTCGTCCGAGCCTTCACTTCGGATGACGATGACGTGGTCGTGGCTGCCGACGAAGGCGATGTGGTGGATGGCCCCAACGCCGCTGGTGGTGGCGCAGACGACGAGGGCGGATTCAGTGATGCCAGCGACAGCTCGGGAGGCGCCCCCGAGGATGCGTTGGGGGATTTGTCAGACTGACCATGTACTTCTCCTGTTTTTTACCCTGCATGAATAGAACTCAGGTGCTTGGCCTGACGGTCGTGAGAGCATTTTGGGAGGGGAAGCCCCTCATATAAAAACTCGTGTCCAGCGTATCAGTAATAGTCAAATTGCGCGCGCGCCTGACGGTGGGCTGGTTTACCTTTGCCCCACGCTAGCCCCGAGGCGGCCTGCAGGAGGGCGCGACGCCTTGGGTGCTCTCTAGTTGGGTCCTCAGGATGTGAGATCATTGCTGATGAAAAACTTCACAGGCGTTGGCCTTCTTCACAGGCTCTGGGCCTTCTCCTGAGCGTAATGTCTTCACAGGCATTCGCCTTCTTCACAGGCTCTGGGCCTTTTCTAGAACGCGAGGGCTTCACAGGCACTCGCCTTGCTTCACAGGCTCTGGGCCTTTTTCTTAGCACGATAGCTTCACAGGCACTCGCCTTGCTTCACAGGCTCTGGGCCTTTTCCAGAATGCGAGGGCTTCACAGACACTCGCCTTGCTTCACAGGCTCTGGGCCTTTTCCTTAGCGCGATAGCTTCACAGGCACTCGCCTTGCTTCACAGGCTCTGGGCCTTTTCCTTAGCGCGATAGCTTCATAGGCACCCGCCTTGCTTCACAGGCTCTGGGCCTTTTTAAACAGGACAACCTCCGCAGGCACCCGAAAACCCTCCCAAGGGGGAGTAACAGCGGTAGTCTGGGTTGCGCATGAGCCAGGCCTGATCCGACTCGTGAGGGGCTCGCGAGGGGAGGCAGCTGTGACGGAGCGGTAACCAGAACACGAGAAACGGCTCGAGCGAGAATAAGCACCCCTTCCCCGAACACACGCAAATCTCAAATTCGAATCCAACTTAAATCCAGCGGGGGAAAGCAACAGCCAAAGGGAAAGGCAACGAAAACCAGACAAAAAGCCGCGCCCGGCACCTAATCTAGTCTTGGACGTCTTCTCACCAGCGCGGAGCTAAGTGCTGTCCACTGGGCATGGGAGGGAGCCCCAAGGCCTGAGGCCGGCACCCCTGAGACTCCGGGGCGTGTACAGCCCCACTCATTATTACGTGACAGTGTCACGGGGCGGCGAGCTTCACAGGCACTGGGCCTTCTTCACAGGTACTGGCCTTGCTTCATATCGCCAGACGAGGGCCCCGCCTTGCGCCACACTCTAGTGCCATCAGCAACGACCGGAACCCAGGATGCTGCCCGATGGGGTAGAGCGGTCGCCAGCGGTTCCCCCGACAACCACGGGTCGTCTGCCAGGGGCAGGCCCTGAGGCACCTCCCCAGCAGAGGGCCTACCTCCTGAGAACGCCTTGCTCCGAACGCTGCGGTGGTGATGTAGGATCTCGACCCCTCTCCCGCAGCCCCCTGCGCCCTCCTCCCGAGGGGTAGGAGACTGTGGGAGCAGGGCAGCGGCTTGCCGCGGCAACCTGCACCTCCTGCGATCCATGGTTAGCATATACCTGCCCCTGAAGAGTTAGCGGTGCCCGATAGTCGTTGCCTCCAGCGTGGCCAGCGGGTTCGTCCATGGGCTCCTGGAAGGGCTCAGCTTCCACTGCCTCGTCCCCCCAGCTTGGGCCGAGGAGCGAGCCTTGCCTGCTCTTGCGAGGGTGTCCTTGGTCCAGCATGAGGGGCACGTATTCCTCCATCGCCGTCATCCCGAATGCCACGCCGTGATGCCCCGCATGCCACGCGGTCCCACCAGCCGAGCCTACTGCGGGGTGGCAGCGCGGCAGCCCTCCGGCGCCGCGGGTCGCGTCGAGTCCTTCTCCTTCGCGGGCCGGGGGCGGAAGCAGCGCCGCCGCTGGTCCTGTGCTGACAGCTTCGCCAGTGTCGGAGTAGCTTTGGATTCCGCGGGCGCGCGCGGAGCCCCCGCGCGGGCCGCCCTAGGCTTGAGATGGGAGCTGGGTGGAGAAGGGGTGAGCCCCCGAGGCGGCGAAGCCCAGGAGCTCCGCCACCCGCTCCAGCAGCATGTCGTGGCCGCCCTCTAGCAGTCTGCACCGCAGCAGCTCCCGGGCCACCGTGAGCACGGCCCTTGAATTCGCCTGCTCTCGGCGGGTGTACAGCATCGTGGTTGCAGCGTGATTGGAGGCCCTTGCCGCCGACCGCGCTTGCCGCGGTGTGAGGGTTGCGGAAGCCTGTCCGCGTTGCCCGCGGCCCGCAGCGCCCTGCGGGCCGCGAGTTGCCTAGGGCGTGGGGCCGCCCAAGGCGGGCGACTTCGCGGAGGTGGGCCACGCCGCCCATGGACCTTGGTTGCCCGCCTGGTCGCCGGACATGGTGATGACGATGCGACGGGAGGCGGAGCGGAGTGGTGAAAGACAGATTCTGGCGCACCCCTACCTGGCACGCCAAATGTCGGATTCCGGGTTCCGGCAGACCCTTAAGGTTCGAACACTGGGGTGCGCGCAGAAATCTGGCCTTCTACCCCCCCCTCTCACAAAGATCTAAACTACTAAAGGAACTGCATGAGAGACACAAGATTTATACTGGTTCGGGCCACCATTGTGGTGTAATACCCTACTCCAGTGTGTGGTGGATGGATTGCCTCCTGGGGCTGGCGATGATGAACAGTACAAGAAAGAACTGCCTCGCGAGGGTCTGTTCTTGGCTGGGGTGATGAACTGCTGGGAGGAGTTCAGTCACCTCTCTCTCTCTCTCTCTCTACTTGCTAGCCGGACCAACCAACTCTGCGAACCGAACCCCTTGCTACGTGGGTGGTCGTCCCTATTTATAGGGGCCCTGGTCCTCTTCCCAAATATCGAGCGGGAAGGGAGCCAACAATGGCGGGCTAATTTGAAGGGGGACAGCAAGTACTCTTATCCTGACTAAAGTTGGTCTTCTCCTGCGAAAGACCCTGCGGTGATGCCGTGCTGGGCTCCATGGTGACCTCCATCTCGTAGTCCGCTTGGTCCTGGTCTCGTTGCACCGAAATGGCAACCTTTGCCTGATGCCTCTGTACTCCTTGGCTGCGCTTGCCCCCTTTCACCAAAGAGGAAAGAAGGACGCTGCGCGCGCTGGCGCCCGCCTGGCACCCTCGATCGTCATGGCTTGCTTCACGGGCACCTCGCGAGGTACCCCGCCTTGATATCTCCGTCTCCTCGCGGGCCAGCCTGAGGAGGCTGCGCCTGAGGATGCGCCTTGTCGTCCACCTCGCAAGGCTTGGCCCCTCGCGAGGGTCTTGAGTCTTGTGCTAATGAAGATGGGCCATGTTGGGCCCCCATTGGAGCCACGCCGCAGGTAGGCAAGTCTGGGGACCCGCGTTCCCAGAACACCGACAAGTTCGCCCGCGAGGTGAACGCTGCCCTTCCCAGGCTCGAAGCAACGCGCCCTCTCAGGTGGTCGGCATGCGCCATCACATTCAGCTCAGCGGATCAACTCAAGTGTGCAGCCACAGCTGGCGTCCTCTGGATGCTCTGCTCCCCAGTCATCAGCAATGTACTAGTCACCAAGACCCTCATCGATGGTGGGGCAGGGCTCAACGTCCTGTCCGTGGAAATGTTCAACAATCTCCAAGTGCCCTACGACCAGCTTCAGCCAACCAAGCACTTCTCCAGAATCACCGACGGCTCCACGGTCCCGATTGGGCAGGTCCGCCTCCCTTTCACCTTCGGGGCACGCGACAACTACCGCACTGAGCTCATCAACTTTGACGTCGCCCACATCCGCCTGCCGTATAACGCCATCCTCGAGTACCCAGCGCTGGCCAAGTTCATGGCCGTGACTCACCATGGCTACAACGTCCTCAAGATGACAGGGCGTGGCGGAGTCATCACGGTGCCCTGTGAAGAGAGGGATGCAGTGTGTTCCCTGGAGCGAGCCTTTCAGGCCGCGTCGCTGGAAGACCCGGATCGCGGAAGCAGGAGGCTTCCCGAGGCCACCCCCAAGAAGAAGAAGACATCGTCCGGACCAGCCCCTCGGGAGGCAGGCCCCTCAGGGCCCGCGTCTGCCTAGGGGGAGCCTCCTTCCATCACATAGGAAAGCGCGCCCGTCGCCCTCCTCAGGCAGGGCTCGGGGGCTCTCCCCTGGAGGGCCACCGACCTGGCCAGGGTCACGAGGGAGGCGCTTGGGCATCACGTGGAGGCGTGCTTCGGAGCACGTTTCCCTCAAGAAGGAGCAAGGCAAGGAAGGTCAGACCCGCAGGAGTTCGTCGACAAAGCCATTCAAGAACTACATGAATCAAGGATCGTGATAGGTTGCCGCCGTCTGCCGGCTGTGGCTCCCCATCCAGGCGAGGATGGTGGGCTGCGCATCTGCGTCGGTGTACCAGGGCTCAACCAAGCCGCTATGATGGGGCGCCTCTGGCCCTCGCGAGTGGGGCGCTGCCAGGATCCGCCCTACAGCTACGTTCGCATGCCTTACGGCCTGCCGAGCGTGGTTGCTATGCGCCAACGCCTCATGAGGGGCATCATGGAGGCTCAAGAAGACAGGCATTCCGCGGCCCTGGCGGAGATGGAGGCAATTCGCGAAGAGCTGCCAGTGCCTCCGGAGCCTCCCGAGGCCCCTGGGCTTGGGGGCTCATGAGGATCGGCTTCCGCAGCCCCCCGAGTCTGCTGCACCGACACCCCTTCGCCCTCGACACCCTCAGGTGACATCTTACAAGTTTCATTTCCAGCTAGGAGCACCCTCTTAGGGCTGCGTCGTCTCCAGGCCGCGTGGGTCCGTCCCTGCGGCATGTATCCCTTTTACTTCCATGTCGTTAGCTTGCTCTGTTGGGGGCGCCCCTCGGGCTGCATCATCCCCAAGTCGCTCGGGCCCGACCCAGCGATGTTTACCTTCCCAGCATCTGTTCGAATGAATCCCCTCCTCCACAGCTAACGTGTTTGATCTAGTTGCCTGCTCAACTGACGCCAACTGACGGAATTGCTCCCACAACGGCACGACGCTTGCGCATGGGTCCGTCCCTGCAACGCCGACAAACCTGGGTGGCTGAGCTCTGGCCGCGGCAGCCCCGCATGGCGCCACCTCGTCAAGCCTCCAGTGCCTCACCTCCCCTCGGAAGCAACTAATGGCAGACTGATAGTTGTCATGGCAACCTTTTCTTCCTTCCATGATGAGTTTACAGGATCCCCTAAGGAAGTTACACCAGGCAAGGCCCTTGCGGCATTCCTTTCACTCTCGTCCGCGCGAACCGCTTGCACGTTAAAGGGGGGGTGCCTGAGCATCACGACTCAGGGCTCCTACTGGCTCTCCAACCCTCATCCTCTGGCCTTGACCACGGCATCACGACCTGGCATACCAGCGATGGCTGAGACCAGCTCGAGGGCCAGGATCCGATGACGTAGAGCAGAAAGGGGAGCAAAGGCGGGGGAGAAGGGGGCTCGCGAGGACCTTGCCGAGCGATTCCGCTCCTGCCGACACGTGGACCCGGCATCACACCAGGGATAATCCCCGACTCTCAAGATAAGTCACCGCCTGAAAGCACCAGCTACCGCAGCACTACCCCCGCACCTAAGGCAATTCCGTGTCAGCGACGTCGCTCTCCTTTCTCGCCGAACGACGGCTGCTTGAGCGCCAAAGGGGACCTCCTGAGCATCACGACTCAGGGGCTCTTACCAGACCCCGGGTCGCTCACCTCCTGGCCTTGACCACGGCATTGCGACCTGGCATACCAGCGATGGCTGACGCTGCCTTGGGACTGGGACCTGTCGGCGCAGAGCACCAAGCCCTCACAAGGTTCGAAAGGGAGAACTGAGCTAAGACGGAATCAGCAACTCGCACAGCTCTGTAGCAAAAATTGTGTATTAACAAACGGGGCCACAGGCACCTTACAAGCCCCCATGGGGCGCATTGTGATTCCTTGTAGGGAACAGAACCTAAGGGATGCTAACTACACGCGCTCCTGCAAAAGATGCCATCATCAACAGTGGGCCATCAAGCGCCGGCGCCAACCCCATCCAGATCAGGGTCTGCGACGGCCAGACGAGCCCGCCCTGCTCTGGGAGCAGCGCCGGCTCGGGGGCTCGTAGCTGTCGTCGCTCGTCTTCGGAGTCGTGAAGACCTCGCCGAAGTCGCTGGATCCTCCGGCGCCTCCGTCGCCTGCAGAGCCGCCAAGGGAGCGGTCGACGGGCCTAGCCCTCACCAGGGCAAGGTCCTGGCCACCTCTCCCGGGGCAGCACTCCAGCCGGCGCCCGTTCACGTCGAAGACCTTGAAGAACATCGCCGAAGCCCCATCGTACTCCAAGTGGACCGCGAAGACGCCCCTTTCCCTGCAAACCCAGGCGATCTCTCTCCAGCCACGAGACATGTAAACCTCGCCCGGGGCAGCGACCACGACCTCTGCCTCAGTCACGAGGGTACTGCAGCCGGCGTGCTGCAGCCAGAGTTCCAGCCCCCCCCCCTGGCGGGATGATGGAGGCGAAGAAGGGAGGCAGACGGATCCAAGACTAAAGAGGAATGGCGACATGGAGCATGAACTCTTGGGAGGAGCCCTCAGCATGAACCCCAGGAGGAACAACCCACGCCTTCGTGGCCCGACGGCGCCGACGATGGCGCTGACCGCGGCGATCGGCATCGACACCTTCGGGGCCCTCGACATGGGCATACAAGGGAAGTGGGAACCCCGGCGGAGCCCGCTCGCACCAGGGCCTCGGCGCCGCCTGACGGTCCTCCTCGTTCGGGCTGCAAAGGGCGAGCCGCTTCTTCGGCGGGAGCGGGTCCGGTCCCTCTCGAGGGGCCTTCCCCTTCTCCGCTGCAGAGAACCGGCGGATCGGAGCCATCGCAGCAAGATGGAGCTAGGATCGGGAAGAAGGAGAAGCAAGGAGGGATGGACTGGAAGGGCATGCAGTTCCGTACTTATAACCGGTGAAGACCAACCGCTGGCCTCCACGATCACAGGTAATCATGACATGATTTGCATGCAGGGACCTGTCCAACTCGCGCGGTCACCAAGGCGTCATGGGGAAGTGGAGACGCCCACGTCCCATCAACTGCCACGCGGCGCCCAAGGCCGCAGGCTGTTAGGGCCCGCGGCGCTTCGCCCTTGCCCTTTCACCTCTCGGCATGGCCAAGTTCGTGCGCGCCTTGGGCCCGGGGGCTACTATCGGCGTTCTGGGAATGAGGGTCCCCAGACTTGCCTGCCTGCGGCCTGCGGCGTGGCTCAAAGGAGGCCCAACATGGCCCATCTTCATCAACACAAGACTCAAGACCCTCGCGAGGGGCCAAGCCTCGCGAGGCGGACGACACGGAGCTTCCTCAGGCACGGCCTCGTTAGGCTGGCTCGGGAGGAGGCAGAGAGATCAAGGCGAGGTACCTCGCGAGGTGCCCGTGACGCAAGCCATGACGACTCAGGGCACCAGGCGGGTGCCAGCGCGCGCAGCGTCCTTCTGTCCTCTTTGGTGCAAAGGGGGCAAGCGCAGCCGCGGAGTACCGAGGCATCAGGCAAAGGTTGTCGTTTCGGTGCAACGAGACCAAGACCAGGAGGACTACGAGATGGAGGTCACCGTGGAGCCCAAGACGGCGTCATCACCAGAGCTTTGCACAAGCGAAGACTGCTTTTGTCAGCGTAGTTGATACTTGTTGTCCCCCTTCAAATTAGCCCACCATTGTTGGCTCCCTTCCCGCTCAATATTTGGGAAGAGGACCAGGGCCTCTATAAATAGGGCCAGCTACCCACGTAGCAAGGGGTCGGTTCGGTCGCTTCCAGGGGTTCGAGCTTTTGGTTCGGTTGGCTAGTAAGTGTAAGAGAGAGAGAGAGAAAGAGAAGGGTGGCTGAACTCCTCCTAGTAGTTCATCACCCCAGCCAAGAACAGACCCTCGCGAGGCTATTCTTCCTTGTATTATCCATCATCATCAGCCCCAAGAGACAATCCACCAACCGCACACTGGAGTAGGGTATTACACCACAACGGTGGCCCGAACCAGTATAAATCTTGTGTCTCTTGTGTAGTTCTTTTAGTAGTTTCAGATCTTTGCGAGGCGGGGAGGTAGAAGGCGTAATCTCCGTGCGCACCCCAGTGTTCGAACCTTAAGGGTCTACCGGAACCCGAAATCCAACAGTCTGTCGGAACCCGAAATCCGACAGCAGCAGATCGCCATCTTCATCTGCCTGATGCTCAGGTGGAAGAGGAGGAGGAGGTGGTGGTGGCGGAGCCAGTGAGTTTGACCAACATTGAAACAATGCTACGAGATGCTCGTGCATTTCGTGAACTTTCACCTGTAGAAGAAAAATGGTGGGCCCGCATGTTGGAACAATGCAACGTGGCTGTCACCCCAGGAAATAAGCTGTCAGTATTCTTAGCTATGGTCACCTTTCTTCACGTGAAGACATCTGAGCGGATGACCAACAAATCATTTGATGCGATGTTGGCTGCTTTACGCAAATCTTTCCCAGATGCGTCTGAGCTACCACACACCTACGGTAAATTGAAGAATTTCCTTCGTGCAGTTGGAATTGGATATGATATGATCCGTGTTTGTAAGAATAATTGTGTTATGTTCTGGAAGGATTATGCCAACTTAAGTGAATGCCCGAAATGCAAATCATCAAGATGGAAAGATGGCAATGCTGTGAAGAGGATTCCTCATAATGTTTTGAGACATTTTCCAATTATACCAAGATTGTAGAGGTTGTTTCATGATGCTGAAACAAGAGAGGATGTACTGTGCATTCTAGGAACTAGGAGTACAGAGATCAGAATGTAATGAGCCATCCATCTCATGGTAGTGACTGGAAAAGCTTCAATCAGAAACACAAAAAGTTTGTTGCTGACCCGAGAAACATTAGACTTGGCTTAGCTTCAGATGGATTTAACCCATTTGGCCACCAGAGCGCCACATATAGCATGTGGCCAGTGCTAGTTATCCCTTACAACATGCCTCCAAATGTCTGCACAAAAGAATCAAACTACATGATTGCCTTGCTCATCCCAGGTCCAAAAAGTCCTGGAAAGGATTTTGATTTATTCATGGAGCCTCTTGTGGAGGAACTTCAACAGCTATGGAGGGGTGTTCTCACTCGAGAGCCTATATAGCAGCCCACCAGCTGATTTCTTTCTGCGTGCTATTATAATTTCGTGCATCCATGATTATCCGGCTTTGGGCACTATGTCAGGGGGAATGACACAAGGTTACAATGCATGTGTTTGATGTGACAGGAATCCGCTATCATACGCAATACTTAGCAAGATCTGTTACATTGGACACTGTTGTTTCCTTGCCATGGACAATCCGCGTCCTACAAAATATCGAAGACATGTGTTCAATGCAAAGCATGAAAACCATGATGCGCCAAAGAGGCTCACCGCCGATGAGTTGCAAGTGGAATTAGAGAAGGTCAGGCATATTACACCAGGAAACCATCCTAGTAATGGTAGCTGGAAAAGGAAGCATGGCAGGGCAAAAGAGAGATTATTGTTTACCCGCGGGTCTACTTTGTGGGACTTGGAGTATTGGAAAGATTTGGATCTGCGGCATAATCTTGATGTGATGCACATCGAGAAAAATATATGTGACAACATTATCGGCACACTTATTAATATTGAAGGCAAGACGAAAGATACCTTAAAATCTAGGATTGATTTGACACACCTGGGTATCAGAAATAATTTTTAGGTGGAAGATGAAGGTAAACCACGGGATATGGTTCTGCGAGGTCCTATCACGTGTGACATTCCCACATGGATTTGCTTCCAACCCTGAAATGGGAGTTAGTGCCGATGGAAACAAGGTACAAGGGTTGACAACTCATGACTGCCACATCCTACTTCAAAGGGTTTTACCTATTATCGTTAGAGGATTGGGCCACCCTGACTTATACAGAGCAGTTGCAGAGTTGGGACAATTCTTCAGGGAACTCTGCGGCAGAAATATAAGGATAGATGCTTTGGGAATCTTAGAGACAAGATACCAACTATCGTATGCGTCCTTGAGAAGATATATCCTCCACCCTTCTTTGATGTGATGGTACATTTGGATGAACATCTACCTGATGAGGCACTACTTAGAGGTCCAATACAGTATGGCTGGATGTACCCTATTGAAAGGCGGCTAAGCACTTTCAAGGGCTATGTTAGGAACAGTGCTAGACCCGAGGGTTCCATTGCAGCGGCCTACATTGCTACAAAAGCATTGACATTCTGCTCAAAATACATTGAAACAGTTGATCAGCTTAGCAGAGAGGTGGGTGAAGACAATCCCAGGCTCAATGTTTTCGATTATTCTGTTCGGGTTACAGGGAAGAGTCGACAAGAGGAAAAACCTAAAGATTTGGACAAAATGGTTTGGTACGTGTTGAATAACTATCCTAAGATACTACCTTATATCAAGTAAGTGCTAAGTACTGCAGCTTATACATCGTAATCTACTAAACTTGTAGCACATTCTTATATATTTAGATGTTTGACGCGATCACTATGTTGTGCAGCATCTACAAAAAGGAGTTACTGCTGCAAAATCCAAGAAACATTGACAAACTGGTTATGGCAGGATTTGCGAAATGGTTCAATGGCAATGTAAGCTTTTGAATTGCACTGTCAATTTTTTTAATATATTGAGTACATAAGATGATCAACTTGTCTATTTTCTAACCATAGGCTAAGAAGATGCAGGAGGATGGGCAGGCAGTTGATGATGCCTTTTACACACTAGCAATGGGTCCTAATAGTCGGGTAAGACATTATGAATCTTACATTGTTGGAGATGTGCGCTACAACACCCTTGCATGTGATGAAGGAAGGGAGACACAAAACAGTGCCATCATGAGCATGAATACGTATGGCTGAGAGACAACTGAAATGTATGCTAACATAACAAACATTGTTCAGTTGCAGTATATCTCCAGTTTCGAGCATCATCAGTGTGTGGTTATGTTGTGTTGTCGTTGGTATAACATGTTTTCTAGGATCACAAAACCCAGAGCTGATGATTATTTCAAATTCATCAATGTCAAGGCAGCGTACTAGACCAACAAGCCTTTTATTTTGGCAAATCAAGCAACACAGATATTTTTCTTGGAAGATATATTTGCACATAGTGATGACTGGTGAGTATTGCAAAGGTTTGAGCAGCGGAATTCATTCAATGAAGTTGCACAACAAGATGATGCTTACACTGCTCTTGATGTACAACATTCCATAGATGTTCCTAATATCTTTGAGAACCATCACGTCAATGACGCTCGTGAAAAGATTGCCTGTTGTGCTGTGGACATACAAGAGTTGATCAAGAAGAAGCCAACGTTCGGGGACAATGAGGATGAAGAACAAGATGACACTCTGGGGAATTAGATTCAGACTGATACACATGGCGAAGATGTTGACGCTGCTGCTGCGGATGATGATTAGATTGCTTTTGTCGTATTTGCCTGCCAGAAGACGTTTCTTATCTACTATGTGAAATTGTGTTTGCTATGACAACTGAAACCTGATGAACGTGTGTGATCGCCTGGCTTAATAGGGATGATAGACTACTCATATCAATAAGGAATTCCTTCTTTTCTCGGAGCCCATTCAGACAGAACTCCGAAGTTAAGCATGCTCAGCTTGGAGTAGTGTTAGGATGGGTGACCGACCGGGAAGTTGCTCCCGGATGCGCACGAGTGAGGACAAAGTGCGCAGAAAAGACTAGTATTGATCTGTGGGGCCAGTCTAGATCCTGCCAGGAGTAACGACCACCGGCGGGTGTGGCCGGGACATTACAAGTTCGTATAAGAGCCGACCCTCGCGGTTACACGGATGTTTGCGGACAGGTGCGCGGTCATGTTGTTCATGACGTTTGTGACCCGTCGTGGCACACGGCATGGCACATGTACCGGACTGGATGCAAAGACGTTTGTGCCGAGAGGGAACGTTCTTGTGGCCCGACGAGGACGTCGGTTCCTCTCAGTGGGGGTGTATGTGATAGCCTGGCTTAATAGGGATGATAGACTACTCATATCAATAAGGAATTCCTTCTTTTCTCGGAGCCCATTCGGACAGAACTCCAAAGTTAAGCATGCTCAACTTGGAGTAGTGTCAGGATGGGTGACCGACCGGGAAGTTGCTCCCGGGTGCGCACGAGTGAGGACAAAGTGCGCAGAAAAGACTAGTATTTATCTGTGAGGCCAGTCTAGATCCCGCCAGGAGTAACGACCATCGGCGGGTGTGTCTAGGGCGTTACAACGTGTTGTTTAGTATTTTCCTTTGAGAACATCACTTGTTATGTATGTTGATTTGTGTTTGGTGATTGTATGACGAATAAAACATGATGACATTGTTGTTTAGTTGTACTCATATTTGGCTCTGAAACTTGAATTTGATGACATAGTTTGTTGTTGGACTGCAATTTGCTCGACGTCTTCAAATGGGAACAAAGTTGACCTGACAGGGCCTCTGTTAATTAATTTATTTATTACCAAAAGGGCCTTTGGTATTTATTTATTTATGAGCAAAAGGGGATACCCCCGATTTTCTTTAATAGAAATCATTAGATGTTCACAACACTAAGCCCAGCCTGCTACACAGGTTTCATTCATTACTAGTTTCAGCAAAGTGCTCATGTCATAGCCACTGAATACATCACGACTGCTACATACACTGCAAATAAAGAGACAATCATCCTACAGAGCATATCGATTTTTCCCTTATCTTCACAAGCTCTTTCATCTCCTCATTGATGTCAAGGTCATTCAGCAGCTGTTGCTTGGCCATAATCAGAGGAACTGCATCTTTAACCTTCTGCTCTGCATCTTCCTCTTCTGTCGTTCCTTTAGTTACTTGTCCAATACCCCAACTTGCCAGTATTGGGATTCCTCGGCTAACCAAATAATCAGTGTAGTTGCATTCCCCCACATCAGCAACTTCCCAGAAATACATATCACACGAATCTTGCCTTTTCTGCATGAATCAAATTGGAAGATCATCAACCAAACTATTAAAAAAATCAGCAACTGATTGCAGCAGAACAACACTTAAACATATTATTACCCCATGATTCGGGCATTTGTAGAAGACTCGGCCAGGGTTGAGGATTGTGGTTCAGAGCAACGGATGACTCTGCATGCTTTGCAGCAGTGGCACCACACCAACGGCAGCGAGTTGCGATGAGCAACCGGCTGCGGTGCGTGTGTCGGCGGGGGTGTGATGAGACCCACAGGCGATGGTACAGGTGGCGACTTGGTGCGTATCTGGATGTTGCCTGCTGAAGAGTAGCTGGACGAGCAACCAATGGACATGGTTGTTCTGGCCAGAGCTTCTGATGCTAGGCAGAGTAAGTAGAGAAGAGGATAAGCGAATGTTGGATATGGCTGTTTCATTACTTGCAGAGTAGCATAGCACCATATATAGTCATAGTATAGGTTTGAATTCGAACTAGCTACAGGATCATGTCTCTCTTTTTTCTAAAACTCGGCAACGTCTCTTTACTGGTACACCAGCTTATTCTGTACGCCTTCTCAAGTCTTTGATTTTCTTTCTTTTTTTGCGAGGAAGGAAGGAGGACAAAATTAAGAGTTCCTGGGACTCGAACCCAAAACCTCTTGGTTGAAAACCAGGGGTGCTAGTCACTTATGTGGTGAACGTTCCCTGGGAGGAGGACGGCAGACAAACGCATTTTCCTCGCAGTTTTAATTGCGACGCAAGATCGAACGGTGACAGTTTCGGGAATGTTATCAGTGGAATGAGCCCAGTTTTTCTTTTCTTCCTATATATATATATAATATGCTACTTGTGTTGGGGAACGTAGTAATTTCAAAAAAATTCCTACGCACACGCAAGATCATGGTGATGCACAGCAACGAGAGGGGAGAGTATCGTCTACGTACCCTCGTAGACCATAAGTGGAAGCATTATGAAAACGAGGTTAATGTAGTCGTACGTCTTCACGATCCGATTGATCCAAGTACCAAACGCACGGCACCTCCAAGTTCAGCACACGTTCAGCTCGATGACGTCCCACAAACTTCGATCCAGCAGAGCTTCACGGGAGAGTTCCGTCAGCACGACGGCGTGATGACGGTGATGATGTTTCTACCGACGTAGGGCTTCGCCTAAGCACCTCTATGATATGATTGAGGTGGATTATGGTGGAGGGGTCACATCACACGGCTTGGAACAATCAACTTGTGTGTTCTAGGGTGCCCCCTACCCCCGTATATAAAGGAGCAAGGGGGAGGCCGGCCGCCCCCATAGGGCGCGCCAGTAGGAGGAGTCCTCCTCCTAGTAGGAGTAGGACTCCCCTTTCCTACTCCTACTAGGAGAGGAAAGGAAGGAGGTAAGGGAGAAGGAAGTTGAGGGAGGAAAGGGGGAAAGGGGGCCGGCCCCCTAGTCCAATTCGGTTTGGGCTAGGGGGGTCGCGCGCCCTGCCTCCTCTCTTGCACCACTTGGCCCATGAGGCCCAATACTTCTTCCCCGTATTCCCGTAACTCCCTAGTACTCCGAAAAATACCCGAATCACTCGGAACCTTTCCGATGTCCGAATATAGTCGTCCAATATATCGATCTTAACGTCTCGACCATTTTGAGACTCCTCTTCATGTCCCCGATCTCATCTGGGACTCCGAACTACCTTCGGTACATCAAATCACATAAACTCATAATACTGATTGTCACCGAACTTTAAGCGTGCTGACCCTACGGGTTCGAGAACTATGTAGACATGACCGAGACACGTCTCCGGTCAATAACCAATAGCAGAACCTAGATGTTCATACTGGCTCCTACATATTCTACAAAGATCTTTATCGATAAAACCGCATAACAACATACGTTGTTCCCTTTTTCATCGGTATGTTACTTGCCCGAGATTCGATCGTTGGTATCTCAATACCTAGTTCAATCTCGTTACCAGTAAGTCTCTTTACTCGTTTCCGTAATGCATCATCCCTCAACTAACTCATTAGTTGCATTGCATGCAAGGCTTATAGTGATGTGCATTACCAAGAGGGCCCAGAGATACTTCTCCGACAATCGGAGTGACAAATCCTAATCTCAATCTATGCCAACTCAACAAGTATCATCGGAGACACCCGTAGAGCACCTTTATAATCACCCAGTTACGTTGTGACGTTTGGTAGCACACAAAGTGTTCCTCCGGTAATCGGGAGTTGCATAATCTCATAGTCATAGGAACATGTATAAGTCACGAAGAAAGCAATAGCAGTAAAATAAAACGATCAAGTGCTAAGCTAACGGGATGGGTCAATGATACGTCTCCAACGTATCTATAATTTTTGATTGCTCCATGCTATATTATCTATTGCTTTGGACATTATTGGGCTTTATTTTCCACTTTTATATTATTTTTGGGACTAACCTATTAACCGGAGGCCCAGCCCAGAATTGTTGTTTTTTGCCTGTTTTAGGGTTTCGAAGAAAAGGAATATCAAACGGAGTCCAAACAGAATGAAACCTTCGGGAACGTGATTTTCTCAACGAACAAGACTCGAGAGACTTGGACCCTATGTCAAGAATGAAAAGAGGACGCCACGAGGTAGGGGGCGCGCCTACCCCCCCCCCCCCTAGGCGCGCCCTCCACCCTCGTGGGCCCCATGTTGCTCCACCGACGTACTCCTTCGTCCTATATATACCTACGTACCCCCAAACGATCAGATACGGAGCCAAAACCCTAATTCCACCACCGCAACTTTCTGTATCCATGAGATCCCATCTTGGGGCCTGTTCCGTAGCAACGCTGGAGGGGGCATCGATCACGGAGGGCTTCTACATCAACACCATAGCCCCTCCGATGAAGTGTGAGTAGTTTACCTCAGACCTACGGGTCCAAAGTTAGTAGCCAGATGGCCTCTTCTCTCTTTTTGGATCTCAATACAATGTTCTCCCCCTCTCTTGTGGAGATCTATTCGATGTAATCTTCTTTTTGCGGTGTGTTTGTTGAGATCGATGAATTGTGGGTTTATGATCAAGTCTATCTATGAATAATATTTGAATCTTATCTGAAATCTTTCATGTATGATTGGTTATCTTTGCAAGTCTCTTCGAATTATCATTTTGGTTTAGCCTACTAGATTGATCTTTCTTGCAATGGGAGAAGTGCTTAGCTTTGGGTTCAATCTTGCGGTGTCCTTTCCCGGTGACAGTAAGGGCAGCAAGGCACGTATTGTATTGTTGCCATCGAGGATAACAAGATGGGGTTTTCTTTATATTGCATGAGTCTATCCCTCTACATCATGTCATCTTGCTTAAGGCGTTACTTTGTTTTTAACTTAATACTCCAGACGCATGCTAGATAGCGGTCGATGAGTGGAGTAATAGTAGTAGATGCAGGCAGGAGTCGGTCTAATTGTCTTGGACGTGATGCCTATATACATGATCATACCTAGATATTCTCATAACTATGCTCAATTATGTCAATTGCTAAACAGTAATTTGTTCACCCACCGTAGAATACTTATGCTCTTGAGAGAAGCCACTAGTGAAACCTATGGCCCCCAGGTCTATGTTTATCATATTGATCTCCTACTACTTAGTTATTTCCTTTGCTATTTACTTTGCCTTTATTTTACTATGCATCTTTATCATAAAAATACCAAAAATATTATCTTATCATATCTATCAGATCTCACTCTCGTAAGTGGCCTTATAGGGATTGACAACCCCTATTTACATTGGTTGCGAGGATTTATTTGTTTTGTGCAGGTACGAGGGACTCGCGCGTAGCCTCCTACTAGATTGATACCTTGGTGCTCAAAAACTGAGGGAAATACTTACGCTACTTTGTTGCATCATCCCTTCCACTTCGGGGAAACCAACGCAGTGCTCAAGAGGTAGCAGTCAAGTCAATCACATCATTCTCCTAATGATGTGATCCCATTTATCAAATGACAACTCATGTCTATGGTTAGGAAACATAACCACCTTTGATCAACGAGCTAGTCAAGTAGAGGCATACTAGTGACACTCTGTTTTTCTATGTATTCACACATGTATTATGTTTCCGGTTAATACAATTCTAGCATGAATAATAAGCATTTATCATGAAATAAGGAAATAAATAATAACTTTATTATTGCCTCTAGGGCATATTTCCTTCAGTCTCCCACTTGCACTAGAGTCAATAATCTAGATTACACAGTAATAATTCTAACACCCATGGAGCCTTGGTGTTGATCATGTTTTGCTCGTGAGAGAGGCTTAGTCAACGGGTCTGCAACATTCATATCTGTATGTATCTTGAAAATCTCTATGTGTCCCACCTGGACTTGATCGCGGATGGAATTGAAGTGTCTCTTGATGTGTTTGGTTCTCTTCTGAAATCTGGATTCCTTTGCCAAGGTAATTGCACCAGTATTGTCACAAAAGATTTTCATTGGACCCGATGCACTAGGTATGACACCTAGATCGGATATGAACTCCTTCATCCAAAGTCCTTCATTTGCTGCTTCTGAAGCAGCTATGTACTCTGCTTCACACGTAGATCCCGCCATGGCGCTTTGTTTAGAACTGATCCAACTGACAGCTCCACCATTCAATATAAACACGTATCCGGTTTGCGATTTAGAATCGTCCGGATCAGTGTCAAAGCTTGCACCGATGTAACCATTTACGACGAGCTCTTTGTCACCTCCATAAACAAGAAACATATCCTTAGTCCTTTTCAAGTATTTCAAGATGTTCTTGACCGTTGTCCAGTGATCCACTCTGGGATTACTTTGGTACCTCCCTGCTAAACTAATAGCAAGGCACACATCAGGTCTGGTACACAACATTGCATACATGATAGAGCCTATGGCTGAAGCATAGGGAACATTTTTCATTTTCTCTCTATCTTCTGCAGTGGTCGGGCATTGAGTCTTACTCAACTTCACACCTTGTAACACAGGCAAGAACCCTTTCTTAGCTTGATCTATTTTGAACTTATTCAAAACTTTATCAAGGTATGTGCTTTGTGAAAGTCCAATTAAGCATCTTGATCTATCTCTATAGATCTTGATGCCCAATATATAAGCAGCTTCACCGAGGTCTTTCATTGAAAAACTCTTATTCAAGATCCTTTTATGCTATCCAGAAATTCTATATCATTTCCAATCAACAATATGTCATCTACATATAATATTAGAAATGCTACAGAGCTCCCACTCACTTTCTTGTAAATACAGGCTTCTCCAAAAGTCTGTATAAAACCATATGCTTTGATCACACTATCAAAACGTTTATTCCAACTCCGAGAGGCTTGCACCAGTCCATAAATGGATTGTTGGAGCTTGCACACTTTGTTAGCACCCTTTGGATCGATAAAAACTTCAGGTTGCATCATATACAACTCTTCTTCCAGAAATCCATTCAGGAATGCAGTCTTTACATCCATTTGCCAAATTTCATAATCATAAAATGCGGCAATTGCTAACATGATTCGGATGGACTTAAGCATCGCTATGGGTGAGAAGGTCTCATTGTAGTCAACTCCTTGAACTTGTCAAAAACCTTTCGCAACAAGTCGAGCTTTGTAGATAGTAATGTTACCGTCAGTGTCAGTCTTCTTCTTGAAGATCCATTTATTCTCGATGGCTTGCCGATCATCGGGCAAGACAACCAAGTCCACACTTTGTTCTCATACATGGATCCCATCTCAGATTTCATGGCCTAAAGCCATTTTGTGGAATCTGGGCTCATCATCGCTTCCTCATAGTTCGTAGGTTCGTCATGGTCAAGTAACATGACCTCCAGAATAGGATTACCGTACCACTCTGGTGTGGATCTTACTCTAGTTGACCTACGAGGTTTGGTAGTAACTTGATCTGAAGTTTCATGACCATCATCATTGGCTTCCTCGCTAATTGGTGTAGGTGTCATAGGAACCAGTTTCTGTGATGAACTACTTTCCAATAAGGAAGCAGGTATAGTTACCTCATCAAGTTCTACTTTCCTCCCACTCACTTCTTTCGAGAGAAACTCCCTCTCTAGAAAGGATCCATTCTTAGCAACAAATGTCTTGCCTTCGAATCTGTGATAGAAGGTGTACCCAACAATCTCCTTTGGATATCCTATGAAGACACATTTCTCCAATTTGGGTTCGGGCTTATCAGGTTGAAGTTTTTTCACATAAGCATCACAGCCCCAAACTATAAGAAACGACAACTTTGGTTTCTTGCCAAACCATAGTTCATAAGGCGTCATCTCAACAGATTTAGATGGTGCCCTATTTAACGTGAATGCAGTTGTCTCTAAAGTGTAACCCCAAAATGATAGCGGTAAATCAGTAAGAGACATCATAGATCGCACCATATCTACTAAAGTACGATTACGATGTTCGGACACACTATTACGCTATGGTGTTCAGGGTGGCGTGAGTTGTGAAACTATTTCGCATTGTTTCAAATGAAGACCAAACTCGTAACTCAAATATTCTCCTCCACGATCAGATCGTAGAAACTTTATTTCCTTATTACGATGATTTTCCACTTCACTCTGAAATTCTTTGAACTTTTCAAATGTTTCAGTCTTATGTTTCATCAAGTCGATATACCCATATCTGCTCAAATCATCTGTGAAGGTGAGAAAATAACGATACACGCCGCGAGCCTCAATATTCATCGGACCACATACATCAGTATGTATGATTTCGACAAATCTGTTGCTCGCTCCATTGTTCCGGAGAACGGCGTTTTAGTCATCTTGCCCATGAGGCATGGTTCGCAAGTACCAAGTGATTCATAATCAAGTGATTCCAAAAGTCCATCAGAATGGAGTTTCTTCACGCGCTTTACACCAATATTACCTAAACGACAGTGCCACAAATAAGTTGCAATATCATTATCAACTCTGCATCTTTTGGCTTCAACATTATGAATATGTGTATCACTACTATCGAGATTCATTAAAAATAGACCACTCTTCAAGGGTGCATGACCATAAAAGATATTAATCATATAAATAGAACAACCATTATTCCCTGATTTAAATGAATAGCCGTCTCGCATGAAACAAGATCCAGATATAATGTTCATGCTCAATGTTGACACCAAATAACAATTATTCTGGTCTAAAACTAATCCTGAAGGTAGATGTAGAGGTAGCGTGCCGAGGTGATCACATCGACTTTGGAACCATTTCTCACGCACATCGTCACCTTGTCCTTAGCCAATCTTCGCTTAATCCATAGTCCCTGTTTAGAGTTACAAATATTAGCAACAGAACCAGTATCAAATACCTAGGTGCTACTGCGAGCTCTGGTAAGGTACACATCAGTAACATGTATATCACATATACCTTTGTTCACCTTGCCATCCTTCTTATCCGCCAAATACTTGGGGCAGTTCCGCTTCCAGTGACCAGTCTGTTTGTAGTAGAAGCACTCAGTCTCAGGCTTAGGTCAAAACTTAGGTTTCTTCTCCTGAGTAGCAACTTGTTTGATGTTCTTCTTGAAGTTCCCCTTCTTCTTCCCTTTACCCTTTTTCTTGAAACTGGTGGTCTTGTTGAACATCAACACTTGATGCTCCTTTTTATTTCTACCTCCGCTGCCTTTAGCATTGCGAAGAGCTCGGGAATTGTCTTATTCATCCCTTGCATATTAGTTCATCACGAAGCTCTTGTAGCTTGGTGGCAGTGATTGAAGAACTCTGTCAATGACACTATCAACAGGAAGATTAACTCCCAGTTGAGTCAAGTGGTTATGGTACCCAAACATTCTGAGTATATGTTCACTGACAGAACGATTCTCCTCCATCTTGCAGCTGTAGAACTTATTGGAGACTTCATATCTCTCAATCCGGGCATTTTCTTGAAATATTAACTTCAACTCCTGGAACATCTCATATGCTCCATGACATTCAAAACATTGTTGAAGTCTCGGTTCTAAGCCGTAAAGCATGGCACACTGAACTATCGAGTAGTCATCAGTTTTGCTCTGATAGACGTTCATAACACCTGGCGTTGCTCCTGCAGCGGGTTTGGCACCTAGCAGTGCTTCCAAGACGTAATTCTTCTGTGCAGCAATGAGGATAATCCTCAAGTTATGGACCCAGTCCGTGTAATTGCTACCATCATCTTTCAACTTTGCTTTCTCAAGGAACGCATTAAAATTCAACGGAACAACAGCACGGGCCATCTATCTACAACAACATAGACAAGAAAAATACTATCAGGTACTAAGTTCATGATAAATTAAAGTTCAATTAATCATATTTAAGAACTCCCACTTAGATAGACATCCCTCTAATCGTCTAAGTGATGACGTGATCCATATCAACTAAACCATGACCGATCATCACGTGAAATGGAGTAGTTTTCAATGGTGAGCATCACTATGTTGATCATATCTACGATATGATTCACGCTCGACCTTTCGGTCTTAGTGTTTCAAGGCCATATCTGCATATGCTAGGCTCGTTAAGTTTAACCCGAGTATTTTTGTGTGTGCAAAACTGGCTTGCACCCATTGTATGTGAACGTAGAGCTTATCACACCCGACATCGCGTGGTGTCTCGGCACGACGAACATTAGCAACGGTGCATAGTTAGGGAGAACACTTGTACTTTGAAATTTAGTGAGAGATCATCTTATAATGCTACCGTCAATCAAGCAGAATAAGATGCATAAAGGATAAACATCACATGCAATCAATATAAGTGATATGATATGGCCATCATCATCTTGTGCATGTGATCTCCATCTCCAAAGCACCATCATGATCACCATCGTCACCGGCTTGAAACCTTGATCTCCATCGAAGCATCGTTGTCATCACACCAACTATTGCCTCCACGACTATCGCTACCATTTAGAGATAAAGTAAAGCAATTACATGGTGATTGAATTTCATACAATAAAGCGACAACCATATGGCTCCTGCTAGCTGTCGATAACTGTGTTATAAAACATGATTGTATCATACAATAAAATTTAGCATCATGTCTTGACCATATCACATCACAACATGCCCTGAAAAAACAAGCTAGACATCCTCTACTTTGTTGTTGCAAGTTTTACGTGGCTGCTACGGGCTAAGCAAGAACCGTTCTTACCTATGCATCAAAAACCACAACGCGGTATAGTGATTCCTTTTTGATATTTAGAAAGAACCATGTTCATTGAATGCAATTCAACTAAAGCTAGAGAAACAGACACCCACTAGCCACCTGTGTGCAAAGCACGTCGGTAGAACCAGTCTCGCGTAAGCGTACGTGTAATGTCGGTCTGGGCCGCTTCATCCAACAATGTCGCTGAATCAAGAATCAACTAGTGACGGTAAGCAATATGTATATACCCACGCCCACAACTCCTTTGTGTTCTACTCATGCATATAACATCTACGCATAAACCTGGCTCGGATGCCACTATTGGGGAACGTAGTAATTTCAGAAAAAATCCTACGCACACGCAAGATCATGGTAATGCACAGCAACGAGAGGGGAGAGTATCGTCTATGTACCCTCGTAGACCATAAGCGAAAGTGTTATGAGAACGCGGTTGATGTAGTCGTACGTCTTCACGATCCGACCGATCCAAGTACCGAATGCACGGCACCTCTGACTTCAGCACATGTTCAGCTCGATGATGTCCCACGAACTCCGATCCAGCAGAGCTTCATGGGAGACTTTCGTCAGCACGACGGCGTGATGACAGTGATGATGTTGCTACCGACGCAGGGCTTCGCCTAAGCACCGCTACGATATGATCGAGGTGGATTATGGTGGAGGGGCACATCACATGGCTTGGAACAATTAACTAGTGTGTTCTAGGGTGACCCCCTGCCCCCGTATATAAAGGAGCAAGGGGGGAGGCCGGCCGGCCCCTGTAGGGTGCGCCAGGAGGAGGAGTCCTCCTCCTAGTAGGAGTAGGACTCCCCTTTCCTACGCCTACTAGGAGGAGGAAAGGAAGGAGGAAAGGGAGAAGGAAGGAGAGGGGGAAAGGAGGAAAGGGGAGCCGGTCCCCTAGTCCAATTCGGTTTGGGCTAGGGGGGGCACGCGCCCTGCCTCCTCTCTTCCACCACTTCGCCCATGAGGGCCAATACTTCTTCCCCGTATTCCCGTAACTTCCCGGTACTCCGAAAAATACCCGAATCACTCGGAACCTTTCCGATGTCCGAATATAGTCGTCCAATATATCGATCTTTACGTCTCGACCATTTTGAGACTCCTCGTCATATCCCCGATCTCATCCGGGACTCCGAACTACCTTCGCTACATCAAATCACATAAACTCATAATACTGCTCGTCACCGAATGTTAAGCGTGCGGACCCTACAGGTTCGAGAACTATGTAGACATGACCGAGACACATCTCTGGTCAACAACCAATAGCGGAACCTGGATGTTCATATTGGCTCGTACAGATTCTACAAAGACCTTTATTGGTCAAACCCCATAACACCATACATTGTTCCCTATGTCATCGGTATGTTATTTTCCCGAGATTCGATCGTTGGTATCTTAATACATAGTTCAATCTCGTTACCGGTAAGTCTCTTTACTCGTTTCCTCAATGCATCATCCCGCAACTAACTCATTAGTTGCATTGCTTGCAAGGCTTATAGTGATGTGTATTACCAAGAGGGCCCAAAGATACCTCTCTGATAATCGGAGTGACAAATCCTAATCTCGATCTATGCTAACTCAACAAGTACCATCAGAGACACCTGTAGATCACCTTTATAATCACCCAGTTACGTTGTGACGTTTGGTAGCACATAAAGTGTTCCTCCGGTAATCGGGAGTTGCATAATCTCATAGTCATAGGAACATGTATAAGTCATGAAGAAAGCAATAGCAGTAAACTAAAACGATCAAGTGCTAAGCTAACGGAATGGGTCAAGTCAATCACATCATTCTCCTAATGATGTGATCCCGTTTATCAAATGACAACTCATGTCTATGGTTAGGAAACATAACCATCTTTGACCAACGAGCTAGTCAAGTAGAGGCATACTAGTGACACTCTGTTTGTCTATGTATTCACACATGTATTATGTTTCCGGTTAATACAATTCTAGCATGAATAATAAACATTTATCATGAAATAAGGAAATAAATAATAACTTTATTATTGCCTCTAGGTAATATTTCCCTCAACTTAGTGTCGGCTTAGTCAACAAACGATTGTGCCAACTTTGACTGTTGGACTGACATTCAACGTCTATCGTGTTTCTTCAGTCTCTTCTTCCTCCAGCTGCCAAAGCCAAACCAGCGCCAGCGAGACCACCTGCTCCCGCCTCCCATGTCTGGTTGTGCTGCCGGACACACATTGTGGCCACATCGCACCCTAAAACTCTACGCATTTTCCCCGGCTCCTGTTCGTTCCCGTCCGAGGCCTCACCATCGGCCTCCACCTTGGTTCGCTAGCCGCAGCGACACCCTCTGGTATTGTCAACATGGTCAACAATCAACAGGAATATGGAGACTTTACATGGTGAGGATGACAGTAGGGACCCAGCAGTGCACGCAGTAATTTTGTTTCTTCGGGACAGAGAAGGGTATCAACTGGGTTGTGCGGGAGTTGTGGCCCGTCTAGCCCAGACTTTTATTTCATATGTTTACCACATGACCAGCCCAGTTTATTTTTTTCCTTTTTGAAAATGGCTAGCCCAGCTATTTTGTTTTTCGCAGAATAATCAACATAGGCCTACTTGCTTTTCTACGCCCTCCTGGGCCGAAAATCTTTCAAGACGAGGAGGGATGCATTCGGGTTTTCCCAGAAAATGGGCTATATATAATAAGAAATTGGCTATAAGTAATAATAAATGGGCTATAAAATGAAAAAATACAGCAAACAAGCAATTAGTTTCCAAATACTTTTTTCTTTCGGATTTTGATATTTTAAATTTCATTGTTTTTGTGCGGGTAAAATTTCATTGGATTTAAATTAAGGTATGTTTAGTTTTTAAATTAATTTGAATCTGGCTAGAAATTTCGGGTTGTATGCTGTTTGGGACAGATTTGGAGGCTAACTTCTGGGTCTACTAGGTTGACGTGTACGAAAGGCTTTGTCAACTTAGTCCACAAACGATTCTAGCAGCAGTGACCGTTGTATGTTAATCCAACAGCCGTGCTGCTTCTTCAATATCTGATCTTCTTGCTCCAGCCGCCCAAACCAGCGCCGGTGGGACTGTCTGTCCCTGCCTCCCGTGGCCGGCGGTGCTGCCGCACAGACCGCACCGCCCCACCCTACTCCATTGTTGGCCAGGCCATTCATCTACTCACCCACACCTGCTGTTGTTTTTCTGGTGATGGCAACCGAACCATTAAACCCTCGTACTCCCCACCACGTGGGAAACCACTGCCGAGTCTTCCCCGGCTCCCTGTCATTTGACGGTGTCCTGGACTAGGGGGTACTCACCATGTCGTCTCCCGACCAGCTGGATCGGGCCGAGGACCCCCATGGAGGTTAACTCATGGGACACTTCGGGCAGCCCATGCCGCACACAAGGAAGATTCCACAAGACTTGTTGATCACGACATGGACTCCTCTCCACCAACGTATTCGGCTAGGACTCTTGTTATCCTAGGCCTCCGGTACATTATATAAGCCGAGGCCAGGCTAGTCGTTAGATTATTATGACATTAGTCATCATACCCTCAGGTTTTAGACCACAACATATGATCTCGAGGTAGATCAACTCTGTACTTGATACTCCATCAATATAAAGAAGAGCAGGACCTAGGGTTTTACTTCCATCAAGAGGGCCCGAACCTGGGTAAAACATCATCTCCTTCGTTCCTGTTACCATTGATTCGAGAATCCACAACTCGGGACCCCCTACCCTGAGATCTAATAGTTTTGACACCGACAATGGTGTTTTCATTGAGAGTTCCACTATGAGATCGACAAAGGATCAATGGCTCGCCTGCAGATCAACTGCGATGTCGGCGTCTTCGTCGTCGGCTCGACTGGTCACCTTAGCTTGACCGAGGACTGTGCCCTGCCTCCAATAGTCATGTTTGGATGAGGGCCTTCATCAAACATCAACTCCGATCTCTATCACGATCATGGAGGAATCATCCTTGGAGCTCAGGGGCTCAACGTCAACATTGCCCTCAGGCGACTATGTTGCTCTTTCGAACAGCAAACTTGTATCCGCTGCCACCACCTCCTTGAGCATCTCTTTGACGATTCCTTTGGTGGAATTGTGCGTAATTGAGTCTACAACAAGCCTGTAAAATTTTGTCGCGTTCCGATGGAGCAATCTCCGCCGATCTCCGATATACCGGAGCCCTGTCGAGTCCGAACGGGAATCAGGACGAGTTTAGGGCGTGGTCTCCAGATCCCAGCTCGGCGGTTACTTGGAAGATCCAACCGTTCATCTGCTGCGGGATTTTCATATCTACCACCTCTCAAAAATTTCAGCTTGATCCAACCGTTCAAACTCCAGAAACCTTCCGATTAGTGCATCACTTTTCGGATCTGTTTTCTACGCGAATACGAATCCGACCTGAGATCATCTCTCTTCATGAATGAGATATTGAAAAACCTTTTTGGAAGAATCTATTTCTAGGATATTCTGTTTTGTTTCCAAACACATGCTCACGAATTTTGCTCCTTTTCGGATGTAATCTTCACCATCATGCTGGTGTCAAACCAGTCCGGCAATATTGCTTCACGGCTACCGACCTGCATAAGACACGTCGTTGAGCCGAGCTCAACTTCTTCGGATCATCATCTCAGCGAGCCGAACAAAGAGTTCAGAATCGCAAAGGATAAATCATCACCAACATCACCACCCTACGGATCACAGGGAGTGGGCATACCGGCATCGCCGCATGGTCACTTCATCAAGCCGGCATTGACCACTCTATTGCTTCTTCAAGCCGATGTCCATCACGCCAATCTGCTTCAACACCTCGGCTGACACGGTAGCTGCAACGTCTCCTTACCGACCCGCTCCGTCACCTCGGCTGGATCGGGGGCTTCACCATATCTTCATCAAACCTACTTCGGTGAGTTCCGCGTCACCAACCGACCTGCTTCGACTCATCGGCTGACATGGAGGCTTCGACACTTCGACTGGATCGGGGACTTTGTTATTTCTTCATCAACATACTCTGATGACTCCGGCGTCACCAGCCGACCAGCTTCGTCACGTTAGCTGCCGGGGCCTTTGCTTCGGCGAGCCAACCTTTGCCAGTGTCGCCATGTCGTCGCTTTATCGCCCATCAGGCAATGGGTGTGCGGATCGAGTCCCAATTATGGGAGTCACCTTTCTTCGGATTGCTACAACAAATAAACCAGGTGCTATTAATCCTAGTAATTTTTGCTTGTTTGGGTTTACTTTTCCCGAGGAATTATTACTCTGGTTTGTTCCATCATCTGTACACAGGTCTATCAAATGGTGGCCGCATTAAAGACAGTCGCGTAGTGGTTCGGCTTTGCCACGCCTTTACCGCATCACGCCAACGCCCTGCATCGACATTAACTTCGACGCCAAGCCACATATCTTTAAATAAATTATTTTGCGTAAATTAATTACACGAGGATTTTTATATATTTATACTATTATTGTTGGACTACACTATTTTACATGTGTAGGTAATCGACTTCGACTGCATCACACGGTCACTTCGGCAAGCCGAAGTCATCGTCCCAATCGGCCTAAATCGGCTCGCGTGATCACCTTGTTGGTCGAATTGCCATACTGACATGTTCGGTTGCCTCAGGACTTCAGCATCACTGAGGGAGCTCTACATCATCGAGTGTTTGGCACACAAGCCATATTTCTATTATTACTCACTTTGCATAAATTATTAATCATGCATCCTTTTTTTAAATATTATTATTACTACTATTATATCCGGCTTGCACTATCTTCTGTGCACAAGTAAATGATCCGGATTGGGTAGCATTGTCACCTCGGCGTATCGACATACCAAGTCACCTCGGTTGGACCGGGGGCTTCGTCGTCACTTCATTAACCCACGACGGGTACTTCGGCGTCACACTGCCGGCCTGCATCGGCCATGCTATGTCGTCACTTCGGAGCTTCGAGCTCCTTGGTCTGCCACCTCAGGACCGGCTTGGGGCTGGGAGCTCATACCGCCGTAAGCTTGGACCACGTCATTAATACCGAGCACATTAACCAGCTAAGTCGCTTTCATGCTCAAAAACTTTTAGTTTTCAATTTTGTTTGGTTCGACCAAGCATTATACTTTTTTGGCAAAAAGTTGTTTGTGAAAAACATCCTTGTCAAAACTTTGTTTGTGACACACAAATTCAAATACCCCATTTACTTGGGGGCTTCCTTTATGAAGCCTTTCCTCTTGCATATGATTATACTTGTATGACTTCGTCCCTTGTTCGTGTATTACGCCATAATATGCACCATGTTGACTTAAGTGTTCCGCAAGCTGGGTTGCCTTGCTCCTGTGTTTACCCCTACGTTCCCGATTGTTCGGCTTGGGAGTAAAGGGAGCACCTCTGCGATTGTCACGATCGGGTCATCCGAGCTCGGACCTCAGACTGGGTGAAGCCGAAAGCTAGTGCTCTTATTGTTTTCAATCATGGTTGGCACACAACGGAACTAATGAGTACAAAAATCTATTGCACAAGTCTCATAGTAACAATGAGCAACCGAAGAAAGGTATCGATGGGGGTACTATTTTCTTCGAAGATGCTTCTTACACTTCATCAGTAATATAGCATAAGTTCCCTGAGCACGCTTTGTGTGTTACAGCCTTATGGCCTGATTGCCTGGTTATCGGAAGCACCATCAAAATTCTTGACAGGTGGAGTGCATAACACTTTTCATCCCTTGACCGAAGAGGGAGAAGCCGACGGTCGGTTAAGACGCGTTTAAAAGTTCGGGTGAACACAGATATGATATAAGTACTTTGGTACATACAATCATTATACATAAAATTCTTTTACCCAAGTTTACTGGGGCTCTCAAATTTATATGAGTCGTTTTTATAGTAAATGTGTTTTCTTCCTAGTCATTGCAAAATCTTTTTCTATCACCCCTTTTTCGACGCGAGTGTGTGGTCAATAGCCGGATAGCCCATTTTCTCTCTAGTGACCACTTGAGTTTAGTTCGCTAAACTGGTCTAACGAGTAGTAATCCGCCTTCGGGATAGGAGGTTGCAGCCATAGGCTGACCCGCTTGAAGTCCTGAGATCGAATGTGTCATATTAATGCACGACAGAAGCACCAAAGTAAGACCAATTTTTAGATTGGCGCCAAATGACTTGATTTAGTTCGTGCGTAAAGTTTTTACTGAAGCTTTTTGGTTTTTCAAGCCTATGGCACTTTTAAACTATTTTTTTGTTTCGAGCATAAGTCTCATAGTGCAGCGCTGGACACCTTTAGAGATTCGGCACAAAAATTCTCAGATATTGCTATATATGCATCGGTTTTGAATTGTGTCTTTGGTCAATAGTTGGGTTGCCTAGCTCCTGTGCTTGCCTCCTACGTTCCGCTTTGTTCGGCTAGGTGTGCAAAGGGAGAACCACTGCGATTGTGCTTCCAGCTCAAATGGTTAAGCACCTCAGTGGAGAAAGCCAAAAACTGACTGTCACAATGGGCGTAAACTGGTCAGTGAACCGATGACAGTATCAAACTATAGATCGATACCGATTACCTCGTGTTAAACGATGGACCTTTCATAACATTGGCCAAAGTGATAATGGCTAGACTTCGGTCGGTGCCAAACATTAACCGGGGGCTCGTAGCTAGCTTCCCCAGTTTAAAGCTCCTATCACTAAGTGAAAGTTATAAAGCCCGCATATCTGATTGCCTCATTTCTGCTAGCACAACCGCCTTCGGGCACTGAGACATCGGCTAAGGGTTGTCTTTTTATTGCGGAAACACCCTGCATAGCATCTACAAGGAGGTGGAAGCCGACGATGGGCCACTTTCAAGTGATAAACGGTCGCAACGGAGGCAAAATAAATATATCATCGGCGTTCGCATTTTATATATGAGGGCTACCTTCCGTAATCATCGTTATAAATCCATAAATATGCATCAATTTGACTTAAGATTTTGGCCATGCTGGGTTGCCTGGCTCCTGTGCTTACCCCTACGTTCCCGATTGTTCGGCTAGGTGGTAAAGGGAGCACCTCTGTGATTGTTACTACCGGGTCATCCGAGTTAGTACCTCAGACTCGGTGAAGCCGAAAGCTAGCAATCTTAAAGGATGTAATTGGTCGGCAACAACGGAAGTGGAAATTTTGGTTCATTAATACCATAGAGTTCAGGAACTTTCCCCAAACTAAATCCTCAATATTTTCCTCCCACATTGATTGGAGGTGAGGTTTCATGATCGTGATCAGCATGACGACCCAAAGAAAGGAACCAATAGAGAGATTAATTTCTTTGGAAGATGTTTCATATCTCTCCGCATACCTTTGTTTATAAAACTGTATGGCCAGATTGCCTTGTTTTCCATAAATCTTTGCCCTTATAACGGCTTTATAAAGTAGGACAAACACTCCCTGGCTTCTGGCCGAGGAGGTTGAAGCCGATGATCGGTCAACAAAGTTTTGTACAATGCGGATCCAAGCATTAATGATGTAAAGTACTTGGATACGTAGAATCATTACACATGATTTGTGATTTTACTTTGGATATCGATCCTTAATTCGGCCACTCGTGCCCACATTAAGGCTCTGGGGCTACTGGGCTTCGGGCTTATCATTCACTAATATTAAAAGGGGTGTATCGATCCCCTAATCTGGTGTTTCCACCCGACCAGTGTCTCGGGGGCTACTGCATTGCCTATTCAATGCGGAAAATTAAAAGTGCTCAGTGTTCGGTTGCACTACAAAAAAAAGACACATCTGTGACATTTTGGGCCGAACAAATTTTTTTTCTGTCATACATATGACACTTCTATGATGATAATTGTGACAAAACCCGGTATCATCACAGATGTGGTGGGTCCTACTTCTATGACAAAAAATCATGATAGAAAATGGGCTTTTCGTCCTGGGCGGGCCGGAGATGCAACTGCATGACATTCTTTGGGCCGTCCATGACGGAAAAAAACATGGTAGAAGTGAGGGAGAGGAAAATTTCGGGGAGTTTCCGGTTACGGTGGGAGGTCGGGGGCCGAGCGAAGCGTGTTTCTCTCGTACACGTACGCATGTGTGCGAGGCGTTGGCTCTAACTGAACCCGAGCGAGGCGTTGGGCTCTAACTGAACCCGAGTGATTGCATTGCAGGCTACGCGTTACTGAACCCGAGCGATCGATCGATGGCTGTTAACGGAACCCGATCTAGCGATTCCTTCGCTACTGCTGCTAACTGAAGCCGGTCGATGCTGCCACTGGGATGAACAGTGAGCGTTGCGGGGGGGTTGGATGAACAGTGAGCGGTGGCGTTGCCTCTGGATGAACAGGACCCCATGGTGTGGTGGAGGGCTGGATGAATAGTAGACGGTGGAGGGGTCCCGTGGAGGGGTGGTTGAATAGGACCCCGTGGTGTGGAGGGTTGGATGAACAGTAGACGGTGGAGGGGTGCCCGTGGAGGGGTGGTTGAACAGTAGCCGGTGGAGTAGCGCGTGGTGGAGGCTGGATGAATACGACCCGTGGAGGCTGGAGGAGGTCGACGGTGGAGATGAACAGTATCCTGTGGAGTCCCGTTTTGTGGTACGCCACACCCCTCCCGATGAACAGGACCTCCGTTTCGACTGTAGCGCTCCAACACAAGTCCGTTTCGTCCATTTTGCGGTACGCCAGACCCCTCCCGATCAACACGACCCCCGTTTCGACCGTAGGAGGTCCATTTCGTCCATTTTGCGGTACGCCAGACCCCTCCCGATGAACAGGATCCCGTTTCGAACGTGGCCGGTCGAACACAAGGACGTTTCCTCCGTTGTGTGGTACGCCAGGCCTCGTTTCCATCGCCTGTTCCATCCAAGCTCTCCCGATGAACACAACCATGCATTCCGTTCCGACCCAGTCGGTTGGCGCCCACGCGTTCCGTTGCCTCCCGATGAACACGACACATTCCGTTGCCACCCCATGAACACGACGCATTATGTTGCCTCCCCGTGAACACGACGCATTCCGTTGCCTCCCCATGAACACGACGACGACGCTATTTCTCCGTTCCGACCCAGCCATGTCAACGAGCCCTGGCCGTACGTATGCGCGAGTAGGCGTTCGAGAACCTGCCCGTATGTACACATACGTGTTCGTATTTTCTTTCTTGCACCCTGATGACCCACAAGTATAGGGGATCTATCGTAGTCCTTTCGATAAGTAAGAGTGCCGAACCCAACGAGGAGCAGAAGGAAATGATAAGCGGTTTTCAGCAAGGTATTCTCTGTAAGTACTGAAATAAGTGGTACCAGATAGTTTTGTGATGAGATAATTTGTAACGAGCAACAAGTAACAAAAGTAAATAAAGTGCAGCAAGGTGGCCCAATCCTTTTTGTAGAAAAGGAAAAGCCTGGACAAACTCTTATATAAGGAAAAGCACTCCCGAGGACACATGGGAATATCGTCAAGCTAGTTTTCATCACGTTCATATGATTTGCGTTCGGTACTTTGATAATTTGACATGTTGGTGGACCGGTGCTTGGGTGTTGTTCTTACTTGAACAAGCATCCCACTTATGATTAAACTCTATTGCAAGCATCCGCAACTACAACAAAAGTATTAAGGTAAACCTAACCATAGCATGAAACATATGGATCCAAATCAGCCCCTTACGAAGCAACGCATAAACTAGGGTTTAAACTTCTGTCACTCTAGCAACCCATCATCTACTTATTACTTCCCAATGCCTTCCTCTAGGCCCAAATAATGGTGAAGTGTTATGTAGTCGACGTTCACATAACACCACTAGAGGCTAGACAACATACATCTCATCAAAATATCGAACGAATACCAAATTCACATGACTACTAACAGCAAGACTTCTCCCTTGTCCTCGGGAACAAACGCAACTACTCACAAAGCATATTCATGTTCATAATTAGAGGGGTAATAATATGCATAAAGGATCTGAACATATGATCTTCCACCAATTAAACCAACTAGCATCAACTACAAGGAGTAATTAACACTACTAGCAACCTACTAGCATCAATCCCGGACTTGGAGACAAGAATTGGATACAAGATATGAACTAGGGTTTTGAGGTGAGATGGTGTCGATGAAGATGTTGATGGAGATTGCCCTCTCCCAATGAGAGGAGCGTTGGTGATGACGATGGCGATGATTTCCCCCTCCGGGAGGGAAGTTTCCCCGGTAGAACAGCTCTGCCAGAGCCCTAGATTTGTTCCGCCAAGGTTCCGCCTCGTGGCGGCGGAGTTTCATCCCGAAAGGTTGCTTCTTGTTTTTTTCTCGATGAAAGACTTCATATAGCAAAAGATGGTCATCGGAGAGCCACCAGGGGGGCCACGAGGTAGGGGGAGGGTATGGGGCCCCTGGTCTTCATCTTTGGCGAGGATTTTTCATTATTTATTATAAGGTATTCCGTTGATTTCAGGACTTTTGGAGTTGTGCAGAATAGGTCTCTAATATTTGTTCCTTTTCCAGCCCAGAATTCCAGCTGCCGGCATTCTCCCTCCTTATGTAAACCTTGTAAAATAAGAGAGAATAGCCATAAGTATTGTGACATAATGTGAAATAATAGGCCATAATGCAATAAATATCGATATAAAAGCATGATGCAAAATGGACATATCAACTCCCCCAAACTTAGACCTCGCTTGTCCTCAAGCGAAAACAGATAACAATAAATATGTCCCCATGTTTACAGGTAGAGGCGTCGATAAAAATAAAATACGGACATGAGGGCATCATGATTATTCTCATAACTGCAACATACATAGATATTGTCATATGATTACTTATGTTCAAGTGATGATCTATTCACAATGCAAAAGTATGAATCAGAAACCTTATTGAGAACCAACAAACTATAACCTCAGTCATTGAAGCAATTGCAATTTATCATAACATCAGAAAGAGTCTATGTCAGAGCTAAAAATGCAAGTCCACATACTCAACTATCATCTAGTCCTTCATAGTTGCTAACACTCACGCAATACTTGTGGTTACGGAGTTTTAATCGGACACAGAGAAATATAGGGGCTAGTTTCGACCCACAACCTTTTTACCTCGAGGGTAATGTCAACAATAATAACTCATGCCCCCCTACATCCAATTAGATATATATATCAGGTTATTTCCAACATGCTGGGCTTGCCAAAGGATAAAATGAAAAAGGGAGAGGTGAAGATCACCATGACACTTGCATAAGGTAGAAGATAATAATAAAAGATAGGCCCTTCGCAGAGGGAAGCAGAGGTTGCCATGCGCTTTTATGGTTGGATGCACAAAATCTTAATGCGAAAGAACGTCACTTTATATTGCCCCTTGTGATATGAACCTTTATTATGCAGTCTGTTGCTTTTATTACTTCCACGTCACAAGATCGTATAAAGCTTAATTCTCCCACACTAATCATACATATTTAGAGCAATTTTTATTGCTTTGCACCGATGACAACTTACTTGAAGGATCTTACTCAATCCATAGGTAGATATGGTGGACTCTCATGGCAAAACTGGTTTAAGGGTATTTGGAAGCACAAGTAGTATCTCTACTTGGTGCTGAGAATTTGGCTAGCATGAGGGGGAAAGGCAAGCTCAACATGTTGGATGATCCATGACAACATACTTTATCTCAGATATAAGAAAACATAACCCATTACGTTGTCTTCCTTGTCCAACATCAACTCTTTACCATGTCATATTTTGATGAGTGCTCCCAATCATAAAAGATGTCAATAATAGTATATTTATATGTGAAACCTCTCTTTCCTTATTACTTCCTGTTAATTGCAGCGATGACCAAAGCTATGTCTGCCAACTCCCAATAACTTTTAATCATCACACTCTTTCTATGTGAAGTCATTACTATCAATAAGATCAATATGAACTTTTGTTTCTTTTATTCTTTTTCTATTTTCTTTTATTCACCCAAGATCATAGCAAGAAAATCAAGCTCTTGACTCAACACTAATCTTTATTATATAGCTCACGGACTCGATTACATAGAGAGATCATAAAGCTAAACTTAAAACTAGATCATGCCATAAACTTTATTCTACTAGATCAAAATACTACTAACAGGATCGAACTAAGGAAAACGGTAAATATAGGAGTTGTGATTGTGATACGAAACCGGGGCACCTCCCCCAAGCTTGGCGGTTGCCAAGGGGAGTGCCCATACCCATGTTATTATATCTCCTTCTTTGTTGTTGGCGAAATATTCTAGGCGATGATTCCTCTCAGGATATGATTCTCCTCCTCGAGCTTGTTGACTTGCTGCTTGAGGTCCATTGTTTCCTTATGAAGCTTTCCTATGACGGCTAAAGCTCCTTGCACCCAAGGGTGTTTCATAGCTGCGGGAGAACAAGTGACACTCCTCTTCATATTTTCATAAGAAAGAAATCTAACATTGGAAGGGATAACCGAGTTTGGAATAGCTGAGCTCTGTAGTTCCCCCATCGTGAACCCAGCTTGGAAGCGAGAGGTGACTTCTTGATCCTCCATGGCATCTACCCTCATTAAGTCAGCCTTCATCTCTTCCTCTGTTGTTGGCCCCAAGTGGTCAGGGTCGCTGTTTGCCCTTGGTTCTGGTGCCGGATTAGATACCCGGCTCTCCCCGACTGACTCTTGAGAAGACATCTTCCTCTAATCTGCAGCAGCAATAGCTCGAAACAAAAATAGAGGATATTTGCATGATATGGGATTCAAAACCTTCAGGAGAATATATAGTGAATTTTTACCAACCAAAATACGTATCATGCAAGAAAATGGAGTCCGGATGACACACGAGGTGCTCACAAGGTAGGGGGCGCGCCTAGGGGGTAGGGCGTGCCCTCCACCCTCGTGGGGCCCTCGTGTCCTTCCCGGACTGCTACTTAATTTTCTATTTTTCTAAATATTCCAAAACGGAGAAATATTGCCTTAAAATTGTTTTGGAGTCGGTTTACTTACCGTACCACATACCTATTCCTTTTCGGAGTCTGAAACATTCAGGAAAGTGTCCCTTATGTATTCCTCCGGGGTTACAGTTTCAATAATATTGGTTTCAACATTTGTGGGATTACTTGAGATATAATGTTTAATTCTCTGACCGTTTACCACCTTCGGATTTGTGCCTTCGAAGTTGTTGATTTTTATGGCACCGGAACGATAGACCTCCTCGATAACATAGGGGCCTTCCCATTTAGAGAGAAGTTTTCCTGCAAAAAATCTTAAACGAGAGTTGTATAGCAATACATAATCACCTACATTAAACTCACGCTTTTGTATCCTTTTGTCATGCCATCTTTTAACCTTTTCTTTAAACAACTTGGCATTTTCATAAGCTTGGGTTCCCCATTCATCAAGTGAGCTAATATCAAATAACCTCTTTTCACCGGCAAGTTTGAAATCATAGTTGAGCTCTTTAATAGCCCAATATGCCTTATGTTCTAGTTTTAGAGGTAAGTGACATGCTTTTCCATATACCATTTTATACGGAGACATACCCATAGGATTTTTATATGCAGTTCTATAGGCCCATAATGCATCATCAACTTTCTTGGACCAATTCTTTCTAGACCTATTGACAGTCTTTTGCAAAATTAATTTGAGTTCTCTATTACTCAATTCTACCTGACCACTAGACTATGGGTGATACGGAGATGCAATTCTATGATTGACGTCATATTTAGCAAGCATTTTATGGACAGCACCATGAATAAAATGTGAACCACCATCAGTCATTAAATATCTAGGGACTCCAAACCTCGGAAAAATAACTTCTTTAAGCATTTTAATATAAGTGTTATGATCAGCACTACTAGTTGGAATAGCTTCTACCCACTTAGTAATGTAATCAACAGCAACTAAAATATGTGTATATCCATTAGAGGCAGGAAAAGGTCCCATATAATCAAAGCCTCAAACATAAAATGGTTCAATACCAAGTGAATAATTCATAGGCATTTCTTGACGTCTACTAATATTACCAATTGTTTGACATTCATCACAAGATAGGACAAACTTACGGGCATCCTTGAAGAGAGTAGGCCAATAAAAACCTGATTGCAATACCTTATGTGCAGTTCTATCTCCCGCGTGGTGTCCTCCATAAGTTTCAGAGTGGCACTTGCGTAGGATCTGTTCCTGTTCATGCTCAGGTACACAACTCTAATAACACCATCTACTCCTTCTTTATAAAGATGTGGGTCATCCCAAAAGTAATGTCTCAAATCATAGAAGAACTTTTTCTTTTGTTGGTATGTGAAGCTAGGTGGTATAAATTTAGCAACTATGTAATTAGCATAATCAGCATACCAAGGGGTACTACAAAAAGTACTTATGACATTTAATTGTTCATCAGGGAAGCTATCATCAATAGGTAGTGTGTCATCAAGAATATTCTATAACCTAGATAAGTTGTCTGCAACGGGGTTCTCAGCTCCTTTTATGTCAATAATATGCAAATCAAATTCTTGTAGCAAGAGAACCCATCTAATAAGTTTAGGTTTATCATCTTTCTTCTCCATAAGATATTTAATAGCAGCATGATCAGTGTGGATAGTTACTTTAGAATCAACAATATAAGGTCTGAACTTATCACAAGCAAATACAAATGCTAAAAGTTCTTTTTCAGTAGTAGCATAATTTCTTTGAGCATTGTCTAGGGTCTTACTAGCATAATGGATAAAATTTAATTTCTTATCAACTCTTTGCCCTAAAACAGCACCTACAGCATAATCGCTAGCATCACACATAATTTCAAAGGGTAAATTCCAATCAGGTGGCTAAACAATAGGTGCAGAGACTAATGCTTTCTTAATTATTTCAAATTCTTCTACACAATCATCATCAAAGACAAATGGTATATCTTTTTGTAATAAATTAGTCAGAGGCCGAGAAATTTTTGTGAAGTCCTTAATGAACCTCCTATAAAATCCAGCATGACCAAGGAAACTTCTTATACCTTTGATGTCCTTGGGACATGGCATCTTTTCAATAGCATCAACCTTGGCTTTATCAACTTCAATACCTCTTTCAGAAACTTTATGCCCCAAGACAATACCCTCATTAACCATAAAGTGGCACTTTTCCCAATTCAAGACAAGATTAGTTTCTTCACATCTCTGCAAAACTCGATCAAGATTGCTCAAGCAATCATCAAAAGAAGATCCATAGACGGAAAAGTCGTCCATGAAAACCTCACAAATATTTTCACAAAACTCAGAGAATATAGCCATCATGCATCTTTGAAAGGTAGCAGGTGCATTACATAAACCGAAAGGCATATGTCTATAAGCAAAAGTACCAAAAGGGCATGTAAAAGTAGTCTTTGATTGATCTTTAGCTGACACAGGTATTTGAGATAAACCAGAATAACCATCTAGAAAACAGTAATGTGTATGCTTGCATAATCTTTCTAGCATTTGATCAATAAAAGGTAAGGGGTACTGATCTTTCTTAGTAGCCTTATTTAATTTGCGGAAATCAATTACCATCCTATAACCTGTAATAATTCTTTGTGGAATCAATTCATCTTTATCATTAGGAACAACAGTAATACCTCCCTTCTTAGGGACACAATGAACAGGACTTACCCACTAACTATCAGAAACGGGATAAATTATACCGGCCTCCAGAAGCTTTAGTATTTCTTTTCTTACCACTTCTTTCATTTTAGGATTCAGACGTCGTTGAGGGTCACGAACTGGTTTGGCATCTGCTTCCAAATTTATTTTATGTTGACATAGAGTGGGACTAATGCCCTTAAGATCATTAGGAGAATATCCAATAGCAGCACGATGCTTCTTCAGAGTTTTCAATAATCTTTATTCTTCATGCTCTGAAAGGTTAGCACTAATAATAACAGGATATATCTTCTTTTCATCAAGAGAAGCATATTTAAGATTATCAGGCAACGGTTTAAGCTCAAACACGGGATCACCCTTAGGTGGAGGGGGATCCCCTAGGATTTCAAGAGGCAAATTGTGTTTCAGAATAGGTTCCTGTTTAAATAATACTTCATCTATTTCCCTTCTTTCATTCATAAACATATCATTCTCATGGTCTAGCAAATATTGTTCTAAAGGATCACTAGGAGGTACGGCAATAGAAGCAAGACCAATAATTTCATCCTTACTAGGCAATTCTTCTTCACGGTGTTGTTTACTAAATTTAGAGAAATTAAATTCATGAGTCATATCATCCAAGCCAATAGTAACAACATTCTTTTCGCAGTCTATCTTAGCATTAACAGTGTTCAAGAAGGTTCTACCAAATATAATGGGACAAAAGCTATCTTGTGGGGAACTAAGAACAAGAAAATCAGCAGGATATTTAGTTTTCCCGCACAAGACTTCAACATCTCTAACAATTCCCACTGCTGAAATAGTATCTCTATTAGCAAGTTTAATTGTGACATCAATATCTTCTAACTCAGCAGGTGCAATTTCATGCTTGATTTCTTTATACAAGTCATAAGGTATAACACTAGCACTAGCACCCATATCACATAAGCCATGATAACAATGTTCTCCTATTTTAACAGAAATAACAGGCACGCCTACCACATGTCTATTTTTATCTTTAGCACAAGGTTTAGCAATTCTAACAGTTTCACCGCAGAACTGAATAACATGCCCATCAATATTATCAGACAAGAGATCTTTAACAATAGCAATATTAGGTTCTACTTTAACTTGCTCAGGAGGTGTATATGTTTTAATATTGCTTTTACGAACCACAGTTGAAGCTTTAGCATGATCCTTTATCCTAACAGGGAAAGGCGGTTTCTCAACATAACAAGTAGGAACAATAGGATCATTATAAGTGACAGTCTTTTCTTCAACTTTAATAGGTGCAGCTACTTTTACTTCTATGGGAGGATGATATTTAAACCACGTCTCCTTAGGGAGATCAACATAAGTAGCAAAGGATTCACAAAAAGAAGCTACTATCTCAGAATCAAGTCCATATTTAGTGCTAAACTTTCAGAAAATATCGGTATCCATAAAAGATTTAACACAATCAAAAGTAGGTGTCATACCTGACTCCTTACCATTGTCGAGGTCCCAATCTTCAGAGTTGCGTTTAATTCTATCCAATAAATCCCATCTAAATCCAATAGTATTCATCATAAAAGAGCCAGCACAAGAAGTATCGAGCATGGTGTGATTATTTTCAGAAAGCCGAGCATAAAAATTTTGAAGAATTGTTTCTCTTGGGAGCTCATGATTGGGGCATGAATATAACATTGATTTAAGCCTCCCCCAAGCTTGAGCGATGCTTTCTCCTTCACGAGGCCAAAAATTATATATATAATTGTGGTCACGATGAACAAGATGCATAGGGTAGTACTTTTCATGAAATTCCAATTTCAATCTTCTATAGTTCCATGATCTCGTATCATCACATAGCCTATACCATGTCAATGCGTCTCCCTTCAAAGATAAAGGGAAGACCTTCTTCTTAGCAACATCATCGGGTATACATGCAAGCTTAAATAATCCACAAACTTCATCCACATATATTAGGTGTTCATCAGGATGCTTTGTTCCATCTCCTGTAAAAGGATTAGCTAGCAGTTTTTCTATCATACCCGAAGGATACTCATAAGGATTTTCATTTTCAATAGGTTCAGTAGGTTGAGGAGCAACTCTTTGCTCTACTGGTCAGGGTGAAGATACCCCGAACAAGCCCCTCAGAGGATTACTTTCCATAGTAACAACTGACAGTAAATTTCAGCACACTATATAAATTTTTCCTTACCAAATTCCACCTACCAAAGGCGCTTCACTCCCCGGCAACAGCGCCAGAAAGGAGTCTTGGTGACCCACAAGTATAGGGGATCTATCGTAGTCCTTTTGATAAGTAAGAGTGTCAAACCCAACGAGGAGCAGAAGGAAATGATAAGCGGTTTTCAGCAAGGTATTCTCTGCAAGTACTGAAATAAGTGGTAACAGATAGTTTTGTGATGAGATAATTTGTAACGAGCAACAAGTAAATAAAGTGCAGCAAGGTGTCCCGGTCCTTTTTGTAGCAAAGGACAAGCCTGGACAAACTCTTATATAAGGAAAAGCGCTCCCGAGGACACATGGGAATATCGTCAAGCTAGTTTTCATCACGTTCATATGATTCACGTTCGGTACTTTGATAATTTGACATGTGGGTGGACCGGTGCTTGGGTGCTGTTCTTACTTGAACAAGCATCCCACTTATGATTAACCTCTATTGCAAGCATCCCCAACTACAACAAAAGTATTAAGGTAAACCTAACCATAGCATGAAACATATGGATCCAAATCAGCCCCTTATGAAGCAACGCATAAACTAGGGTTTAAGCTTCTGTCACTCTAGCAACCCATCATCTACTTATTACTTCCCAATGCCTTCCTCTAGGCCCAAATAATGGTGAAGTGTTATGTAGTCGACGTTCACATAACACAACTAGAGGCTAGACAACATACATCTCATCAAAATATCAAACGAATACCAAATTCACATGACTACTAATAGCAATACTTCTCCCTTGTCCTCAGGAACAAACATAACTACTCACAAAGCATATTCATGTTCATAATCAGAGGGATAATAATATGCATAAAGGATCTGAACATATGATCTTCCACCAATTAAACCAACTAGCATCAACTACAAGGAGTAATTAACACTACTAGCAACCTACTAGCACCAATCCCGGACTTGGAGACAAGAATTGGATACAAGAGATAAACTAGGGTTTTGAGATGAGATGGTGCTGATGAAGATGTTGATGGAGACTGCCCTCTCCCGATGAGAGGAGCGTTGGTGATGACGATGGTGATGATTTCCCCCTCCGGGAGGAAAGTTTCCCCGGCAGAATAGCTCTGCCAGAGCCATAGATTGGTTCCGCCTCGTGGCGGCGGAGTTTCGTCCCGAAAGGTTGCTTCTTGTTTTTTTCTCGACGAAAGACTTCATATAGCAAAAGATGGTCATCGGAGAGCCACCAGGGGTGTGACACCCCGAGACCAATGTGCCAGGTGTCTTCTAGTTATTCGTTGTTGTTGCCTTGTCTTTTGCTTGCGTGTTGCATCTTGCCATATCATCATCCACATTGCATCATCATGTTTTCAAACTTGCATCCGTCCGGATCTCCCAGTTCTATCCCTTTTCCGTTCTGAGCCCAGACACACTTGCACGCGCCCGCGGCATGTCCGAAATAATATTTTATAAGTGGCTGGAAAATGTTCTCAGAATGGGTTGAAAGTTGGCGTGCGGTCTTATTATAATGTAGATAGACCGCCTGTCAAATTTCATCGCATTAGGAGTTCTTTTGACGCCCCAACGGATAACTATAGCGGCAGTATAGCCGGTCTTTTCGTCGGACGTTTTTGGTCTCCGGAAACAGATGCCGGGCCCTCTCTCTCTTCTCCCCCTCGCAGTCTTGCCACAGCCCACCTAGTCCATCCTCCTTCCCCTCTTCGCTTCCGGAGTTGTCCGATGCGATCGCACGGTCCGAAATCCTCTCTGCTCAGTGCATCAAACCCCCTCGCACGCGCGTCCGAAAATTTGTCCCGGACCCGATCCGGACTGTCGCCACCGTTGTGTCCGGAACATCCCTAAACATCTACCAAACGTCTTCGTTTTGTTAATTGGACTTCTTAGTCTATTTTTCTCGACCACCCGATTACGATCGGACGGACCGAATACCCCCCTAACCTAATCCAATAACGTATATAAGTGGGCAACCCTAAATTTGAGGCGACTTGTCCCATCCATCCTCCTGCCCGCCGCCACCTGCCTGCCTTCTCTTTCCTCGGGATCTCACCCGATCCAATCCACCAACCAGCGCTCCCCCCATGTTCCTCCTTGATCCTCATCACTCACGGCCTCCAACACCCATCGACCGAGCCAACCGAGGGCCTCGTCCCCGAACCGAGCTCCATGGAAGAGGTGCAGCGCTCCGTCCTTTGCTGCCTTGCGTCCGAGCACCTGCCGCATCGAGCTCCCGCAGAAGCTCCTCCGTCATGGATGCCGGGGCCCAAGGGCGTGCCTCTCCTCCTCCTCACCTTCCCCTCCTTCTGTTTTCCCCTGCCATGGACTCTCTCCTCACGTTACTCTCTCTGGAGTAGCAGGACGACGCCGCCGCCTGGAGTGTCCCCTCCGCCGACTCCCTCCGTCTCTGGTTCCGAGTGGCCTCGCTGTCTCGCCAACAGGAGCAGCAACAGAGCCGTGGACATGCCAGCCCCTCGCGCCCCTCTCCTTCTTCCTTCTCCATGTCGTCATCTCCTCCCTCTCTCTCTCTAATTCCCGTCGTGGCCGTCCTCGCAGGTAACCGAGCTTCGAAATGCGCCGCCCGGCCATGGATGCCGCCATGGACGCTGAGCTCCTCAAGCCCGGTGCTGTCTAGGCCCGTTTCCAGCCAGATCCGAATGCCCTGTACCTCGCCACCCCTTCGCCCGCTCGCCGGAGCTCTGCTCCCAGCCGTTCTTGCCGCCAAGTCTGTCGCTCTGAACCTGAAGCTGCCGTCTTTCTTCAGAGACGAGCAGAGGAGCTCGCTCGGTCCAGCCGCGTTCGTTGACAGCGTCCAACTGCTTGATCTGCCAGCGCCTCGCCTCGATCTGGAAAGGCCTAGCGGCCTGCCAGCGCCCGAGGCCCAGCTGCGCGCCTAGCAGCCAGATACGGCCTGCCCTGCCTCCTCCACAAACTGGGCCCGGCCCATGGGTGAGGCACAACCCCAGCGCCCACCTTTTTTTCCCCTGATGTTGGGCCAGTTCTTGTTTGGGCCCGTGATGGATTTTTCAGATCTAGTGATTTTGTCTTTTTTCCAGAGAGTGCAGTTTTTTAGAAAACCCCTTAGCCTTCATGCATTTAATATCTCACAAACTAAGCATCACATGTAAAAACTTTGTATATGAAACTTGCTTAGATTTTCATCTAGTTTAATAATATGCAACTTTCATCTATGTTTAAAATGCTATTTGTTTAAATTTGCTTATATAACTTGCTAAAATGATTTATTTCATAACTAAATAACCGTAACTCGGAATTTAATAAACTTTATATGTAAATGGGGTAGAAAAATGCCTAGTTTAACATGGTGGCATCACTTTGCATGTTTAACAACTCTAAAATTGTGTTTAGGGCAGAACAGTAATATAACCAAAATATGCACATGAGGAGTTTCCGGACTTGTTGTTTTGTTGTTCCGGACTCATTTAAACTTGCCTAGATAGGTAGTTTTCATTTGCTTCACCCTCTTGCCATGTTGAACAACATTTAATATTATTGGGTACATGAACGAGATCGAACTAAATAACTTGAACGTGGTGTTTCGTCAATATGCAACGGAGTTGCATGTTGACCTCCACTTAATTTGCAGGATTGTTTGTGCATTTTGCCATGCCATGCCTCATTAAACCGTACATGCATCATACTTGTTTGCGCATCGTGCCATGCTTATGTGATGTTTGTTTACTATGTTGCTTGATTCTTTCCGGTGTTGCTTCGTCTCGGTATTCCGGTAACGTCGCGTTTGTGAGGACCCGTTCGACTATGCCCGTTTGTCTTCTTCATGGACTCGTTCTTCTTCCTTGCGGGATTTCAGGCAAGATGACCATACCCTCAAAATAACTTCTATCTTTGCTTCCGAGTTGCTCGCCCTTTTGCTATGCCTATGCTATGATACCTACCACTTGCTTATCATGCCTCCCATATTATTAAGCCAGGCCTCTAACCCACCGTGTCCTAGCAAACCGGTGTTTGGCTATGTTGAAGGAAATATGCCCTAGAGGCAATAATAAAGTTATTATTTATTTCCTTATATCATGATAAATGTTTATTATTCATGCTAGAATTGTATTAACCAGAAACATAATACGTGTGTGAATACATAGACAAACAGAGTGTCACTAGTATGCCTCTACTTGACTAGCTCGTTAATCAAAGATGGTTAAGTTTCCTAACCATGAACAATGTGTTGTTATTTGATTAACGAGGTCACATCATTAGTTGAATGATCTGATTGACATGACCCATTTCATTAGCTTAGCACTCGATCATTTAGTATGTTGCTATTGCTTTCTTCGTGACTTATACAAGTTCCTATGACTATGAGATTATGCAACTCCCGTTTGCCGGAGGAACACTTTGGGTGCTACCAAACGTCACAACTTAACTGGGTGATTATAAAGGAGTACTACAGGTGTCTCCAATGGTAGATGTTGGGTTGGCGTATTTCGAGATTAGGATTTGTCACTCCGATTGTCGGAGAGGTATCTCTGGGCCCTCTCGGTAATACAAATTACACAAGCCTTGCAAGCATTGCAACTAATGAGTTAGTTGCGGGATGATGTATTACAAAACGAGTAAAGAGACTTGCCGGTAACGAGATTGAACTAGGTATTGGATACCGACGATCGAATCTCGGGCAAGTAACATACCGATGACAAAGGGAACAACGTATGTTGTTATGTGGTCTGACCGATAAAGATCTTCATAGAATATGTAGGAGCCAATATGGGCATCCAGGTCCTGCTATTGGTTATTGACCGGAGACGTGTCTCGGTCATGTCTACATTGTTCTCGAACCGTAGGGTCCGCACGCTTAACGTTACGATGACAGTTATTATGAGTTTATGCATTTTGATGTACCGAAGGTTGTTCGGAGTCCCGGATGTGATCACGGACATGACGAGGAGTCTCGAAATGGTCGAGACATAAAGATTGATATATTGGAAGCCTATGTTTGGACATCGGAAGTGTTCCGGGTGAAATCGGGATTTTACCAGATCACCGGGAGGTTACCGGAACCCCCCGGGAGCCATATGGGCCTTATTGGGCTTTAGTGGAAAGGTGAAAGGGGCTGCCCATAGTGGGCTGCGCGCCTCCCCCCTCCCCTAGTCCTATTAGGACTAGGAGAGGTGGCCGGCCACCTCTCTCTCTCTCTTTCCCCTTGGGAGTCCTATTAGGAATAGGATTGGGGGGGGTCCTACTCCCGGTAGGAGTAGGACTCCTCCTGCGCCTCCATAGGCTTGGCCGGCCAGCCCTCCCCCTGGCAACCTTTATATACGGGGGCAGGGGGCACCTCTAGACACACAAGTTGATCCTTGAGATCGTTCCTTAGCCGTGTGCGGTGCCCCCTGCCACCAAATTCCACCTCGATCATATCGTTGTAGTGCTTAGGTGAAGCCCTGCGTCGGTAGAACATCAAGATCGTCACCACACCGTCGTGCTGACGGAACTCCTCCCCGAAGCTTTGCTGGATCGGAGCCCGGGGATCGTCATCGAGCTGAACGTGTGCTAAGAACTCGGAGGTGCCGGAGTAACGGTGCTTGGATCGGTCGGATCGGGAAGAAGATGTATGACTACTTCCTCTACGTTGTGTCAACGCTTCCGTTGCGATCTACAAGGGTACGTAGATCAGACTCTCCCCCTCGTTGCTATGCATCACCATGATCTTGCATGTGCGTAGGAAATTTTTTTGAAATTACTACGTTCCCCAACAGTGGCATCCGAGCCTAGGTTTTATGGTTTGATGTTATTTGCACGAGTAGAACACAAGTGAGTTGTGGATGATACAAGTCATACTGCCTACCAGCATGTCATACTTTGGTTCGGCGGTATTGTTGGACGAGATGACCCGGACCAACCTTACGCGTACGCTTACGCGAGACCGGTTCCCTCGACGTGCTTTGCACATAGATGGCTTGCGGGCGACTGTCTCTCCAACTTTAGTTGAACCGAGTATGGCTACGCCCGGTCCTTGAGAAGGTTAAAACGGAGTCTATTTGACAAACTATCGTTGTGGTTTTGATGCGTAGGTGAGATGAGTTCTTGCTTAAGCCCGTAGCAGCCACGTAAAACTTGCAACAACAAAGTAGAGGACATCTATGTGGGGACCCCGACTCATAAGTCGTGATCACCGAATGCACGTGTACAGTGATCCCAGAGATCAATGCTCACTGAACACACGGAAGCTGAATAACAAGAGTCTCACATCCATACATATCGTCTTACACAAATTATGACCATTGTGGTCAAGTCTTACATAGATAGAGCCTTAAGGGCTGAACATCAAATGAAACATAAACAGCGGAAATCTTCGTCGATAAGTAGAACCCATGCCATCTGCCTTAACCCTACAGGCATTCTGACTAGGAAACGTCCTAGTTCGCATGTTCGTCTTCAAAGAATTCTTCTTCGAACTCCTGCTCTTCCATGCCTGGCCAATTAAATAACCAGTGGCAAGCCAATGAGTACTTTGAATGTACTCGCAAGCAACCCATGTTTTGGTTCAGGGTACAAGGATGCATGATATAGGTAAATTTTTGCGGAAAGCTAGTTTTTTTTTAGTGCAATGACATGTTCAACAGCTTGTAAGACTTGCATCAGGAGAAATTTAAGTAACCATAAGAACAGGTTACAGATATGAACATAGATAGAGTGGGGACCAACCCAACTTAATCATGTCAAGTCCACTGACTTGACTCCAGTAATGGTATCAACATAAAAAGAGTGGGCACCAACCCAACTCTATCATGACTTGACCCGAGTGGTACTTCCCACTTATCCAATCACTCACACTGGTTTGAAAACATGTGGATGTAGTTTAAGAAGCACCGCCCAACTGTCCTTGACCGTGGACACGGCTATTCGAATAGTTTTACACTCTGCAGAGGTTGCACACTTTACCCACTAGATCCGGGGAACTTCCGTGTCATCCACGACCCGCGGTACCTCAAGTACCCGGGGTAAGCACCCGATCACTATCTTTCCCTAGACGACACTAACAAGGAGTCCACTCGATTGGTAGTAACCCCCGTGCCCAACATTTCACAACTTAAAATTGTGGAGCCTCGCTCCTATATTCATCACATACCATTGGCACGGGGTACCAACGGTGTGTCTGGTGCCCCATAAAAATGTTCTTGGCCGCCCTACCTGGCACGGCCCCGTCCCGAGAGGGTGCACCAACAACCCTCCCATCACGAGTAATGCGGGCTCCAAGCTAGTATCGGCCTAGGTAATCAATAATGCCCTTTCCCATATAAGGGTAGAGTGGTTGCGCATGTAAGGTTGGGACAGTCGACAAATCTTAAATCTAATCCGTTTTCGAAAACAACACACACACTTGCCTCGGTACACCACTTCGTCATCAAGTGGTTACCCATTTCATCATCTCCCTCGGGCATAAGTGGCACCCGACGGGGTTTTCGAAAAGTCCTTTGAAAACACTTTGCCTCATCACTATGCAGATCCTCGTCCCTTTTTGCGTAGCACTACTTAGCATCCTATCTATTCCCACCGGCATAACCCTCATAAGGAGGTAGGGTCATGCACAAATGCAAGTATCAATAATGAGGAGACGAGGGCAACCCACCAAGGTGGCTCCCCTCTCACATGATTCCGATGCAACAATAGTAAGGTGCTATATGACATGCATAAAAAGAGGTTTCTTAGTCATGGTCAAAGGGGTGCTTGCCTGGCTCAACGAGGTCTTCTGGGTCTTCAAAGTCTTCTGGTCCAACTCCTTCATCAGCAACGCAATCTATCGTCGAAAAATAATAATGAGAAAATAAGGCAATAATTAAAACAGAAAAACCAAAGTGCTCAGAAAAATGTCAACTTATTTTTATAAAATACTAGGTGGAAATCTAAGAAGGGGAAAAATTTTAGTTTTGGATTTGGGGTTATACAAGAGGGGATATGGATTTTCAAACAGAGATTAAACTGCTCAAATTTGAATTTAAATTTGAACAATGCATAAAAGTTTGTTGGATTCGAATGAAAGAGGCACCATTAAATAGGTGGGATTTTTCTAAGATTTTAGGAGTTGGAATTATTCCATTTGGACAAATATTCTATCTTGTTGAATTTTTACAAGACAGAAGAAAATGGAAAAAGAAAAGTGGCACTATGCCACTGGGCCAGAAAGGCCACAGTGCAGCAGGCCCAGAGGGAATCTAGCCCGCGCAGGCTGCCACGTCGAAGGCGTAAAGGCAAGGTACGCCTTCAGCCGACGCAGCGAACCGGTGCGCGCGCGTGTGCATTTGAACCTGACGGGTGGGGCCCACCTGTCAGTACGTGAGGCTGACTGACGGGCCCCACGGCCGTCGTCGTCAACCCTAGGCCAGAGGGGCGGCGAGCTCACCGGCGATGTTCCCGGGCACGGCGAGGTCAGGCGAGGGCACGGCTAGGCTCCTCGTCGTGTCGCCGTTCGGGTGGAGGTGGCGGGCGTCACCGGAGCTGCCTGGTTCGCCGGCGACAAGAGGCTGTGGCGGAGGAGCTTCGGGCGGTGGCAACTCCGGCCGTTTCCGGTGGCTACAGAGAGGGGAAACGAGGGGAAAATGGTCAGTGAGCTCTTGTGGTTCAGGATCCAGCGAGAGCGGGGGCGGGGGAAGCCTGTACCTCTGGATCGACGGCGACCAGAGGCGGCAGAGCTCGAGCTCGATCTTGAGCTCGGGTGCTCCTGGAGGAGGGTGGACGGCACAGGGGGACTTCTTGGAGCAGGTGTGGTCGAGTGATGGCGATTGGGAGGCTCGGGGAGGCCTCTTTATAGGCGGACGGCGAGGTCCCGTAGACCCGTGCGCCGGCGAGCTCGTGCTCGTCGCTGCAGGGCTCGGGGGAGACAGGCACGGTGTCTGGGGCGTTCGTGGGCTTGGTCCAGAGCGAGGGGAAGAAGAGAGGGAGGGAGCAGGGGGGGCAGAGGCGCGCGCGTGTGAGCCGCGCAATTGGTGCGCTCGGGCGGCCTCTGTTCGCTAGCGCGGAGGCGCGGGAAGGAGGAGAGAGGAGGGGGGCGACAGCGTGGCGTGCTGCGGACGTCGAGGCAGCCTCGGGGGACACGAGGGGGAGAGCCGAGGTGGCCGGATGCGCCTGGCTGGGGGCGGCTACAGTGCGGGAGCGCACTGTAGCGCACTCCAGAGCGCCCAAATGGCTGGCATGCCCTTCTTTTATGCAAGGCGAGCGTGTCCAATGGTGTCTAGCAGGTCTAGGGAGGAGTAAATAAAGGGGAGGGGGCATTGGATGCCCTGGAGAGCCAGTAGGAGAGGAGAGAGGGTGAGGGAGAGAGAGAAAGTGGCTGTCCAGAGAAAGAAAAGGAGGTTTTCATCCCCCTTCTAATTGAGTTTGGGCTAGGAAAACTTACTGGAGTTAGAACATGATCATAAGGGGCTGTGGTAAAAATTTGAGCTATCCAAGAATAGTGGAAGATGTCAAAACAGTGGTTTTTGCAAGATGTTAGAAGGTGTTTGAGTAGGTTTTGGGCAAGCAAATGAACTCCAATTGCCATGAGAATTAACAGGATGGAATGACACATAGAAATAGGGTGTGCCACCAAATTTGAGCTCATTTGGGCAAAGTGGCCAATGTAACTTTGGTAAACCCTAGAAATTAGTGGAAATGGTTTTACCAAGATTTAGTCATGCAAATCAATTCTCCATGATGCACCACTTGGTGTAGTGTCATCATTTGAGGTTATGAACATGTCCACAAAAGTTGAGATCAAAAGGAGAAAGTTTCCAATGTAGAGTTGTTCAAATTTGATTCTGGTCAGGGAGGGTTTTGGGGCATTTTGGTGAACCAAAATAACTTTAATTGCCATGAGGCCTTGCAAGGTGATCAAAATATGCATTTGTGACTTGCTGGATTTTTCTTGGATTTTTATGAAAATATTTCCTGTAGAAATATTTCAAATCCTTGAAATGGGAAGAAATGGTTTTGGGAGGTTTTGTCCAATATTTTGAACATGACCATGTGTTGAATCTCTTATATATGGAAAATATATGTCCACTGAGTTTCCCTAAATTTTCTCAAATTTTTTTGAAACATAAAAATAATTTTTACCTATTAAAGACCATTTCTGGCCTTAAGAAAAAGCTTTTAAATAAAATGGGAAAATAACTTTTAAAATCATATTTTTGTGGTTTATGGGAGTCCTATATCTAATAGGTTTAAAATAAATTTTTGGAAAGATTTTTCACACCTCAAATCAAGTACTTGCAGTGCAAATCTCAATTTAAGGGGTTTTGGAAAACTAATTTTAGAAAATACTTTTTGGCCAAATTATTTTTGTAAGAAAATACTATATTGCACTATACACATGGCATGATCATTGGGGAGAAGTTTGGGGCAAGGAGATGAAGTATAGAAGGTGGAGTTGTATTGACTTAAAGAGCACTTAAAAAGCACAGAGAGAAAACCAACTCCAAATAAAAGCCAAATAATGCAAAAGTTTTTGTTGGTCCAAATTTTCATGCTTTATTGATGCAAATGAAATGTTACAAAATGCAGGGTGTGACAGACCTACCCCCCCTTACAAGAATCTCGTCCCCGAGATTCCTAAACTAGGCTTTAAAGAGATACGGAAACTCGGATCTAAGGTAGTCTTCACGTTCCCAGGTTGCTTCTGCTTCAGTGTGGTTGCTCCACTGGACCTTGAAGTACTTGATCGTGCGGCTTCGAGTGCGTCGCTCAGCCTCATCTAAAATGCAGATGGGCCTCTCGCGGTAAGTCAAATCAGGCTGAAGGTCAACGGCTTGGTGATTGACGTCCTTGTAGAGATCAGGCTTGCCTGGAACTTGGAGGCACTTCCGGAGTTGTGACACGTGGAAAACATTGTGCACATCGGATAGTTCAGGTGGCAGTTCCAACTGGTAAGCCACTTCTCCACGTCGTGCGGTGATCTCGAAGGGGCCGATAAATCTTGGTGCGAGTTTTCCCTTAACGTGGAAACGCTTGGTTCCCTTAAGGGGAGTCACTCGTAGGTATACATGGTCTCCGACTTGGAAGTCTACTTGTCGGCGACGCGTGTCAGCATAGCTCTTCTGTCTGGACTTAGCGGTCTTCAGTTGTTCTCTGACTAGCTGTACTTGCTCTTCTGCTTCACGGAGGATCTCAGGCCCAAATATTAGTCCTTCTCCGGTTTCTGACCAATTGAGGGGTGTGCGGCACTTGCGCCCATACAACACCTCAAATGGTGCCATCTGAAGGCTCGACTGATAACTGTTGTTGTACGAGAACTCGGCGAAAGGGGGGCAATCTTCCCACTTAGCTCCATATGCTAAGACACAGGCTCGGAGCATGTCTTCGAGTATCTGATTTACTCGTTCTGTCTGGCCTCCGGTCTGTGGGTGGAAAGCAGTGCTGAAGGATAACTTGGTCCCCATGGCTTCTTGGAACGTCTTCCAGAATCTTGAGGTAAACTGGGTTCCTCGGTCTGACACAATCTCCTTGGGAACACCATGAAGGCTTACGATTCTGCTGATGTATAGAGTCGCTAGCTGGTTGCCATCATAAGTGGTCTTCACAGGAATGAAATGGGCTACTTTGGTCAAGTGATCGACTATGACCCAGATGGAGTCATGTCCCTTGTTCGACCTAGGTAGTCCAGTGACGAAATCCATTCCGACTTTATCCCATTTCCACTCGGGAACCTTGAGTGGTTGGAGCAATCCAGCAGGTCGCTGATATTCAGCTTTGACCCTTTGGCATACATCACATTTTGCAACATAGGTGGCAATCTCCCTTTTCATGCCATGCCACCAGAATCTTTCCTTCAGGTCTTGATACATCTTGGTTCCTCCGGGGTGAATGGAATACGGGGTGTCATGAGCTTCTTGCAAGATCAAATTCTTGAGCTCAATCTTGTTGGGTACGCAAATGCGATTCCCAAACCACACAATTCCTTACTCATCCTCTGAGAATCCTGGGGCTTTGCCTGCCTTGATCTTCCCCTTGATGCCTTCAATACTCTCGTGTCCCTTCTGAGCTTCCTTGATATCATCCATCAGGGTAGGCTTGACTTCAAGGTTGGCTAAGAATCCTGGTGCAACCAGTTCCAACCCGAAGCTTTCAAGTTCTTCAAACAAGACGGGTAGCCTTTCCTTAAGCGTGGCATTCAAGGAACAAGCCTTCCTGCTTAATGCATCTGCTACCACATTAGCCTTTCCAGGGTGGTATTGAACACTGAGGTCATAATCCTTGATCAACTCTAGCCATCTCCTTTGCCTCATGTTCAATTCCTTTTGAGTGAAAATATACTTCAGACTTTTGTGATCCGTGTATATCTCACACCGCTTCCCTAGGAGGTAATGTCGCCATGTTTTCAGGGCATGAACTACAGCTGCCAACTCGAGGTCATGAGTAGCATAGTTCTCTTCATGAGGCCGTAGCTGCCTTGAAAGGTAGGCTACGACTCTGCCTTCTTGCATCAGAACACCTCCCAGTCCGGTCCTTGACGCATCACAATATATCACAAACTCCTTGTGTATATCTGGTGTGGCCAGAACTGGGGCGGTGGTCAATCTCTTCTTCAGCTCCTGGAAGCTCTCTTCACACTTCGGCGTCCATTCAAACTTCTTGTCCTTCTTCAAGAGCTAAGTCATAGGTCGTGCAATGCTTGAGAATCCTTCAACGAACTTGCGGTAATACCCCACGAGTCCGAGGAAGCTTCTGACTTCCTTCACATTGCTTGGGGATTGCCATTCAGTCACGGCTTCAATCTTAGTGGGATCGACCGACAATCCTTCTCTAGTCAAAACATGACCCAAGAATCCAACTTCGCGCAGCCAAAATTCGCACTTGCTGAACTTGGCATACAGTTGGTGCTCTCGAAGCTTGTCTAGGACCATCCTCTAGTGTTGCTCGTGCTCTTCTTCCGTCTTTGAGAAGACAAGAATGTCATCAATGAAGACAACAACAAACTTGTCCAAATATTCCATGAAGACCTTATTCATGAGGTACATGAAGTAAGCTGGGGCATTGGTTAATCCAAAGGACATGACCGTGCACTCATACAGGCCATATCTGGTTACAAATGCCGTCTTTGGAATATCCTGGGGTCTGATCTTCAGCTGGTAGTACCCAGATCTGAGATCTATCTTGGAGAACACCCTGGCTCCATTGAGTTGATCAAACAGATCTTCAATCTTGGGGAGTGGATACTTGTTTTTGATTGTAACTTCATTGAGGGAGCGGTAGTCAATGCATAAGCGGATGGTACCGTCCTTCTTTGTCACAAACAGGACAGGTGATCCCCAAGGGGAGGCACTAGGGCGAATAAATCCCTTCCTCAACTGCTCTTCCAGTTGCTTCTTCAATTCTGCTAACTCTTCCGATCCCATTCTATAAGGCTTCTTATAGATGGGTCCTGCTCCGGGTATGAGTTCGATGATGAACTCAATGTCTCGGTCAGGAGGCATTCCCGGTAGCTCATCAGGAAAGACATCGGGGTATTCACATACTACCGGCACTTGCTCCAATCCAACTTCTGACAGGGAGTTGACTTGGGTGGCTTGAGCAGAGGGGGGGTTGGAGGCATATCTAACTTCGACTCCTTGGTCATTGGTCACAGTGACAGTCCGGTTGGCACAATCTAGCAAGCCTTGGTGCTTGATGAGCCAATTCATTCCTAAGATCACATCCAAGCCTTGTGATCTTAAGAGGATAAGGTCTGCTTGGAAGTCTACCCCATTAATGACAATCCCGACTCCTTTACATCCTACCTTGGCTCTCATCTCTGCTCCGGGGGTTTGTACCACCATGGGGTTATTCAGGGGTGTAGGGGTCATGCCACTTTTTAATGCAAACTTTTGGGTGACAAATGAATGCGTGGCTCCAGAATCAAACAAGACAGTTGCAGGTGTTGAGTTGACAAGGAACGTACCCAGCACGACGTCCGGGTCTTCCTGGGCTTCTTCTGCAGTGACATGATTCACACGACCCTTGCCGTTGTTGGGCAGGTTGCGGGGAGCTTGGTTCCTTGGTGGCATTCCACGGCCTTGTCCTGGGTTCTGCGCATTGGGGCGCGGTGCGTCGGGCTTCTTGTTGGGGCAATACTTGGAGTAGTGTCCTGCCTGACCACATCCGAAGCAAGTAATTTGATTGGGGTTGCTGCTCTTGCCGGCACTGTTATTGGGGTTGTTGTAAGCTGGCCTGGGGTTGGCATACTGCTGAGGTGGATAGCTGGTGCGGGGTGCAGGAGCTCTTGGCTGCTGATAGGTTGGCTTGACCGGGGCTGGCTGCCACGGGCGAGGCTTCTGGTTGCTGGAGCTACCCTTGCTGATCATTTTGCGCTTACGGGTGTCATCCAAAGCACGTCGCTTGTCCTCAAGCATGAGTGCCTTGTTCACCAAATCAGGAAAGGTCGGGCAGTCGCACACAACAAGCGAGTACTGCAGTGTCTGGTTAAGGCCTTCCATGAAGCGCTCCCTTTTGGCAGCATCAGTGCTGACATCTTCAGGGGCATACCTTGAGAGAACACTGAACTTCTGCATGTACTCCTTGACAGTGTTGCTACCTTGCTTCAGGGCTCGGAACTCTCGCCTCTTGATGGCCATGATTCCGGAAGGAATGTGGGCCTTGCGGAATTCTGCCTTGAAGTTGCTCCAAGTGATGTTTTGCTCAGCATGCATGGCCTTGAATCCATCCCACCAAGCTCTAGCAGTTCCCCCGAGACAGTGAGCAGCATATGCCACCTTCTCACGGTCTTCGGTGCATCCGACTAGTTCCAGCAGATCCTCAATGGTGCGGACCTAGTCGTCTGCATCCAGAGGTTCAGCAGTCTCGATGAAGGTGGGTGGTGCATGCTTCTTGAACTCCACCAATGTGGAACGTGCATTGCCGTTTCCCGCCGGCTGGCGGTTGACAACTTGAGCGATCATCTGGAGAGCTGAAGCGTTGGCTTGGCGTTCCTCTCAGAAAGCTTGGAGAAGCTGAGCCATGTCCATGCCTGGAGGTGGTGGCGGCGGTGGAGTTTGTCCTTGAGTTTGGTCCTGACTGGCTCCTTCTCCGGCTTCTGGCTGCTGGGTAGAGGTACCAGTACGAGTTACAACAGGCATCCTGTCGGAGCGGTCAAGGTCTCATGATTAGGAAAGATGGGGAAGCAAAATAGATGGGATGCCTAGTAAGGGGGTTGGTATGACACTAACTATTTTATGCAAGGCCAAAAGGGCCAAAACACATTCATTAAAATCCAAATGGGTGATGTAGTCGCTTACAAGTTCCCGAAGGAAAGTACGACGTCCATCAAACACATCAAAAGCAAACACAATGCTACATGGTTTCATATGAACCATTACAAGGACTCGACTTTGCATGGGGGGGTACACGACCTATCCTACCGCATGGGTTACTAACGGGCATATTCGGGCTGCAAAAGATGCCTAAGTGGTGGAATGCTCGGTCGCGTAGTCTGGCTCTTCTGGGTCTTCCTCCTCGTCATCGGCGGCCTGACTTTCTTCTTCACTTGAAGTGGTGGGGGAGTGGGGGAGCTCAACACGGCGTTGCTTTGTCGGAGGTGCGAAGAGCTTGCGGTATTCCTTTGCGCTCATGCGGTGTTGCTGTGGTGGTTCTTCGTCCTTTGGGGGTCTTCCGCCTCTGTATGCGATTGCAGGTTGTCCAGGGGGAGCACCTTCCTTCTTGATCCTATCCTTCTTCCCTTGTGCTTGAAGAAGAAGTGCCTTGGTCTCATGAAGTTCCTTTCGGAGTTCCATCGATTCCGAGGCCAAACGTTGTGCCAAACTATCGGCACAAAGGCCGAAGTAGGTCTGGAATCGAAGTGGAAGTCCTTCTTCTAATGGTGGAGCTGGGGCACTGCTCTCATCCTCACCTTCCTTCCGATAAGGCAAGAAACGGGTTGCCAACTCATCTACCATCTCTGGAAGAAGGCCTCGGAGGCGGGTGAGTGCCTTGAGGGTTGCCGTCTCGACGGCAAGGACTAGTGTTGCCATCTGGGGTCCCTCGAAGAACCAGCTTGTTGGGGAGTTATTGGCCTTCACGAACACTTCCACATGATACTCCGTCTTGGTGTCATTGATCCAATGCTCATGGTAGGTCTAAATGGGGGCTCGGTGGTACTAGCACTTCTTGAGGCTATCCTCGAGAAGTACGGGGTATCCTGTGGTCAGGAAGTCTTCAGGTACGATAGCCATCTACAAAGGTTGAATGGGAGAGGTTAATAAGGAAATATATCTTGGGTTGGGTGAGCCTAGAAAAGAAGAGGAGTTTAGATGGTCTCAAGCCAACTAACGTCCATGCTAACTAAGGCTTCCTACAGTTAGGATGGCTCTGATACCAGCTCTGTGGGGACCCCGACTCATAAGTCGTGATCACCGAATGCACGTGTACAGTGATCCCAGAGATCAATGCTCACTGAACACACAGAAGCTGAATAACAAGAGTCTCACATCCATACATATCGTCTTACACAAATTATGACCATTATGGTCAAGTCTTACATAGATAGAGCCTTAAGGGCTGAACATCAAATGAAACATAAACAGCGGAAATCTTCGTCGATAAGTAGAACCCATGCCATCTGCCTTAACCCTACAGGCATTCTGACTGGGAAACGTCCTAGTTCGCATGTTCGTCTTCAAAGAATTCTTCTTCGAACTCCTGCTCTTCCATGCCTGGCCAATTAAATAACCAGTGGCAAGCCAATGAGTACTTTGAATGTACTCGCAAGCAACCCCATGTTTTGGTTCAGGGTACAAGGATGCATGATATAGGTAAATTTTTGCGGAAAGCTAGTTTTTTTTTGAGTGCGATGACATGTTCAACAGCTTGTAAGACTTGCATCAGGAGAAATTTAAGTAACCATAAGAACAGGTTACAGATATCAACATAGATAGAGTGGGGACCAACCCAACTTAATCATGTCAAGTCCACTGACTTGACTCCAGTAATGGTATCAACATAAAAAGAGTGGGCACCAACCCAACTCTATCATGACTTGACCCGAGTGGTACTTCCCACTTATCCAATCACTCACACTGGTTTGAAAACATGTGGACGTAGTTTAAGCATCACCGCCCAACTGTCCTTGACCGTGGACACGGCTATTCGAATAGTTTTACACTCTGCAGAGGTTGCACACTTTACCCACTAGATCCGGGGAACTTCCGTGTCATCCACGACCCGCGGTACCTCAAGTACCCGGGGTAAGCACCCGATCACTATCTTTCCCTAGACGACACTAACAAGGAGTCCACTCGATTGGTAGTAACCCCCGTGCCCAACATTTCACAACTTAAAATTGTGGAGCCTCGCTCCTATATTCATCACATACCACTGGCACGGGGTACCAACGGTGTGTCTGGTGCCCCATAAAAATGTTCTTGGCCGCCCTACCTGGCATGGCCCTGTCCCGAGAGGGTGCACCAACAATCCTCCCGTCACTAGTAATGCGGGCTCCAAGCTAGTATCGGCCTAGGTAATCAATAATGCCCTTTCCCATATAAGGGTAGAGTGGTTGCGCATGTAAGGTTGGGACAGTCGACAAATCTTAAATCTAATCCGTTTTCGAAAACAACACACACACTTGCCTCGGTACACCACTTCGTCATCAAGTGGTTACCCATTTCAGCATCTCCCTCAGGCATAAGTGGCACCCGACGGGGTTTTCGAAAAGTCCTTTGAAAACACTTTGCCTCATCACTATGCAGATCCTCGTCCCTTTTTGCGTAGCACTACTTAGCATCCTATCTATTCCCACCGGCATAACCCTCATAAGGAGGTAGGGTCATGCACAAATGCAAGTATCAATAATGAGGAGACGAGGGCAACCCACCAAGGTGGCTCCCCTCTCACATGATTCCGATGCAACAATAGTAAGGTGCTATATGACATGCATAAAAAGAGGTTTCTTAGTCATGGTCAAAGGGCTGCTTGCCTGGCTCAACGAGGTCTTCTGGGTCTTCAAAGTCTTCTGGTCCAACTCCTTCGTCAGCAACGCAATCTATCGTCGCAAAATAATAATGAGAAAATAAGGCAATAATTAAAACAGAAAAACCAAAGTGCTCAGAAAAATGTCAACTTATTTTTATAAAATACTAGGTGGAAATCTAAGAAGGGGAAAATTTTTAGTTTTGGATTTGGAGTTATACAAGAGGGGATATGGATTTTCAAACAGAGATTAAACTGCTCAAATTTGAATTTAAATTTGAACAGTGCATAGAAGTTTGTTGGATTCGAATGAAAGAGGCACCATTAAATAGGTGGGATTTTTCTAAGATTTTAGGAGTTGGAATTATTCCATTTTGACAAATATTCTATCCTGTGGAATTTTTACAAGACAGAAGAAAATGGAAAAAGAAAAGTGGCACTGTGCCACAGGGCCAGAAAGGCCACAGTGCACCAGGCCCAGAGGGAATCCAGCCCGCGCAGGCTGCCACGTCGAAGGCGTAAAGGCAAGGTACGCCTTCAGCCGACGCAGCGAACCGGTGCACGCGCGTGTGCATTTGAACCTGACGGGTGGGGCCCACCCGTCAGTACGTGAGGCTGACTGACGGGCCCCACAGCCGTCGTCGTCAAACCTAGGCCAAAGGGGCGGCGAGCTCACCGGCGACGTTCTCGGGCACGGCGAGGTCAGGCGAGGGCACGGCTGGGCTCCTCGTCGTGTCGCCGTTCGGGTGGAGGTGGCGGGAGTCACCGGAGCTGCCTGGTTCGCCGGCGACGAGAGGCTGCGGTGGAGGAGCTTCGGGCGGTGGCGACTCCGGCCGTTTCTGGTGGCTACAGAGAGGGGAAACGAGGGGAAAATGGTCAGTGAGCTCTTGTGGTTCAGGATCGAGCGAGAGCAGGGGCGGGGGAAGCCTGTACGTCTGGATCGACGGCGACCCGAGGCGGCAGAGCTCGAGCTCGATCTCGAGCTCGGGTGCTCCTGGAGGAGGGTGGAGGGCACAGGGGGACTTCTTGGAGCAGGTGTGGTCGAGTGATGGCGATTGGGAGGCTCGGGGAGGCCTCTTTATAGGCGGACGGCGGGGTCCCGTAGACCCGTGCGCCGGCGAGCTCGTGCTCGTCGCTGCAGGGCTCGGGGGAGACGGGCGCGGTGTCTGGGGCGTTCGTGGGCTTAGTCCAGAGCGAGGGGAAGAAGAGAGGGAGGGAGCAGGGGGGCAGAGGCGCGCGCGTGTGAGCCGCGCCATTGGTGTGCTCGGGCGGCCTCTGTTCGCTAGCGCGGAGGCACGGGGAGGAGGAGAGAGGAGGGGCGACAGCGTGGCGTGCTGCGGACGTCGAGGCAGCCTCGGGGGACACGAGGGGGAGAGCCGAGGTGGCCGGATGCGCCTGGCTGGGGGCGGCTACAGTGCGGGAGCGCACTGTAGCGCGCTCCAGAGTGCCCAAATGACCGGCATGCCCTTCTTTTATGCAAGGATAGCATGTCCAATGGTGTCTAGCAGGTCTAGGGAGGAGTAAAGAAAGGGGAGGGGGCCTTGGATGCCCTGGAGAGCCAGTAGGAGAGGAGAGAGGGTGAGGGGAGAGAGAGAAAGTGGCTGTCCAGAGAAAGAAAAGGAGGTTTCCATCCCCCTTCTAATTGAGTTTGGGCTAGGAAAACTTACTGGAGTTAGAACATGATCATAAGGGGCTGTGGTAAAAATTTGAGCTATCCAAGAATAGTGGAAGAGGTCAAAACAGTGGTTTTTGCAAGATGTCAGAAGGTGTTTGAGTAGGTTTTGGGCAAGCAAATGAACTCGAATTGCCATGAGAATTAACAGGATGGAATGACACATAGAAATAGGGTGTGCCACCAAATTTGACCTCATTTGGGCAAAGTGGCCAATGTAACTTTGGTAAACCCTAGAAATTAGTGGAAATGGTTTTACCAAGATTTAGTCATGCAAATCAATTCTCCATGATGCACCACTTGGTGTAGTGTCATCATTTGCGGTTATGAACATATCCACAAAAGTTGAGATCAAAAGGAGAAAGTTTCCAATGTAGAGTTGTTCAAATTTGATTCTGGTCAGGGAGGGTTTTGGGGCATTTTGGTGAACCAAAATGACTTTAATTGACATGAGGCTTTGCAAGGTGATCAAAATATGCATTTGTGACTTGCTGGATTTTTCTTGGATTTTTATGAAAATATTTCCTGTAGAAATATTTCAAATCCTTGAAATGGGCAGAAATGGTTTTGGGAGGTTTTGTCCAATATTTTGAACATGGCCATGTGTTGAATCTCTTATATATGGAAAATATATGTCCACTGAGTTTCCCTAAATTTTCTCAAATATTTTTGAAACATAAAAATAATTTTTCCCTATTAAAGACCATTTCTGGCCTTAAGAAAAAGCTTTTAAATAAAATGGGAAAATAACTTTTAAAATCATATTTTTTTGGTTTATGGGAGTCCTATATCTAATAGGTTTAAAATAAATTTTTGGAAAGATTTTTCACACCTCAAATCAAGTACTTGCAGTGCAAATCTCAATTTAAGGGGTTTTGGAAAACTAATTTTAGAAAATACTTTTTGGCCAAATTATTTTTGTAAGAAAATACTATATTGCACTATACACATGGCATGATCATTGGGCAGAAGTTTGGGGCAAGGAGATGAAGTATAGAAGGTGGAGTTGTGTTGACTTAAAGAGCACTTAAAAAGCACAGAGAGAAAACCAACTCCAAATAAAAGCCAAATAATGCAAAAGTTTTTGTTGGTCCAAATTTTCATGCTTTATTGATGCAAATGAAATGTTACAAAATGCAGGGTGTGACAGTCTAACTTGTTTTTGCAGGGCATGTTGTGGTGTGATATGGTTAAGGCATGATGCTGATTTTTATTGTATGAGATGATCATGTTTTGTAACCAAGTTATCGGCAACTGGCAGGAGCCATATGGTTGTCGCTTTATTGTATGCAATGCAATAGCGATGTAATGCTTTACTTTATTGCTAAGCGGTAGTGATAGTCGTGGAAGCATAAGATTGGCGAGACGGCAACGATGCTACGATGGAGATCAAGGTGTCGCGCCGGTGACGATGGTGATCATGACGGTGCTTCGGAGATGGAGATCACAAGCACAAGATGATGATGGCCATATCATATCACTTATATTGATTGCATGTGATGTTTATCTTTTATGCATCTTATCTTGCATTGATTGACGATAGCATTATAAGATGATCTCTCACTAAATTATCAAGAAGTGTTCTCCTTGAGTATGCACCGTTGCGAAAGTTCTTCATGCTGAGACACCACGTGATGATCGGGTGTGATAGGCTCTACGTTCAAATACAACGGGTGCAAAACAGTTGCACACGTGGAATACTCAGGTTATACTTGACGAGCCAAGCATATACAGATATGGCCTCGGAACACGGAGACCGAAAGGTCGAGCGTGAATCATATAGTAGATATGATCAACATAATGATGTTCACCGATGAAACTACTCCATCTCACGTGATGATCGGACATGGTTTAGTTGATTTGGATCACGTGATCACTTAGAGGATTAGAGGGATGTCTATCTAAGTGGGAGTTCTTAAGTAATATGATTAATTGAACTTAAATTTATCATGAACTTAGTACCTGATAGTATCTTGCTTGTTTATGTTGATTGTAGATAGATGGCTCGTGCTGTTGTTCCGTTGAATTTTAATGCGTTCCTTGAGAAAGCAAAGTTGAAAGATGATGGTAGCAATTACACGGACTGGGTCCGTAACTTGAGGATTATCCTCATTGCTGCACAGAAGAATTACGTCCTGGAAGCACCGCTGGGTGCCAGGCCTGCTGCTGGAGCAACACCAGATGTTATGAACGTCTGGCAGAGCAAAGCTGATGACTACTCGATAGTTCAGTGTGCCATGCTTTACGGCTTAGAATCGGGACTTCAACGACGTTTTGAACGTCATGGAGCATATGAGATGTTCCAGGAGTTGAAGTTAATATTTCAAGAAAATGCCCGGATTGAGAGATATGAAGTCTCCAATAAGTTCTATAGCTGCAAGATGGATGAGAACAGTTCTGTCAGTGAGCATATACTCAAAATGTCTGGGTATAACAATCACTTGATTCAGATGGGAGTTAATCTTCTAGATGATTGCGTCATTGACAGAATTCTCCAATCACTGCCACCAAGCTACAAGAGCTTCGTGATGAACTATAATATGCAAGGGATGAACAAGACTATTCCCGAGCTCTTCGCAATGCTGAAAGCTGCGGAGGTAGAAATCAAGAAGGAGCATCAAGTGTTGATGGTTAACAAAACCACTAGTTTCAAGAAAAAGGGCAAAGGGAAGAAGAAGGGGAACTTCAAGAAGAACGGCAAGCAAGTTGCTGCTCAGGAGAAGAAACCCAGGTCTGGACCTAAGCCTGAAACTGAGTGCTTCTACTGCAAGCAGACTGGTCACTGGAAGCGGAACTGCCCCAAGTATTTGGCGAATAAGAAGGATGGCAAGGTGAACAAAGGTATATGTGATATACATGTTATTGATGTGTACCTTACTAATGCTCGCAGTAGCACCTGGGTATTTGATACTGGTTCTGTTGCTAATATTTGCAACTCGAAACAGGGACTACGGATTAAGCGAAGATTAGCTAAGGACGAGGTGACGATGCGCGTGGGAAACGGTTCCAAAGTCGATGTGATCGCGGTCGGCACGCTACCTCTACATCTACCTTCGGGATTAATATTAGACCTAAATAATTGTTATTTGGTGCCAGCGTTGAGCATGAACATTATATCTGGATCTTGTTTAATGCGAGACGGTTATTCATTTAAATCGGAGAATAATGGTTGTTCTATTTATATGAGTAATATCTTTTATGGTCATGCACCCTTGAAGAGTGGTCTATTCTTGTTAAATCTCGATAGTAGTGATACACATATTCATAATGTAGAAGCCAAAAGATGCAGAGTCGATAATGATAGTGCAACTTATTTGTGGCACTGCCGTTTAGGTCATATCGGTGTAAAGCGCATGAAGAAACTCCATACTGATGGACTTTTGGAACCACTTGATTATGAATCACTTGGTACTTGCGAACCGTGCCTCATGGGCAAGATGACCAAAACACCGTTCTCCGGAACTATGGAGAGAGCAACAGATTTATTGGAAATCATACATACCGATGTATGTGGTCCGATGAATGTTGAGGCTCGTGGCGGATATCGTTATTTTCTCACCTTCACAGATGATTTAAGCAGATATGGGTATATCTACTTAATGAAACACAAGTCTGAAACATTTGAAAAGTTCAAGGAATTTCAGAGTGAAGTTGAAAATCATCGTAACAAGAAAATAAAGTTTCTACGATCTGATCGTGGAGGAGAATATTTGAGTTACGAGTTTGGTATACATTTGAAAAAATGTGGAATAGTTTCGCAACTCACGCCACCCGGAACACCACAGCGTAATGGTGTGTCCGAACGTCGTAATCGTACTTTACTAGATATGGTACGATCTATGATGTCTCTTACTGATTTACCGCTATCGTTTTGGGGATACGCTTTAGAGACGGCCGCATTCATGTTAAATAGGGCACCATCAAAATCCGTTGAGACGACGCCTTATGAACTGTGGTTTGGCAAGAAACCAAAGTTGTCGTTTCTTAAAGTTTGGGGTTGCGATGCTTATGTGAAAAAGCTTCAACCTGATAAGCTCGAACCCAAATCGGAGAAATGTGTCTTCATAGGATATCCAAAGGAAACTATTGGATACACCTTCTATCACAGATCCGAAGGCAAGACTTTTGTTGCTAAATTCGGAAACTTTCTTGAGAAGGAGTTTCTCTCGAAAGAAGTGAGTGGGAGGAAAGTAGAACTTGACGAGGTAACTGTACCCGCTCCCTTATTAGAAAGTAGTACATCACAGAAAACTGTTTCTGCGACACCTACACCAATAAGTGAGGAAGTTAATGATAATGATCATGAAACTTCAGAACAAGATACTACTGAACCTCGTAGATCAACCAGAGCAAGATCCGCGCCAGAGTGGTACGGTAATCCAGTTCTGGAAGTCATGCTACTAGATCATGATGAACCTACGAACTATGAAGAAGCGATGGTGAGCCCAGATTCCGCAAAGTGGCTTGAGGCCATGAAATCTGAGATGGGATCCATGTATGAGAACAAAGTATGGACTTTGGTTGACTTGCTCGATGATCGGCAAGCAATAGAGAATGAATGGATCTTCAAGAAAAAGACTGACGTTGACGGTAATGTTACTGTCTATAAAGCTCGACTAGTTGCAAAAGGTTTTCAACAAGTTCAAGGGGTTGACTACGATGACACCTTCTCACCCGTAGCGATGCTTAAGTCTGTCAGAATCATGTTAGCAATTGCCGCATTTTATAATTATGAAATTTGGCAGATGGATGTCAAAACTGCATTCCTGAATGGATTTTTGGAAGAAGAGTTGTATATGATGCAACCGGAAGGTTTTGTCGATCCAAAGGGAGCTAACAAAGTGTGCAAACTCCAGCGATCCATTTATGGACTGGTGCAAGCATCTCGGAGTTGGAATAAACGCTTTGATAGTGTGATCAAAGCATTTGGCTTTATACAGACTTTTGGAGAAGCCTGTATTTACAAGAAAGTGAGTGGGAGCTCTGTAGCATTTCTGATATTATATGTGGATGACATATTGCTGATTGGAAATGATATAGAATTTCTGGATAGCATAAAGGGATACTTGAATAAGAGTTTTTCAATGAAAGACCTCGGTGAAGCTGCTTACATATTGGGCATTAAGATCTATAGAGATAGATCAAGACGCTTAATTGGACTTTCACAAAGCACATACCTTGACAAGATTTTGAAGAAGTTCAAAATGGATCAAGCAAAGAAAGGGTTCTTGCCTGTGTTACAAGGTGTGAAGTTGAGTCAGACTCAATGCCCGACCACTGTAGAAGATAGAGAGAAAATGAAAGATGTTCCCTATGCTTCAGCCATAGGCTCTATCATGTATGCAATGCTGTGTACCACACCTGATGTGTGCCTTGCTATAAGTTTAGCAGGGAGGTACCAAAGTAATCCAGGAGTGGATCACTGGACAGCGGTCAAGAACATCCTGAAATACCTGAAAAGTACTAAGGATATGTTTCTCGTATATAGAGGTGACAAAGAGCTCACCGTGAGAGGTTACGTTGATGCAAGCTTTGACACTGATCCGGACGATTCTAAATCGCAAACCGGATACGTCTTTACTTTAAACGGTGGAGCTGTCAGTTGGTGCAGTTCTAAACAAAGCGTCGTAGCGGGATCTACATGTGAAGCGGAGTACATAGCTGCTTCGGAAGCAGCGAACGAAGGAGTCTGGATGAAGGAGTTCATATCTGATCTAGGTGTCATACCTAGTGCATCGGGTCCAATGAAAATCTTTTGTGACAATACTGGTGCAATTACTTTGGCAAAGGAATCCAGATTTCACAAAAGGACCAAACACATCAAGAGACGCTTCAATTCCATCTGGGATCTAGTCCAGGTGGGAGACATAGAGATTTGCAAGATACATACGGATCTGAATGTTGCAGACCCGTTGACTAAGCCTCTTCCACGAGCAAAACATGATCAGCACCAAGGCTCCATGGGTGTTAGAATCATTACTGTGTAATCTAGATTATTGACTCTAGTGCAAGTGGGAGACTGAAGGAAATATGCCCTAGAGGCAATAATAAAGTTATTATTTATTTCCTTATATCATGATAAATGTTTATTATTCATGCTAGAATTGTATTAACCGGAAACATAATACATGTGTGAATACATAGACAAACAAAGTGTCACTAGTATGCCTCTACTTGACTAGCTCGTTAATCAAAGATGGTTAAGTTTCCTAACCATGAACAATGTGTTGTTATTTGATTAACGAGGTCACATCATTAGTTGAATGATCTGATTGACATGACCCATTTCATTAGCTTAGCACTCGGTCGTTTAGTATGTTGCTATTGCTTTCTTCATGACTTATACAAGTTCCTATGACTATGAGATTATGCAACTCCCGTTTGCCGGAGGAACACTTTGGGTGCTACCAAACGTCACAACGTAACTGGGTGATTATAAAGGAGTACTACAGGTGTCTCCAATGGTAGATGTTGGGTTGGTGTATTTCGAGATTAGGATTTATCACTCCGATTGTCGGAGAGGTATCTCTGGGCCCTCTCGGTAATACACATTACACAAGCCTTGCAAGCATTGCAACTAATGAGTTAGTTGCGGGATGATGTATTATAGAACGAGTAAAGAGACTTGCCGGTAACGAGATTGAACTAGGTATTGGATACCGACGATCGAATCTCGGGCAAGTAACATACCGATGACAAAGGGAACAACGTATGTTGTTATGCGGTCTGACCGATAAAGATCTTCGTAGAATATGTAGGAGCCAATATGGGCATCCAGGTCCCGCTATTGGTTATTGACCGGAGACGTGTCTCGGTCATGTCTACATTGTTCTCGAACCATAGGGTCCGCACGCTTAACGTTACGATGACAGTTATTATGAGTTTATGCAGTTTGATGTACCGAAGGTTGTTCGGAGTACTAGATGTGATCACGGACATGACGAGGAGTCTCGAAATGGTCGAGACATAAAGATTGATATATTGGAAGCCTATGTTTGGACACCGAAAGTGTTCCGGGTGAAATCGGGATTTTACCGGATCACCGGGAGGTTACCGAAACCCCCCGGGAGCCATATGGGCCTTATTGGGCTTTAGTGGAAAGGTGAAAGGGGCTGCCCATAGTGGGTTGCGCGCCTCCCCCCCTCCCCTAGTCCTATTAGGACTAGGAGAGGTGGCCGGCCACCTCTCTCTCTCTCTCTTTCCCCTTGGGAGTCCTATTAGGAATAGGATTGGGGGGGAGTCTTACTCCCGGTAGGAGTAGGACTCCTCCTGCGCCTCCATAGGCTTGGCCGGCCAGCCCTCCCCCTGGCAACCTTTATATACGGGGGCAGGGGCACCTCTAGACACACAAGTTGATCCTTGAGATCGTTCCTTAGCCCTGTGCGGTGCCCCCTGCCACCAAATTCCACCTCGATCATATCGTTGTAGTGCTTAGGCGAAGCCCTGCGTCGGTAGAACATCAAGATCGTCACCACGCCGTCGTGCTGACAGAACTCCTCCCCGAAGCTTTGCTGGATCGGAGACCGGGGATCGTCATCGAGCTGAACGTGTGCTAAGAACTCGGAGGTGCCGGAGTAACGGTGCTTGGATCGGTCGGATCGGGAAGAAGACGTACGACTACTTCCTCTACGTTGTGTCAACGCTTCCGTTGAGATCTACAAGGGTATGTAGATCAGACTCTCCCCCTCGTTGCTATGCATCACCATGATCTTGCGTGTGCGTAGGAAAATTTTTGAAATTACTACGTTCCCCAACATATGTTACCGCTTTGCTCAGCCCCTCTTATAGCGTTGTTAGTTGCAGGTGAAGATTGGAGCTTGTTCCATGTTGGAACATGGATATTTTGTTGGGATATCACAATATCTCTTATTTAATTAATGCATCTATATACTTGGTAAAGGGTGGAAGGCTCGGCCTTATGCCTGGTGTTTTGTTCCACTCTTGCCGCCCTAGTTTCCGTCATATCGGCGTTATGTTCCCGGATTTTGCGTTCCTTACGCGATTGGGTTATAATGGGAACCCCTTGACAGTTCGCCTTGAATAAAACTCCTCCAGCAAGGCCCAACATTGGTTTTACCATTTGCCACCTAGCCTTTTTTTCTTTCCCTTGAGTCGGCCGGCTCAAGGGTCATCTTTATTTAACCCCCCCCCCCCCCCCGAGGGGGGGGGGCAGTGCTTTTCTAAGTGTTGGTCCAACTGAGCGATGTCCAAGGCTACCAGGGGTAACTCTGGGCTGGCTTACCCGACGTCTTGCTCATCCGGTGTGCCCTGAGAACGAGATATGTGCAGCTCCTATTGGGATTTGTCGGCACATCTGGGTGGCTTTGCTGGTCTTGTTTTACCATTGTCGAAATGTCTTGTAACTGGCATTCCGAGCCTGATCGGGTCTTCCCGCTAGAAGGAATATCCTTCGTTGACCGTGAGAGCTTCTGATGGGCTAAGTTGGGACACGCCTGCAGGGATATGAACTTTCGAAAGCCGTGCCCGTGGTTATGGGCAGATGGGAATTTGTTAATGTCCGGTTGTAGAAAACCTAAAGTTGACCTTAATTAAAATACATCAACCGCGTGTGTAACCGTGATGGTCTCTTTCCGGTGGTGTCCGGGAAGTGAACACGATGTTGGAGTAATGTTTGACGTAGGTTGTTTTAGGATCACTTCTTGATCATAGTTGTTCGACCGTGCTTTTGCCTTCTCTTCCCGCTCTCTTTTGCGAGTATGTTAGCCACCATATATGCTACTCGCTTGATGCAGATCCACCTCATACCTTTACCTTACCTATAAGCTTAAATATTCTTGATCGCGAGGGTGCAAGATTTCTGAGTCCCCATGGCTCACAGATACTTCCAAAACCAGTTTGTAGGTGTCGTTGAACCGTGCAGATGACGCTACCAAGCTCAAGGAGGAGCTCGATGAAGATCTTGTCCTTTGTGTTTTTTCGTTCTAGTTGATCAGTAGTGGAGCCCAGTTGGGGTCGATCGGGGATCTGTGTAGCATTTGGGGTATTCTTCTTTTATTTTGGGTTCCTTAGTCGGACCTTGATTGTATCTGTTTGATGTAATGCTTTATTCATGTAATTGTGTGAAGTGGCGATTGTAAGCCAACTATGTATCTTTCCCTTATGTATTACATGGTTGTCTGAAGATTACCTCACTTGTGACATTGCTTTGAATGCGGTTATGCCTCTAAGTCGTGCTTCGACACATGGGAGATATAGCCGCATCGAGGGCGTTACAAGGGGGCCCACGAGGTAGCGGGGCATGCCCCCCACCCTCGTGGAAAGGGTGTGGGCCCCCTGGTCTTCATCTTTGGTGAGTATTTTTAAATATTTATTATAAGGTATTCCGTGGAGTTTCAGGACTTTTGGAGTTGTGCAGAATAGGTCTCTAATATTTGTTCCTTTTCCAGCCCAGAATTCCAACTGTCGGCATTCTCCCTCCTTATGTAAACCTTGTAAAATAAGAGAGAATAGCTATAAGTATTGTGACATAATGTGAGATAACAGCCCATAATGCAATAAATATCGATATAAAAGCATGATGCAAAATGGACGTATCACACCCTGGCCGATGTACGTACATGTACATGCTACGTGCGCGCCTCTACTACGACACGTGCGCACCTCTACATCCACCAGTATATATGTACATACACGTTCGTGACCAGAATGACAACGCTATGTACGCTTCGACCATTTGGGTCCCGACTGTCAGGCACTTCCTTGCGTGCGAAGATGTAGCTGGTGGGTCCCAGCAGTCAGGGGGTGAATCGTTTTGTTTTTTTTTTGCCCGGACGCACTTCCTTACGTGCGAAGGTGTAGCTGGTGGGTCCCAGCAGTCAAGGGGGAAACGTTTTTTCGCAAAATACGGTGGCCCGTCCGGTGGGTCCCTGCTGTCAGGTGGAGGAATAATTATTTTGCGCGTAATAAGGAGGCACTTCCTTGTTGCGGCCGTGGACCCAGCTGTCAGCGTCTCCACGCACAGTACTCTTCTGATGGAAGTCGGTCGTTGACCACATTGACCATGCCGCGCCGAGAGCACCACGGCGGTGGACGACGGCGAGGCCCAGGAAGGGGATGACACGGAGGCAGGGAAGACTCGGCAGTTGTTTCCCACGCGGAGGGGAGTACGACTGTACGAGGGTTTACTGGTTCGTCTGCCGTCGCCGGAGAATAACAACAGGTGTGGGTGAGTAGAGGGATGGCTAAGCCAGCGATGGGAGTACGGTGGGGCGGTGAGGCCTGCGCGGCAGCACAGCCGGCCGCGGGGAAGAGGGAGCAGGCAGTCCCACCGGTGCTTGTTTGAGCGGCTGGAGCAGGAAGAGCAGATATTGAAGAAGCACGACGGCCGTTGGATGGACATCCAACAGTCAGTGCTTGTGCGTCAACCTTTTTTTAGGAAAGCCTCAAATCTGTGGAAAATAGCATACAGCCCATCTGCCATTATTTCTAATAATTTACAGCCCAATTGCTAATTCTTAAGGTTTTTTGGAGCCCATATTCTTTGTGTTAGCATTACAGCCCATATTGTGGCCACGGTTAAAAATTATACGAAATTTTGCATATTTCGGTGCGGTCCGAACTGTTTTTAATCCCTAAATTTTGACTCACATTCAAACTGATTTTAAAAATAAATGTATATCAATATAAAATCCAACAAATTCTCCATGCATAAAAATTAATGTAATTTAAAATCTTGAAATGAAAAAAAAGATATTTGAAACTAATTGCAGGTTTGATGTGTTTTAAAAATGTACAGCCCATTTCTCATTACTGATGGGCCATTTTCTCGGCCAGACGAATGAAAGCTCTCCTCGTCTTGAAAGATTTGCAGCCCAACAGGCCTGACAAAGCGACTTACTTGGCAAATCACAAAAAAACTGGGCTGTGGCCATGGACCCAGCTGTCAGCCTCTACACGTACATTACTCTTTCGATGAAAGTCATTCCTTAACCATGTTGACCACGCCGCGCGGAGCGCACCACGGCGGTGGACGACGGTGAGGCCTAGGAAGGGGACGACCTGGAGCCTGGGAAGACGCGACAGTGGAAGCCCGCGCGGAGAGGAGTACGAGGGTTCACTGGGTCGGCTGTGGTATGAGGCTGCCATCGCCGCAGGGCCTGGCCAGCGGTGGGAATAGTAGGGGCGGTGAGGCCACTGCGGCAGCATAGTCGGCCACGGGAGGCAGGAGCATGCGGCACGACCGGCGCTGCTTTGAGCGGATGGAGCAAGAAGACCAGAGGTTGAAGAAGCACTACGGCTGTTGGATGGACATCATACGGTCACTGGAGCTAGAATCTTTCATATTAACTAAGTTGACAAAGCCCTTCATCCCCGTCAACTTAGTAGGCCCACAAGTCAGCCTCCCACCAAGGTGGGTCCCAGCTAGCGGGGGGAGTATTCATTTTTTGTGCGTAATAAGGAGGCACTTCTGGTGGGTCCGAGCTGACAGCGGGGGGAACGTTTTTTTCACGAAATATGGTGGCCCGTCCGATGGGTCCCAGCAGTTAGGGGAAACGATTTTTTGCAAAATACTGGTGGCCTGTCTGGTGGTTCCCCGCTGTCAGGTTGAGGAATAATTATTTTCCGCGTAATAAGGAGGCACTTCCTTGCGGCTGTCGTGGACCCAGCTGTCAACCTCTCCACGTAGAGTACTCTTCCGATGGAAGTCGGTCGTTGACCACATTGACCACACCGCGCCAAGAGCACCACGGCGGTGGACGACGGCGAGGCCTAGGAAGGGGATGACATGGAGCCGGGCAAGACGCGGCAGTGGATGCCCATGCGGAGAGGAGTACGAGCGTTCACTAGTTCGGCTGTGGTGTGAGGCTGCCGTCACCGCAGAATAACAGGGGGTGTGGGTGAGTGGAGGGATGGCCTGGCCAGTGGTGGGAGTAGTATGGGGGCGGTGAGGCATCCGCGGTAGCACAGCCGGCCACGGGAGGCAGGAGCAGGCGGCACGACCGACGCTGCTTTGGGCGGCTGGAGCAAAAAGACCAGAGGTTGAAGAAGCACTATGGCCGTTGGATGTACATCATATGGTCACTGGAGTATTGACTAAGTTGACAAAGCCCTTCGTCCCCGTCAACTTAGTAGGCCCACAAGTCAGCCCAACAATATGGTGGGTCCCAGCTAGTAGGGGGTATTCATTTTTTGGGCGTAATAAGGAGGCACTTCCTTGCGTGCGAAGATATAGCTGGTGGGTCCGACCTGTCAGCGGGGGGAACATTTTTTCGCGAAATACAGAGGCCCTTCCTATGGGTCCTAGCTGTCAGGTGGAGGAATCATTATTTTGCGCCTAATAAGGAGGCATTTCCTTGCGTGCAGCCATGGACCCAGCTGTCAGCCTCTCCACATACAGTCCACTTCCGATGGATGTCGTGCATTGACCATGTTGACCAGGCCACGCCGAGAGCACCAGGGCGGTGGACGACGGCGAGGCCTAGGAAGGGAACGACACGAAGCCAGGGAATACTCGGCAGTTGTTTCCCACACGTAGGAGTACGAGGGTTTACTGGTTCGTCTGCCGTCGCTGGAGAATAACAGCATGTGTGGGTGAGTAGAGGGATGGCTAGGCCAGCGACGGGAGTATGGTGGGGCCATGAGGCCTGCGCGGCAGCATAGCCGGCCGCGGGAGAAGGGAGCAGACAGTCCCACCGACGCTTGGTTGAGTGGCTGGAGCATGAAGAGCAGAGATTGAAGAAGCACGACGGTCGTTGGATGTACATCCAAGAGTCACTGCTCTCGTGTGTTGACTAAGTTGACAGGGCGTTGTGTGTGCGTCAACCTTTTTTTATGAAAGCATACGCATCAACCTGTAGTAGGCGCACAAGTCAGCCTCAAATCTGTGGAAAACTGCATACATCCCATCTGCCATTATTTCTAATAATGTACAACCCATTTGCTAATACTTAAGAATTTTTTGGGAGCCCATCTTCTTTTTTTTAGCATTACAACCCATATTGTGGCCACTGTTAAAAAGTATACGAAATTTTGCATATTTCGGTGCGGTCAACTGTTTTTAATCCAGAAATATCGATTCACATTCAAACTATTTTGAAAAATAATTTATATAAATATAAAATCCAAATAATTGTCCATGCATAAAAATCAATGGAATTTAAGATCTTGTAATGAGAAAATTGAAACTAATTCCCGGTTTGATGTGTTTTAAAAATGTACAGCCCATTTCTGGGCAAACCGAATGAAACTCTCCTTGTCTTGAAAGATTTGCAGCCCAGCAGAGCCGATAAAGCAAGTAGGCCTTGTTTGGGTATTTCTTTAAAAAATAGAAATGGGCTAGCCATTTTCAGTAAGAAAAAACACAACTGGGCTCATGATGTGGTAAACATAAATAAAACCCTGGCTAGACGGGCCATAGCCCCCGCACAGCCCCGTTGTTACCCTGATCCGCCGCTAAAACTAGTATAAATAACAACTGCTTGTTCCTCAAAAAATGCGCGACTTGCTGGGTCCCTAGTGTCAGCCGCTCGTAGTGTAATTCTCTCGTTTACTGACTATGTTGACAATGGCGTGAGCCCCAGATGTCCAACCATTAGGAGGAACCATATTTTTGGGCTTGTACTATAGAGGCACTTGCTTGCCTACTGCCATGACGTTGGTGGGTCCCTACTGTCATCCTCTCCACGTACAGTCATATCCTTGTTCCTCTCGATTGTTGACGACGTTGACAACGCAAGAGGGCGGCGCACCGCGCATGGTGAGCGAACCAAGGCCGCAAGGCGGAGGACGACGGCGAGGCCTCGGACGGAACGAACAGGAGTCGTTGAAGATGCGTCGGTCTAGTCGCGGGCGGAGGGGAGTACGAGGGTTGACTGGTTTGGGCGCGGGTGCGTGTTGGGGCTGACATCGCCGGAGAATAACAGGACATGTGGGGGAATAGAGGGAGGGACTGGCCAACGTTGGAGGGTACGTATGGTAGGGCGGCGGAGGCGCAGCCAGCCATGGGAGGCGGGAGCAGGCGGAGCCGACGGGGTGGTTTGGTTTGGGCGGCTGGAGGAAGAAGAAGACAAGAGATAGAAGATACACGACAGATGTTGGATGTCAATCCAACGGCTGGTAGGCAGAATCGTTTGTTGACTGGCTAGTAAGTCGACACCACCTTGGATAGGCTATTTCCTCGTGGGTCCCAAATGTCAGAATCCAAATCTGTCGCGGTCATGCAGCCTTTCCTATGAAAATTTACAGCCCATTTGATGTGCTAGTTTGAAATAAGTTTGTTGGTGATGGTGGGGGCTAATCACTTGGCTTCTGTAATGCACAGTGAGCTCAAGCAGCCGGCGAGAGTGATGTTATTTCCCTTGGTTGGGATTTGTTACAATATTTCACTCTAAATTAAACGAATGGCAAGCCATTTGCCTTGTTTCAAAGAAAATATGACAGTCACAGCCGAGGAAGGAACATCTAACTCCAGCTTACAAACTGTACAAAAGCACGAGGGTTAATTGTTCATCTGGTTTACAAAAAAATCAGATTGAAAAGGGCAACAACATCTAACTCCAGCACTGTTTTCGGCAATCACAGTCAAATGAATCGGTCAGGTCCATAGAATGAACATCCTGGGTCGTAAAATTTACTGGATTATGACCACAATATGTTGTAAATAGAAGCCCGGCATGTTCAGAAGCTCTTTTGCCCACCTAAAACTCCTTTTTTTGCTCTTCGACATACCCATCCGTCAATTCAGTAAATATATGGGCTTTTGAATTGATTTTACTATTTACTAGTGTGGATGGGTTGTTTTGTCTTGGGCCCAGAGAAACAATTACTACTAGTACAGTGGAGACACTCTACAGCTACCCAGAAAAACAATTACTACTAGTACAATGGAGACACTCTACCGCTTCTGGCTCCTCCTAGGTCATTGAAACGTCTCCCTCTACTGAATGTCGTTATACTTTTGTTCACCAACATGCGGGCCATGCAGCGCGCGGGCCCAAATGCCATCCACCAAATTAGAAGGCAGTATGCAGGCGGAGAGTCACCCCGGTCGTAGCACGGCAGTAACAAGCCGTCGTATCACAAAACCCCACCTCCTCCCAGTCTAAGTTTGACGGACAAAGCAACCATCATTTCACTCTTCGCTGAATCCCCTTCTCCCTCACCGTCTTCAAGAAAGGCAACACTCGCATCTGCCACTGTTCTTCTCTCCGAACAAAGGGAAGGTAAGCAGATCCGTGATGTTGGTATATTTTCGTTCAGAGAAAAAAAAGAACTTTTGCAAAGCAGTAACCGGTCCTCACTCTATTTTTTATTTCATTGTCATTACGTTTGTGTTTTCCTTTCAGTGGTCTCCTAGTATTCGTCAGTTTCATGGTAGACCAAGGAGAACCAGGCAAAGATCTGCCGATATTGGAGCAAACGCGGGAGGCTAATCCCCACGAGACAGAGAGCTCCAAGAAGATGGAGGCAACCACCGAGCCGACCACAGATATGCTCACGGCCACTACTGAGATGGTCAACGCCCCGTTTGAGGTTACAGCCCCCGTGGCACTGCAGGAGCAGTTTTCCCCCTTCGAGAATGTGTGTGGTTTTGCAGGAGCAGTGATTTCCTTCTTTGCCGATCTCGATTGTGGTTTTTCATCTAAGTATGTGGTGATTTTTTTAGAAAAGGAAGTATGTGGTGATTAATAGTGCAAAATTTTATTAGCTTCGATGCCATGCTATACATAGTGGTTTAAATAACTTGTGTTTCTTATACTGAAAAGTAATTCCGAATTTGTTTCTGTTTCAATTAGAGCCCTGATGCAGACAAGGATTGTGTGGTTGTACATGTCACTTGCTATGAGGTGGACGACCTGAATATACGCACTGGGAAAACAGAGTTCTTAGGCTGTTGGATCCTGGAAGCCATTTGCAGTTATACCAATGAAGAGTTGTATTCCAGCCTCACTGTTGTCAGGCATGTTGTCCAGGGTGTACTGAAGCACAAGAAGTTCAAAGCTACTCCTTCGTTTGTGAGGCATATTGTTCTTGTCAAGCTTATGCAGGAAGATGATGTGGCATGCCTCCACAAACAAGTTTATCAGTGGCAAGGCCACAAGGTTGTCTTCATGAAGGTTCACAGGATTGAGCTGCTGCGGGACGTCCTCGATGATGTTCATGGCAAGGTCCGTCTTGTGTCCAGCCCAAATTAGATCGAGGCATGAAATAGTTGCCCCAGCTAGTGTTTAATAGTAGTTTGGATTGTGTCTAATTATCCAAACCTTGCTTGTTATCGACCCCTCTGGGGCTAGTACTCTGGTTGAATCCGTCTATGGGAACTGCTGCTACTTTTGTGTGCCCGTGAATCATGTAAGAACCATCGTAATTGTTGCCGAAACAGATGCGTCCTCACTAGTTTTTTCATGAATATGGCATGGTAAGACATAAGTTGTCACGGTTTATCATACGAGCAATGTGTGTTTTGATTAAATAGAGCACTCTTTTGAGAACCGTGCACCGACGTATACATAAGTACTTGTAAACATTGTTGGTGCTACCCCACTTGTAAGCAATTGTGCGAAACAGGACACATTGGCTTAGCTCGCTTCAACACTAGGCTATCGACCAGCTAACAATCAACAATTTGATGTCTGACATATAAGCAACTATGTATCTTGTTACAGTGGTTCATGCAGTTAATTGAGGCCACAATGTAATAAATTCCAAACGTTCACACGCTAGTCCAGCGCTCATGTGGAACACTCACATTAAACTCGTCTTCATAAAAAACTTTAAAAGCACAAGTTAAGCAATTTTATACATCTCAATGATTCATGGAACATAACAAACATATACTAGTTCACAGCAAAAGACAAAGTTGTGAGAAGGTTTACAAATCAGGAAAAAAACAAGCAAGGCTTCTCTTGGCAAAGGGCCTCCCGGCAGGCTTAAATTTCTTGGAGTTCACTCTGGTTTTTTCTTGTTGCCACCATTCAGGGTTAGGTTCTCTCATTCCAGAATAACAAATTATAATTGTGGCCTCAGCTGGAATGCTGAACTGAACCATGCAGTGTACTGACCAGCTGAAATGCTTGTGCATTCCACTAAATTTAAGCACCGGTATTTGCAAAAATAAGCAGACCACAATGCCTCTTGTTCGCGCACCAGTCCAAAAAACCACCGTGCAGCTGTGCCAGCTAGTCCTCGGTCCATGGATGAACTGGTAGAAAGTGCATTCCAGACTAGGATGCAGTTGTTTTCGCTCGTCCCTGCACTGCAATCAGGAAGTAAAACGTATGAATCAGCTTCTTTTAGATTGTGTTGGTCATTCTACCTTAGTTACTACCAATGTAGGGATACCTTGAGGATGGGAGGTTAGACGACGGCAACGAGGGATAGCCATCTCATTTTGCGCAGTTGTAGTAAAACTAAGGTGTGTGCTTTTGATTGCGTGGATAGAAACGATACGGAGACAGACATCCCGAAACGATATGGAGACAGACATCCCTGTTTGCGCAAATACGAAATACGGTTATTTAAACAGTGATAGATATTACTACTTTCCCCTGTTTCCTCTTAGAACCAAGTCCTAGATTCATGCTACAGCTTTCCCACTTTCTTCCCTGTTTGAACCAACGCTTTGAGTCGACTGTATGAACTAGCTTCACTTCTAATAATAGTAGAAGTCTAGGTGGCTTTGGAACAGCGGACGGAAGTAGAAAAGGATCCACACGAAGGGAGCTGGGGCAATAGAGCAAGGCAGGTTTCGAAGGAATATATACCTGAGGGTCGTCGGCATGTGGCAAAGACGGGGTCGGGAGGCCGCATCTTGGCCACAATACCGCAGGGAGGAAGAAGGGGTCGGAGGCCCTCCCGAGCCAGCGCTCTCTCGGAGAGAACAGCACGGCCGCCGATCGGGATGCGCGGGCAGCCGTTGGTCTCCTCCCTCATCGCCGACGACAGCGTGAACGATGCACCTACACCCCTGCCCCAGTCGAGGTTGTCCGGCCGGATTTGCGACCAGCCATGAGCTGAGAGAGAGTGTGGCCACCTATGTGTTGCTTAGATCTGGAGAGCATGAGAGAGTGAACGAGAGGAACCCTAGTAAAGCAAGTGCCAAGGCTCCTGGTTTTATATATAGTGGAGTGATTTTGTTGTACCAGCTTCAAAAAATGCGCTCCTACAAGTACCCGCGAGTGGGTGTGAGAGAACTAGTGCGTGCGTGCACCGCTTCTCTTAGTGAGAGTACAATATACTATGCCCAAAGAACGTTCGCCGCAAGAGTAATAGTATAAGTGTGTGACGTGTAAGCTAAAATAAAATGTGTGCGCCATCTTTTGTTTTTTAGAAGTTCTGAGGGTAGGGTGTGAAGAGCACATATGTGCGTGACGTCTACCTGCAGATAGGCAGTGGGTGCGATGTGCGAGTCTGCGAGAGGACTCGGGAGAGTCGTTACTCGTGAGGGTGCGTGTGCATGAGAGAGAGGGGGCACGTATCAATGCAATGCATGTGTCCATAAATCATTATCCGACAAGCGTTCGCCACAAGCCTTTTCCTGACGAACGCTGTAAGAACCGTTAGATTGGCATCCGACAGTGTCAGTTTTGCCATGTCATTTAACAGAACAGCCACTCCTCCTACACACAAATCTTCCACGTGAGTGTTAGCAACTGCCGTGTGCTCCCTCCGTTCCGAAATGCAGTGCATATAGCTTTATTGAAAATTCGAACCTCGCAAAATTTTACCGAGTTTTCGTGTACCAAACTGCACATGTAGAATACCATGTATATATCATTTCATTCATCTTCGAGAGGTAACTATAAAGATGGGTGAGGAGTCTACAAAGAAAGACCATCGTATCACCCGCGGCAATTTCAAGCATCCTTTAGTGTCGAGGAATATCATAGGAACTCTATATGATATGATTTTTATAGGATTTTTTCCTTTAGAGCCAATTGGTTCATAGGAATAGATTCATATACTCCACATTTCAAAGGAAATAAACATGATATCATTTCTATAGCTTTAGAGCCACTTGGTTCATATGAATGGATTCCTATGCTCCCTTAATTTCAAAGGAAAATAAACATTAGCGTATATTCAATATAAAAGTTCCTATGATATGAACCAAATTACATCTCTTTTCTAATCCCTCCTCGTAGGAATTGAGATACATGTCATCTCTAGATTCAATAGAAAAGTTCCTATGATGTGAACCAAATGACATCTCTTTTCCAATCCCTACTCATAGGAATTGAGATGCTCCATGTCATCTCTTTCCCTACAACTTCCATGTATACATCTTCTATTTCTAAATAGATAGTACAACCCACTAGTAGCTTTTTTTCCAAAACATGCAACTATGGCACAAGAACTATATAGTGTGCCAATAACTTTGAAAGATGGTCGATGGATGAAGCTAACCCGACAGTGCAGAGATAGGCAAATCCAAGCACTACTGGCCGTTGGATATCATCAACATTCCACCAGATCTGCCACATGTACAATTTAGAAGACTCCATGGTTGAACTTAAGCATAATGCACAAACCTCAAAACACAAGCACTTCTCCTTTGTTCTAGAATCTTCTGTATCATAATTGATTATTTTTTCTAAATGAATTGCCATTATTTGTTTTTTACTTTATGATTTACAATGCACAACCCCATGAATTTTAACATTTTTATAAAACTAATTGATTTTGAATGAGATGAACTATAAGAACTAAACGAACATCTACATCATGCATATATGACTCAAAGCTTTACATGCCATAGTGTGTATTTATTCATAATTTGGTTTCGAAACCTCATGCGTTCAATACATGTGTACCTTACTAGTTTTGAGTAGAGTAGCAAATTTCGCGCGGCCCCGGGTATATCAAAATGCAGGGCCCATGCATCATTGCCTTTCGGTCGAACCTACATCCACAATTTTTTGTACGTACTATATCTCCACTGGTCCCCGAACCCAAAATGCTGCCTCGTTCCCGTAAAACCAAGCGGCCCACACATATTTAAGGTGTCGACTCGAACCCGTTTACTACGACGTGGCCCCACATGCCGTAGTACTCCTACAAACCCTACCGCCACACTCATCATCAGTTTTCTTCAAGAGGACGAGGGAGAAGACGATTTGTAGTGGAGGCGCTTTCAAAAAAAGGATCTATAGTGGAGACCCCTACCCTAGGGTGCCCTAGGTAGCTGTCGCACGCATCATTGTTTTCTCTTTTCTTTATGCTCTTGCACCCTAGAGTGAAATGATGGTTGCTTCGTCCATCCAGCTTAATGCGGGAAAGGTGGGGATTTGTGATTTGACCCCTCATCGCTCATTTTCTACAACTGTGGCGCTACGACCGAGGTGCCTCCAATTCCAACCGCTGCTCCGAACTGTAATTTAGTGCATCGCACATGGAACAAGATGGTGGATGAGCCACATGTCAGCCAAAGGGGTCCTATTAAGTGTGTCGCCATTTCGTGTGCGGACTAACCCTGCTAGAGTTGCTACGCCAACACGACAGGAGCAGCCTACCACTTGGTTTTGCTCCTTGGTGAATCCCGACTATATTGATCTAAAAAGATGTGTGCTGAACTACCCTCTCCGTCTTGGTTTTTTTATTTTTAGGCGTCTCGGTTTATAGGGCCTGCACGTAGTTCTAGGTCATCCATTTGACTAACTAAATATGAGTTACTATGTCACAAAAAGTATATCATTGGATTCTTAAGGGGATGTAGTTGTATTTAAAAGTCGAGGGCGGGGCTTTTCTTGCGCGGTAGGCAGGGCAGTTCCGCCTAGTCGGTTTGACAGAGACGCGAGAAGATGAGGGAGTAGGCTGCTGCAAACGTAGGGCTGTGTGATTTGACAGCGAGTTACTGCTGGACAGGTGGGGCCCCGTGATTTGACTTGCCATTATCATTTTCACTGTGGCGCTACGACTGGCGTGAGTCTCCCGATTCCTAACCACCTCCATTACGAAGAAAGAGATAGAGAGGAGTAAAAAAATACACTTATAGGCAACCTTATAGCCAACCTTGTTGTAGTATGAGTGACTAAGTGATGACTATGTATGACATACCAACATCATATAGCCTAACACACCGTGTTAAATCTCCAAGGGCACGACCGCGCGAGCGACGCGATGGTCATGGTAGGCGCAACCATGATACAGGCTACTGGCAGCCCTTGGATCTGAGATCAAACGGTCGCATGCTAAGTTGCTGAAAATTTGCAGAATAACCCTCCAGGATAGGATATTCACCCATAGGTCTAGAATCACGCCATGCAACCATTTGATCTCAGATCCAAGGGCTCTCGGAAGCCCGTATCATGGGAGAATGGAAAGCCACTACCCTGCCGTTCGCATGCTGGCAGTTCGCTCCTACTCGTCCCCGCACGTCCTTCAATACTACGGCGGTTCGCTCCTAGTCGTCCTGTCCATTCACATTATGGCAGTTCCACTAAGCCTAACCCTCCTCCCAAATCCATGGCGTCCCAAATCTCCACGATCGGCGGTGAGTACAAGGTTAGAACCATCACGGACGATGAGTTCGACGTCATCTACACCCGTTCTTCCGTGATAGTGAAAGGATGCCTTTCTCGCTTCAGACACATGTTCAAAAACTCAGATGATGAGTGGGTCGCTGGGTTAGATGTTGAGTACACCACAGTCCTGGGACCAGAGAAGGATCTAAAGGACGAAGAGAGGAAGAAGCCCGCCGTGATCCAGGTTTGCGTACATAACGTTTGCTTGGTCTACCACATATGCCATGCTGACGTTGAGTGCCAGGATTTTAAGAACTTCCTCAAGGAAAAAACAGTGAAATTCGTTACTGTAGACTTTAAGAACGACAGGGATGTCCTGCGTCGGATAGGTCTCGTTGTAGGCAACCCCTTCGACCTCCAGAAGAATCGGCTAGTGTCCTCTCGTCAGCCTTCAATGCTGACCCTGGCAGGAGCCATGGTTCATCCTTCATACGGTAAACTGGAGAAACCTCCATACACATTTCATCGTCATGCATGGTAGCGGAATGTACTAGATATAGACCACATCCACTACGCTGCAATGGATGGTTACCTTTGCTTCAATATCTACAAGGGTTGGATGAAGAGCAAGAGCCAAGTGTGCGGCTCAAGCAAAGAAGTATCGGCCAAGAGGGAGAGGGACAAGGACGAAGTCAAGGATGTGGATGAGGACTCCGAGTAAGGTGGCAGTGTCGTTGCTCATGGTGGTTCTTGAAAGCACAAGTGCTCCCTAGGTGGTTTTGGTAATTAATGACAACATATCTCTTGTTGGACTAACGTTTCTATCTAGTATGTTTCAGATAAGTTCAACAATGGAGTGGCATGGACTAAAGGTTGTGGGAAATTCTCCAAGATGCTAAGGACAAAGGATTGGCTAAAGCTCAAGACTCTTCATTTTACATTTTAGTGATCCAAGATCACATTGAGTCCATAGGAAAAGCCAATACTATCAAGGAGGGATGAGGTGTTGCTTAATGAGCCTCTTGCTTCATGTGCTTAATGATATGCTCCAAAATCCTCAGCTACTTTCCCACTTCCACATATGACCTAAACCTAAGCCAAACTCGGACCTACCGATTATTTCTATCCGGCGCCACCGAGTTTCACTTGTCATAGCCATTGCCAAACCCTAGCAAATCGGTTCTACCGATAGGGATCTCGGTCTCACCGAGATGGGATTGTAATCTCACTTTGTATGTCCATTGCCAAAATCGGTCTCACCGATCTTGTGCAATCGGTACTACCGAGATTGCAATGCAAACTCTCTATTTCCTTTTTGTAACTTTTCGGTCTCACCGAAAGAGCAAATCGGTCCCACCGAGCTTGCCTGACCAACCCTCTGGTTAGCTTATTACCAAATCGGTCTCACCGAGTTTGTGTAATCAGTCTCACCGAGATTACGTTATGCCCTAACCCTAACCATATCGGTCCTACCGAGTTGCATGTCAGTCCCACCGAAAATCTCTAACGGTCACTAGGTTGATTCGGTCCCACCGAGATTGGTAAATTGTGTGTAACGGTTGGATTTTTTGTGGAGGCTATACATACCCCTCCACCTCCTCTTCACTCGTGGAGAGAGCCATCAGAACACATCTACACTTCCAACTCATATGTTCTGAGAGAGAACCACCTACTCATGTGTTGAGGCCAAGATATTCCATTCCTACCACATGAATCTTGATCTCTAGCCTTCCCCAAGTTGCTTTCGACTCAAATCTTCTTTCCACCAAATCCAAATCCTGTGAGAGAGAGTTGAGTGTTGGGGAGACTATCATTTGAAGCACAAGAGCAAGGATTTCATCGTAAACACACCATTTGTTACTTCTTGGAGAGTGGTGTCTCCTAGATTGGCTAGGTGTCACTTGGGATCCTCCGACAAGATTGTGGAGTTGAACCAAGGAGTTTGTAAGGGCAAGGAGATCGCCTACTTCATGAAGATCTACCGCTAGTGAGGCAAGTCCTTCGTGGGCGATGGCCATGGTGGGATAGACAAGGTTGCTTCTTCGTGGACCCTTCATGGGTGGAGACCTCCGTGGACTCGCGCAACCGTTACCCTTCGTGGGTTGAAGTCTCCATCAACGTGGATGTAGGATAGCACCACCTATCCGAACCACGGGAAAAACATCCGTGTCTCCAATTGCGTTTGAATTCTCCAAACCCTTCCCTTTACATTCTTGCAAGTTGCATGCTTTACTTTCCGCTGCCTATATACTATTTGCATGCTTGCTTGTTATGTATTGTGAATGTTGAAATTGTGCCTAAACTCCACTTAAACCGAAAAAGCTTAAAAACTGCAACTTTAGCATTAAGTGTCTAATCACCCCCCGCCCCCTCTAGACACATCTACTTCAAGGTCCTACAAGTGGTATCAGAGCTTTGGTCTCCATTGCCTTGGTTTATTCACCATTGGAGGAAGATGGATGTGTCTACTTTAGGGAGTCTTAGACATAGAGTGCCTATTCTTGATGGAGAGTATTTTCATGAGTGGAAAATGAGATGCTTGTAATTTTCAATCAATATCATTTGAACAAGTATATTGCTAGGCCTTGTGCACCTCATATTGATCCTTTGCATCCTACCCTAGATGAAGATATCGACATAATTCACAATCTTAGAACTATTGAGCTCATCATTAGAGGATTGCCCAAAAATTTGATTGCTAGTTTGCCTACTCTTAATTGTGCCTATACTATATGGAAATTTCTTGAGGAACGATTTCCCGATTATTCCTTGAAAAAGTTGGATGAAATTCTCCATAAATTTATTGCCTTGAGTAAGATGAACTCTAGTGATCCTAGTTTTGGTGATTGTCTATTTGAGCTTACCAATCTCAAGCATGCTAAAGGAGATGTTGGAATCATTATATCCGAAGCTATAAGAATTCATAAAGGTGACCACTTTGATGATCATTTATCTAATGAATTACCCTCTCTAGGAAATGATGAGTCACAAGATCATGGTGAACATGGATACTATGATGATGATGATGATGATGATAGTGACTTCGATCTTGATGATGCAATGAGACATTTTGGTCTTATGGCAAATCTTCGAGGATATGTGTCAGGAGGAAAGGAATGGGTTCTTGATAGTGGATGTACTGATCATATGACCGGAGATGAAGAGATGTTCCGTGAGCTTGCTGAAAATGACGGCCCTCGAAAATATGTCACCTTTGGTGATAATTCAAAGGGTAAAGTGGTTGGCCTTGGTAAGGTGGCCATCTCACATGATAGTTCCATTCAAAATGTCATGCTCATTGAATCTCTCGGCTACAACTTACTTTCAGTATCTAGAATTGCTGATTTCGGTTTGAATGTCCTATTTACTGAGGTAGATTGCCAAGTGTTTCGTCGAGACAATCATAAAATGGTCTTTACCGATACACGTAGAGGTGATCTTTACATTGTCGATTTCTCTAAAAAGGCACAACCTAAAACTTGCTTTATTGCTAAATCCTCAAAAGGTTGGTTGTGGCATAGACGACTAGGTCACGTTGGCATGAGAAACCTTGACAAGCTTATTAAAGGAAATCATATCCTTGGAGTTAACGATGTCATATTTGATAAGGATAGACTTTGCAGTGCTTGTCAAGCAGGTAAACAGGTTGGAGGAAGGCATCCCGTGAAGAACATCATGACCACAAGGAGGCCACTCGAGCTACTTCATATGGATCTTTTTGGTCCCAACGCCTACAAGAGTCTCGGTGGAAATTCTTTTGGTCTAGTTATAGTTGATGATTTTTCAAGATTTACATGGGTGTTCTTTCTTGATGACAAGTCGCAGGTCCAGAAGATCTTCAAAAACTTCGCTAGGAAGGCCCAAAATCAGTTTGACGTGAAGATCAAGAAGGTTCGGAGTGACAACGGAACGGAGTTCAAGAACGCAAATGTGGACACCTTTCTTGACGAAGAAGGGATTTCACACGAGTTCTCGGCTACGTACACACCTCAACAAAATGGAGTTGTTGAGAGAAAGAACCGGACGCTCATCGAAATGGCGAGAACGATGCTTGATGAGTACAAGACGCCGAAGCACTTTTGGGCAGAAGCGGTTGAGACAGCTTGTCATGCAACAAATCGCTTGTATCTTCACAAGCTACTCGGCAAGACGGCATACGAGCTCCTCACCGGTAACAAACCCCAAGTTGGATACTTTCGAGTATTCGGCTCAAAGTGCTACATTCTTGACAAGCATCGTCGTTCAATGTTTGCTCCTAAATCTCATGAAGGTTTTCTACTTGGTTATGGCTCAAACTCTCACACTTACCGTGTGTACAACAATTTCACCCGAAAGGTTGAAGAGACGGTAGATGTGAAGTTTGATGAATCTAATGGCTCGCAAGTAGAGCAATTGCCAATAGATGTAGGAGACAAAGACCCTTCAGAAGCAATCCAAGACTTGTCTATTGGCAAAATTCGTCCAACGGAGGTGAAGGAGAGTACCTCGTCCGTCCAAGTGGAAGCTTCTACTTCACGACAAGGTGAACCAAGAATTGATACGGAAGCATTCACAAGTGGGACACACCAAGATGAAGAAGACGAGGAGATGCATCAAGACGAACATCAACAGCCTCCTTCTCCACCATGACAAGAGAACGACAACGTCAACAATGAAGAAGGCCAAGAAGAAGAACAAGATGAAGAAGATGTTCAACGAAGACCCAAGCAAAATCTCTCACGAGTTCGAGCAAGAATTGCCAAAGATCATCCCGTCGAGCAAATCTACGATGATATTCAAACCGGGAGAATCACTCGCTCAAAAACTCGTTTAGCTAACTTTTGTGAAAACTATTCATTCATCTCTAGCATTGAACCTATGAAGGTTGAAGAAGCATTGGAAGATCCGGATTGGATAAACGCTATGCATGAAGAGCTACACAACTTTGAGAGAAACCAAGTTTGGACATTGGTTGAGAAGCCTGACAACAACCACAACATCATTGGTACCAAATGGGTGTTTCGCAACCAGAAAGACGAAGATGGACAAGTGGTTCGCAACAAAGCACGTCTCGTCGCCCAAGGGTACACACAAGTAGAAGGCATGGACTATGGTGAGACATATGCTCCCGTTGCTAGACTTGAGTCCATTCGCATCTTACTTGCCTATGCTAATCACCATAATATCACCTTGTACCAAATGGACATTAAAAGTGCTTTTCTAAATGGTGAAATAGAGGAGGAAGTTTATGTCAAACAACCTCCCGGTTTTATCAATCCTAAGGAACCAAATCATGTTTACAAACTTCACAAAGCTCTTTATGGTCTTAAACAAGCTCCTAGAGCATGGTATAAATGCTTGACCAAGTTCCTTATTGCAAGTGGTTTTGAAATTGGTAAAATTGATTCTACTCTTTTTACTGAAAGGGTTAATGGAGAACTATTTGTATGCCAAATTTATGTTGATGATATCATATTTGGTTCAACTAACCCTCTCTTTAGTGAAAAGTTTGGAAAGCTAATGTCAGAGAAGTTTCAGATGTCTATGATGAGTGAACTCAAATTCTTTCTCGGTTTGCAAATCAAGCAAACTAAGGAAGGTACATTTGTCTCTCAAACGAAGTACACCAAGGACTTATTCAAGAAGTTCAATATGCAAGAATGCAAAGGTATGCCTACACCCATGCCTACTAGTGGACATCTTGATTTGACCAAAGATGGTGAACCGGTTGATCAAAAGGTTTATCGCTCTATGATTGGTTCTTTGTTATACCTATGTGCTTCACGTCCTGACATTATGCTAAGTGTGTGCATGTGTGCACGTTATCAAGCTGCTCCTAAAGAATGTCATCTTAAGGCCGTGAAAAGGATAGTGAGATACTTAATTCATACACCAAACTTTGGCATTTGGTATCCTAAGAGGTCTTCTTTTGATCTTGTTGGCTATTCCAACTCGGATTATGCCGGAGACAAGGTTGATAGAAAGTCCACTTCGGGTACTTGTCAATTTCTTGGTAGATCTCTTGTGTCTTGGTCTTCCAAGAAACAAAACTTGGTATCCTTATCCACCGCCGAAGCGAAATACATTGCCACTGGTTCATGTTGTGCTCAATTACTTTGGATGACCCAAACTCTTAAAGATTATGGGATCTATATGAAACATATTCCACTGCTTTGTGACAATGAAAGTGCTATCAAAATTGGTCATAATCCTGTACAACATTCTCGAACTAAGCATATTGAAGTTCGTCATCATTTCATTCAAGACCATGTTGCTAAGGGTGACATTGATCTTAAGCATGTTCACACCGATAAGAAATTAGCGGATATATTTACTAAACCTCTTGATGAGAAAGTATTTTGCAGGTTGAGAGGTGAATTGAACATTATTGATGCTTCGAACTTGGAGTAGGAACTCCATTGGATACATGCAAGACATGAGCTTATGACTAATCCATGATATATCTCTTATGATGACTATCTTATGTCTTGGATATATTTGTACCTTGCATGTTGTCTAACCCATGTAGGTGCTTGGTTGAATCTAATTCCATGAGATTGCGACTCACTCACATCTTGAGCAATCTCTACATCACCAAGTCTCTACACAATGGTGGTTGAAGACAAGGAAGCACAAAACCATTCAAACATATCCTTTGACAAATTATATGTTGAGCTTCATGATTGTCATTTTTGGATACACAAGTGCTCTTCCTTGCAAGAACTAGCCCATGTAGGTAGATGAACTCAAACTCCAAGTGGTGCTCCCAACTCTTGATGAGCTACATCAACCTTGAGCACCCACATAAGTTCAACTACATGAACAAGAACCACACCACCACCCAAGGTATGTTATTCCATCTTAGAGAAGCTTTACTCCAAGACATGAGTCAAAGCAACTCAACAAGATGTGAATACATCAAGATGCTTAAACGAAAAATGGTAACCCCATTTTGAGCTTAAACGATGAGTATGACCTATGATCAAGTGTTCTCACTTGACTCCTAAGTCAATATACTCTAACATAGGTGACTATGTCACCGCCCAACTCTAGATGAAGTTCTCTTGTGTTCTTTTCTGTGTTATTGCATTTGTCTCATGCATATTTATTTTCTTTCTCTTTTTCAAAAAAAACTTCATCTAGATCTTTCAGTTTCTTCTCTTTTCTTTTTGTTTTTGTTCTGCATTTTCTGCATTCAATTCCTTGCAAATCCTTCAGATAATTCATTGCAAATCTTTGTGAGATCCTACATGTTTAGTGAGCTGAGGTGACAAGTGTTTTTCTCTGTGTTGAACTTGGTTTCACCGACTTGTAGTTTTTGGTCCAACCGAATCTTTTCGGCCCCACCGAAACATGCCACTCGGTGCCACCGACTTCACAACAGGAAAAACAGTTTGCCACTTGTTCTATATTTCTTCTGATCCAGCTCTACTCAATGAATCTTGTCCTCTACAAGCATCACAGTTTTATCCATTGCTTTGTGCTGAGTCTCAAGGACCAAACCTATACGACGGATTCCAGAAAGCCCTTCTTGGAAATTGATGTCAAAGGGGGAGAGAGAGATCACATCAAAGCTTATCACCTACAAGGGAGAAAGTATTAAGAGGGAAAAAGAGATTTCCAGGGGGAGAGAATACTCAAGGATCCCATATGCTTGATGTTCAAGAGGAGAGATGTCACATGTCTTTTTGGGGGAAAGACATGTTCATATGTGCTTATTTGCATTTAGTTTTATCCATTTGTATCTTTCGGCTCTGATTTTCTGTTCCCTATCTTCTCCCAATATCCCATGTAAGATTCAGGGGGAGCAAGACACCTAAGGGAAAGAAATCAGTCAAATTCATTGCATATCTTTACTCTTGGGGACATGTTGAATCCAATATGGTACCTTGTACTCACTCTCTACATGTCATCCCAGTCTTGGTACTCTTGTGGCTTCTTTGGTTTGCTCTGGCTAGTGGAGGTACCTGTGTTATCTAACCTTGTTTGTGCAGGTTCATTCCATCCTAAGCCAGCTAAAGACTACAAGGTAAGTATATGCATGAAAATCATGAGTATGAGGAATTCTTGCTTATGTACATACTGTTTGCAAGAAGGACTCATGAGCATGAAGGTATTTTCCTTGATAATCTTTTGCTCTGATGCATATGGCCAAGATACATGTAACACATTGCCTACTCTATCATGGTTATGCTCTCACATGCCTCTATATTTCACATTTACATTAGTGCATACATGTAGGGGGAGCCTATGCTTGTTACATGTCCTTCCAAAGCTTTACTTGCTGTTCTTTATATCTTTATCTAAAGCTTTGATGTATGTTGCCATCAATTACCAAAAAGGGGGAGATTGAAAGCACAAGTGCTCCCTAGGTGGTTTTGGTAATTAATGACAACATATCTCTTGTTGGACTAACGTTTCTATCTAGTATGTTTTAGATAAGTTTAACAATGGAGTGGCATGGACTAAAGGTTGTGGGAAATTCTCTAAGATGCTAAGGACAAAGGATTGGCTAAAGCTTAAAGCTCAAGACTCTTCATTTTACATTTTAGTGATCCAAGATCACATTGAGTCCATAGGAAAAGCCAATACTATCAAGGAGGGATGAGGTGTTGCTTAATGAGCCTCTTGCTTCATGTGCTTAATGATATGCTCCAAAATCCTCAGCTACTTTGCCACTTCCACATATGACCTAAACCTAAGCCAAACTCAGACCTACCGATTATTTCTATCCGGCGCCACCGAGTTTCACTTGTCATAGCCATTGCCAAACCCTACCAAATCGGTTCTACCGATAGGGATCTCGGTCTCACCGAGATGGGATTGTAATCTCACTGTGTATGTCCATTGCCAAAATCGGTCTCACCGATCTTGTGCAATCGGTACTACCGAGATTGCAATGCAAACTCTCTATTTCCTTTTTGTAACTTTTCGGTCTCACCAAAAGAGCAAATCGGTCCCACCGAGTTTGCCTGACCAACCCTCTGGTTAGCTTATTACCAAATCGGTCTCACCGAGTTTGTGTAATCGGTCTCACCAAGATTACATTATGCCCTAACCCTAACCATATCGGTCCTACCGAGTTGCATGTCAGTCCCACCGAAAATCTCTAACGGTCACTAGGTGTACTATTTCGGTCCGACCGAGTTTGTTGATTCGGTCCCACCAAGATTGGTAAATTGTGTGTAACGGTTGGATTTTGTGTGGAGGCCATATATACCCCTCCACCTCCTCTTCACTCGTGGAGAGAGCCTTCAGAACACATCTACACTTCCAACTCATATGTTCTGAGAGAGAACCACCTACTCATGTGTTGAGGCCAAGATATTCCATTCCTACCACATGAATCTTGATCTCTAGCCTTCCCCAAGTTGCTTTCCACTCAAATCTTCTTTCCACCAAATCCAAATCCTGTGAGAGAGAGTTGAGTGTTGGGGAGACTATCATTTGAAGCACAAGAGCAAGGAGTTCATCATCAACACACCATTTGTTACTTCTTGGAGAGTGGTGTCTCCTAGATTGGCTAGGTGTCACTTGGGAGCCTCCGACAAGATTGTGGAGTTGAACCAAGGAGTTTGTAAGGGCAAGAAGATCGCCTACTTCGTGAAGATCTACCGCTAGTGAGGCAAGTCCTTCGTGGGCGATGGCCATGGTGGGATAGATAAGGTTGCTTCTTCGTAGACCCTTCGTGGGTGGAGCCCTCTGTGGACTCTCGGAACCGTTACCCTTCGTGGGTTGAAGTCTCCATCAACATGGATGTAGGATAGCTCCACCTATCCGAACCACGGGAAAAACATCCGTGTCTCCAATTGCGTTTGAATTCTCCAAACCCTTCCCTTTACATTCTTACAAGTTGCATGCTTTACTTTCTGCTGCCTATATACTCTTTGCATGCTTGCTTGATATGTATGTGAATGTTGAAATTGTGCCTAAACTCCACTTAAACTGAAAAAGCTTAAAAACTGCAACTTTAGCATTAAGTGTCTAATCACCCCCCCCCCTCTAGACACATCTACTTCAAGGTCCTACAGTTCTAAACTTCTAATGTAGTGTCTACCGGATTAGTTGCATAGTTTAATTTCAGGTGTGCTTAGTTTAATTTGAGGGGTGTGTTGTGCTGAGCCCCCAGCAAAACTATGTTATGTTTCTTCTCGTTACTTTAACTCTTCAGTATGTACATACTACTAGTATTTCTTTAATAGAATTTAGCACCCCAATTTAGCACGTACTAGCTTTTTTAATAGTACTATATGCATAATTTGGTGACGAGCGCTCTCTATATGTACCACCTTTTTTTAATTTCAATTTTTGCTCCATGGTGCAATCCATCGATAGTACTACTGTACAAAAGTATACATTTTTTTAAAGGCTAGAGTATTGTTCATCACATATATAGCCAGTTAAATTCTCAACCTAGAACGACGTGCATGCCATGTAGTAAACCAATACGGAGGAAGTAGAGTAAAAATGAGGTGAATTTACCGAGCGATCGGCGGGGGAGCATGGCCTGTCATGCGGTCCCTGTTGGAAATATGCCCTAGAGGCAATAATAAAAGCATTATTATTATATTTCCTTGTTCATGATAATTGTCTTTATTCATGCTATAATTGTGTTATCCGGAAATCGTAATACATGTGTGAATAACAGACACCAACATGTCCCTAGTAAGCCTCTAGTTGACTAGCTCGTTAATCAACAGATAGTCATGGTTTCCTGGCTATGGACATAAGATGTCATTGATAACGAGATCACATCATTAGGAGAATGATGTGATGGACAAGACCCAATCCTAAACATAGCATAAAGATCGTATAGTTCGTTTGCTAGAGTTTTGCAATGTCAAGTATCTTTTCCTTAGACCATGAGATCGTGTAACTCCCGGATACCGTAGGAGTGCTTTGGGTGTACCAAACATCACAACATAACTGGGTGACTATAAAGGTATACTGCGGGTATCTCCGAAAGTGTCTGTTGGGTTGACACGGATCAAGACTGGGATTTGTCACTCCGTAAGACGGAGAGGTATCACTGGGCCCACTCGGTAATGCATCATCATAATGAGCTCAAAGTGACCAAGTGTCTGGTCACGGGATCATGCATTACGGTAGGAGTAAAGTGACTTGCCGGTAACGAGATTGAACGAGGTATTGGGATACCGATGATCGAATCTCGGGCAAGTAATATATCGATTGACAAAGGGAATTACATACGGGGTTGATTGAATCCTCGACATCGTGGTTCATCCGATGAGATCATCGTGGAGCATGTGGGAGCCAACATGGGTATCCAGATCTCGCTGTTGGTTATTGACCGGAGAGTCGTCTCGGTCATGTCTACATGTCTCCCGAACCCGTAGGGTCTACACACTTAAGGTTCGGTGACGCTAGGGTTGTGAAGATATGTATATGCAGTAACCCGAATGTTGTTCAGGGTCCCAGATGAGATCCCGGATGTCACGAGGAGTTCCGGAATGGTCCGGAGGTAAAGAATTATATATAGGAAGTGCTGTTTCAGCCATCGGGACAAGTTTCGGGGTTACCGGTATTGTACCGGGACCACCGGAAGGGTCCCGGGGGTCCACCGGGTGGGGCCACCTATCCCGGAGGGCCCCATGGGCTGAAGTGGGAAGGAACCCAGCCCTTAGTGGGCTGGGGCGCCACCCCCTAAGGGGCCCATGCGCCTAGGGTTAGGGGAAACCCTAAAGGGGGGGCGCCCCCTTGCCTTGGGGGGCAAGCCCCCCACCCTTGCCCCCCCCCCCTAGGAGATCCATCTCCTAGGGCCGGCGCCCCCCCCTTGGCACCCCTATATATAGTGGGGGAGAGGAGGGACTTGAGGCTATGCTTTTGGTGCTTCCCTCTCTCCCTGTTACATCTCTCTCTCTTGTAGTATAGGCGAAGCCCTGCTACTGTGACGCCCTGCATCCACCACCACGCCATCGTGCTGCTGGATCATCACCAACCTCTCCTCCCCCTTTGCTGGATCAAGAAGGAGGAGACGTCTCCCGTCCCGTACGTGTGTTGAACGCGGAGGTGCCGTCTGTTCGGCACTCGGTCATCGGTGATTTGGATCACGTCGTGTTCGACTACATCATCCCCGTTCGTTGAACGCTTCCGCACGCGATCTACAAAGGTATGTAGATGCATCTCGTGACTCGTTGCTAGATGAACTCCTAGATGGATCTTGGTGAAACGAGTAGGAAAATTTTTGTTTTCTGCAACGTTCCCCAACAGTCCCATGTGTCATGATGTACCAAGGCAATGCGCGTGTCCCTCTTGAGGCAGAAGCAATACTACGTGGTTTGAGATGATGGCGAACCAAAGTGTGAAATAATGGTTGCTTCGTCCGTCTGGGAAGGTGCGGCATTGTGATCTGACGTCTCATTGCTCATTACTACTACTGGGCCGGTACGAGTGGGGTGTGTCCCCCCTGCTATTTTGCACTGTTATTTGGTGCTTGACGCGTCGACCCGGTTGCTATATGTCCCACATGTCGGCGACAGGAAGTACATAATTCATGAAAGGGAGCGTCGACGGAGGAGTATACTACAGAATTCATGAAAGGGAGCGACTTAGTTTTGGAAAAATCTGTTTTTACGGAGTACGTACCCACTAGGGTTTATAGGGCTCATCTAAAAACATTCATTTTTTCCGTTTGATAAGTCTCAATTCTACTATACTAGTAGTAGTACCATTACATGTTGGATTCTGAGGTGCGTTAGATCACCCGACATAATCAGTGTCAAGAGGAAACTAACCAGTGCATGTACAAGTTCATGGAAATTTAGTGGTCATTCATGCATTCACTCTAATTAATGCCTCGATAAACATAACTTCTTGAGAAAAACGAGCATACTAATTACTTGTGCAAACTATGAAATTAATTCGACCACTCACCGTCTATCTTGGTTGGAGAGATTTTGAAATTAAGCCATAAACTGGAAAGGAGGGAGTAGTAACTTTTGTCTCTATTACTATTTGTTGCCTTGTATAGATGCAAAATGTATTTTTTTATAGTGGCCTTGTATAAGTAAATGGAGGGAGTACTAACCAAAGTACGTAGTAGGGACGAGGAGTAAACGGAGGGAGTAGTAAAATTTTCTCCTCATGTTGCGAGCCAGCGCGCGCGTGGGCGAGGGAGCAGGCGTAAAGGCGTACAGTAGTAGTAGCAGCAGTAGTACTACTACTACTACTCGTAAGCAAGCTTCACCTCATCCTGCGAGCCACCGCGCCCGTGGGCGGGGGAGACGGCTTACTAAGCAAGCTTCTCCTCGTTCTGCGAGTTGACGGGACACATCAAAAGTACTCCAGTGTATAGAGCCTTGCCTCTAAGGTAGGCCCCACATGGTTTGCCTCTTTATTTAATTTAACATAACGCGTCAAGTCGCAATTTGTTTGTTCACCCGTGGTAGACGATCCTCCCTCCACCAAGTGGACAACCAGTACACGTGCCAAGTTACCACGTGGGCTGCCTTTTTCGTACAGAAATGAGCTCCACCGTGTACCCGCGCGGGTGTGGTTGGGAAAGAGACGGGAGTACGTGCGCCGTGCGTGCACCTCTTCTCTTCGTGCACGTCCCCCACCTACGTGGGTGTGTGTGAGAGAGATACAAACCTAGACATAATGCGCGGTCCATCCCCATGCCTCGGCCTAGTCCGACCACCAGTCACCACCACGCCCCACTCCTCCTCACCTTATCTCTCATCTTTCTCCCTCCATTTTTATATACAAGGGGACACTATCAAAATTACAATTTGCAGATATACAAGGCCACTAACACTAATTGATGCAATATTGATGGTGTTTGCCTCGTGGTACTAGCAAAGGAGGACATTAATTATCCCTTGCATGCATGCGGGAGTTTGTAAAAAATGCATCTTGATGTTCCGTGCAATGCACGGGCATCTTTCTAGTCCATGAAAAAAACACATGGCAAAATTCCACGGCAAACGAGGGATTTGAATCTGTTGGGAGGGGCTGTTTGGATCTTGCCCGGGGTAGCCAAAATATTGGCGACCCTTTTGTCCACCGGTGCCTTTGCCACCAATGAACAAGGAATGGCTCGGGTGCTCATGTTGTCATGCATCCTCCAGCGCGCACGTTGGAGACGAGCTTGCACGAGCTGTGTTTTTTGTCCCACAACGCCGCCCGAGCCGCCCGCAGACCGACCGGTGACCCGCAAATTACGCCATCCAACCGTAGCCGCACACATTATGACAGCAACTCAACCAACCGGACGAAATTCACGCAAACACGTAGACAAACTGATATTTCATATAAACAACGATGGAAATCATATAAAATACCAGATTTTCATACAAACATGACGGATTTCATTACATCAAATGAACTACGCGGTGCTAGTTCTAGACGGCACAGGTATATAATACCTGGCCTAAATGGTCGCCCGCCGATCGATTTGTGTTCCTCATGTCCGGCAGCACGATCACCGGACTGCCGGGAGCCCCGGAGGTATATACTTCAGCGTAAAGGACGGCTCGCTTCCCCACTGCCCAACTCATATCATTGGCTGGTGCCAAAGATGATGGTGGCCGGCACCAGTTCGAGTTCATCACCGGCCACTACTTCACCATGGCCGGCACCGGCTTGAGTTCATCCTAACATTCCCCTCTTCCATGGAGCCCATATGGGGTAGACGAACGTCCTCGCAACAAAAGGATCCGGCAAGACACCTGCTGTGTACGCTGGCGACGCCTCCGCGGTGGCCTTCATGGGACCCAAGCGGCGACGGCCTCCCGTGTTCTACTTCTCCTGGATGATGGCGGCAGACGCGGAGGCGCTGGCCACCGACTCGTCGCTCTCCACACACCCGACTTCTGTCGCTGCTTGCATGGCGCGGCCGCCGTCACGGGAGTCTCAGCCACAGAAACGGAGAGGCGGTACGAGGCGGCGGCATGGACGGCAGCAACGACGCCCGTGCGCCGCTCCTCGTCGAGCTGGCCTGGAGCGGCGAGTTGCTGAACCGCGCGTCGGCTTGGGGCGGCAACTGGCTCCGTCAGGCGAGGGGAGGGTGGTGGATCAGCGAGCTGCATAGCTCGTATCCGGCGGGCTACCCAGCCGGCTTGGATGCGGAATAACTACTCTTCGTAAGCCATTGTAAGAGTGGACAAAATGGTGGAGGAGATAGGGGAGCGGCGGAGGTGTGCGATTCTTGGCCGGCGTTTGGCCTCGTTTAAATAGGAGATTAAATAGACGGCGAACGGGAGGAGCTCAACCGGCGTTGCGTTTAACGTCGGCCCGGTCATGAACGGACGTGTGTCCAGAGTGGGTTTCTCGGCTTCCACACGGGCGGATTTCATGGAGGCGTTTGAATGCGGCATGGAGGCGTGTTCAGCTGGGCGTGCCGCGAGTGGCGCCCTCGACTCTGACCTAGGACACTGTGCCGTTCTTCCACTAACGTGTGGGATCTTTGGGTGCATGGCCTGCATGTCAGTGACCCAACGCAGGCAGCGCACAGTAGAGGAACCTTTGGTGGGCCAGGGCGGTCAGAAGCGGGCATTTCATAAACCGATGATTGTTCATTGAGTGTGACGTCATCTTTTTCATGTAGATAAGCCTACTATGTTGATAGCCCGTTCGATGCGTTCTGATTCATAAAGACCGCTGCAAACATCAATGTTCTGCTTATCACAGATAAGATTGATTAATACCCGTAACAATCCATGTCCTTAACAAAGGGTGCATGCACGTATAAGTTGAGCGTGTGTCTTGCGTTGTGTGTTGTGTGCATGCAGGCGTGCGAGTGTTGCGTGCATGCAAGGGTACATCTCAGTGTTGCATGCATGGGTGCGTACGTGCGTGTGTTCGTGAGTGCATGTGTACATGTCAGTGTTACACGCCAGCATGCGTGCGTGTGTACGTGTCAGTGTTGCACGCCTACATGCGTGCGTGTCTTGCGTGTGTGCATGTGTACGTGCGGGGTGAGGCTACATGTCGGTCGACTGACTTTTTCATCTCTGGTCATTATATTTTCCAGTCGTTGGATACGAAATCAAGGGCCTCCAGTTTATCATCAAACTCCACCCCCCCTGAGCCGCCAGCCAGCATCGGCCGAACCGCCAGCCCCCGCCGCCCGCGGCCGGCCCGCCCTCCCCGAAACCACTCCCCACCGCCGGTCCGCCGCTGCACCGGCCATCCCTCTAGCCCCCCCCCCCCCCCCCCCGCCGAGCTTTTTCTCCGGGGATCCCCACCCCACCGCCCAATGAACACCCCCCCCCAACCGCCGGTGACTGCCAACCAAAGGTCTCACGACTTCGAATACCCACCGACCACTAATTTATTACAATTCATGTCCTTCATGTACGCGCTGACGGGTGGGCCCTATGGTAATGTGCGCTGCTGAATGTGGACCGTTTGACTGGTCAATTGATCGTGTTATCAACAAATTACGGAGCTGTATGGTGAGCCAGTGACCGTATGATCACCCTAAAATGTACTCCTATTTTATTAACACAGTGCAGACTCAAACTACCATTTCTTTCTTTCATATACGAGCTGATAGGTGGGCCCCACGGTTACGCGCCCCGATGGTGCAACACTAGTTGCGCCGCGTGGAACGTTTGACTGTTCAATTGATTGTGTCATCAACAAAATACGGAGTTGTACAGGTGAGCCAGTGACCGTATAATCATGATATGTATTTGTTTAACACGGTACAGACGCAAGGGCTCGTATATACGCGCAAGCACTCACCGCTATAAGCGCACACACGCAAACCCTACCCCTATGAGCACCTTCGAGAGAGTGGGCTAGCATATATGATCTTGAGATTTTACGAAGTCACCATAGGTGCCTCGTAGTCGAGTGGAACGTCTCCTCCCACTGAACGTACATCGCCGGAAAATACTGAAATTAACACAAGATAAATGCGAGCACTGGGCCTTTAACCTTGGTGGGCTCGATAAACCACTGTCCTCTAACCATCCAACCACATGTTGGTTAGCACGACAAAATGTATGTGGTGACCATGATGAGCTTATTCTAAAGTCCAGTGACCATATCGTGCTTTTGCTTCAAATACAATGACCGTAAGTGTCGTCAACAAAATACGGAGCACGCACCAAATGCAAAGTCTGTCAGTTTCATCAACAAAATATGGAGACGTATCATGAGCTAGATACCGTTGTACTATTGTATATGCTTATTTTCTTAGTGGCCGATTGCGTGTGTGGTGTTGTGGGAACATCATTTCTAGTTGTGGTGGGTCAACATGAAGACTCATGGGCCGGTTCCATCCTGCGCCACGTATAGGTTGGACCGAGACGTGTTATACGAAGACCCATGTGGAGGACTCGGCGTACAACACGAAGCTACCAGAGTCGCGGAGGACTCTATCCCCACTGGTGATAAGCCGACTATATATGATTTGTAACCCTAGGCCCTTAGTATGTTATACAAGCTTGGGGGCTAGTTCGTCGATAGTCTACACACACGCACAATGCCTGGTATTCATGTGTACTTTGTACACAGCCCTATCACTAATATACAGTACCAAGAGTAGGCTCTTTCTTCAACTGCAAGGGTCCGATCCGAACTAGGGTAAAACTTTGCCTCGTATTGCCATCCAGCCTAACAGCCAGGGATATCCTACCGAATGATATGATGAAATCATATCTGCCAACTACTAAGAGAGAGGTGTGTCGGGGGACAATGTGTGGGAGAGAGGCCTAAAGATAATGTGCGTGTGGGAGACACGTAGGCACATATATGTGCGTATAGAGGGCTAGTAGAGACCGTGCATGTGTATATATGCATGTGAGAGAAATAATGTTTTCCAACTAAGATTAGTGAAAAGAGTGGTACATAGTAGTCAGAAAGAGAGAGAGAAACAGAGAGAGCATGTGCGTGAGACACCCCGACACCCTGAGAGAGATTGTGAGCATGTGTGAAAGAGAAATGCCGATCCATATAAAGTGTGTGCACTTATGCGTTAGATAGAGAGAGATATAACACGTTTGTGAGAACGGGGCGAGGCATAGTGCATCTATGTGTAAAAGGCGGTTCTACGCATTAAATTAAAATAGAAATGGCATTATTATTTTTGGATGAGATCAAGAATTTTGCAAATTGTATATGGACGAAAATCGGTCTATCAGACACCCATACTCTATTGAATTCTAGCATGTGCATGTGTTTATTTCATATTATCGATCCATAGAGTGAGAGCGGTTTGAAATACAGGCAATGGATGCTTTTGCAATTCATATATAAACATTAATTAGTGCACTCCATGTTGTTAGTGTGAAGCCCTTTATACATTTGTCACTTGCATGGATACATTCCAAATTGATAGCTATGAAATAGAATACATGTCGAATTCAACATAAAGGGGGTTTCGAAGATTCAAATTCATAGGAAGTGCATTTGTCTATTTGAACCCGAGATAATGGCATTTGTAAATCAGATGTAAAAGGGGGCATCAATCTTTGTTGTGAGTTTGAACATGCTATATATATTCATACACATATCTAACTTTTTTTTGCAACCAAGGAGATTATATCTGGAACCATGGATGAACTGAGGTAAGTTGCATATTTTTTAATATATACTTGTGTACAATGTATATTCAAATGTACCCCCTCCATTCCAAAATAATCGTAGCTTTAGGATTTTCAAGAGTAAAGATTTGTGAAGTTTGACAAATCCTGAAAGTTCAATTCAAGAGAACCGAAAACGTTAATGCTTCTGCTCCCAAATATTGAATGAAGCGCCAAATAGGCCTCTGGTCACCCGAAACCGCGCGAGACTAATGTTTTGGTGGTAGGAAATTATTGTCCTGACTCTGGCCCATGTAGCCTATCGGCCCGATGTCCAAAGGTCTAAACCGGGGTAGGTTTGTAACTTCACCAAGACGCCAGTCTCAACCGCCTCTGAGAAGCATTCATACGCCGTGGGCGCCTACCCATGCACTCGGCCGAAATCTATCCCGCCCACATTTGGGACACCTGACATGACTGTCCTCCCTCCAACCCGCAATATGTCCGAAATTTTAGATGGGGGCAAAGTTTGTAACTTTCCCCAAATTTCAAACAAGCGCGTCTCAAACCGAAACATTGTTCCCCTTAGTTCCCCGCCTCCCTCCGTTTCCCCATTCATACTCCGTGGGCGTGAAAACGCCCTCTCCACCAGCCGTGAAACCCCAGCCTCCTCCGTCCTCCACCCCATAGAGGCCAATCCACCACCGCCCTCCTCCATCACGCCGGAGCCGGTACCCCGACGTCGTCGTCCAACGCAACCGCAACACCCTCAAGGACTTAGCAGCTAAAGCCGAGGCAGAGCTGCCTCCACGATGCCGATGCCGACGTGCGCCATACCAGAACCACTCCGACCACGTCGTCCTGCGCCTCACTGCTGCGGATCCACTGTCGCAATTGTCCATCACACCGGAGCTATTCTCGCTACGCCGTCGTTCGCCGCCTCGAATCTGCTTCCCCGCGCCAACAGACGGCCACCGCACCACACTCAACAACTTGGCCATGGGTTCGTCCAAGGCTGCACCGTCCTCCACAACTTCTGGTTTCCTGCGAATAATAAGAAGATCGTCAGAAAAATAGAAGGAGGACACAGCACTGCCAGCAGAAAGAGGTACTCCTCTTCCCTTATTCGTGCAAATCTTACGTCTCCGCTCACAACGTATTCATCCCACGAAAGAAACTAGTTGAGCGCTTCTTACTGCATCTTCTTCATGATACTAAATGCACAAGGTTTCCTCCCTTTTATTATTTCACCTTTGCTAGAGGTCAGTAGCCCGCCTGGATTTCAATTCAGGGTCAGTCGAACCGCAATTAAAAGAAGCAGCACCCGCTTAGGCGCGCGGAGTACCTAGTCCGCCTGTTCCCCGGGGAAGCGGTGCATCGGTGTCTATCATAGGGGTGTGGGGTGCAGGAGCTGCTTGCGCCCGATCTGGAGGTCGGCGGGGCTTGAATGGATGGCCGGGGGGGGCGGTGCCAAGCATGGCGGTGCGTTGAGGTCGAGGGGAGGGTGCAGGCAGGGGAGGAATACTGGACCGATGGTCGCTGGCGTTTTGAGGAAGATCGTCAACACTGACTGGCTGGAGGTAGATGAAGGCGATCTGCCCGTTCTTTGTACATCGAACGGTGCAGAAAAAATGGACTGACCTATTTGCTTTCAGTCGACTGTTATTTTCATAGAGTCCTGTAGTAATTTAGTGTGCCATGCATGTTGTAGAGCTATCATATGTCTCCCATCATTTATTTCTCACCGGCCTGCTATCTGCTACCTTTACACTGTACTAATTGTGCACACACTTCACCCATACTCACACTATTGTTTTTTTATGCATGGGTATTTCAGACTCTGACATAGTGTTGATGAATGCAGAAAAGAAAAGACAGAAGTCGCTCCAGTGTAATTCGAAGATAAGCACTAAGCATTTCAGCGCTCTAATGGGTGCAGTGTCAGCAGTTGGAGACAGTAAACGTAGCTCTGCAGTTGATGATCTCAATTGCCACACACAACCATCCCAGGTGCTTGCTTTAACTTCGCGCTGTCAAATGTGGTTGCATGTTGCATATGGTGTCTAGCTTGTATTGCTTCCAATTTGGTTAAATTGCATCTGCTTACTTTACACATTATACCTTTGATAATGACATGCCTTCCTGTTTTTGATACATACTACATATGTCTATTAACCATGTTCGTACATCAAACTAATGCTCTTTTGTATCCCTCGTCAATCACTTATGATGCGATAGTCACCCGAGTGGGTTATTGTGAGACGCCCTACTCGTTTAAAGAGTGCAGTGTCATCCTCCCCACATGATTCTCAAGAAATAGCAAGGCTAAATGAAGATAGTCAACGTAGCTCCCTAGTTGATCACCGCAATTCCCCCACACCACCATCGCAGGTGCTTGCTCTTACTTGCCAGTGTGATATGTGGTTGCATGTTGCATATGTTGTCTACCTTGTAATGCTTCTAATTAGGGTAAATTGCATCTGCTTAGTTAACACATTATACCTATGAGTATGACATGCCTTCCTATTTTTGGTACATACTACGTCTTTCTATTAACCATGTTCTTACATCAAACTACTTTTCTTGTGTATCCCTCATCAATGCTCCTAATTTGTTAAATTGCATCTCCTTAGCTTACACATTATACATGTGAATATGACATGCCTTCCTGTTTTTGCTACATACTACATCTGCCTATCACACCATGTTCTTACATCAAACTACTGTTCTTGTGTATCCTGCGTCTATCGCTTATGATGAGACAGTCACGAGCGTGGGTTAATATGAGACGCAATACTCTTATAAAGAATGCAATTTCATCCTCTCCACATGATTCTCAAGAAACAACAAGCCTAAATGAAGATATTGAACGTAGCTCTGTACCTGAAGACCGCACTTCCCCTACACCACCATCACAGGTGCTTGCTCTAACTTCGCAGTGTGATATGTGGTTGCATGTTGCATACGGTTTCTAGCTTGTAATGCTTCTAATTAGGGTAAATTGCATCTGCTTAGTTTACACACTATACCTATGAATATGACATGCCTTCCTATTGTTGGTACACACTACATCTATGTGTTAACCTTGTTCTTACATGAAACTACCTCTCTTCTATATCCTGCATCAATCACTTACGATGAGTCACCTTTATTCCTTGCATATTGCATATTATTTCTAGCATGTTGCCATGTATTGCTTCTAATTTGGTCAAATACATTTGTTAGGGCACCCTTTTAATTTAGCCGAGTGATATTGGTTTCATCTTTCATATGGTTTCTAGCTTGCATCGATTCTAACAAGTTCAAGCACCTTGTGCTTAGTTTACACTTTATACATCATACATGTCAATATGTCACGCCGTCCTATTTTTCATACATATTCCATCCTCCTATCATGCAGCTGCCTTACATGAAAGTAGTGTTCGTCAGTATCATGCATCAATGAGTTCTGAAGAGCAAATTTTATTCCTTTTTCTTATGGGTTTGACTTGACAAGGCAAAATCAAGAAAGAGGAAGGAAAAGAGTAAGGAAGGAGATGATGGTGGTCCTCTGCAGTAACGTAAACAGAGCATTTGTACCGATTCTCCTTGTACTAATAGTGCATTACAAGGTCCAAGTCTCTGCTCCCCTACTCCACCATCCAAGGTGCTTGCTCTAACTTGGCAGTGTGATATCTGGTTGCATGTTGCATATGGTGTCTAGCTTGTATTTCTCCTAATTAGTGTAAACTACATCTGCTTAGCTTACACATGATACATGTGAATATGACACGCTTTCCTATTTTTGGTACATACTATATCTGTCTATCACACCATGTTCTTACATGAAACTACTCTTCTTGTGCATCTTGCATTAGTCACTTATGATGGGACACCTTTAAGTTAGCAGTGTGATATTGGTTTGCGTCTTGAATATGATTTCTAGCATGTATTGCTTCTAGTTTGATGAACACCACCTATGACGAGACAGTTTTAACTTGGCAGAGTGATATTGATTGCACCTTCCATATGGTGTCTTGTAGTGTTTCTAATTTGTTGAAGTGCCTTCTGCTTAGTTACCACATCATAGGTGTGAATATGTCAAGCCGTCCATTTTTTCGTACATATTCCATCCTTGTATCATGACTTTGCCTTTCATCAGAGTAGTGTTCGTCAGTATCATGCATGAATGAGTTCTGAAGAGTGAATGATATTCCTTTTTCTTGTCGGTATGACCTCACAATGCAAAATCAATAAAGCTGAAGGAAATTGGCAAGGCATTGGATGATGGTGGTCCTTCCGAGCAACTAAAACAGAGGTTCTCTACAGATTCTACTCCGCCAGCCTCCCAGCAAGATTCGCAAGACAACGCAAGGCTAGACAGTCAACATAGCTGTGTAGATGATGAGCACATCTCCCCTACTCCACCATCACAGGTGCTTGCTCTAACTTGGCACTATTATATGTGGTAGCATGTTGTGTATGATGTCTAGCTTGTATTGCTTCTAACTTTGTTAAATTGCATCTGCTTACTTTACACATAATGCCTGTGAATATGACATGTGTTCCTGTTTCTCCATCAGACTACTATTCTTGCATATCCCGCATTAGTCACTTATGATAAGGCACCTTTAAGTCGCCACTGTGATATTGGTTGTGTCTTGCATATGATTTCTAGCATGTACTGCTTCTAATTTGTTGAAACGCCATACAGTTTGAACTTGGCAGAGTGATATTGGTTGCATCTTTCATATGGTGTCTAGCTTGCAGTGCTTCTAATTTGTTGAAATGATTTCTGCTTAGTTACCACATCATAGGTGTGAATATGTCACACCATCCTATTTTTCATACATATTCCATCCTCGCATCATGTGTTTGCCTTTCATCCGAGTAGTGTTCGTCAGTATCATGCATGAATGAGTTCTGAAGAGCGAATTTTATTTCTTTTTCTTATCGGTTTGACTTCACAATGCAAAATCATTATAGCTGAAGGAAATTAGTCCAGCAGTGGATGATGGTGGTCCTTTGGAGCAACTCAAATAGGGGGTCTCTACAGATTCTACTCCACCATCCTCCCAACAAGATTCGCAAGACAACACAAGGTTGGACAATCAACGTAGCTGTGTAGATGATGAGCACATCTCCCCTACTCCACCATCACAGGTGCTTGCTCTAACTTGACACTATTATATGTGGTTGCATGTTGCGTATGATGTCTAGCTTCTATTGCTTCTAACTTGAATTGCATCTTCTTACTTTACACATAATGCGTGTGAATATGACTGTGTTCCTGTTTTTAGAACACACGTGTACATGATGAGCACATATCCCCTACTTCACCATCACAGGTGCTTGCTCTTACTTGAAACTGTTATACGTGGTTGCGTTTTCCGTATGATGTATAGTTTGTATTGCTTCTGATTATGTTGAATTGTATCTGCGTAGCTTACAACTTATACCTGCAGCGATCACTTACCCATAAGACACATTTAACTTGGGACTGTGATGTAGGTTGCATCTTGCATTGTCTTCTAGCTTGTACTGCTTCTAATTTCTTGATATGGCACTTACGACGGGACACTTTTTACCTGATAGAGTGATATTGGTTGCATGTTCATATGGTGCCTAGCTTTCATTTCTTCTAATTTTGTTGAAATGCCTTCCGCTTACTGTTTTTCATACATATTCCATCCTCCTATCGTACATGTGAATATGAAACGCTGTCTTTTTTGTATATATTCCATCCTCCTATCATGTGCTTGCCTTACATCAAAGTAGTGTTCGTCTGTATCATGCATCAACCAGTTATGCAGAGCTAATTTTATTCATCTTCTAAGGCAATATCAGAAAATAGGAAGGAAAAGAGTAAGTTAGGGGATGTTGGTGGTCCTCCGCACTGACGCAAACAGAGACTCTCTAGATTTGCCACTGCTAGTGCTAATGAAGTTGAAGTCCCAAGTCTACATGATGAGTTCATCTCCCATACTCCACCATCGCAGGTGCTTGCTCTAAGTTGACAGTGTGATAATGGGTTTCAGTTGCATATGTTGTCTAGCCTATATTTCTTCTATTTTGATTAAATTGCACCTGTTGAGTTTATACGTTATACATGTGCATATGACATGGCTTTCTGTGTCTAGAATACACTGCATCTATCTATCATACCATGTTCTTACATCAAAGTACTGCTCTTGTGTATCCCGCATCAGTCACTCATGATTGGACGCTTTTAACATGGCAGTTTGATAGTGGTTGCATCTTGCATTGATTTCTACGTTGTACTGCTTCTAATTTTTTGAATTGCCACTTATGACAAGACACTTTTAACTTGGCAGATTAATATTGGTTGCATCTTTCATATGGTGTCTAGCTTGCATTACTTCTATTTTCTTGAAAATCCTTCTGCTTAGTTTGCACATCGTACCTGTGAATATGTCATGTCATCCTGTTTTTCTTACATATTCCATCCTCATACGGTTGTCTTACATCAAAGTATTGCTTGTCTGTATCATGCATCAATGAGTTCTGAAGAGTGATTTTATTCTTTTGTGTTGTGGGTACAGCTTGACATGGCAAAGTCAAAAAAGAGCAAGGAAAATAATATAGTAGGGAGTTCTGTTACTCGTCGGGTGAAACGGAAAAGGTTCTGCCGTCGAGATTCTGCTGGTACTTATAGTGCAGTAGAAGGTCCAAGTCGACCGGCTAAATCTACAAACAGAGTATCACCTGCTCCACTAGCTGCAGCATCCGCTTCAACTGTACTAGCATCTCAACCAGTTACTCGTTCGTTTGCTCCGAAACTGGCTAGTTCCCAAGCTGCCTTCACACCTAACACTACTTCTGAAGCACTGCTGACACAACAGGACTTGGCAAGATCAGATGAACCTCATGAGCATCAACACCAAGATGGTACCTGACCGAGTCAAGTTGCAGTTGCATGCTCCTTTATATGTACTCTCACAGTTTGATGTACACTAACACTTTCCATATTCGTTGTTGAACTAGCACCACGGCGCAAGCGGAAACAGACATCAGGGATAATGCTTGACAGATTAACAAAATCTAAAGGAGGAGGAATGGAGATCCATTTTGAGGCAGGTTTAAAAAGGCCACGTGATGCTACAAAGTCAACCAAGTTAGTATCAGAGGCAGTAGTTGTCGTTAGGTGTCATGCACGTATCCTCCCAATGTGGATCCAGTACAGGAATGAGAAAGACAATACCCAGTTTAACACCTTCCTTGACCATTTATCCGTAAGTAATGTTATTCATCGCAATTAGTAATATTGTCTTGCTCTGTCCCATACTTTCTAGCATCCTCCTAGTAGGACTCACATTCTTTTTTCAACAGATGAGGTGCAAGTTGGATCCGAAAGATGATGCAACTAAACAAGCATGCACTCATGTTTTTCAGTCTGCTCTGCGACAGTATTGGTACCACCTTAGAAAATCTCACTTTGAAGGCAATGCTAACAATGAAATCGCCCAAACATCTCCAATGGAATATATTACAGATGAAGACTGGACAGCCCTCGTTAAACAATGGTCTAATCCAAAGTATCAGGTAGGATATATGTATTTGATCATACCACATATTGAACTTGTATTTATGTATGTGCCTTACGAGTGTATCTTCCTCTAGGCTAACTGTTTGAAGAACAAAACCAACCGTTCAAGTGAAATTCCAATAGACAACAGGATCTCGTAGCTATATTGCACACTGCGAGGCTCTTGTAAATAGCTGCTACTTCCTTCTTTTTTCTGTGCCATATTATCGTATCAATTTTGACTTGTTCCAAATACATAGGAAAGCCCGTGTGGACCAAAAAGAACCTGAACCGAATGCAGTGCAAATCTTCAAGGATTGCCACACCAGCAAGATGAAGGGCATGAGCACACCAGTTCAAGTTGCTGTTGTAAGTCCTTACTCCTCCTGCCTTGAACTGATTGCTACTGTGATGTGTTCATTTAACTACTTGGTTTGCAGCCAATGTCAGTTAGTCTGTTCACTTTTATTCACAGTTGTCTTAATGTATCATTTCACCTTACATGGTTTAAAATAGATGAAGGATATTCTTTTGGTCTTGATCTGTAATCTAGTTGTTATGTTCACGTGCGCACACAATGATAAAATAGCCTGTTTGTTTTATATTTGTTTGCCCGTGATATGAATGATGTCATACTATGTTCATCCTACTTTAAACCATGTCTCTTTATCCTTAGATGTCAAAGAATGTGAGGAAATAGACAATATAGTAGGCATGCTACATGGACATATGTTCCGAAAGTGATTTTATTATGTAGTTGGCACTACAATACATGCTAATGTATTACAGTAGTTCACCAAAATAAGTTATGTATAAATGTTTAACCTACTTTGTTTGTTTTTGTCTCATTAGTAACTTATCTGGTACACTAATCTACAAGTTCAAACTTTCAGGAAGCTATGGAACAAATGATTGAACAGCCACAACCACCTGAAGGTGACGAGGCTACTACAGGCACAATGTCACCTCTTGCTGCAGTGTGTCAGTATCTCTCCACTAACAGTGCAAAAAGCACCTTCCTGCGTAATTCTGGGTTGGTTGTCAAGGTAACCTCGTCCAAATCGCCTACTGAACAAAATCTTCCTGCTAGACAGAGTGATATATCTGTGCTCCAGACACAAGTCCAATCCCTAATGGACGTTGTTTCGGAAACAAGAATAGTGGTTGAGAAATGTCGTCAAGATATGAATGGTTTCGAAACCAGACTATCAGACATTCGCTTCGTTGTTCAAGAGCAATGGCGGAAAAAAGGTGGAGATCGTGCTGCTCCATCAGATTCTACAGCCTGAAACATTAGCACTCAGGTCAAATGATCTGTGCTTCTATACATCTGATGGTGCTTTTATCTGGAAGGACTGTAAACTTTATGCCAATAGGCCTTTTGTTGTATGGTTGGAATTTATTTTGTTGTGATACAACATTTATGATGTTGCCTCAGGCTGCAGTAATTACGACGCTATTTTTGTATAGTGTAGGTTTATCTTAGTAATGTATTCGGCCGAAAGCTTTGTAGGAGCCCAACATGCCAACATTCGTCGGGCCCATTCCAATTGGGCTAAAAACGATTACGGGCCGAAATTGGCATGTAGCCCACTAAAAATATCTGGGCCTGAATCAGCATAAGCTTTCATATTTTTCTGGTAGGCTTGTGCCCATAGTGGGCCTTTAACAGGCCTAAACATAATTTGGGCCCTCAGTAAAAATAGGTCGTTTACAGGTGTAGATATCTCGAGCCCATAAAAAACATGGGCCTTTAATAGACCGAAAGTGAGATTGGGCCCTGATTGTGCCAAATAACCCACTGGACTTAGCAGGCCGAAATGGTGGCCCATTTACGATGCGGATCTTTGACAGGCCCAAATTCGGACGCGCCATAAATGTGCCGACCTAATACACGGGCCTTTAACAGGCCGGAACTTCGTTCGGGCTAGATTATTGTCATTTTTATATGGGCCATTAATGGGCCCGATATGACGTTGGGCCACATATGGCACATGGTTTACGTCCGGCGTTAATAGGCCAAAAATGACGACAGGCCGAAAGTGGCCCAAAGCTATAGTGGGCCTCTAACAGGCCGAATGTCAGACATGGCCGAATATGACCCAAATTCTTCATGGTCGTTTATGGGCCGAAAGTTTTGATGGCCTGTAAATGGGCCCAAATGAAGCCAGACCTTTAACAGGTCGGAAATAGACCGGGCCGTAATTCGGCCCAATTACTTAGCGGACTGTTAACGGGCCAGAAGTGACCATGGGCCGCGTTGATGACAAGTTTAGGACAGGCCGTTGACGTGCCGATTTGATAGAGAATGTTGGGCCTTTAGCTGGGCCGGCCCATTATGGTCTGTAGAATCTTATGGGCCTTTAGCTGGGCCAGCCCATTGTGGTCCGCAAAATCTTGTGGGCCTTTAGCTGGTCCAGCCCATTATGGTCTGCAAAATCGTGTGGGCCTTTAGCTAGGCCAGCCCATTATGGTCCGCTAAATTTTCTAGGCCTTTAGCTGGGCCGGCCCATTATGGTCCGCTAAATCTTATGGGCCTTCGGTTGGGCCAGCCCATTTAAACTTTGTGGGCCACTTTTGGGCCGGTCCACGTGTCAACATATCATAGGCCCATCTCGACCGTTGGATGAGTGACACTTGTGCCAACGTGGAGCTGACGCATGGATCCGTTAGCCAATGAGAATTTTACACGTGGAAAATCGGCATTGGTCGTGGCTGTTAACGGGTTATCGGATCCAAAATCCGACCCGATAGCTTAACGGCGTTCCGTTACGGTGGATGCCACGTGTCGGTCACCTTTGACGAAAGCACTTCTGTGACGCGCAATTTATCGTCATGGAAGTGGACACTTCCGTGATGATAATTTTGGCAATGTCATGGAACACTTCTACGACAGCACAGGTATAACTATCTTGATTCTGTCATAAATTTGTCATGGATGTACATGCATGACAGAAAATGCGACCTACTGTGACAAACACGTATCATCACGGAAGTGTTTTTTTCTAGTGTTGGACCGAACTATGGGCAAACGCGTCTTCGGACAACAATAAGTACCATATGGGACTTATCCGGCATCAAGTTAATATATTACGGCGACTTCTCAAAACCCTCTCTCAAGGGCCCATCCACCAATCACTATTACCTCTAATATATTACACTGTGTTTCTATTCATATGTCTACTGTCGAGCTAGGAGTTGATCCTTAGGCCGATTTCACGACCTGAGTCTCAGAAGCTACTAGGATCAACGCTTTCATATTTTCCTTCAGATGCATCTCGGATTTTAGGCCGACAAAAACCTTGAGGGCTACTGGCCATACATCTTGTCAGCAAATAAATTTATACGCATCGGAAATAAAAATTCGCAAACAATCAGCCCATGACCGAGGTGCTGAGCCACCTCGGAAGCAATTCGGCATATAAATCGGATGCAAGTGGCTGGCTCCCTAGAGGGCATTTCCGGCATTAAGCTCGACTAAAACTTTTTCGAGACCAAGGTAATCTATCACACCTCAAATATAGTCTAGCATTGGAGCTCATATACATTCCGGTGTTGAAGCTCGGAAGCGGTCCGGCATTGGTGCTCGGCTACAAAAGATACCTCGAATGCAATCCGGCATTGGAGCTCAGACGCGAGAGGACACCACCGCACAGGAAACACTTCAAACCCGAGGTGGGCGTAAAAATAACAAGGCATTGATAACGGCCGATAACTTAAAGGGGCTCCTCGGGATACCTGACGTGTAAACTCTTCAGATTTACTTCGCCGATCCTCAAGATCGAAGATAAGAAGATTTTTTGAACCAGTTTTCAAGACCGACAACCGAAGATGAAGAACGGTTTGGAAGAATCGAGGAGCATCCCCAACTTGAAGACCGGTTCAGGGGGCTACTGACGATGTCCTGGACTAGTGGGTACTCACCACGTCATCTCCCGACCAGCTAGATCGGGCCGAGGACCCCCATGGCGGTTCACTCATGGGCCACTTCGGGCAACCCATGTCGCACACGAGGAAGATTCCACAAGACTTGATGATCAAGACAAGGACTCCTCTCCACCAACGTATTCGGCTAGGACTCTTGTTATCCTAGGCCTCCGGTACATTATATAAGCCGGGGCCAGGCTAGTTGCTAGATTATTATGACATTATTCATCATACCCTCGGGTTTTAGACCACAACATATGATCTCGAGGTAGATCAACTCTGTACTTGATACTCCATCAATATAAACAAGAGCAGGACGTAGGGTTTTACCTCCATCAAGAGGGCCCGAACCTAGGTAAAACATCGTCTCCTTCGTTCCTCTTACCATTGATCCGAGAATCCATAGCTCGGGACCCCCTACCCCAAGATCTGCCGGTTTTGACACCGACATCATTCCCTTCCTAGGCCTCACCGTCATCCACCGCCTTGGTGCTCTCGGCGTGGCATGGTCAACGTGGTCAACGAACGACATCCATCGGAAGTGGACTGTACGTGGAGAGGCTGACAGCTGGGTCCACGGCCGCACACAAGGAAATGCCTCCTTATTACGCGCAAAATAATGATTTCTCCACCTGACAGCTGGGACCCACCGGAAGGGCCTCTGTATTTCGCGAAAAAACGTCCCCCCTCCCACTGACAACTCGGACCCACCAGCTATATCTTCGCACGCAAGAAAGTGCCTCCTTATTACACACAAAAAAATGAATACTCCCCCTGCTAGCTGGGACCCACCATAGTGGGAGGCTGACTTGTGGGCCTACTAAGTTGACGCGGATGGAGGGCTTTGTCAACTTACTCAATATGAACGATTCTAACTCCATTGACCGTACGATGTCCATCCAATGGTCGTAGTGCTTCTTCAACCTCTGGTCTTCTTGCTCCAACCACCCAAACTAGCGCCGGTTGTGCCGCCAGCTCCTGCCTCCCGTGGCCGGCTATGCTGCCGCGGAGGCCTCACCACCCCCTACTACTACCACCGCTGGCCAGGCCCTGCGGCAACGGCAGCCTCACACCGCAAACTGAACCAGTGAACCCTCGTACTCCTCTCCGCGTGGGCATCCACTGCCATGTCTTTCCCGGCTCCGTGTCGTCCCCTTCCTAGGCCTCGCCGTCGTCCACCGCCTTGGTGCTCTCGGCGCAGCGTGGTCAATGTGGTCAACGAACGACTTCCTCAGAAGAGTACTGTACGTGGAGAGGCTGACAGCTGGGTCCATGGCCGCAGCAAGGACGTGCCTCTTTATTATGCGGAAAATAATGATTCCTCCACCTGACAACAGGGACCCACCGGATGGGCCACCGTATTTCACGAAAAAAAATGTTTCCCCATGACTACTGGGACCCACCAGCTACATCTTCGCATGCAAGGAAGTGCCTGACAGTCGGGACCCACCTGGTCGAAGCGTACGTAGCATTGTCATTCTGGTCGCGAACGTGTACGTACATACGATCGGTCAGTTTGAAGGCTACAGCGATGAATCGTGGCCGTGTAAGGAAGGGCACGTGTCGTAGTATAGGCGCGCACGTGTCGTAGTAGAGGCGCGCATGTAGCATGTCACCTAGTCCCGTTAATATTGTGTACACGTACGTACATCCAGGGTACAAGAAAGTAAATACGGCCACGTACGTACATACGGGCGGGGTCTCGAACGTCTACTCATGCATACGTACGGCCAGGGCTCGTGTACATGGTTGGGTTAGAACAGAGAAACTTCGTCGTCATCGTGTTCATGGGAAGCCAACCGGCTTGGATGGAATAGCCGATCGAAACAAGGCCTGACGTACTGTAGAACGGAAGAAACGGCCTTGTGTTCGACCGGCCACAGTCGAAATGGGGTCCTGTTCATCGGGAGGGGTCTGGGGTACCGCAAAACGGAGGAAACGGACTTCTCTTGGACCTACTACGGTCAAAACAGGGTCCTGTTGATCGGGAGGGGCGTGGTGTACCGCAAAACGGAGGAAACAGACCTGTGTTGGAGCGCTACAGTCAAAACGGGGGTCCTGTTCATCGGGAGGGGTGTGGCGTACCGCAAAATGGGACTCCACGGGCTACTGTTCATCTCCACCGTCGACCTCCTCCAGCCTCCACGGGCTACTGTTCCTCCAGCCTCCACCTACGACTATTCATCCATGGGCTTCTGTTCATCTAGCCTCCACCGCTCCTCCACCGGCTACTGTTCAACCAGCCCTCTCCACGGGGTCCTATTCAACCACCCCTCCACGGGCTACTGTTCATCCAGCCCTCCACCAGTTACTGTTCAACTAGCCCTCCATGGGGTCCTGTTCATCCAGCCCTCCACGGGGTCCTGTTCATCCACCCCCAACCGGCTCGATCGGGGTCATGTTCATCCAGCGGCAACGACCTCTACTACCATGGGGTCCTGTTCATCGAACCCCCCCACCGGGAACTGTTCATCCAACCCCCCCCCCCCCCCCCCCCAACAACAATGCTCACTGTTCATCAAGAGGCAACATCGATCGGCTTCAGTTAGCAGCAGTAGTGAAGGAATCACTCGGGGTCAGTTAACAGCAAGGGATCGATCGGGGTTCAGTAACGTAGCTAATGCAATCGCTCGGGTTCAGTTAGAGCCCAACGCCTCACTCGGATTCAGTTAGAACGCAACGCCTCGCACACACGTGCGTACGCACAAACCTCCATGCAACGCTCGGCCCCGACCACCCACCGTAACCAGGACTCCCTGATATTTTCCTCACCCTCACTTCTACCATCGTTTTTTCCATCATGGACGGCCCAAAGAATGTCATGCAGCTGCGTCTCTGGCCCGCCCAGGACGAAAAGCCCATTTTCTATCATGATTTTTTGCCATAGAAGTAGGATCCCACCACATCTATGATGATACCGGGTTTTGTCACAATTATCGTCATAGAAGTGTCACAAGCATGACAGGAAAAAAAGTCGTTCGGCCCAAAATGTCGCGGATGTGTCTTTTTCTGTAGTGACGGCTATGGAAATGCCAAGATGGGTAGGTATGGTGGTTGTTTTGAGGAAGATATAAGGAGGCTTAGGTGTGATAGAGCGTATCATATCACGGGGTTGGATGCACCCGCGAAGTTTGCATCGACTCTCGAGGTGAGAAAGGGAATGCACGGTACCGAAGAGGCTAGCAATGATGGAAGGGTGAGAGTGTGTATAGTCCATGGACTCAACATTAGTCATAAAGAACTCACATAATTATTGCAAAAGTTTATTGGCCATCAAAACAAAGTACTAATATGCATTCTCCTAGGGGGATAGATTGGTAGAAAAATACCATCGCTCGTTGAAAGCACAAGTGCTCCCTGGGTGGTTTTGGTAATTAATGTCAACATATCTCTTGTTAGACTAATGTTTTATCTAGTATATTTCAGATAAGTTCAACAAATGGAGTGGCATGGACAAGAGGATGTGGAACCCCTGCAAGATGCTAAGAACAAAGAATTGGCTCAAGCTCAAAAGCTCAAGACTCTACATTTTCATTTTAGTGATCAAAGATCACATTGAGTCCATAGGAAAGCCAATACTATTAAAAGGGGATGAGGTGTTGCTTAATGGCTTGCTTGCTCAAAGTGCTTAGTGATATGCTCCAAAGCCCTCAACCACTTTCTCATATCCACATATGTCCCAAACCAAAATTCAAACTCGGCCCCACCGATTTGATCTATCCGGCGCCACCGAGTTCATTTGACATAGCCACTGCCAGAAACCCTAATCATTTCGGTCTCACCAACGGGATCTTGGTCTCACCGAGATGGGCTTGCAAACTCTCTGTTACCTGTTGCAATAATCTCGGTCCCACCGAGTTTGCTTGACCAACTCTTTGTTTTGCTTATTACCAAAATCGGTCCCACTGAGTTTGTGTAATCGATCAAACCGAGTTGAGGTTTTACCCTAACCCTAGCACATCGGTCCCACCGAGTTGATCATATCGGTCCACCGAAATGCCTAACGGTCACATTATGAACTAAATCGGTCTGACCGAGTTTTTTGATTCGGTCCCACCGAGTTTGGTAAACTGTGTATAACAGTTAGATTTTGTGTGGAGGCTATATATACCCCTCCACCCACTCTTCATTAGTAAGGAGAGCCATCAGAACGTGCCTACACTTCCAACATACATTTTCTCAGAGAGAACCACCTACTCATATGTTGAGACCAAGATATTCCAATCCAACCATAAGAATCTTGATCTCTAGCCTTCCCCAAGTTGCTTTCCACTCAAATCATCTTTCCACCAAATCCAAATCTGTGAGAGAGAGTTGAGTGTTGGGGAGACTATCATTTGAAGCACAAGAGAAAGGAGTTCATCATCAACACACCATCTATTACCTTTTGGAGAGTGGTGTCTCCTAGATTGGTTAGGTGTCACTTGGGAGCCTCCAACAAGATTGTGGAGTTGAACCAAGGAGTTTGTACGGGCAAGGAGATCGCGTACTTCGTGAAGACCTACCCAAGTGAGGCAAGTCCTTCATGGGGGATGGCCATGGTGGGATAGACAAGGTTGCTTCTTCGTGGACCCTTCGTGGGTGGAGCCTCCGTGGACTCGCGCAACCGTTACCCTTCGTGGGTTGAAGTCTCAATCAACGTGGATGCACGATAGCACCACCTATCGGAACCACGGCAAAAATCTCCATGTCTCCAATTGCGTTTGCATACTCCAGTCTCATCCCTTTACATTCTTGCAACTTGCATGCTTTACTTTCCGATGCTCATATACTCTTGTCATGCTTGCTTGAAATGTATTGTGAATGTTTAAACTTGTGCTAAAACTCCACCTCAACTTAAAGAAATAAAAAAAACTGCTACTTTTCTTTGTTGAGGGTCTAATCACCCCCCCTCTAGACACCTCTTCTCGATCCTTTCACTCGCCCCAACCGCCACTCATAAGGAAGACAATCAAAAAATAAATCATGCTCCGACTTCATCACATAACGGTTCATCATGCGTGCATGCTTCGGGAATCACAAACCTTAACACAAGTGTTTCTACCAATCCACAATTACTCACTAGAATGACTCTAATATCACCATCTTTATATTGCAAAACTATTGCAAGGAATCAAACATATCATATTTAGTGATCTACAAGTTTTTATGTAGGATTTTATGACTAACCATGTGAATGACTAGTTCCTGTCAACTCTCTAAATAGATATAAGTGAAGCATGAGAGTTTAATTCTTTCTACAAAAGATATGCCCACGCTCTAACAAATATAAGTGAAGCAAAAGAGCATTGTACAATTGGAGGTTTTCTACGTGAAGAGAAACAGGCAATCCAAACTTCAAATGATATAAGTGAAGCACATGAAGCATTCTATAAAGCCATACTCAAAAGATATAAGTGAAGTGCAAAGAGCATTCTATAAATCAACCAAGGACTATCTCAATACCAGCGTGGTGCATAAAAATCAAAAGCACACGACGCTCCAAGATTTACGCATGTCATGTGACGAATAAAAATATAGCTCCAAGTAAAATTACCGATGATCGTTAGAAGAAAGAGGGGATGCCTTTTGGGGAATCCCCAAGCTTAGTTTCTTGGGAGTCCTTGAATATTACCTTGGGGTGCCTCGGGCATCCCCAAGCTTAGGCTCTTGCCACTCCTTATTCCTTCCTTCATCCATCATGATCTCGCCCAAAACTTGAAAACTTCAATCACACAAAACTTAACAACACCCTCATGAGATCCATTAGTATAATAAAGCAAATCACCACTTCAAGTACTTTTGCAAACCCATTCATATTTTATTTTTGCATTGTAGCTACTGTATTATAACTTCTCCATGGCTAACACCACCGATAAAATTGATAGTTTCATCAAAACTAGCAAAACAATGCATCAAAAACAGAATATGTCTTAAACAGGATAGTCTGTAGTAATCTGAACATTCACCATACTTCTGTAACTCCAAAACTTCTGAATAAATAGGAAAAATGTTGTATAGCAGCACTGTGTAAAAATTTCAGAAGCTTTTGATGTTCCAGTAAAAAAAGTAAATTCACGCGCTACAGCCAAAGTTTATGTTTTTCCATTGCACATACCAAACAAGCAATCTAATCATCCTAAAGGCAAATCTTGGCACATTATTTTTATAATACAATGGATTTGTACAAGGGGATAATTATTTTTGTTGAAAAGTTTCTGTAATCGAGATTCACAAAGTTTTCATGGGCATGAACAAAGTTCAAGGACGTCCCCCGCTTCAACGATGTTTGTCTTTCTCACTTTCACTTTTCTTTTTGAAAAGTTTTAGGTTCCCCTCTATATTTTTTTGTTTTAAAATTTTTAAATGCACTCAACAGAAATAAATGACTATCTAAAATTTCTGGCTTGTCTCCCTGGCAGCGCTCTTTTTAAAGTCATTAAGCTAGGCATATAGTGCTCAAGTAATGAATCCACCCGGATCCCAAGGTATATCAAAGCCAATTTTAATTAACAGTGATTTGTAATTTAGTAGTGAGCACAAAGCAACATATATCATGCAATGACGAATTCTAACTCTCTTCCTATGCATCGGCATGTCATAAAAGAACAATTCATGCACACATAGTAAAGGCCGATACATAGCATAAACTGCTTCTAGCAATTTTATCGTATTGGAAACATAGAGAGGCGGAGATGTAGTTCCTCTTTCATAATAATTGCAAGTAGGAGCAGCAAGCACATGCATATTACATTTATCAAAATCATCATGTGGAATAGTAGAACGCAACCCATCAATGTAATCCTTAATAAGCGCAAACTTCTCTGATATAGTGTAGTTGGGAGAATTCAAAAAGATAATAGGACTATCATGTGTGGGTGAAGCAACAATTTCTTTCATAACATAAGGAACTATAGCAAGTTCATCTCCATAAGCATCATTCATATTGGCATCATGGCCACAAGCATAGCAAGCATCAAGTTCATCAAAAAGGGATATTTCAAATGAATCAACGGGATCATAGCAATTATCATAGCAATCATCCTTTGATAAGCACGAAGGAAAATTAAACCAATGTATGAGTTGAAGAGTTACTCTCATTAGAAGGAGGGCATGGGTAGCTAATTCGCTCTTCCTCCTTTTATTCTTCGCTCTCCTCGTCGTCTTTTTCATCTAATGAGCTCACAGTGTCAGCAATTTCTTCTTTCATAGTTTCCTGCAAAATATTAGTCTTTTCTTGGACAGCGGAGGCTTTCTCAATAAATGCATCAATATTGGCATTCTATTCATAATTATCATAGCAATATTTAAGTACAGCATAATTTTCAGGTATGTAAACAGCATCATCATAATTTTCACACTTTCCAAACAAAGATTCAATGTCATAAGCACCCTTAAAAGCAACGAATTCTTCTATTCGTTTCACATCGTAGTAAAGATAGAGAACAACTTAGAATAGCAAATAAATCTATAACTAAAGATAGAGAACAACTTAGAACAACAAATAAATCTACTTACTGATAAAGCAAACAAGCACACACGAGAATATTCACCCTACGCTATTGCTCCCCGGCAACGGCGTCAGAAAAAAGGTCTTAATAACCCACAAGTATAGGGGGTCAGTTGTAGCCTCTTTCGATAAGTAAGAGTGTCGAACCCAATGAGGAGCTAAAGGTAGAACAAATATTTCCTTAAGTTCTATTGACCACCGATACAACTCTACGCACGCTTTATGTTTGCTTTACCTAGAACAAGTATGAAATTAGAAGTACTTTGAAGGTGTTGTATGGTAGGTTTGCAAGATAATAAAGAACGCGTAAATAAAAACTAGGAGTTGTTTAGATAAAGAAACAACTAAGATAGTTTTAGTAGAGAGATTTTTGTCACAAGAAAGTTATTTCTCCCTAAGCAATCGATAACTAGACTGATAATTATTATTGCAGTTTCATATGAGGGAGAGGCATAAGCTAACATACTTTCTCTCTTTGGATCATATGCACTTATGATTGGAACTCTAGCAAACATCCGTAACTACTAAAGATCATTAAGGTAAAACCTAACACCTAGCATCATGAGAAAAATGACGTTTTCACTGTCTGGAGTGCATACAAGCTTGCGGCAACTCTAAACCGCAACACATCGGTGGGAGCCTGAAACTCGTCTAGTGCTACTGGGAACAGAAGTATATGGGATGTTAATTGGAAATTGGATGTCCCCGAGAGAAGCAAGATTTTCGGTTGGAGGGTTGCGACAAGCAATTTGGCAACAAAAAGAAATAAGTGAAGACGCACAATCGTTCATGACAATGTGTGTGACATATGTGGGAACAGAGATGAGGATGAATTTCATGCAGTCATCTCTTGTACCAAAAGTAAGGCGCTAAGATTTGCTATGAGGAAAGTTTGGGGAGTACAGGATGAAAAGGAATTTTTTTTCATACAAGGACAAACGGACTTCAAATTCTACCAGACAAAAAAATATCAGAGATGAGAAGAAGAATACTTTTGCTGATGTGGAGACCCTGGTTCCTCCGAGACAGCTATGTGCACCATGACGACAAGGAATCAATCTCGCGATCGGCACTATTCTTGGTCGGGTATGAAGAGGAAATGAAAAACCTATCTCTATCAGACATTAGGAATAAGGGCAAAAGGAGCTGGTCTCTATCGGCCGCAGCACCCACATGACTCACACCATATCTTTATAAGCACCTCTGAGGTACTGAGCGGACATGTTTTGAGATTAAAAAAATCACTATAGAAGTCTCGTAGTTGATGGGCTCGGCATACAGCTGAATGGATAGCGTGACATCCCGGCTTAATAGAAATGAGAGACTACCCATATCAGTAAGGTGCACCTTCTTTTGCGGCATCCCATCCAAAAGGAACCTCAAAAGTAAATGTGTTTGCCTTGGAGCTATTTGAGGATGGGTGATCAATTGTGAATTTAATCCCGGGTGCACATGAGTGAGCACAAAATGTGCAAGAGAGACTAGTATTGATATATGGGCCAGTTTAAATCTCAGACGCAACGACCAGGAATCGATGAATTTGACCGGGGTGTTACAGATGGCAGACTAAAATGAGTTCAAGAAAATGTGACCACCCATACCAAGTTTAGGACTTGAACTTGGGCGAGTTCACCTCAAAGAATCTAGACCGGCGAGCTCTCAATTCGCAATATACCCCAAAGCTTGGTAAGCCTTTTTTTAACAGGGGGAGGGACTGGAAGATCCTCGAAGCGGGCAAAAATATCAAGTTACAATACTGCACAACGGACCCCAAAGAAAATAAAAAATTGAACATGGTCCTCCCTTTATGCAACCAGGACCAAAATGATACAACAAAAGCGTAACTGAGTCCTGATGCTCCTGGCAACCTCGCCGGAGATGTTTTTGCCACCATCTTCAGCCAAATAATTGACATCTTCCAAATGGTGGTTGGGGCTGTGATGAGCTTGGCCCTGGGAGAGAGAGGTGGGCCGTGGAGGTGGTCGAGCATGGGAGCTCTGTGGAGAAGAGGAGATGTTACATGTGCTGGTCCTCGTCGCCATGGGGTATGGCGTGGTGCGATCGACGTCGGGAGGGGACATCGGCGCCGGCACCAGGTTGCCAGGCTCGTGCGAGTAGCTAGTGTGCTGAGGAGCCAACGAGTAGAAAACTATCCTGCCGGAGATGTTTTTTTCCCATAAATAAATAAGAACCAACTTTGACGATAGGCTTTAATTGACACAATCTCCAACATACACATTTGATCAAAACTTTCAATATGTATACGTCACAAAAAAAAATATTATGCAAGTTCTTTTCATAACAAATCCGAAAATAAGTCACATTACAGATCTGAATAATTTTAAATATTTTAATAGTCAAAAGTTATACAAGTTTGATATCGCCCTCAATGCAGGACATGCTATATCCAAGCAACTTCACTATTTGATCTAAGAAGGCTAGTATTTCAGTTCAATTATTTCTGGTGCATCCAATCCATGCTGAGAATTCATTCTGTTACATTAATACATTATTATGCGACTTGGATTGCAGAAAACAAGCCAATCCATATAGTATGTGTTATCTGTCAGAGAAAAAACTGCCCCTCGTGCAGGAAAAAAGGGGGGGAAAGGGGCGAAACAGCCTAGAAACCACGACCAAACAAAATTTCTCCACCCTAAAATGGCCAATGTTTAAGAAGCCTTTTAATTTCATTTCTCATCTAACAAGATGGAGGCACATGCTGTTAGCGATGACAACTCTTCCTGCGTCGCAGCTCCAAAGCCCTGCCATCTTATCCTACCCAGGCGATCAACCAGGTATATGTACCTGCAGTACCAGAATTGAACAACCTTGTCATAACCAGAACCTCTGCTTCTAGTTTACTGAAAGCCTAAAGGGGGGGGGGGGGGGGGGGGGGGACATTACCCGGTAAGAAGGTTTACAATTTGAAGCTCCTTCCTAAAGTCATAGTGGTCTCCAAAGGCATAGACGGCATGTCTTTGTGGATTGTCCGATTTCCTCATTGTCTTCAGGAATGCACGCCTCACAGGACTTGATGATAACAGCCATGAATCTATAAATGAGACCTGGAACATAGTGTTTTCCTTTCAGCTAGCAGCCTGGCATGATGTAAGGCATTTTTCCTCAGCCCATCAGAAGCTCTTAACTTAATTATCGCCAAAGAATTATATACCATCAATACTTATTTTCAAATGACGAGTCAAGACAAGTCTTCTAACAGACACCATGATGCAAGAATGTAAAATGACTACATGAGCGCATCTAACTCCAGAAAATAGAGACCAAATCACAATAAAGGAAGTAAAGTAATGAACATTACAAATGATATAACATATGTCCACACACTTAGACAGACAAAAAGAGAAATGACATACTTGCTGTTCAAGACCATTCCAAAGGAAAGGATGAATAATTTCGCTCAATTCACAAGGTGTTACATACACATTTGATGGAAGTTCTAGAAAAACAAATAAAGCACCATCTCATGTAGATTGAAAAAAAAGGGTAAATGGTAATTTGCATGGCTTTACATTACAAACATACTTCACACTGTGTAACAAACTGAGAATAATTACGTAAGAATACCTCGTACGCTTCAACTTTTCCATTAGCACCAAATGCATCAAGAAAGGGTAAGCTCCATGACTCTGCCATTTTCTGTTGAACAAAAAAACTCTAATCAGCTACTGAGCCACTCCATTGGACATCCCTCCTTGAAGAGCATATATCGAAGTTGGCAATGTAAAAAATGAAACCAGAGCTCAGTATGGCAAGTAAGAATTCTATACTTGTGGGTAATGACTTAACCATCGATGAATTTGCGTTAATGCATATGTTACTTGTTTTTGTGCACCTGCCCATGATTCAACTACGAGTAACTTAATGTTGCCATCTGTATTTTGTGAACTTCACATGGTAATTTCTAACAATGAATACATGTAACAGAGAGAAATGTGAGGCTACACATTTTTGCAGCTTGGTGAGTGGTGACCTTGCACATAACAGTGGATTTTTGTTGGCACATCCTCTTATTTCTACATCCGTTTGGTGGTGTATGTAATGAATATATGCAAGACAAATGGATGCAACTTTTGGAAATATTCCACAAAGGAGCTGAATGGTGTGATTTCCATACTGCATTAAGCTCAGTCATAGTTATCTTATTACCTACAAACTATAGTTCCTGACAACAAAATGAACTATATCTACTAAGCAGTAATTATCAATACTACTCGAAACAAAGGTATTCAAAAGAAACATATTTTGGATTTTGGATCAATGGTGGATTAGTATACACAAACAGAGCCCAGGAAACATGACCATAGCCGTAGAAAAGGGAAACGCGTCACTCATCATTTCAACTTGTTTTAGTTTGGCAGTCCCAGGTGGGCTGGAGCTACACCCTTTCTGGATAAGCTTAAACCTGGCTTGGCTCAGGAAATGCTAGAGGCTCTAGTGAATTATAGTTGAGCTAAAATGTTCTCAGGATATATGAGCTCATCTACCACTAAACTCGTTAAATCATAAGCAGAGACAAACAAAATCGCTTAATTGGTTATTTTCTAAATACCACGTTGAATGTATAACATCTGACAGTATTTATCCTTCTAATTTGCATCTGACAAGTGAAAAGCGAAAACATGAATGTTATGCACCTGGCATCAACAACAACAACAACAACAACAACAACAACAACAACAACAAAGCTTTTAGCCCCAAACAAGCTGGGGTAGGCTAGAGGTGAAACCCATAAGATCTCGCAACCAACTCATGGTTCTGGCACATCGATAGCAAGCTTCCACGCACCCCTGTCTGGCATCATTTGCTTTTTTTTGTATTTTCTTTGGAGATGCTTGACTGCAACTAAAAGACATGTGCTAACTTTAAAGTCACCGTAAACTTCTAATAAATCTTGGGAAATAGTTGAAGCAGTTAATACAGTTATTTCCGACAGTGTTCTAACTTCCAAAGAAACTTTTAATTAAGTATTTACATATGTAAGTATGGAATATGTAGCAGTACAGCACCGAATGTGCTGCAGCCACTCATACCTGCGAGCTTGCACGAAACGAAAGGCACACCAGTGCCGCATCAGGAACCACCGGCACTGTACCACCAGCCCCATGACTACCGTCTAGCATAGGAGACGCAACAAGCGGCAGTTGCAATGCTCTGCCAGCAGGGGACTCCAAAGCAAGATTAGGGAACTTCACAGCAGCGACCTCTGGGATAATGGTCTTACTCGCGACCGCAATCTACACCATTTCAGTCACAATGTGAGGATCCAAATCTCCCATCATCCAACGTCACCAACAGTTACTGCTTACTATTCAACTAACATAACGGAGTACCAAATTATAGATGCCATTTATACCTTGCCGGCGTTCTTACGGATCTCGGAGATGTCCTGGAAGTACCCCCTGCTCATCTCATCAGTACTGCACTAGACCAATCAATCAGAGGCTCAGAACTAAACAACCACACAATGCACTCATACAGCAGAGCAATATAACCAGTAGGAATGATGTGAGGAGAAGAGCCTTACAGCCTGGCCTTTGCCTTTGCCTTCTTCTCCGCATCCTCGGCGGTCTCCTTGCTCCACGTCTGATCATCCGTTCATCCCAACATCACGAGAAAACCGAATGACTAAATAAAGCCTCTAATGGATTGCAGTCGCAGGGAGTAGCAGGGGGGCGTAGAGAGCAAACCGGAGCGCCTACCTTGAAGAAATCCAGGAATCCACGGGTGAACACCGCGCGAGAGGGCTGCGCGCCGCCGCAAATCCTCTCGCCAGCGGCGCCTGCGTCGGCGAGGCGGAGAAGCGGCCCCGCCGCTCGCCGCGCCCTCAGCATCATCGCCGCCGCTCCCGATCTAAGCTGGTGAGGAGGTCTAGCTGCAAAACCGAAGCGCCGAGCCCGCCTGTGCACGACCTCTTGAAATGTAAACGCAGCTGGAAAACGTACACTTCGTTTACGTGACCGATGCTGCGGTAACGAAATAACTCTATGCCACGCCCGGCGCCATTAGAAACCGCGGACTCCCAAAACCAGCAGCGCTGAACACAGGAAGCAAAACCCGCTTCCCCTCCGGCTCGATTCGATCCTTCTCCGCCCCCCGATCATGGCGTCCTCCTCCTCCTCCTCGCAATTCGAGTAAGTACCCGCATTCCCAGTCTATGTCTCTTGATCGCCAGTCCAGCGCCGCTCACCGGTCGATCTCATGTACCCGTGTCGTCTCGGAGCAGCGATCCGTCGGCGAGGCGCCCGCCGCCGCCGCAGAGGAAGCCGCCGGTGCTGATGCTGCTCCCGCTCATCTACGCCCCCGTTTTGCCCCTCAGTACGCATCCCTCGTCCCCGTCCCTGCATTCCCGTGCCGTAATTCCTCGTTCGGGTCGTATTTTTTGCTTACTAGGGTTGTCTGCCCGTGCGTGAGAAACAGTCAGGATCGGGCTGCGGCATAACCCGGTGTGGAGGGACCGCCTCTTCTACGGCGTCCTCGCCGGCGCATTCGTGCATGGCACCTACCTCATGTACGTCCTCTGTCCGTATATTATTCACTTGTCCTAGCTGTGATTATTATTTATCTATGATAGGTGAGCACTGCCAGCTGCAGTGAGGATCTCTTGCTGGTTTTGGTAGCTACTCGATATGTACTATTAGGAGGCTGTCACTTCGACTACATGATGTATGTATGTCAATTCATAATTGTATCGGTGAGACCACTAGGAGAGGCTGTAATGTTGTGAGGATATGACATGGAAGCTGTTATAGTGTTCAACCACATGTAGTGTAGTACATAAGCCTAGGATAGCTATGTAATGTGTTATTCTCTGCTTTCTTCAATATAAAATGCTGCCGGCAAATTCAAAATAAAAATAAAAATGCTGCACGTATCTGCATCTGTCGGTTGTAGTATCATCTTTTGATTTTCAGTCTGTCTGGTGCTTGTGAGAAACCACATTGTGGGCACCATATACATAATATTTGTATTACTTTGACCGCGATTATTGAAGAAGAGAAAAAACAGAGAAGATATTTATAGTTCCTTGACCATGATTATAAGAGAAAAAAAACTTAGAAGATACATGGTGCACAGTGCAAATTTTTAGGTTGCCTTCATCTTAACTGAAAGGGATGTGATTCGATGAACCAACCATGACCGACTGAGCACATGAAGCATGATTTCTCTAATGGAACATGAGCTCGATAATCTTCTGTTATAGTTTGCTTGATAGGATCATGGTTGGCTTTTGTTATGCCTTCTTCCAAGTTATGTTAGTGTATGATGTTATGTGTAGTTTCATGGCCGCTGTTCAAAAGGTAACAGTGGTACACATCGGAACTCTCATGGCACGTCAAGTGAAATAAACCATTATCCTTGATTGCATGAAAGCTTAACATTGTTTGATGTGGTATTATAGGTTAGCCGTGTAATGTATTTGGCGAAGAGCTATGTTCACATGATCCATGTTAAGACATGGGTGGATGAGTCCACGACTTACCTGTCATTTTTGTTACTTTTGATTTGATGCAAATGGATATATCTTGTAGTACGAGTGATGTTACTGATGGACTGTGTGCACTTTCCTAATCCATGCTCTTGTTATGAAATGCTCCTTATGTAATTCTACGTGCTAATTTTGGTCTCAGAGTCTCCAATATACCATGCATCTGAAAGAAGAATTTTGCTGTTAAGCTATAGTGGTGGTCATGGTTATTAGCATATAATGTTTATTGAATTTGTTTGTGTCTGGAAAAGGCGCCTTCAGCCTTCTTGTGGTTATTGCTTGTGCAAACTTGTCTGCCATGGTGTTGCTGGTAGTTACCTTGACTGCATTGGGTTATTTGATCATGCACAAATCCAATCCCTGATGTTTGCTGATGCTTTGATTTTTTCGAACCACTTCCAAACATAGCATTGGAAAAAATAGTTGGCCACTTTAACGGACATGTTAATCTCTTATTCCTTATATGGAAATGCGGTGCTTTTTTTCTCAAATTTGTCAGAGCCTTTGCCACGTTTTATGAAATGGGTTTGTTCATGTCCGCAAGTTCGGAGATATAGTTTCTTCACGAACATAAGCTTATGTGGTTCTCATTGATGTTTTTCAGATCAGAACTGTACGACGTGGAGAGCAAGTGAATCATACCTTCCAAAGCTCCAGCTATGAGTTTGCGACAGCAATGTTTGACGATTGCAAGTCTAAAATTGATGATGAGTGACTGATTTTTCATATTAGCATGTTTGCCCTCTACCTGTTTCTCTTAATTCGATTCAAGGTTTGTGTTTGCTATACTGATAGAATGCTTGAGCACCCAGAATAATCTTGACTGCCAGAGCAATGCACCTGGCAACACTTGCAAATTCTCATTCATCGCAGTTATTGTTCCTCCTTAAGCTGTTGGTCTGTTTGTTATCATGTGTTGGCATTTGTTTTTTTCCGGATCAAAATTAGCGAAGAAATGTAACACGCCTGCAACGGTTCGAAAGGATTTGCATTGAAGGCCAAAGAATTACCATCACACATGCGTAACTTTGAGCTAAAACAAACAGTTTAATTATCTTTTTTTGCAGGAACAGTCTTATTGTCTTAGTTACCATTCGTGTCTGATCCTTCCGTCAGGGTGCATTATCCTTTTGATGAAATCTATGTTGTATGAACGATATTGTTATCTGACTATCTAGTTCAATCGTTCTAGCTGGTTGTTGGATCTTTTTGACTCTCTAGCTCGTGTATTTTATTATGCTGACGAAGGCAAAACTTCTAGCTGTTCGTTAATTAGAGCATCTCTAGCCGTTAGACCCTCCAGGAGGCATAAAAATCGCCGCCTGAGGGCGAGCCGGCGGTACAATCAGCGCTGGGGCGGTTGGGCATCCAGCCGTCGTCCCCAGGCGCTGATATTGGCTCAGTTTTCAGCCCACTTTCAGCGAATAAAGGCCCCATATGGGCGAGAATCGGCGTGGTTCGTTGTGGCTCGGCGTTGAATTCTCAATATAAATATTTTTTTCATCACATAGTTCATCACAGAAAATCAAATAGTTCAATACAAATTATATAGTTCAACAAATAAAAAATCATCACACGTCGAGCTAGGCGTCGTCCTTGATCCTTCATAGGTGCTCCGTCAGATCTTGCTGCAGTTGGTGATGTACCTATGGGTCTCGGATCTCCTGATGCATACTGAGGTAGGCAGTCCAGGTTGCCGGTAGCTGGCGATCAACTTCGGCTAGAGGATCTCCTGCTTGCTCTTGATGATTATGTTGTGCAAGATGACACAGCAAGTCATGATATCCCATATTTGATCTTTTGACCAGGTTTGAGCAGGGTACCGGACAACAGCAAATCAAGATTGGAGCACACCAAATGCCCGCTCGACATCCTTCCTACAAGCCTCCTGCACCTTGGCAAAGTGGGACTTCTTGCCTCCTGGCACAACGTTTGAGATAGTCTTCATAAATGTAGACCATCTCGGATAGATGCCATCAGCTAGGTAGTACCCCTTGTTGTAGTGCCGCCCATTGACCTCGAAGTTCACTAGAGGAGAATGGCCTTCAACAAGCTTGGCAAAGACAAGGGAGCACTGCAGCACGTTGATGTCATTATGAGTTCCTGGCAAGGTTGTTAGAATCGCGATTCTGTTATACGATTCTACGACTTTACGATCCAAACTTACCCATCTGGTTCTACGATTTTAGTTCATAAAATCTACATTTCTACGATCCTGGTAGTGAAGATTCTACGATTTACGATTCTACCATCAGAGCTCCGATCCGATTCAAAATCGCGATTCTGACAACCTTGGTTCCTGGCATACCAAAGAAGGAGTATCAAATCCAGAGCTCCTGTGTGGCCACCGCCTCAAGTACCACACTGCAACCGCCTTTGTACATCCCCTGCCAAGCAAATGGGCAATTCTTCCATTTCCAATGCATGCAGTCGATGCTTCTGAGCATCCCAGGAAATCTTCTTGCTGCATTCTGTGCTAGGATCTGAGCAGTGTCTTCCGCATTGGGTGTTCGCAAGTATTGCGGTCCAAACACTGCCATCACTGCCCGACAGAACTTGTAGAAACACTCAATGGTGGTGGACTTGGCCATACGCCCATAGTCGTCGAGTGAATCACCGGGAGCTCCATATGCAAGCATCCTCATCGCTGTCGTGCACTTCTGTATCGAGGTGAATCCAAGTTTGCCGGTGCAATCCTTCTTGCACTTGAAGTAGCTATCGAACTCCCGGATGGAATTCACAATCCTGAGGAAAAGCTTTCGGCTTATCCGATAACGGCACCGAAATGTTTTGTCGCCGTGCAGTGGAGCATCGGCGAAGTAGTCGGAGTAGAGCATGCAGTGGCCTTCGAGACGATGCTGATTCTTTGCTTTCACACGCCCCAGCGCCGAGCCACCTCGCAGCGGCTTTTCATTGCTCGCCAGCATGCCAGCGAGGGCGGCGAGGACCATGAGATGTTCCTCTTCCTGGACGTCGGCCTCGGCTTCCTCCTCCAACAGCGCGGCGAGCGCTTCCTCGTCGTCCGAGTCCATTGCCGAGGCAGGAAAATCGCCGAACACCTTGCGGGCGCGGTGGACACGTACCCGCCGAAACTGCCCCTCCGCGGCCGGAAACGACAGAAAAATTGCCCAGCTGCTGGTGGAAGGACTGCCTCGGCGAAACCCCTGCCCTTTTTCCGGCGGGGATGGGCTATCTAGCAGTGGCGGGGCGGTGGCCGGCGCCGGGATACAACCGGTTGGCGGCCGAGCACGCGGGGGGTGGGAGGCGAATTAGGAAGAAAGCCTTGACTTTTCGCCTGACGGTGTGGGCCAGACGTGCTTTTCCCTTGCGCCGGAGCCCCCGAGCGCCCCCTCTCCCAGTGCGCCGGGTTCAGCCTGCGATCGTCGGGCCCAAAAACGGGCCGAACCGACGGATTTCGGCGTCTTGGGCATGACTGGGGCTGTTTTTTGAAGCCGACATCGAAAAAGTCGCGTGAGGGACCTGTTAGGGACACGGCTGGAGATACTCTTACCCTCGGTCCTGTCGAGACCAAAGCTGCCGGTTGTCAGGATTGTGATTTGCGTTCTTATATATATCTTTGGATTATATAAAAAAAGTTAAAGTAATGCCAGTTGAGATGTGTGCTCTACACCATAATATTGGATCCTACTTCGGATAAGATTGGTTACGAGATGTACTTATATGTATTTATACCCTTTTTGAAGGAAATGGTATTGGCCTGCTGACTAAGACGTAGAAGAATTGCCGTGTTTTGAGAATGGAAATCATGAACTGGTTGAGCTCTCACTTTGTCTCCTACATTATCACCCTCTTCCAAGTTATATGTAGCCAAGTGCTAGGCTTAGTTAGGTTTAGTTAGGTTTAGTTAGGTATAAGTTTTTAGAATCACACTCCTGGTCATGTTTTTTCGTGGGGACACTCTTGTGATCGTCAAACACAAATATGAGGCCGAAATCACTATTCTGACCTTGTCCTTGTCAGGACACTTGCTCACAAAATGAACGCCGCATGAAATTATTTCATGACTTGACCCTTTTAGAAACGCCACAGCCCGTGGCGTTGCTGATCCACACCGAAACGCCGAGCTAGTCAGCTTTGCCATGGCCCATGATCAGGGCGAGCTGGAGTTGCTTGCTGACGTGGCACTAATCCACACCGAAACACCGAGTTAGTCAGCGTTGCCCTGGCCCATGGTCAGGCCGAGCTGGCGCTATTACTGACGTGGCAGGCTTGAAACACAAGGCCATGGTGTTTCTACTCTGGTAACGCCACGCCCTATGGCGTTGTTGGCCTGGATTAAGTAATGTGCGCAGGGCTGTGGGTGGGACCCAGTCGCGGCCCTGGTTGGGCTCTTCTTCCCCAGCTGCAGCCGCCAAAGACGAACTGGCACTCGTCCCTCTCTCGTTCTTCACCTAATCCCTCCCAAATCCTCTACTTTGGCCATCAAAACGAGTAGATCGGGCCGTCCCCAAGTTGCCTGAGGTATTCTCCTCCCATTCCTCCAATTTTTTTGAGTCAAAGATTGGCTATTGTAGATACATTTTTAAAACATGGCAGAACCCTAAGATGAGTTTTTGTGATTTATTTGAAGAATAGTTGGGTTGGATTATGTTTATAAATAAGATATACTACTTGGGTTGGATTGTGTAGTATTGGATTTAGAGATAGAAAAAATGTATTATGTTTAATCTTAAGGTTTGGTTCCTAATTTGTTTGAATAAATTGTTTGGGATAATTTTGATTGAAAAGAGTTAGTGTTGGTAATGTGGTTGGCGATTTGTAGTATTTGCTTTAGAGATTAAAATGTGTATGTATCTGCGATTGTGTATGTAATTTGGTCAGAATTTTAGGCATTTGTATTAACAGGTCCTAACTTATTATGTAGGATGTATCAGCTGGATGAATATCCTCGCCTTGATGATTTCTACAAGGAGAAGCACCGTGTCGCCCTAGTGGAAAGAGGGGGGGGGGGGGGGGTAATTATCTATCTTTATTCGTGTATTCATATTGTCACAAGTTGAGAGAAGTAACAAGTTGTGCATTTGTTTTTTTAGGTTCCTCCAATACTTCGGTTGAGGGACCACAATCCACGTGAATCCCTACGAGCCTTATTTCAGAAGAATGAATCTTCTTTAGTTTGTGCTCAACTTTAAAGGCACGCCGTCATGGATGAACTCCACGGTCATTACCGCCCTTATGGATCGTTGGAGGCTGGAGACGCACTATTTTCACCTGCCTTCCGGTCGAGGGTAGAGCTCTTACCGGGAAGGTGAGGTCTGAAGGGTGGCGACAACGGGTTGCGGGATTGGTTGGTGTTGAACTTGAACCTTGGACTCATGAAACCAAGAAGGATCCTAGGCCATCCGGTGTGTAGTTCTCGTGGTTAGCCGATCATTTTTTTACGAGTGCCCAGAGGATGCCAGTCCGGCGGTTGTGGAGAACAACACGTCATGGCTTACTTGTGGAATCTCTTGACCCAAGTGGTGTTTTTGGATGGCACTGGGGACACCGCCTCCTTGTTCTTCTTGGACTCTCTTCGTAACTAGGATGTTAAGTGGAGTTGGGGGTCGGCGGCACTAGCCTTATTGTACCGTCAGGCAATGCTTACTATGTTCCATTTTCATTATATGAATTTGATGCTTGCGTGTGATCATTTAACATGTGTACAAATGTGCAGTTGGACAGAGCATGTCAGAGGAGTAAGTCAAAATCTGGTGGTTTTGTGTGGGCCTTACAAGTTTGGATGTGAGAGCATCTCCGTGTTGGCCATTCAGTCACCATTGCTCTATACGAACCTTAGGAGTGGCCTTTCAATGGGGATGAGGAGCAGTACCCCACAATCGCGTACACATGGTCTACCATCCAAGTGTCGAGTGTCAGCCGCTATGTTGTCTCATTGCATTGTCTTCCACTTCAACTCTTTGATCAACGATAGGCAACAATTGGGCTCACACCATCTACTAGGGTTTGTGTCGTGGAAGTGTCACGACAGATGTCCTCATGGAAGGACTTAGTTGTGGATCCATTGTGACGAGGTTAGCTTAAAGGGGCTAAACGGGACAAAGGACACAGAGAGTTTATACTGGTTCGGCCCCTTGCGGTGAAGGTAAAGGCCTACTCCAGTTTGTGGTGATATTGATATGGTTTCGATTACCAAGGAGCAAACACGCTTTGCCTGGCTTTCGATTAGATGTTTCTTGCCCTAAACCGCTGTCGGGTCGTCCCCTTATATACATGGGTCGACGCCCTGCGGCCTACAGAGTCCCGGCCGGCTCATACAACGTGTCCAGCTCGGTGACGTATCTTACATGCCTTACATTACAAGTCTACACGTACATGGTGGTTTACACTTACGGTCCTGAAGCCACCTCTGGACTTGGGCCTCTTACAAGCCTATCTATGAACCGCCATCTTAGTATACCCTTGGGCTTCATTATAGATGAATCATCATAATAGTAGACCCGACCCCTCCTGGGCGGGTCATACCTGATAGTCATATCCCCAACATTAGGCCCCAGGTTGATTTGAACTTGTTCATGTCAATCTTCGATACTTAGACAGATCCTTCTTCATCTGCTGTAAAACATCGTAACCCGCCATGACGTCATCTTCAAAAATTTTGGCAACCCGCCATGATGTCATCTGCCATTAACTTCGCACATGACATAACGTATCTTTATCTTTAATGACCTTCCGAAAATCGAGGCGTTCAATCGGTTGGATAATCACCATTTGGCCTCGTCGTTTTTTGCGCCCGCCTGTCTACTCTTTCCCTTATAAATAGGGTCAAACCGCCCCTTACTCATTCTCCTCTCTTCTCCTTCCTGTCTTCTTCTTCCTCCTCGTGATGCACTAGTGTGCCCAGGCTCTGCCGCCTTCGACCTCCGTCTCCTGCCTCGACTCCAGCCGCGCATCACCTTGAATCAGACCAGAACACTACATCACTCCTCCGCTGTCTTATCAGCATCAGTAAGTCTCCTTTTTCCCCGTAACAGATCTGTTCTTAGGGTTTCAGTATTCATCAGTGTTCATCACCGTTTCTTCCCTTTCTCCTTTCTAGATTGCATAGTTTTGATCTGAAAATAACATAGGTCATGTGCGGTAGCAGTTTTAGCACCCGTTTTTGATATTAGAACACATCCTTATCGCGACAGATCTCATCTGGGGCACCTCCACTTTTATGCTGCCGCCTTTGTAGGTTTAGAATTTATTTCCTTTTTCTGAACAGTTGTTGATCCGAATTTATAGCTTTAACTTGTGGAACCTGTTTGGCCCCAACACTTAGCAAATTTTACTATTATTAAATCTTGAATAGCAGTATGTGTCATGGCGGCTTACATATCCGGTTTACAATTAATCATATATCATTAGTCCTCAATTAAGCCTCCATTCTGAACGTATACTGCAGCTGTTAACTTGTGATTTCACTAATGATTTGAACCGGCAAAATACTTCCTCCCTTTAGGTTTTCCTTCTTTCACCATGCCACCAAAGACAGTCTATACATGCAATTGGGTCCCCTCCATTGTCACTGAGGGCACGTTCAAAGACTTTGTCAAAGTTGGGTACTTGCCCGCAAAGAGTGTTATGCATTACTGCACCCTTGAACCGGGCCAGGAAAGACCTCAGCCAAAGGATGGCGAAGTCATTGTATTCATGGATCACATGAACCGGGGCTTCTCACCGCCCGGCTCTAAATTTTTCCGGGATGTTCTGCACTTCTTCCAGCTCCATCCTCAAGACATCGGACCCAATTCTGTGTCAAATATTTGTAACTTTCAAGTGTTCTGCGAAGTATATCTTCAAGAGGAGCCCAACACCGACCTCTTTAGAGAGTATTTCTATTTGAACCGCCAAAATGAGTTCACCAACGGACCCAGTTTGGAACTTGGCGGAATATCAATTCAACGCAGAAGATACACCATTTTCCCTTATGCACTCCTACTGAGTCACCCAAAGGATTGGAATCAAACATGGTTTTACTGCAAAGTTACCTCTCTGGCTGACGAGAATCCGCTGCCGGGTTACCGTGTCGAGCGCCTGGACTCAAAGCGCAATCTTCCTGAGAAGCTTACCACCGCTGAACGGGCAAAAATTGCTCCTACCATTGCAAAGGTTACAACTCTGCTAGGAAACAACTTAACTGGTGTTGACCTGGTCAAGTGCTAGGTTTCTTGGCGGATCATCCCTTTGAGTCGCCGCTCCGGCTTAATGTGCACTTACACTGGTGATGTAAAGGATCCATTGCGCCACAGCTCTGCACCATTACCTGACGAGGCAGTAAATGAAATGGTTAAGTCCCTTCTGAATGAAGATCCAGAAGATTGCCTAAAAACGGGTCTAGCCCCTTTCTGCAAGCTTAACCCGCCATCGGATGTGAGTCTCTGAACTTATTTACCTTTACCTCATTATTCAAGCATTTTACTCAACCTTTGATAACTTGTGCAGTCTAAGTCTGATTTTTGGAAAAAGGCATATGAGCATGAAGCTGCCAAGAAAGCCGCCAAGAAAAACGTCAAGAAGACCAGTAAGAAGAAGAAGAAACTAAGTGCCTCTGATCTGCTTAAGATGGATGACACCTCTGAGTCGGAGGTAGCCCTTGACTCTCTTGGCTTGCTTTTCAACCATCTTATTGACACTGACTATTATCAGGATGACACGGGAGCCAGCCAAGCAGTTGAAGAAGAGGTAACTATCATTTCCTCCGACTCAGAACCTTTGCCAAGACAGAAACTTCGGCGAGTAACCTGGAAAAGTAAGGTTTTCACACCCCTTGGCTTATTTAGATCCTCGCTTTCTTTTGAAATGACAGCAACACGAGAATCGACGTCAGACCCGGACCAGCGAAGGTGAAGAATTATCCTCCGGCTTACCAAACACTCCCGCTCCTCGAAAACGCCAAAATGAGGTTCTTTAGACCTTAACTCTTTTTATTTACTGGCGGGTCTCTTTCGCCAGCCACTCAATTCCTTTGATTCAAACTTCCAGGAGGTTTCTCGTTCTTCCTCTGGCGATTCATCTCAGACACAGCTACCGGCTTTCAAGACTGCCCCTAGGTAAGAACAAATACCTTTCTCCTATACTTTTATATCCTCACCATTATACTGACTTGTCATGACTCTTTCAGTGGGCAAGCAAAGCCTAACAAGAAAGCAAGGGTGACCAAGCCAGTTGAAGACCCTAAAGTTGCTGAACCGGACCAGCAAGCCTCTGCACCAGAAGCCTCTGAAAAACAACCAGAAGATCCTACTTCTAACACTCAAGCTGAGATGCCTGATATCTCTGTTGATCAAACCAACATTGACTCTTAAAATACTGAACCGTCAAGCTCACTTAAGCCGCTAGAGACTTACACTGATGACATCCTGATCACTGGCACTGGTTTTACTGAATCGGTGAACCCAACTGTCTTAGCCCAACATTCTGCCAAGCAAGAAGTGATCGAGAGACGGAAAGTGAGATTTGATGTCTCCCACTATGCTCAATTGAGCAGTAGTGAAATATTGTCTGGTTATCTTAACCAAGTACACTCCAGCCATGACTTGGAAATTGATATGGTGAAGCAGATGCACCAGAAATATGATGTATGTCATCCGGCTTACATAAGTTATGTACATCCTGCTAGCCCCCAACTCTTCTGATTATGATAAGAATGAATAATCTGTGGACTTAGAAGAATCATAAGCTTCTGTCCTAGACTCCCTCCAAGTCCGGTTTAAAACTAAACCGGATGCTGAAATAGTGTAATTTTGCATTCTAGTCCCCAAGGGCCGGTTTAATCAGTATGATTAAGCCGGTCCTATTTATCACTGTGTAAGCTTAACTGCATAGTCCCCATGAGTCGGCTGAGACAGTTTACGACACATCCGGCTCATCATTACTAAGATACAAGCAATATGCATTAGCCCCCAAATGCCAAGTAGTGTTGCTTGCAAAGTGCTTGGGACTTTATTCATAATAGTCATTTCTTTAAAAAATTGTTTTGACAGACATTAGCCCCCAAGTGCCAAGTGTTGTTGCTTGCAAAGGACTTGGGACTTTTATTGCTGTAATCCTGATATAAATGTATTTGTAACTCTATGCTTCATACAGGCTGCTACTGCTGAACTGGAGTCTCAATTGAACAATGCAAAAACCCAGCTGGCGGCTCAGGAAACTGAGACCCGTAAAGCTGAGTCAAAATTCCAGTTTAGCATAGCTGAGTCAGAACAACTAAAGACCCATTTTAAGGCGGAGAAAAATACTTGGGTTGAAGAAAAGACTGCTTTAACGCAGCGGGCCGAGAAAGCAGAAGCACCTCTTCAGGAGGTGACTACTGAGCTCTCCGGTTTAAAACACAGTGTATCTCAGATGGTTTCTGCTATCTTCGGTGAGTCGCCTTGTTATTCATCCAAAGTGAGTACTTGTCGTAATAATGTAAACCGCCATTTAACCAATCTGTAACTTACTCATGTCCCAGGAGCAGCAACCTTAGCCAAGACACACTTGTGAAGCTCAAGGCGGTCTATACTCTTGTCGAGCAATTGTATACTAGAGCTCAGCGTACATTGGGTACCATCTCCTCGGCTAATCAAGGACCCAATCTGTTAAGCGATGTGCTGAAGAAATTATCAATCTTGCCCACCAAGATTCAAGAAATAAAATAGTCACGTGCGAGAAAAGGTGCTGTGACGGCCTTGAGCCGTGCTAATGCGTGGGCACCGGAGTTAGACCCGGCTGATGTAGCCAGTGGATATCCAAGTCTGAAGGAGGACAGTACTTCTTTTGATCAACAGGACTTCGTTGCTTGTGTTAAAGCAATCCGTCCTCATGCGACAGTCGTTGCCAAAGAAACCAACCTCTCCAAATATCAGCCGGCTTACGACACAGAGAACCAAAAGATGCATACGCCCGCGTACAAAGTGATGGACTTAATTCCGCTGATTCGTAACCACACTTCTGCTCATGAAATTAACTGATCCAATCTGATTGACGACGAAGCTGAATTCTTCCCCTTGCGTGGCTTTGACTAGTCAAAACCAAACTTCCAGACGGTGGAAGAGGAAGAAGAACCGACAAGGGATGAACCAGAGGCCTCCCATCAGCAAGGTCAAGAAGATTGAACCGCCAAGCGATTTAGAGACTTGATCTTTGAAAAAAAACTTGATCTCATTCTGGCTCATGGAGCCATGTAATAGGATAGTTAAAACTTAGATCTGTCATGCCATTGTGCACGTTTTTGTTTTGCATAACCCTGTTGATCCAACGGTTCTTAAAACCATTATGAGTATGATAGTCTTTGATATATGCAGATTTGAATGATTATTATCCTGCACACAAAGAAAAAAACACAAGTGCCCTGGCAGCTTACCACCGGGAGGGTCATGATACCCAATTGAAACCACTGGGGACAAATAGTCCATAACCAGAGCCGGTCTGATACTTGCTAAATAAAATTGCATACCTGTAGTATATGCTTAAACTGCCGGCTTATCAGCTTTCATGCAGCTAGAAGTGTTAGAATTAACTCCAAGCATGGGATTCCTTATGCTCTAACGACTTAAGTCTGTCCTCCTGACGGGTTGTAAAACCCGAAATATGCTTCAAATATGAGCCATAAACAGGGCAGCTAGGCCCGATTTATTAAAAAACTGAAAACAACGAAAAATCATATAAAGAATACACAAAAGAAATTTGAGGCTTTTGTAGGCTGCCGAGCCGAAGTGTCTTCTTCAATGAAACTAGCCTGAGCCACTGGATTGTTCGTGCTGCCGTGAGCCTGACTCATAGTGTGCCCAATTGACATTTGAACCCTCGATAAAGTCTGGTCTTGCTCAAAGACTTATCAGGAGTACGCGGGGCCAGAGTAACAGCATACATCATGGGCCGGTTTATCCAAGTTCCAAGGAAGGCGTCTTATGAAGCCTAGATTCATCTTGACTATTTGTAAACCGTGCTCTCGCATGACAAGCCATCGTTTAAACCTTAATCGAGCTCAGATCTTGGTCGAATACGCCGTAAAGACTGATCGTTAAGAGTCCGGCGGGTTAATCAGGATGACCTGATGGAGTTGAAGTAGCTGGTGTACAGGTAGGATAACCCGGTCAGAGTTTGTTCTCTTTGGTCGAATACGCCTATGTTTGAACAAACCTGGTCAAGAGGGTAGTAACGCTATGTTCTCTTTGGTCGAATACGCCTACGTTTGAACAGGAAGCCCCCAATTAACATACTTACAAGTGTGGCGTTGAGCCGATCAAGAGGGTACCGACAGCTATGTTCTCTTTGGTGAATACACCTATGTTTGAACAGGAAGCCCCCAAGTGACCATATAATTTTTTAGCATTGCGTCGATCAATAGGGTACCGATAGCTATGCTCGATGAGCAGGAAGCCCCCAAATGATGATCAGGGACCTATGTTTGAGCTGTGTTGTGCATCCAACTCTCTTTGGTCCCTGAGGTTGTGGGCGTTGGGCCTCTTAAATGATGATAAAGACCCAGTTTCAAAGAAGTGAAATGACAGAGGCCCTGAATTGTTAGAGATGCCGGCTTTATTATACTTCTTATAATATATACATCAGATAACTATGTACATCAGGAGAGCGAAGGCTCAAGTATAGTAGGGTCGAAGATGAGCAATGTTCCACGGCCGACGGGTCTCCTCCTCTGATGTGCGTGAGTCCTTGTTGTCTCTAACGTCGATAAGGAAGTATGACCCATTATGTAAATTCTTGCTGACACAAAAGGTCCTTCCCAAGGTGGTGACAACTTGTGCATATCTGTCTGATCCTAGATGAGCCGGAGCACTAAGTCACCTTCTTGAAAGGTTCTGGTTTTGACCCGGCGGCTGTGATAATGCCGTAGATCTTGCTGGTAAATCATCGAACGAGCCGCCGCAAGATCACGCTCTTCATCCAATAGGTCAAGTGCATCTTGACACGCCTTTTCATTGTCAGCTTCAACATAAGCCGCCACCCGAGGTGAGTCGTGACGGATGTCACTAGGGAGAACCGCCTCTACCCCATAAACCATGAAAAAAGGTGTGTAACCCGTAGACCTGTTGGGCATTGTTCTTGATGCTCCATAACACTGAGGGTAACTCCTCCACCCAACAACCCGGTGTTCTCTGCAAAGGAACCATAAGCCGGGGCTTGATACCTCGCAGAATCTCCTGATTTGCTCGTTCTGCCTGCCCATTGGATTGAGGGTGAGCCACAGAGGAAATGTTAAGCTGGATATGCTCCCGTTGACAAAATTCTTCCATAGCACCTTTAGAAAATTTAGTGCCATTATCTGTTATAATGTTGTGTGGAAAGCCGAAACGGAAGATCACCTTCTTCATGAATTGAACCGCCATTGCAGCATCAGATTTACTGGCCGGCTCTGCTTCAACCCACTTAGTAAACTTATCAACTGCCACTAAGAGGTGGGTCTTCTTATCCTTGGACCTCTTAAAAGTCCCAACCATATCAAGCCCCCAAGTTGCAAACGGCCAAGTAATTGGAATCATCCTCAATTCTTGAGCCGGCACATGAGCTCGTCATGAAAATTTCTAGCAGTCGTCACATTTGCTTACCAAATCCTCAGCATTAGCATGAGCCGTCAACCAATAGAACCCATGACGGAAAGCCTTGGCTACAAGAGATTTAGAGCCGACATGATGACCACAATCTCCTTCGTGGATCTCTCGTAAAATCTCACAACCTTCTTCCGAAGAGACGCAACGTTGAAACGCCCCTGTGACACTGCGATGGTGCAACTCCCCATTGACAATCGTCATTGACTTAGACCGTCAGGTTATCTGTCTGGCCAAGTCCTCATCCTCTGGCAACTCACCCCGGGTCACGTAAGTCAGATACGGAAGCGTCCAATTAGGAATAGCGTGAAGAGCCGCCACCAGTTGTGCTTCTGGGTCAGGAACAACGAGGTCCTCCTCCGTGGGTAATTTGACCGATGGGTTGAGTAAAACATCCAAGAATGTGTTAGGTGGTACTGGTTTACGCTGTGAACCTAGCTGACTTAAATTGTCAGCCGCCTCATTCTTCCTTCGGTCAATATGCTCAACTTGGTAACCCTTGAAGTGACCTGCAATGGCATCAGCCTCTCGGCGATAAGCCGCCATAAGCGGATCCTCAGAATCCCAAGTACCAGAAACTTGCTGAGCCACCAGATCTGAATCGCCAAAGCACCTCACCCGGCTTAAATTCATCTCCTTAGCCATCTGAAGACCATGGAGCAAGGCCTCATACTCAGCTACATTGTTAATATAGGGGAACATTAGCTGGAGGACATAAGAAAACTTGTCACCTCGTGGGGAAGTCAAAACAACTCTAGCCCCCGAGCCCACCAGTTGTCTGGATCCATCAAAGTGAACAGTCCAATATGTGGTATCCGACTTTTCCTCAGGTGCCTGCAACTCTGTCCAATCATTGATGAAATCCACAAGTGCTTGGGACTTGATGGCCATGCGTGGCACATACTTTAAATCGTGAGGACCAAGTTCAATGGCCCACTTAGCAACCCGGCCTGTGGCTTCCCTATTTTGGATGATATCTCCTAAAGGAGCAGAACTAACCACAATGATGGGATGACCTTGGAAATATTGCTTAAGTTTCCGGCTTGCCATGAAAACCCCATATACAAGTTTCTGCCAGTGTGGATACCTTTGTTTGGATTCGATAAGCACCTCACTGATGTAATAAACCGGTCGTTGAACTGGGTACTCCTTGCCTTCCTCTTTCCTTTCCACCACAATGGCCACACTGACAACCCGGCTATTAGCAGCCACATATAACAACAGAGGCTCCTTATCAATAGGGGCAGCAAGCATGGGCGGCTCAGCCAATTGTTTCTTCAGATCCTCAAATGCTTGATTAGCAGCATCACTCCGAACAAAGTGATCCGTCTTCTTCATCATCTGATAAAGGGGGATAGCTTTCTCACCCAGCCGGCTTATGAAACGGCTTAAAGCTGCAATACGGCCCGCCAGATGCTGAACATCATTGATACATGCCGGTTTAGCCAAGGAAGTAATCGCTTTGATTTTCTCTGGGTTAGATTCAATGCCTTTGTTAGAAACCAAAATTCCCCAAGAGTTTGCCTGCTGGTACGCCAAAGACACACTTAGCCGGGTTAAGCATCATCTTGTAGACCCGGAGATTGTCAAAGGCTCCTTCAAATCATCAATCAGGGTCTCCTTCCCTCTTGACTTCACCATAATATCATCTACATAAGCATGAACATCGCGTCCAATTTGATTGTGAAGGCAATTTTGTACACACCACTGATAAGTCGCCTAGGCACTCTTGAGCCCAAAAGGCATAGATACATAGCAGAAGGCTCCAAATGGAGTAATGAAAGCTGTTTTCTCCTGGTCCTTAACCGCCGTCTTGATCTGATGATAACCTGAATAAGCATCCAAAAAACTCAAACACTCACAACCTGCCGTAGCATCAATGATTTGATCAATACGAGGGAGAGAAAATGGATCAGCCAGACAAGCCTTGTTTAAGTTCGTGTAATCCACACACATTCGCCAAGTGTCATTCTTCTTAAGCACTAGCACCGGGTTAGTCAACCACTCAGGATGGAAAACTTTAATAATAAATCTGGCCGCCAAAAGCCGGGCCACTTCCTCACCAATGGCCATCCGCCTCTCCTCATTAAATCGGCGAAGGTCTTGCTTGACCGGCTTAAACTTCGGATCAATATTAAGAGTGTGCTCAGCGAGTTCCCTCAGTACACCCAGCATGTCTGAAGGTTTCCATGCAAAGATGTCCCGGTTCTCTCGGATGAACTCGATGAGCGTGCATTCCTATTTCAGGTCTAGGTTAGCGCTGATGCTGAACTGTTTAGATAAGTCGCCAGGGACAAAGTCAATCAATTTAGTATCATCTGTCGACTTAAACTTTAATGAAGGATCATGCCCTGTGGTTGGATTTTTCAAGGACGTCATGTCTGCCGGGTCAACATTATCCTTGTAAAATATCAGCTCCTCCGTTGCACAAGCCGATTTTGCATAAGCCGCATCCCCTTCCTCACACTCTAGGGCCACCTTGCGACTCCCATGCACTGTGATGGCGCCCTTGTAACCCGGCATCTTAAGCTACAAGTAGACATAACGGGGCCTCGCCATGAACTTAGCATAAGCCGGCCGCCCAAACAGAACATGATAAGGGCTTTTGATTTTGACTACTTCAAAGGTTAAACTCTCAGATCGGGAATCATGCTCGTCTCCAAAGGTGTAGCGACCAGACCTCAAACGGTCCGATCTCTGTGCTTCAGTGTCATCCCTGGATCAGTAATGCTAACACGCACAGTACTTGAAGGATTTATAACAGAGTAGCAATCACACACTTATTACATCGAGTGTCTCAAAACAGAACTTATTACAATATAATATGGCTTAAGGCCATCTAATAACGATAACAATGGAAGGCTTGGAAGATATGTGAGTCCATCAACTCCAATGGCATCACTGAGTATAGAACCACGACCTAAGGCTCCTTACTCGTCGTCTGAAAAGGCTGCAACGTGAACGTTGCAGTCCGAAAATGGGTCAGCACATGGAATATGCTGGCAATGTAACACATAGAGAGTAGTGAACAGAAATAGGCTATACTACATGCATATATGGCTGGCGGAAAGCTCTATGGTTACAGTTTTGTGTAAAGCCAATTTTTCCCTACTGAAAAGGAATAAATTTTATTTAACTATCATGGTGGTTGTTAAACATTGAGAGTGTAGACACCCTCTCAATCCCAATTAAACATCATCATTAAACCCAACAAATTTAATTAAAGTCACATGATGAGATTCACATGATAATCCAAGTACTAGATACTCAAGACGTCCATAACCAGGGACACGGCTAACCATGATTAGTTTATACACTCTGCAAAGGTTTGTGCACTTTTCCCCACAAGACTCGATCTCCTCCGTTGGGATTCTCGCACTACATAGTATTTGAGAAACGGATGACCGAGACATAGTCTTTCAGAAGCGCTAGCACCTTACGATCGGGTAGACCGTTACACCTACTTTCCCCTACATCTGCTAGTCTACCACTTTAAGAGTTCGCACGACTTAATCAACTATGCTAGAGCCCATAGTGGCTTGTGGCTGCACACGGAAGTTTCTAGTATGAATAATCTCATGATCCCTTTGAGCCTGGGTGGCGGTCCATAAAGAAAAACAGGCAATCGCTGGAATACCCAGGTGCCTCAATCCACCCAGATGTGTGCTAAAGTTGCCACCTTAAGTAAACATTAAATAACAATCTCACATCTGTCATGGATACACTCACCCAATCCACGTCTACTAGCATAGCATGGCATAAGCAAATGTAGAAGTAACTCCCAAAGGTTTGATAATAAAACAGGTAATAGGTACTACCTCATCTACTTCCCAACCCACAATTTATTCAGATCCTAACCATGCAATTGTTTGAGGATTGATCTAATGCAATAAAACTGGGTAGTAAAGAGGTATGATCAAAGTGTTACTTGCCTTACTGATGATCCGTGAAACCTAGAGATTCGAAGTAGCAAGCGGCGCACTCCGGGTACTCTATTGCAAACAAACAAACAAACAAGCATACTATAAGTACTCATCTAATGCACAGGTAAAAGTCAAATAAAAGATCTAACCAGAAAGTTCAACTTAAGAACTCTGGTTTGCAAAAAGAAACAAATCGAACGAAACAACGAAAGTCAAACGGCGAAAGAAACAAGCTTCGATTACTAATCTGGACCTAAGTCAAATTTTATAGAAGCAAAAACTTGTTTGAGTTGGTTAAACGGAAAGAGGGTTTTGAGACGAAACTCTAGGCGCTTGAATCGCCTGATTCCGATAACCGAGCGAAAAGTTAAACTAAAACGAAAATCGGATCAGAAATCGCAATAAAAAATAATCGCGGAAAATCCGAGAAAAAGAAAAACTGACGAACAGATTAACGAACGAATGTTCGTTAACTAAAACTAAACGGTGAACTCGTCCGTTAAAACGAACGAACGAGCGAATGCTCGCTAAATATGTGAACCGAAAAACGATCTAATTAAATAAAAAATAAAACCTAGGGTTTTCAAAGATAAACCGGATCGGTTTTCTCTGGAAAATCGGCGGCGGACGGCGCGGCAACCTCGTCGGAAACCGGCGGGTTGGGGCGGCGTCGTCGGTAGGCGGCGCGGGCATCGGCGTCGGTGTCGGCGGGCGCGGCAAGCGGCGGCTGCGGCGGCGGGTCGAGGTGGCGGGGTGAGGCGGCGGCGGGGGGGGGGGGGGTATTTATGAGAGGGGGGCGGCGTCGGCTTGGGGAAGGGGACGCCGGGCCAGGGTCGGCCTCGGGAGGCGTGCCCTAGCCGGACTCGGCGGCGGCAGCGGGTCGGTCTCCCACGGGGGAAGGCGGCGGCGGCTTGGGCCTGGCCTGGCTCGGCTGGGCCTTCGGCCCAGTCGGGCGCGCGGTACTTTTTTTTTAACAAATTCCGCCGAAACTAAAAAAATTCTAGAAAATAAAATAAAATTCTAAAAATGCCAAAATAAATTTTCACTGCCTAAATAAAATATTTAGAACAAGATGAACATTTTCTTGGCCCTAAAATGCAGTTTTGAAAAACGTGCAATTTTTCCTAAATTCAAATAAACTAGCCAAAAACTCCGAAATAAAATCTTATTTGATTTTTTATAAAATCCTCAATATTTCTTTATTTTGGGAAAGTCATTTTATTCCCTCTCTCATATTTTTATAATGGAAATAATTGAAGATAAAATAAATAAAATCAAATGATCCTATTTTCAAATTTTGAGAAAACTCAAATATGAAAATAACGAAATCCCCAACTCTCTCCGTGGGTCCTTGAGTTGCGTAGAATTTCTGGATCAGGCCAAAAGCAAATAAAATATGATATGCAGTGATGATCTAATGTATAACATTCCAAATTGAAAATTTGGGATGTTATAAACCTACCCCCCTTAAGATGAATCTCGCCCTCGAGATTCGGGTTGGCTAGAAAATAGGTGAGGATGGTCCTTCAGCAGATCTTCCTCTCGCTCCCAGGTGGCTTCATCCTCGGTGTGGTGGCTCCACTGAACTTTGCAAAACTTGATAACCTTGCTGCGGGTGACTCGGCTGGCATACTCGAGAATCTTGACTGGTTTCTCCTCATAGGTAAAGTCACTATCCAACTGAATCGCTTCCAGCGGCACTGTATCTCTCAGCGGTATATCCGCCATCTCTGCGTGGCACTTCTTCAACTTGGAAACGTGGAACACGTCGTGAACTCCCGACAATCCCTCAGGCAATTCCAACTTATAAGCAACTTCTCCAATGCGTTCCAAAACTTTGTATGGTCCCACAAAACATGGCGCTAACTTTCCCTTAACTCCAACGCGCTTAACTCCTTGAAGTGGAGATACACGAAGATAAACTCTATCTCCGGCTTCGTAAACTATCTCCTTGCGTTTAGAATCTGCATAGCTCTTCTGCCTGGACTGGGCTACCTTGAGCCTATCGCGAATCAACTTCACCTTCTATTCAGACTCCGTAATCAAATCTGGTCCAAACAACTGGCGGTCTCCAACTTCATCCCACGACAATGGTGTTCTGCACCTTCTTCCGTACAAGGCTTCAAAAGGGGCCATCTTCAAACTGGATTGATAACTATTGTTGTAAGATAACTCCCATATGGCAAGTTGTCATCCCAACTAGATCCATAATCTAGCGCACAAGCTCTCAGCATATCCTTCAAAATCTGATTGACTCTCTCGGTCTGTCCATCGGTCTGCCGATGAAAAGCTGTACTGAACTCTAGTCTAGTACCCAAAGTTTCATGTAACTGATTCCAGAACTTTGAGGTAAACTGGTTTCCTCTATCTGATACAATGCTCCTCGGAACTCCATGCAAACATACGATCCTGTTCATGTATATCTTTGCCAACTTAGCACTGGTGTAAGTGGTCTTCACTGGGATGAAATGAGCTACCTTCATCAAGCGATCGACTACAACCCATATCGAGTCATAGCCTGCACGGGTCCTGGGTAATCCCGTGATAAAATCCATGCCTAGCTTATCCCACTTCCGTTCGGGTATCGACAATGGCTATAGCAATCCTGCTGGCTTTTGATGCTCTGCCTTCACTCTCTGACATACATCACAAACTGCTACATACTCCGCAATATCCTTCTTCATTCTAGTCCACCAGAAAGTGTCTTTCAAATCTAAATACATCTTGGTGCTTCCTGGGTGAATCGAGTACGGCGAATCATGGGCCTCTTGCAAAATTAGCTTCATGATCTCCTGGTCATTAGGCACATAAACGCGGTCCTCAAACCATAAGGTATCGTGTTCATCCTCACGAAATCCTTTAACTTTTCCCTTGCTCACCTTCTCCTTTACGGTGGCAATCTCCTTGTCGGTCTTCTGTGCTTCTCTGATCTTATCCATCAGAGTAGACTGAATCTCCAATGCTGCTACATAGCCTCTCGGAACTATCTCCAAACATAGCTCACGAAGATCCTCGGCTAACTCCTTTGGTAATTCTCCGGTCATTAGTGTGTTGACATGGCTCTTGCGGCTCAATGCGTCAGCTACTACGTTAGCCTTTCCGGGATGATAATCCAATCTCATATCATAATCCTTGATGAGCTCCAACCATCTCCTTTGCCTGGGATTCAACTCCTTCTGCGTGAATATGTATTTCAAACTCTTGTGATCCGTGTACACCTCACAATGGTTTCCGATGAGAAAATGTCTCCACATCTTTAATGCGTGCACTACGGCTGCTAACTCCAAGTCGTGTGTAGCATAATTTAACTCATGGGGCTTAAGCTGTCGTGAGGCATACGAAACAACTCTTCCCTCCTGCATAAGCACTTATCCAAGTCCTCGACGTGAAGCGTCGCAATATATTTCATAATCCTTGCGCTGATCTGACAGAATCAACACTGGCGATGTAACCAAACGTTTCTTCAACTCCTGGAAACTGGCCTCACATTCTTCAGTCCATTTGAACTTTGTATCCTTCTTCAATAACTCCGTCATAGGTTTTGCAGTTTTCGAGAAATTTTCAATGAACCTCCGGTAGTATCCTGCGAGTCCAAGAAAACTCCGGATCTCTCCAACTGTTGTTGGGGCTTCCCAATTTGTCACAGTGACAACCTTGGTGGGATCTACAACTATTCCTTCTCCGGATATAACATGTCCGAGGAATCCAACTTCGTTCAACCAAAACTCACATTTGCTGAACTTGGTGTATAACTGATGTTCTCTGAGCTTACCAAGTACCAAACGCAAATGTTCTTTATGTTCTTCTTCATTCTTCGAGTAAACCAGAATATCATCAATGAACACTATGATGAACTTATCCAGAAACTCCATAAACACTTTGTTCATCATGTTCATAAAATAGGCAGGTGTGTTAGTCAAACCAAATGACATAACAGTATACTCATACAACCCATACCTTGTGGTAAAAGCTGTCTTAGGTATGTCCTGCTCTCCAATCTTCAACTGGTGGTATCCTGATCGCAAATTGATCTTGGAAAATACCTTAGCTCCTTGCAATTGGTCAAACAAATCATTGATCATCGACAGTGGGTACTTATTCTTGATCGTCACTTCATTCAATCCTCGATAATCAACAACCATCCTTAACGATCCATCCTTCTTTTCCACTAGAAGTACTGGTGATCCCCAAGGTGACGAACTTGGGCGAATATATCCCTTATCCAGTAACTCCTTAATCTGCTTCTTAATCTCCTCCAAATCCTTTGCAGGTATTCTATACGGTCTCTTAGATATTGGTCCTGTGCCTGGCAAAAGCTCAATCAAAAACTCAATGTCTCTATCCGGTGGCATGCCTGGCAACTCTTCTAGAAATACATCCAGAAAATCCTTTACCACCGGTACCTCCTCCTATACAACTCCTGATAAGGAATTTACTTGAGTCCTATTCGGCACATGCCGTGATACATACTTGATCCTTCTTTCCTCTGGGGTGGTAAGAAAAATCGACTTACTGGCACAATCAATGTTTCCTCCATACATCGATAGCCAATCCATACCCAGAATTACATCCAAACCTTGCGATTCCAAAATTATTAAATCCGAGGGAAACACATGCCTACCTGTACTCAATGGCACTTGAAAACATCCTTTACTGTCCATATACTCCGCTCCTGGTGAGCTTACTAACATATGTGTTCTAAGAACCTTGGTGGGCAGTTTATATTTATCCACGAATCCCCTTGATATGTATGAATGCGATGCACTAGTATCAAAAAGAACGATTGCAGTAAATGACTTAACCAAAAACTTACCTATTACTGCATCTGGTTGGGCTTCAACCTCCTCCACGTTAACGTGGTTCACCTGTCCCCTATTGAAAGGGTTCGGCTTCTTCCCAGAGCTTCCATTGCCATTTCCATTCTGGGCTTCAGGACATTCATTAGCATAATGTCTGGTCTTCTGACACTTATAACAAGTGACTTAACTCAGGTCTCTCTTGGCTGGGGTTGATGGGTTGGTACGGTTCTGACTGTTGCTTCCCCCATTCCCATTACCGTTCTTGGGGCCATTATGATTATGCGAATTCCCTCCTCCATGGGTGTGCTGAAAATGACCTCCCGATTTCGGGGTAAATCATGGCTTCTGCTGAGCTCCTGAATTGTACTTCCCTTGTCCATACTTCCTCTTGCAGTTCTCAATCTGCTGCTGCTTCCCTTCTATCATAAGAGCACGATGTACCAACTCCTGGTAGTTGTTAAAAGTTGCTACCATCAACTGCATGCTCAACTCATCATTCAGTCCCTCCAGAAACTTCTCCTGCTTAGCTGCATCCGTAGCAACGTCATCCGGGGCATAACCTGCTAACTTACTAAAGTCATCCACGTATTGGCCAACTGTCCGTCCTCCTTGGCGCAAGTTGCGAAACTCGTGCTTCTTCATGGCCATAGCTCCTGCTGAAACATGTGCTGTACGGAAAGCCTGCTGAAATTGGTCCCATGTCACCGTGGCTATATGGTAGGTGACAGTGTAATTCTCCCACCATGATGCTGTTGGTCCATCCAACTGATGTGCGGCAAAACGCACCTTCTTAGCGTCAGTACATCTTGTAGTGGTTAACTCCCTTCCAATCTTGCGGAGCCAATCATCTACTACTATAGGGTCGGTGCTATTGGAGAACACCGGCGGATTCAGTCTAAGGAAACGGGTTAAGTGATCAACAGGTGGTGGTGGTGGGTTGTTGTTGTTGTTGTTGTTGTTGTTGTTGTTGTTGTTGTTGTTGTTGTTCCCCTGATTCTGATTCTGGACTAGCAACTGCATCAATGCATTCTGCTGCTGGATCAACTGAGTGAGCTCTGGCGGAAATGCAAATCCATTGTCACGTCTCGGAGGCATCTGATGGGTTTAGAGGGGAGAGATTAGAATAGAATGAGGTCTAATGAGAAAACACTACCCATATGCACATGAGACAAACACAAACATTTCACTCAATCAATCAATCAAGTCATACAATCGGTCTAACTATCGCAAAACTGCTCGGACTACTCTATTTACATGGTGGAATACTATTACTGATGTGGTGGTCTACTAGAAATATTCCTCGGTTGCAGACTCCATGATATCTGCTCCAGCTTCGTCTTCAAAGTCATCATCGCTCAGGTCAGAGTCGGTGTCGTCGATGATGATGATGTAGTCTTCTGGGCGAATCTCCTTGGGTTCTTCGTCTTCTTCTACTGGTGTGGGGTCTCCCATGAATATTTCGATCTTCTTAATCAGGTCGTCATTCTTCTCCACTAGTACGACGATTTCCTCCTCATAATCTTCACATGTAGCCTTGAGTTCTTCCTCCAGCTCCGTGATTCTTGTCATCGCCTTCTTCAGATCTATCATGCTGGCGCACATCTGGTTCTCCTGACGTCAAATGTGCTGGTTTAACTCCTGGATAAAAGCTGTGATTGATCTATCATTCCTGGTGCTGATCATCTCCCATTGCTCATCTCGGCGCCCACAAATCTGGTAGATAGTATCCTTGAGATCATTGTGGTAAACTTCTCCAATACGTCCCATGGTGATGTGGGCTGCCATGCTCTTTCACAGACTCCAAGTTGGTGCATCAAAGGAAAACTCTATGACCACAATGATGTGGGCTCGGTGACTGGCGCAAACGTCCTTCCTAGAACTTGAACTTGAATCATCCAGCGCTCCTCTTCGGGTAAAGTGGCGTTGTAGGTCCCGGTGAAGCTTGGTACTCCGATGTTCAGGTACTTAGTGACTTCCTTCAGGTGGCGTCCAAAGGGTGTATCTTCGTCCGGTTGCGTGAACTTGTTCCTTGCATCCGCCATCCTAAAAGAGTAGAAAAGATGAGAAGTCAGAAATGAGAAGAGAGTGGTAATCTAGGTCTTTATCTTAGTGGTCGTGTCATACAGTCAGCGTGTGCTCTGATACCATCTTGTAGTGACCAGACCTCAAACGGTCCGATCTCTATGCTTTAGTGTCATCCCTGGATCAGTAATGCTGACACGCACAGTACTTGAAGGATTTATAACAGAGTAGCAATCACACACTTATTACATCGAGTGTCTCAAAACAGAACTTATTACAACATAATATGGCTTAAGGCCATCTAATAACGATAACAGTGGAAGGCTTGGAAGATAAGTGAGTCCATCAACTCCAACGGCATCACTGAGTATAGAACCACGACCTAAGGATCCTTACTCGTCGTCTGAAAAGTCTGCAACATGAACGTTGCAGCCCGAAAATGGGTCAGCACATGGAATATGCTGGCAATGTAACACATAGAGAGTAGTGAACAGAAATAGGCTATACTACATGCATATATGGCTGGCGGAAAGCTCTATGGTTGCAGTTTTGCGTAAAGCCAATTTTTCCCTACTGAGAATGAATAAATTTTGTTTAACTAGCATGGTGGTTGTTAAACATTGAGAGTGTAGACACCCTCTCAATCCCAATTAAACATCATCATTAAACCCAACAAATTTAATTAAAGTCACATGATGAGATTCACATGATAATCCAAGTACTAGATACTCAAGACGTCCATAACGGGGACACGACTAACCATGATTAGTTTATACACTCTGCAGAGGTTTGTGTACTTTTCCCCACAAGACTTGATCTCCTCCGTTGGGATTCTCGCACTACATGGTGTTTGTGAAACGGATGACCGAGACATAGTCTTTCAGAAGCGCTAGCACCTTACGATCGGGTAGACCGTTACACCTACTTTCCCCTACATCTGCTAGTCTACCAGTGTAAGAGTTTGCACGACTTAATCAACTATGCTAGAGCCCATAGTAGCTTGTGGCTGCACACGGAAGTTTCTAGTATGAATAATCTCATGATCCCTTTGAGCCTGGGTGGCGGTCCATAAAGAAAAACAGGCAATCGCTGGAATACCCAGGTGCCTCAATCCACCCAGATGTGTGCTAAAGTTGCCACCTTAAGTAAACCATTAAATAAAAATCTCACATCTGTCATGGATACACTCACCCAATCCACGTCTACTAGCATAGCATGGCATAAGCAAATGTAGAAGTAACTCCCAAAGGTTTGATAATAAAACAGGTAATAGGTACTACCTCATCTACTTCCCAACCTAGAATTTATTCAGATCCTAACCATGCAATTGTTTGAGGATTGATATAATGCAATACAACTGGGTAGTAAAGAGGTATGATCAAAGTGTTACTTGCCTTACTGATGATCCGTTAAACCTAGAGATTCGAAGTAGCAAGCGGCGCACTCCGGGTAATCTATCGCAAACAAACAAACAAGCATACTATAAGTACTCATCTAATGCACAGGTAAAAACTCAAATAAGAGATCTAACGAGAAAGTTCAACTTAAGAACTCCGGTTTGCAAAAAGAAACAAATCGAACGAAACAACGAAAGTCAAACAGCGAAAGAAACAAGCTTCGATTACTAATCTGGACCTAAGTCAAATTTTACATAAGCAAAAACTTGTTCGAGTTGGTTAAACGGAAAGAGGGTTTCGAGACGAAACTCTAGGCGCTTGAATCGCCTGATTCCGATAGACAAGAGAAAAGTTAAACTAAAACGAAAATCGGATCCGAAATCGCGATCACAAATAATCGTGGAAAATCCGAGAAAAATAAAAACGGACGAACAGATTAACGAACAAATGTTCGTTAACTGAAACTAAACGATGAACTCGTCCATTAAAACGAACGAACGAGCGAATGCTCGCTAAATAAGTGAACCGAAAAAACGATCTAATAAAAAAACCTAGGGTTTTCAAAGAAAAACCGGATCGGTTTTCTTCGGAAAACCGGCGGCGGACGGGGCGGTACCTCGTCGGAAACCGGTGGCTCGGGGCTCCGGCGCGGTGGGGCGGCGTCATTGGCGGGCAGCGCGGGCGGCGGCGGCGGTGGCGTCGGCGGCGGCGGGCGCGGCAAGCGGCGGCGAGCGGCGGCTGCGGGAGGTGGGGCGGGTCGAGGTGGCGGCGTGAGGCGGGGGGGGGGGAGGGTATTTATGAGAGGCGGGGCGGCGTCGGCTTGGGGAAGGGGGCGCCGGGTTGGGGTCGGCCTCGGGAGGCGTGCTCCGGCCAGACTCGACGGCGGCAGCGGGTCGGTCTCCCGCGGGGGAAGGTGGCGGCGGCTTGGGCCTGGCCTAGCTCGGCTGGGCCTTCGGCCCAGTCGGGCATGCGGTACTTTTTTTAACAAATTCCGCCGAAACTAAAAAAAATTCTAGAAAATAAAATAAAATTCTAAAAATGCCAAATAAATTTTCACCGCCTAAATAAAATATTTAGAATGAGATGAACATTTTCTTTGCCCTAAAATGCAGTTTTGAAAAACGTGCAATTTTTCCTAAATTCAAATAAACTAGCCAAAAACTCCGAAATAAAATCTTATTTGATTTTTTTATCGAATCCTCAATATTTCGTTATTTTGGGAAAGTCATTTTATTCCCTCTCTCATATTTTTATAATGGAAATAATTGAAGATAAAATAAGTAAAATCAAATGATCCTATTTTCAAAATTTGAGAAAACTCAAATATGAAAATAACGAAATCCCCAACTCTCTCCGTGGGTCCTTGAGTTGCGTAGAATTTCTGGATCAGGCCAAAAGCAAATAAAATATGATATGCAGTGATGATCTAATGTATACCATTCCAAATTGAAAATTTGGGATGTTACAAAAGGCAACTTCCGAAGCTATCTTACCCACTGGGTAGGCCGACTTACCCGACACCACACCATGGAAGACAGTGTTTGACGACTTAAGATTCTTAGTCAGTCCCATGCGACGGAAGGTCTCATAATAAAGGATGTTAATGCTGCTACCTCCATCCATGAGCACCTTAGTAAACTTATAGCCCCCAACCTGAGGCGCCACCACCAGAGCCAGGTGAACCGGATTATCAACCCGGGGCGGATGATCCTCACGACCTCACACAATAGGCTGCTCTGACCACCGTAAGTAACATGGAACCGCTGGCTCAACGGCATTCACAACTCTCTTGTGAAGCTTTTGACCCCGTTTACACAAAATGGTGGCGAAAATGTGGTACTGGCCACTATTCAACTGCTTTGGATTGCTCTGATAACCAGACTGTTGTTGCTGTTGACTTCCCTGATTACTCTGCTGATTGTAACCACCCTAGTTACCATGACCTTGAAACCCAAAACTTGAACCTCTGCCTCCATGACCCGGGCCATGAGAACCGGACCCTGATCCGCCATTCGGGCCATGGTGGCACTGGATGGACTCCCTAAAGCGTCTCATGATGTTGCAATCTTTCCATGAATGAATAGCCGGCTTCTGATCCGTTCCATGTTTTGGACATGACTGATTTAACATTGCTTCAAGGTCAAATTCTGCCCTTGGAACCAGTTGTCCCTTACTATGCTGGTTATAATTGCGCGCACCGGTGTTAGCCACAAAGTCATCAGCTTTGCGCTTACTGTTGCCGCCCTGATTGGTAGAGTTGTACTACTGTCCTTTCCTGTAGTTACTCTTCTTTCCCTTTCCCGATCTTTCATCTTTAGAGTCGGGGTCCTTGGTACCATCAGAATCGACATATTTTACAAGAGCCGCCATCATCTCCCCCATGTCGTTGCAATGACGCTTGAGCCGCCCAAGCTTCTGCTTGAGTGGAATGAACCGGCAATTTTTATCCAACATCAGAACCGCCGAACCAACATTGATATTATCCGAAGAATGGATGATGGTCGAAACCCGGCGCACCCAGCTGGTTGTTTATTCACCCTCTGCCTGAACACAAGAAACCAAATCCACAATCGACATAGGCTGCTTGCACGTGTCTTTGAAATTCTGGATAAACCGGGTCTTCAGCTCCGCCCATGACCCGATGGAGTTAGTCGGCAACCCTTTCAACTAGGTGCGAGTCGTCCCCTCTAACATCATGCTGAAGTACTTAGCGTATGCAGCCTCGCTGATATCTAGCATTTCCATAGCCATCTCATAAATTTCCACCCACGCCCCAGGGGGTTGATCGGCCGTGTAATTAGGCACCTTACTAGGGCCTTTGAAGTCTTTGGGCAGACGCTCGTTTCGTATAGCTGCCGTTAGACATGGTACACCGAAAGCCTTAGAAGTCACACCTGCCTCAATTGAAGCGGTCGGGTAAACCGGCGCGTGCTGATGAGCCGCCAGCTCAGCCTCCCGACGTGCTCTGGTCTGGTCCACCAAATCCTGTGCATTGACTCCATTGCGCGCCGGGTCATGTCCGTGAGGCTGGTTACGGCGTTGTTCAGTACTTGAGACAGCTGGTGAGTCAATGTGCCTGATGTAGCTCCGTCTTGGGCAAGGGATTGCATGGATCCGATCATGACTATAAGAATAAGCTTGCTGCTTCACCAAAGCTGTTTGAAGAAGCTCCCTGGCCCTTCGGGTTTCAACCGTCACTGGGGTTTCACCCTCATCTGGTAGAGCCGCCAATCATGTAGCTGCAGCAATCATGTTGTCCAGAGGGGTGGGGTAATGACCCGGTGGTGTTATCACATGCTGAGGCGGGGTGCTGTTCATATGCGACTGGCTTGGCGGTTCAACTGTTTGATTTACCAGTGGCGGGTTATTGGCCCCCGTTCTACGGGTGTTGAAGAGGTCCCTCGACTTGTAAACAAGGGGCAAATGACTCCGGTGCTTTCTCCTCAAGACTTCGTGCGAAGCGTTCTGATCTACCCTAAGCCGATATGAATCTGCTTGAATCCGCTATGCTTGGATGTCCAAGACGGCTTGCTCTGCAGCCATCCTAGCGTTCTCTACCACTAAGTCTGCTTTAGCATGCGCTATTCCATCACACAATTTAGCCACTTCTACCTTCTGTTGCTCCTGGTTGTCTGGGGTCACCTCAACCTCCATCAGAGTCACCAGAGTGTCCAATAGATCTATTAAGACTTGAGCCAGCGGGCAAGCTGAACTGCTAGCCCCGGCTACCGTGACCGCATCCGCACTAGAAGTCATAGCCGCGGCGGCTGTCGAGCCAAGAACCGGATGGGTGCCCGCCATGAAGATCGCCACCCTATTCGGCGGCTCACGGGGGTCCGGAATACTGCCGCCATCGGAACATCCCCCAAGCCGTCCATCTTGCATTTACTACATTGAATTGGTCTCGCCTGTGGACTCATCCTCAAAGCAGATTTCCGTCTCACCGCCAGAGACAGAGCCTCCCAACTCAACCCCATGGGTGAATCCAACGAAGACATGCTTTACGGCAGGTTGAGCCCGGGCTGGTCGTGCATGCTGAGCCGTCTCGATGATGTCGGTGCAGATGTCCGTCTCAGGGCCCGGCTTGCCAATCTTGTCGATGAAGACGTGGATTCCGCCAAAGGGGACCTGGTACCCGTACTCAATTGAGCCAGCCTCGGGGCCCAGCCTGCATCGTCGATGTAGAGTTTGCCGCGACGACTCTTGGTCATCCGGCGCACAGCGTATCCCTTGAGCCCTTCGAAGCTGCCCTTTAATAACTCAAAACCACCATGCGCTAGCCCCATGGTGGGCGCCAACTGTTGTGGAAGTGTCACGACATATGTCCTCATGGAAGGACTTAGTTGTGGAGCCATTGCGACGATGTTAGCTTCAAGGGGTTAAACGGGACAAAGGACATGGAGAGTTTATACTGGTACGGCCCCTTGTGGTGAAGGTAAAGGCCTACTCCAGTTTGTGGTGGTATTGCTAGGGTTTCGATTACCATGGAGCAAACACGCTTTGCCCGGCTTTCAATTTGATGTTTCTTGCCCTAAACCGCTGCCGGGTCGTCCCCTTATATACATGGATCGACGCCCTGCGGCCTACAGAGTTCCTGTCGGCTCATACAACATGTCCGGCTCGGTGACGTATCTTACATGCCTTACATTAAAAGTCTACATGTACATGGCGGTTTACACTTATGGGCCTTAAGCCGCCTTTGGACTTGGGCCTCTTACAAGCCTATCTATGAACCGCCATCTTAGTATACCCTTGGGCTTCATTATAGATGAATCGTCATAATAGTTGACCCGGCCCCTCCTGGGCGGGACATACTTGATAGTCATATCCCCAACAGTTTGGTTCAAGTCAACATGAAAGAGAGGAGACTTGACCACCTTAGTTGCAAACACTTTGAGTGATTTGAGTTTTGAGGATGCAACAACCTCCTTATATGCCCCCCAATGCAAATTGGACTTGATAGGCATTGTCTTCATTCGACACTTGTGTGCCATCCCAATATCATATCTTCCTACTAATTTAACTTGGTCACTTGGATCCATCCACTTTAATCTAGTTCGTGTTTGTTCCACAACCTCTTCATAACTAGGACTCTCAACAAATATCAACACTTCCTCAAACTTGTCAACAATATCAACATTCACAAATGTCGCTTTGTCAACATAATGAAGATTCACAATCTTCTCCATCTACAAAATGGGAACATAAGTACAAGAAATAAACAATGCAAAATATAACACATTGCATACAAAACCACTAAGAACATCATTGTTCATCCAAATTAAGCATTACCCAGACCCTAACCCTAACCCTAACCCTAAATCCTGACATTAAGCATAACCCAAACCATAAGGTTTGTTCATCAACATCACTATTAGTAAACACTACTAGAACAACAATACTCATTAGTAAACACTACAAACATCATATTATGGAACAATGTTCAAAACTAGGGTTAGGAACCACATGAAAAAAACATCCAAATAGACAAATCCAACCAGTAACAAATTGTGAGATGAAGGAGATTACCTCAAGGAATGGAAATAACACCAGATCCATGGACCAACGCAATCGATTTGAGAGGGTTCAAGTGGGGAGACAAAGGGAAAAAAGGCAAGAGCTCGGGGTAGGCTGATGGGGGAGAAGAGAGTGAGTGGTGAGTGAGATCCCCACGGCCACTTAAAATATTTAGATTAGAAACACCACAACCTATGGCATTTCTAGAAACGCTGGCTGGCTCGGAGTTTCTAGCCTGCCACGTCTGCGATCAACGCAAGCTCGGTCTGACCGTGGGCCTGGGCAGCAACCCTGCCTGGCTTGGCATTTCTATGTGGAGCAGCAAAGCCATGAGCAGTGGCGTTTCCAAAAAGGACCAGATCATTAAATAAATTCGTGAAGAGTTCATTTTGTGAGCAAGTGTTCTGACAAGGTCAAAACAGTTATTTTGGCCCAAGAATGATATCATACCATGTTATTGTTAGCCACAGGTGAAGCATGGTCACGTTGTGGCATGCCTAGGCGGGCACGACCATTTGAGAATATACTAGGCCGTCTAGACGCCATGTATAAGATGTCTTAGGAAAGTTATAGGGTTTAGTTAAGTAAATCCAAACATAGAAATCATTTTTCGCAAAAAGACAGTAGATTACCTCGAAGCTCATGATGAGGCCCTTGAAGATCTCACGCATCCCGGCCTCTGTGGACCGGAATCCTTGGAGCATCACGTCGATCAAAGCGCGGTGTTCTTCCTTGAGGGAGTAGCCTGTTGAGGTTGCCTCCATTTCTTCAGTCCACCCCGCATTAAACCACCCTTGGGTGGGAGATGGGGGTGGCAAGACCTCGGACCGCAGCACTTGGGTGCTAGGCACAAGGGTCTCCAACTGCGGTGGTGGAGCCGGAGTAGACACCGGCTGGGCCACCGATTGCACATCCCTTCTTGGATGACCTCGAGGGCCCCGCCCCTTGTCCTTGTGGGGCCGAGGTATCAACCTCGGCCATGACTTCTAGCTCTCCAGCACCTGCCGTGTCGACTTGGGGCATCAGAGTAGACATTGCTTCTCCCAGCCCTGCTTGAGCTCGGGGAGGAGTAGCGGGGTCTGGCATCCCGCTGGCAGATGGCTGATATGTCTCCAACATATATACTTTTCCTCTTGTTTTGGACTCTAATTTGCATAATTTGAATGAACTAACCCCGGACTGACGCTGTTTTTAGCAGAACTACCATGGTGTTGTTTTTTGTGCAGAAATAAAAGTTCTCGGAATGGTACGAAACTTTGTGGGGAATTTTTATATAATATATAAGAATTTCTGTAGCCAAGACCTACCGAAGGGGGGCACTTTGGTGGGCACAACCCACTAGGGCGCGCCCCCCTCACTAGGCGTGCCCAGGTGGGTTGTCCCCACCTAGTGGCCCCGCAGACCTGAAACCAACGCGGTATGGCCACCTGGAGTATGACGGCATGGCGGTGATGTTCCTCAAGGTCTTCGACGCGATCGGGCGCCGGCTGGAGTGCTGCCGCGGGAGAGGCGGCCAGGACCTCGCCCTGGTGAGGGCTAGGCCCGTCGACCGCCCCCTTGGCAGTGGCGCCCGAGGGTCCAGCGGCTCCAACGAAGGCTTCGCGACTACGGAGACGAGCGACGACAGCTACGAGCCCCCGAGCCGTCGCCGCTCCAGGAGCAGGGCGGACGCGTCAGGCCGTCGCCAACCCTGATCTGGATGGGGTTGGTGCCGGTGCCTGACGGCCCACTATTGATGATGGCGTCTCCCGCAGTAGCTCATGTAGTTAGCGTCCCTTAGGATCCGCTCCCTGCGAGGAATCAGAATGCGCCCCGTGGGGGCTTGTAAGGTGTCTGTAGTCCTGTTTGTTAATATGTATGACCTTTTGACGTGGATCCGAGCGAGCTGCTAACTCCGTTATAGTTCAGCCTTCCCTTTCGCACCTCACGAGGGCTTGGTGCTCTACACCGACAGGTCCCAGTCCCAAGGCGGCGTCAGCCGTCGTTGGTATGCCAGGTCGCGATGGCGTGGTCAAGGCCAGGAGGTGAGCGACCCGAGGTCCGGTAAGAGCCCCTGAGTCGCGATGCTCAGGAGGTCCCCTTTGGCGCCCAAGCAGCCATCACTTAGTGAGAAAGGGAAGCAACGTCGCTAGTACGGATTTGCTTTAGGTGCGGGGGTAGTGCTGCAGCAGCCAGTGCCGTGGGTGGTAACTTATCTTGAGGATCAGGGGCCGTTCCAGGTGTGTCGTTGGGTCCGTGTGTGGATAGGAGCGGAAACGCTCGGCAAGGTCCTCGCGAGGCCCCTTCTTCCCCGCCTCTGCTCCCCTTTCTGCTCTACGTCCTCGGGTCCCGGCCCTCGAGCTTGTCTCAACCGTCGCTGGTATGCCAGGTCGCGATGCCATGGACAAGGCCAGAGGGTGAGGGCTGGAGAGCCAGTAAGAGCCCTGAGTCGCGATGCTCAGGCACCCCCCCTTTGACGTGCAAGCGGTTCGCACGGGCGAGGGCGAAGGAAACCTCATGAGGGCCTCGGCTTGCGCGGTTCCCTCCAGGGATCCTGCAGGGTCTTCACAGAAAGAAGATGGTGTTGCCACGGTGGCCATTAGGCGATCGTTAGTCACTCAAGAGCTTGCTGGTTGAGGTAGGCGAGGCGTATCTGGGCACCCGTGAGCCAGCGCGGGACTCCCGAGGCCCTACCTCTGGGCGGGTTGCGCCCGGCACTGGGCCGTATCTTGAGATGTGTCCCTGCAAAATTTGGTTAGATGCCGGTACTCTACGTCCTCGGGTCCCGGCCCTCGAGCTTGTCTCAGCCGTCGCTGGTATGCCAGGTCGCGATGCCGTGGACAAGGCCAGAGGGTGAGGGTTGGAGAGCCAGTAAGAGCCCTGAGTCGCGATGCTCAGGCACCCCCCCTTTAACGTGCAAGTAGTCGACATGGAGAAAAAGGGATGCCGCAGACGGGCAACAAGCAATCAAGCGTGACAAGCGAATGCATAGTTGGAAATAAACGCAACGGAGATACACGCCGCTAGGCTTGGCCCCAGTGGCTTGGGGATGATGCAACCCGAGGGGCGCCCCCAATCAAGGCAAGCTTACTACCGAAAAGTAAATGCAGGTACATGCCGCAGGGACGGACCCACGCGGCCTGGGAGTGACACACCCTGGGGGGCGCTCCCAGCTGGGAATAAGGCTTGGAAGATGTCACCTGAGGATGTCGTTGGCGAGGTGGTGTTGGTGCAACAGGCTTGGAAGATATCACATTCCTTGGTGCACCTGAGGAATCACAACATTTGTATGCTGTGATTGTTGGGTCATGAGACCCAGGTTTGTAATATCTCGCTCCTCGGAGCCTAAGGAATAAATACTTGAGTTGTAGAGTTATGTTGTGATGCCATGTTGTATTTACACATATCGAGCATATTGTGTGTATGATTGAAATGCTTGGTATGTGTGGGATCCGACAATCTAGTTGTTTATCCTTGGCAGCCTCTCTTATGGGGAAATGTAGGTCTAGTGCTTCCATGAGCCATAGTAGTCCGCTACAGCCCGGTTCACCGGAGTCCTGCTAGCCCAGCACTACCGCTCAGGACACTTAACTGGCCGACATGTGTTTCACTTCGTTCCTGTGTCTGTCCCTTTGGGGAAATGTCACGTGGTGACATCCGGAGTCCTGCCTAGCCTGCTATAGCCCGGGTCCCCGGAGTCCTGTTAGCCCAGTGCTACAGCCCGGATTCACACGTTGCTGACCGACATGCTCGATGTGATTCATGTATGCCTGTCCCCATAGGTTAGTGCCGCTTTGGGTTCACGACTAGCCATGTCGGCCCGGGTTCTCTGTTATATGGATGCTAGCGACACTATCATATACGTGAGCCAAAAGGCGCAAACGGTCCCGGGCCATGGTAAGACCACACCCGTGGGAATACCGTGCATGAGGCCGCAAAGTGATATGAGGTGTTACCGGCTAGATCGATGTGACTTGGAATTGGGGTCCTGACAAAATGCAACTCTAAAGATTGGGACCTCGACGAAGGTAAAGAGTCAGGTATGACACTTAAGTTTGATTGTGTTAAATCTTTTATGGATACTGATATTTTCCGTAAGTTTAGCACTAAATATGGACTTGACTCTGAGATAGTAGCTTCTTTCTGTGAATCTTTTGCTACTTATGTTGATCTCCCTAAGGAGAAGTGGTTTAAATATCATCCTCCCATAGAAGTAAAAGTAGTTGCACCTATTAAAGTTGAAGAAAAGACTGTCACTTATAATGATCCTATGTTCCTACTTCTTATGTTGAGAAACCACCTTTCCCTATTAGAGTAAAGGATCATGCTAAAGCTTCAACTGTTGTTCGTAAAAGCAATATTAGAACTTATACACCTCCTAAGCAAGTTAAAGTAGAACCTAATATTGCTATTGTTAAAGATCTCTTGTCTGATAATATTGATGGGCATGTTATTCAGTTCGAAGGTGAAACTGCTAGAATTGCTAAACCTTGTGCTAAAGATAAACATAGACCTGTGGTAGGCGTGCCTGTTATTTCTGTTAAAATAGGAGATCATTGTTATCATGGCTTATGTGATATGGGTGCTAGTGCTAGTGTTATACCTCATGACTTATACAAAGAAATTATGCATGATGTTGCACCTATTGAGTTAGAAGATATTGATGTCAAAATTAAACTTTCTAATAGAGATACTATTTCACCAATTGGAATTGTTAGAGATGTTGAAGTCTTGTGTGGGAAAACTAAATATCCTACTGATTTTCTTATTCTCACTTCTCCGCAAGATAGCTTTTGTCCCATTATATTTGGTAGACCCTTTGTCGGTGTCAAAACCGGCGGATCTCGGGTAGGGGGTCCCGAACTGTGCGTCTAGGCCGGATGGTAACTGGAGGCAGGGGACACGATGTTTTACCCAGGTTCGGGCCCTCTTGATGGAGGTAAAACCCTACATCCTGCTTGATTAATATTGATGATATGGGTAGTACAAGAGTAGATCTACCACGAGATCAGAGAGGCTAAACCCTAGAAGCTAGCCTATGGTATGATTGTATGTTATGGTTGTTGTCCTATGGACTAAATCCCTCTGGTTTATATAGACACCGGAGAGGGTTAGGGTTACACAAGGTCGGTTACAAAGGAGGAGATATCCATATCCGTACTGCCTAGCTTTCCTTCCACGCCAAGTAGAGTCCCATCCAGACACGAGACGAAGTCTTCGATCTTGTATCTTCATCGTCTAACAGTCCGGCCAATGGAGATAGTCCGGCTGTCCGGAGACCCCCTAATCCAGGACTCCCTCAGTAGCCCCTGAACCAGGCTTGAATGACGATGAGTCCGGCATGCAGTATTGTCTTCGGCATTGCAAGGCGGGTTCCTTCTCCGAATATACTGCAGAAGAATTTGAATACGAGGATAGTGTCCGACCCTACAAAATAAGTTCCACATTCCACCGTAGAGAGAATAATATTTTCGCAGATCTAATTTGTTGGTTTGTTTTGGCAGCATGACGTTATGTCATGGCCCGGTGATTATTCAAACCGTTTCTTTTAGCCAGCCCCGCACAGAACGCGAGGCAGTTTTTCGACACATCTTGTCAAAGCGGAGATCGTGTCCCCTTATTACGGGATTCTCATCAATACGGGTGTGGGTAACCCAAGCGCGCCATCAATTGCGGCGCTTGGGGGATAAGCGAGTTTTACCAGGCAAGTGGGGACGCTTAGTTTCGTCCGCCCATATAAAGGGATAAGGATTCACCTTTCTATCCACGCCTTCTTCCTCCTCTGCTCATCCGTTTTCGCACACTCGAGCTCTAGCGCCCAAGTCTGCACTTCCCACCTCGGCCTTCTCCAATCATGTCCGGAGTGGGAGGCAAGTGGATGGTCTCCTCCATCACGAAGGGAGACATAAAGAAACTGAGGAGAGCCAGATACCTTCCCGACGACATCGCGCACCGGCTCCCAGATGAGGGGCAGCTCATCCCCACCCCCAGGCCCCATGAGAGGGTAGTATTCCTCACCCATTTCCTCCGCGGACTGGGGTTCCCTCTCCATCCCTTCGTCCGGGGGCTCATGTTTTATTACGGCCTGGATTTCCACAATCTGGCCCCGAACTTCATCCTCAACATCTCGGCGTTTATCATTGTGTGCGAGGCCTTCCTCCGCATTAAGCCCCACTTCGGCTTATGGCTGAAGACTTTCAATGTCAAGCCGAAGGTGGTGGGCGGCCGCTAGGCGGAGTGCGGAGGTGCCATGGTGGCCAAGATGCCCAACATAACATGGCTCGAGGGCTCCTTTGTGGAAACCATAAAGGGGTGGCAATCAGGGCGGTTCTATATCACCGAGCCGCGTGACCCTGCATGGGCAGCGGCCCCGAGTTTCGATCTGGCATCCCCACGCGGCTCACCTCCTAGAAAGAGAAGGGCCTGTCCCGGGGTAGTTTGAAAGAGCTGACCGGACTCCAAACATGTATTCAAAACATGGTGGACTAGAAGCTCAAGCTTGTCAACATGGTCCAAGTTATGCTCATCCGCCGGATACTTCCGTGCCAACAACGGGAGTTCAACTTGTGGGAGTTCAATCCGGCGCAACACCGAACTCTGAACAGGCTCTTCGACACGACTCATGAAGACGCCTAGAGGGTGCTGTTCAAAAGTGCCGAGGTTCCCCCCTATTACTGAGGATCGCGGATTCAGCACGAAGAGCCAAGCCAGTGCGGTAAGCTGCTTTACCTTTCACAGGATAATCATTTTTTATATAGATTGACTCTATGCGGGATCTAAACTCCCGTACCTTTGACAGGACTGGCAGAAGATGGACGTACAGATCGACTGTCCGGCACCTTTGTCCGAAGGCCCCGCGGACACTCTTCTGGTGAAGATGCTGACTCCGGCCCCTTATAAGGTGCCGAAGAAGACCAAGAAGGCCAAGGGAACCCGAAAGAGTTCCCGACATCAGGCGTCGTCGGACTCACCGTCCTCTGCGGCACACTCTTCCCTTGAAGACGAGGAACAGGAAGAAGAAGACGCCCCCCCACCGACTGGGGGAGACAAGAAAAGGAAGGCCGCCCCAACTGGGGAGGCCGCAGGGTCCAAGAAGGGAAAGACTGTCCTTTCGGACAGTTCCACCGCCGTCGACGAAGGCAAATGGTTGCCCAGGGTCAAGCCCCCGGGGAGATCGTAAGTATTCGGATACCAAAGTAACCCATAGGATTCCTTTGTCGCACTGCTTTCCCTAATCACCGAGCCTAATTACGCAGGCCGCCACGAGCCAATATCGAGGTATCTTCGGACGGCTCCCTGGGCTCATCAGACATGGATAGCAATCCAGTCCCGACCGCCACCTCCCCTCATCCTGCTGACGACGCCAAGGTGTTGTCTCAAGAGGCACCAGATCAAGGGGACATAGTCCCGGAGGCGCCTCAAGGCGACCTTCCGGACTCCAGGAGCCGAGGGGACGGGGCCCCCAAGAGCTCCGAGTTTGGCCCTCAGCCGAACACCGCGCCGGACCCTCCAGTGGTTTCGGGCTCAGGTAGGCGGCCTCCTTCTAAGAGGGGCAAAATGCCTGTGCTGGTGACCTCTATCCATCTAGAGCTGTCGGACAACCTGCTGGAAGCGCTTCGCAGCGCTTCCATCGACGAGGAGCACCGCACCATCATGGGTGCGGTGATCCAGAAGGTTCAGTCCGCCAAGAGCGGATTGACTGAAGCCTGTGCCAGCCTTCTAATAGGCTTCGAGGTAAGTGTTTTAAACTGTAGTAGAAATATTACCGCATAGACAGTAGCCCATGATGCTTTGTTCGGTGTTCATAAAGAAAAGCCGAACAAAGGATCGAAAAATATCGCAGGAGTCTAATATAAGTGTGTCAATATGCATATTCAGGCTTCGCTGCTGGCGTCCGCTGCACTAACTGCGGAGGTCGCCGTACTGAAGCAGGACCTCGAGGGGTCCAAGAAAGAGCTCGGCCTTGCCAAGAGGCAGCTCGAGGAGAACAACGGTAAGTAATACCCCGTCTATAGATATGTATATATAAAAAAGGACGCGATTGCAAAATGACAGGATCATTGTATGTTTGCCAAGGGCCACGACCGAGGTGGCGACCCTAAAGCAAGCGCTGGCCAAGGCCGAAGATACAGCGGCCAAGGAGCGCACCGAGCGAGAGAAGCACGAGGCTCGGGTGGGCGAGGTGCAGCAAGAGCTCCAGGCTCTTGTGGCGAAGCACGAGGCGTTGGAGCTTGACTCCAAGACGCGGGAGTCTGAGCTTGCCATGGCCCTCGAGAGTGTAAAAAGTGCCAAGGCCGAAGCCCAAAAGGCCCTCCAAGAGATCGACGCGATGAAGAAGATAGCGGCGGGTAAGGCTTTCTATATGCAAAGCAAGCATGTAAAAGTAAATTACCGATTACTTACCCGGATCTGGAGCTCTTCAGGAGCATTCGCAGATTTGCCCCGCAGTGTGTCCGATGCCGCACAATTTTACCAGGCTGAGGACGGAAGCTCGACGAAGAAGCTGTTCTGGTCTTAGTATGCTGAGGCCGAACATCCGGTGCCAATGAGCGACTAGCTAAAGCAGATGGTCGAGCTACATAAGGCGGCCGATCAGGCCATGAAGAGCTTTATAGTCCGGTTGTGGCCTGGTGACGCCCTTCCGAACAGCATCTTCGGCGTGGTGAGGCGGTTCGTGGATTCCTGCCTGCGGTTGGAGGTCGTCAAGCGATCTGTCTGCATTGAACGTCGTGCATGTGAAATTGCAGTGGGTCAAGCTAGACGCCGTGAAGCTGATCAAGGACGGGCCGCCAGAGGGCAAGGAGCACCGCCACCCCGAGATGTACTACGAGGGTGTTCTGCCGGGCGCCCGTCTCATCGCGGACGAGTGTTCGAAAGATGTAATATTTGAATGAGACTTGTTCATTTTATCCTGTATGTATGAAAACTTGTTTCATATGCCCTATGCAACGCTTGTTGGAATTTAGAATATTACCTTATGTTTGGCTGTTTATACAATCAGAGAGATGGCTAGTCCTCGGCTTCTGCCCCCATGCCACGAGTGCTGGGGTGTTCGGGATAAACCTGAGCACTCTAGTTCCCATGTTTGGGTCCTTCGAGGGAGGTGCTCAGCACAACGAACAAGGCAACCAGACTAATAATGCTTTATCACTCTCACTTAGCCATAGAATTCTATAGTTTTAAATTTCGACGAAGCCCCTAGTATTCGGAAGGCCGAATTCGGGGCGCGATACATGCCTGTATGCCAGACAGGGCCGGCCCCTCGCCCTAAGCGGCATAAGTCTTTAGGGACTCGAAAAACCTCGCCGAACAGCGACCAGTCTCTCGCCTTATCATGACAGTCAGTTTTAGCTTTCTCTACTGAGGTGCTCAGCCCGGCAGAACCGGGGCACAATCGCAGTAGTTCTCCTAGCGCTACCTTAGCCGATAGAGCGGAACGTAAGGTACCAAAACATTGGAGCCGGGCAAACCCAACATTTGACCAAAGACATGATTCGGAGCTGATGCATATAATGCTATAAGTTCGGGGTGCCACACTTGTGAAAGTGTTCGGACTTTTCACACCGCATTGTGGGGTACGTAAGCCCCTGGTGTATTGGTCGTACCAGAGTGTACGGTTGCAAGGCGTCATTAATGAACACACACACACACACACACATATATATATATAACAAGAATGCAATAATAGTCGTAATGTCATGCATTGTTTATTGGAAAATTGCGTTAAAGCAGAGTGATATTGATAGTGCGATAAGCAAAGAGTAGGACTATGTCCCTTCCAAGTGCAAGCTAAGGAATGATATGAAATCGAATATTTCGCTCATTACTGTAATCAACCTGGGAATTCCATGGTATGACGTAGCTGTCTGCCTCCTTGGTTGCTGCATCATGTGTTCGGCAATAGTGCTGCCGGACAGTGTTTCCGGAGATTAAGGTCCTGAAAGAAAAAGAAAAATAACCAAACGGGAAGCCCCTAGTGCGGTTTAGGCCGCGTTTTGGGGCGTGCCGCAGTTGTACCCCCCTACCCACCTGTGCCCATGGTATTTTTAATGCGTAATTATGTACGCGTAGCATGAATATCGCCGTTGGGCTGGGATTGGGGTGGCCGCCGTATTGCTACGTGAGCTCAGATCGCGCCAGGCGGTCTATTTGCCGATTGCCCCGAGCGCGCTTGAAGGTGTCCGGGCTTTGAAGCGCCGAACTGGTTGATTGCCTTGAGAGGCTGCTTTGCGCTTCTGCTGCGAGGGCCGCGGTGTGCTCCTCTGTTCGGAGAGAGCGCTCTGTGTTTCGATTGACTGTAATAACTCCGCGAGGTCCTGGCATCTTGAGCTTGAGGTATGCATAATGCGGTACCGCATTGAATCTAGCAAGTGTGGTTCGCCCGAGCAGCGCGTGATAACCACTGCGGAACGGGACTATATTGAAGATTAACTCTTCGCTTTGGAAATTATCCGGGGATCCGAAGACCACATCTAGTGTAATTGAGCCTGTGCAATGGGCCTCTACACCTGGAATGACGCCCTTAAAGGTCATTTTCATGGGTTTGATCCTTGAGGGGTCTATACCCATTTTGTGCACTATGTCTTGATAAAGCAGGTTCAGGCTGCTGCCGCCATCCATAAGGACTCGAGTGAGGTGGAATCCGTCGATGATTGGGTCTAGGACCAGTGCGGCAAATCCGCCATGACGGATACTAGTGGGGTGGTCCCTGCGATCGAAGGTGATCGGACAGGAGGACCAAGGGTTGAACTTTGGGGCGACTGGCTCCGACGCATATACGTCCATGAGCACACGCTTCCGCTCCCTCTTGGGGATGTGGGTTGCGTATATCATGTTCACCGTCCGCACTTGCGGGGGAAACCTCTTCTATCCTCCAGTGTGCGGCTGCCGGGACTCCTCCTCGTCATCGCTATGCGGCCCCTTGTCCTTGTTTTCGGCAATTAACTTGCCGGCCTGCTTGAACACCTAACAATCCCTGTTGGTGTGATTGGTTGGCTTGTCTGGGGTGCCGTGTATTTGACACGAGCGATCGAGTATACGGTCCAAGCTGGACGGACCCGGCGTATTTTGTTTGAATGGCTTTTTCCACTGACCGGGTTTAGAGCCTTTGAATCCGGCATTGACTGCCGTATCCTCAGTATTGTCAAGGAATGCGGCTTCCAGATCTTCCCAACAGCTAATGGAGTCCGCTGGCAAGCTGTTAAGCCAATGCCGCGCTGGTCCTTTGAGCTTTAGTGGGAGGTATTTGATGGCGTGTAAGTCATCGCCGCGGGCCATGTGGATGTGGAGGAGGAAGTCCTCAATCCGTACCGCGGGATCTATTGTGCCGTCGTATGATTCAATATTTACAAGTTTGAAACCTTCTGGGAATTGATGTTCCATTACTTCGTCTATGAAGCATAAGGGGTGTGTGGCGCCTCTGTATTGGGCTATATCGGGACGCAGCTCGAATGGGTCTTGCCCGCCGTGTTCGGCCCGGCCGGATTTGCTTTTACTGTATCCGGCGTGACGTTTGTCGTCTCGCAGAGTGGTGCACCCTCGTGATCCATAGATCGATCTTGAATGCTTTGCCTTGTCCTCCAATATATCTCGCAGGTCTGGCGTATCTCCCCATGCCTTTTTATTTGAATGCCGTTGGAGTGGAGGCTGAGCTTTTGGCTGGAATGCCTCTCTATCGCGGCCACGAGGTGGCCGATCAGCCATATCATATGCTTCTTCCTCCAGTCGGGGTAGTAACCTGCGCCTTGGGTAACTCTTGGAGGGATGCTTGAGTTTATATTCCTCGGCCGCGAGGACTTCAGTCCATTTTTCAGCTAGCAGATCTTGATCAGCTTGAAGCTGCTGCTGCTTTTTCTTCAGGATATTTGTTGTGGCCATAAGCCGGCGTTTGAAGCGCTCTTGTTCCACGGAATCCTCTGGTACAGCGAATTCATCGTCGCTGAGGCTTGCCTCGTCTTCAGAGGGGGGCATGTGATTGTCATCCTCCTCTCCGTCTGCCGCTCTCTCAGGAGAGCTGGCTCCTTCATCCTCCTGCTCTAAATCTTGCTGGAGGGGATTGTTGTTGTCTTTGGCACTATCCAAAGTGTTATTATCTCCTGTGCCGGTATCACCACTTTTGCTTTGGCGGGACTTAGAGCGGCGCCGCTGACGTCGGCATTTGGGTTGCTTCTTGGAGGGGTCATCCTCCGCTATCCCGTCGCCATTGCCTTCTTTGGGTGTATCCACCATGTATATGTCATATGACGAGGTGTCTTTCCAGTGCCCTATAGGTGCTGATTCATGTTCGTCTCCTACATCGTCATCCATACCGTCGATGTCTTCGGAGTCGAAGTCGAGCATGTCGGTTAAATCATCGACAGTGGCTACGAAGTGGGTGGTGGGTGGGCGTCGAATTTCTTCGTCGTCCACATCCCAATCCTATTGGCCATAATCTGGCCAGGGCTCTCCTGACAAAGAGAGAGAGACCTTAGTGAATTCAGCATGTCGCCGAAGGGCGAGTGCTGAAAGATATTTGCGGCGGTGAATTCCATGATCGGTGCCCAATCGGATTCGATTGGCAGGGGCGCGGATGGTTTGGAGTCCGGAAAAGAGTTCGGCACCTTGGAGTCACGGGCTGCGCAGGGGATTATGCCGGTGTTTGGCTCGATCGCCGTTGAGACTGCAGCCCCTGAGGCGGTGTCTAACCACCCGTCCTCGATTGGCGTAGTTGGCTCCGAGCTAAGGGTCGGAGCTGATGCGGGCATGGCCTCTGGGGTACTGTTCGACGGCAGACCTAGGTCATACCCATCGCGGTAATGCGGCGCGCCCGGCTGTGGCTCGAATCCGTCGAAGATCAAGTCTCCACGGATGTCGATCGTGTAGTTCAAACTTCCAAATCTGACCTGATGGACAGGGGTGTAGCTTTCAATCTGCTCCAGATGGCCAAGCGAATTAGCCCGCAGTGCAAAGCCACCGAATACGAAGATCTGTCAGGGGAGAAAAGTCTCACCCTGGACCGCATCGCTATCAATGATATTAGGAGCCATCAAGCCTAACAGCGACGACACCGAGGAACTCTCAATGAAAGCACCAATGTCGGTGTCAAAACCGGCGGATCTCAGGTAGGGGGTCCCGAACTGTGCGTCTAGGCCGGATGGTAACAGGAGGCAGGGGACATGATGTTTTACCCAGGTTCGGTCCCTCTTGATGGAGGTAAAACCCTACGTCCTGCTTGATTAATATTGATGATATGGGTAGTACAAGAGTAGACCTACCACGAGATCAGAGAGGCTAAACCCTAGAAGCTAGCCTATGGTATGATTGTATGTTATGGTTGTTGTCCTACGGACTAAAACCCTCAGGTTTATATAGACACCGAAGAGGGTTAGGGTTACACAAGGTCGGTTACAAAGGAGGAGATATCCATATCCGTACTGCCTAGCTTGCCTTCCACGCCAAGTAGAGTCCCATCCGGACACGAGACGAAGTCTTCAATCTTGTATCTTCATAGTCTAACAGTCCGGCCAATGGAGATAGTCCGGCTGTCCGGAGACCCCCTAATCCAGGACTCCCTCACCCTTCTTAAATACTGTTAGTGCTAAGATAGACTGCGAAAAGAATGTTGTTACTATTGACTTGGATGATATGGTTCATGAGTTTAATTTCTCTAAACTTAGTAAACAACATCGTGAGGAAGAATTACCTAGTAAGGATGAAATTATTGGTCTTGCTTCTATTGTCGTACCTCCTAGTGATCCTTTATAACACTATTTGCTAGACCATGAAAATAATATGTTCATGAATGAAAGAAGGGAAATAGATGAAGTATTCTTTAAACAGGAACCTATTCTGCAACACAATTTGCCTGTTGAAATTTTAGGGGATCCTCCTCCACGCAAGGGTGATCCCGTGTTTGAACTAAAAACTTTGCCTGATAATCTTAAATATGCTTATCTTGATGAAAAGAAGATATATCCTGTTATTATTAGTGCTAACCTTTCAGAGCATGAAGAAGAAAGATTATTGAAAGCTCTGAAGAAGCATCCTGCCGCTATTGGATATAGTCTTTATGATCTTAAGGGCATTAGTCTCACTCTATGTCAACATAAAATAAATTTGGAAGCAGATGGCAAACCAGTTTGTGATCCTCAACGACGTTTGAATCCTAAAATGAAAGAAGTGGTAAGAAAAGAAATACTTAAGCTTCTAGAGGCAGGTATAATCTATCCCGTTGCTGATAGTGAGTGGGTAAGTCCTGTCCATTGTGTCCCTAAGAAGGGAGGTATTACTGTGGTTCCTAATGATAAAGATGAATTGATTCCACAAAGAATTATCACAGGTTATAGGATGGTAATTGATTTCCGCAAATTAAATAAAGCTACTAAGAAAGATCATTACCCCTTACCTTTTATTGATCAAATGCTAGAAAGATTATGCAAACATACACATTATTGCTTTCTAGATGGTTATTCTCGTTTCTCTCAAATACCTGTGTCGGCTAGAGATCAATCGAAGACTACTTTTATATGCCCTTTTGGTACTTTTGCTTATAGACGTATGCCTTTTGGTTTATGTAATGCACCTGCTACCTTTCAAAGATGCATGATGGCTATATTCTCTGACTTTTGTGAAAATATTTGTGAGGTTTTCATGGACGACTTTTCCGTCTATGGTTCCTCCTTTGATGATTGCTTGAGCAATCTTGATCGAGTTTTGCAGAGATGTGAAGAAACTAATCTTGTCTTGAATTGGGAAAAGTGCCACTTTATGGTTAATGAAGGTATTGTCTTGGGGCACAAAGTTCTAAAAGAGGTATTGAAGTTGATAAAGCCAAGGTTGATGCTATTGAAAAGATGCCATGTCCCAAGGACATCAAAGGTATAAGAAGTTTCCTTGGTCACGCTAGATTTTATCGGAGGTTCATTAAGGACTTCTCAAAAATTTCTCGGCCTCTGACTAATTTATTGCAAAAAGATATACCATTTGTCTTCGATGATGATTGTGTAGAAGCATTTGTAATACTTAAGAAAGCATTAGTCTCTGCACCTATTGTTCAGCCACCTGATTGGAATTTACCCTTTGAAATAATGTGTGATGCTAGTGATTATGCTGTAGGTGCTATTCTAGGGCAAAGAGTTAATAAGAAATTAAATGTTATTCATTATGCTAGTAAGACTCTAGACAATGCTCAAAGAAATTATGCTACTACTGAAAAAGAGCTTTTAGCAGTTGTATTTGCTTGTGATAAGTTCAGATCTTATATTGTTGATTCTAAAGTAACTATTCAAACTGATCATGTTGCTATTAAATACCTTATGGAAAAGAAAGATGCTAAACCTAGACTTATTAGATGGGTTCTCTTGCTACAAGAATTTGATTTGCATATTGTTGATAGAAAGGGAGCTGAGAACCCCGTTGCAGACAACTTGTCTAGGTTAGAAAATATTCTTGATGACCCACTGCCTATTAATGATAACTTTCCTGATGAACAATTAAATGTTAAGTACTTCTCGTAGTACTCCATGGTATGCTGATTATGCTAATTATATTGTTGCTAAGTTTATACCACCTAGCTTCACATACCAGCAAAAGAAAAGGTTCTTCTATGATTTGAGACATTACTTTTGGGATGACCCACATCTTTATAAAGAAGGATTAGATGGTGTTATTAGACGTTGTGTACCTGAACATGAACAGGAACAGATCCTACGCAAGTGCCACTCTGAGTCTGATGGAGGACACTGAGGGAGTCCTGGATTAGGGGGTGTCCAGATGGCCGGACTATACCTTCAGCCGGACTCCAGGATTATGAAGATACAAGATTGAAGACTTCGTCCCGTGTCCGGAAGGGACTTTCCTTGGCGTGGAAGGCAAGCTTGGCAATACGGATATTCAGATCTCCTACCATTGTAAACGACTCTATGTAACCCTAACCCTATCCGGTGTCTATATAAACCGGAGGGTTTTAGTCCGTAGGACAACATACACATCAACAATCATACCATAGGCCAGCTTCTAGGGTTTAGCCTCTCTGATCTCGTGGTAGATCAACTCTTGTAATACCCATACCATCAATATTAATCAAGCAGGACGTAGGGTTTTACCTCCATTGAGAGGGCCCGAACCTGGGTAAAACTTCGTGTCCCCTGCCTCCTGTTACCATCCGGCCTAGACGCACAGTTCGGGAGCCCCTACCCGAGATCCGCCGGTTTTGACACCGACATTGGTGCTTTCATTGAGAGTTCCTCTGTGTCGTCACCGTCAGGCCCGATGGCTCCTACGATCTTCAACAGCAATGCAGTCCAGGGTGAGACCTTCCTCCCCGGACAGATCTTCATCTTCGGCGGCTTTGCACTGCGGGCCAATTCGCTTGGCCATCTGGAGCAGATCGAAAGCTACGCCCCTAGCCGTCAGGTCAGATTCGGAAGTTTTAACTACACGGCGGACATCCGTGGGGACTTGATCTTCGACGGATTCGAGCAACTGCCGAGCACGCCGCACTGTCCCGACAAGCATGATCTAGCTCTGCCGTCGAACAGTGCCTTGGAGGCCGCACCCGCATCGGCTCCGGTCCCTAATTCGGAGCCAACTGCGCCGATCGAGGATGGGCGGTTGGACGCCACCTCGGGGGCTGCGATCCCAACGGCGATTGAGCCGAACACCAGCCCCGCACTCCGCAAGACTCATGACTCCAAGGAGCCGGACTCTTTTCCGGACTCCGAACCCTCCGCGCCCCGGCCTGTCGAATCCGATTGGGCGCCGATCATGGAGTTCACTGCCGCGGACATCTTTCAGCACTCGCCTTTTGGCGATATTCCGAAGTCACTGAAGTCTCTCTCTTTATCAGGAGAGCCCTCGCCGGACTGCGGCCAGTGAGGTTGGGATTCGGACGATGAAGAAATTCAAAGCCCACCCACCACCCACTTTGTAGCCACTTTCGAGGACTTAACCGACATGCTCGACTTCGACTACGAAGACATCGACAGTATGGACGCCGATGAAGGAGATAATGAAGAACCAGTGCCTACTAGGCCCTGGAAAGCCACCTCGTCGTATGACATATAGATGGTGGACACCCCAAAAGAGGGAGATGGCGATGGAACAACGGAGGATGACCCCTCCAAGAAATAGCCTAAGCGCCGACGTCAGCGGCGCCGCTCAAAATCCCACCAAAACAAACACGGTGATTCCAGCATGGGAGATAATAACACTCTGGAAAGCACCGAAGAAAACCCCCTCCAACAAGATTTAGCACAGGAGGATGGAGAAACCAGCCCTCATGAGAGAGCAGAAGACAGAGAGGTCGAGGACAATAATTATATGCCTCCCTCCGAAGACGAGGCAAGCCTTGACGACGACGAATTCGTCGTGCCAGAGGATCCCGTCGAGCAAGAGCATTTTCAACGCAGGCTTATGGCCACGGCAAGAAGCCTCAAGAAAAAACAGCAACAGCTCAGAGCTGATCAAGATTTGCTAGTTGACAGATGGACTGAAGTCCTTGTGGCCGTAGAGCATAAACTCAAACGCCCCTCCAGGAGCTACCCAAAGCGCAGGTTGCTACCCCAATTAGAGGAGGAAGCACTTGATGCGGCCGACCGGCCACCTCGTGGCCGCGATAGAGAGGCCTCTCAGCCCTCCACTCAAGCCGCACCCCGTACCAAGGCACGGGACTATGCGCCGGACTTACGAGATATGTTGGAGGACAAGGCTAAACAAACAAGATCGATCTACGGATTGCATGGGCGCCCCACAGCTCGAGATGGCATCCGCCACGCCGGCCACAAATTCGGCAGGGCCGAACACAGTAGACAAGGCTCACTAGAGCTACGTCATGATATAGCCCAGTACAGAGGCGCCGCACACCCACTCTGCTTCACAAACGAAATAATGGATCATCAAATCCCCGAGGGTTTCAAACCCGTTAACATCAAATCATATGATGGCACAACAGATCCTGCGATATGGATTGAGGATTATCTCCTTCATATCGCTATGGCCCGCGGCGACGATTTCCACGCCATCAAATACCTCCCACTCAAGCTTAAAGGACCAGCTCGGCATTGGCTTAACAGCTTGCCAACAGGATCAATCAGTTGTTGGGAGGACCTGGAAGCCGCATTCCTCGACAATTTCCAAGGCACTAATGTGCGACCCCCAGACACTGATGACCTAAGCCACGTAATTCAGCAGCCAAATGAATCGGCCAGGCAATTCTGGACACGGTTCTTAACAAAGAAAAATCAAATAGTCGATTGTCCGGACGCTGAGGCCCTAGCAGCCTTCAAGCACAATATCCGTGACGAGTGGCTAGCCCGGCACCTTGGACATGAAAAGCCGAAGTCTATGGCAGCACTCACGACACTCATGACCCGCTTTTGCGTGGGAGAAGACAGGTGGCTTGCTTGTAGCAACAATATAACCAAAAACCCTGGTAATTCGGACACCAGGGACAGTGGTGGCAGGTCGCGTCGAACCAAGCAGAAGCGCCGCACTAACGGCGACAATGCTAAGGATACGGCAGTTAATGCCGGATTCAGAGGCTCTAAATCCGGTCAGCGGAAGAAGCCATTCAAAAGGAATCCTAGGGGCCCGTCCAGTTTGGACCGAATACTCGACCGCTTATGCCAGATACATTGCACCCCCGAAAAGCCGGCCAATCACACCAACAGGGATTGTTGGGTGTTCAAGCAGGCAGGCAAGCTAAACACCGAAAACGAAGACAAGGGGCTGCATAGCAATGACGACGAGGAGCCCCGGCCGCTGAACAACAGGGGACAGAAGGGTTTTCCCCCACAAGTGCGGACGGTGAACATGATATACGCAACCCACATCCCCAAGAGGGAGCGGAAGCGCGCGTTAAGGGACGTATACGCGATAGAGCCAGTCGCCCCAAAGTTCAACCCATGGTCCTCCTGCCAGATCACCTTTGATCGAAGGGACCACCCCACTAGCACCCGTCACGGCGGCTTCGCCGCATTGGTTCTAGACCCAATTATTGACGGATTTCATCTCACTAGAGTCCTTATGGACGGCGGCAGCAGCCTGAACCTGCTTTACCAGGATACAGTGCGGAAAATGGGCATAGATCCCTCGAGGATTAAGCCCACCAAAACGACCTTTAAAGGCGTAATACCAGGTGTAGAGGCCAACTGTACAGGCTCAGTCACACTTGAAGTGGTCTTCGGATCTCCGGATAATTTCCGAAGCGAGGAGTTAATCTTCGACATAGTCCCGTTTCGCAGTGGTTATCACGCACTGCTCGGGCGAACCGCATTCGCTAAGTTCAATGCGATACCGCATTACGCATACCTTAAGCTCAAGATGCCAAGCCCTCGAGGAGTAATTACGGTCAATGGAAACACCGAACGCTCCCTCCGAACGGAGGAGCACACGGCGGCCCATGCGGCGGAATTTCAAAGCAGCCTCTTTAGGCAGTTCTCCAGTCTGGCCACTAAAAGACCGGACACCGTCAAGCGCGCCCGGAGTAACCTACAACAAGACCGCCTAGCACGATCCGAGCAGGCGTAGCAATGCGGCCCCAACCCCAACCCTCGCAAAAAGGCGGCGCTAGTACTTCGCGTACATAACTACGCTCTAGAGATACCATGGGCACAGGGGGAGGGGCACCACCATGGCACGCCCGAAACACGGCTTAAACCGCACCAGGGGCTGCCGATTTTTTAAATTTTCTCTTACTTTCAGGACTCCACTCTTCGGAAGGCCTATTCGGCAGTTCAGTTGCCGCACAAACGATGCAAGAACCAGGGAAGCAGCCAAGCCACGCCGCATTACGGAACTCCCAGGTGGTCTCTATGACAAGCAGTATACCAGTTTCGCACATTATTCCGCAGCTTGCCCCTGGAGCGGACATGTTACATAGTCCAACCTTTTGCTTATCACATTATTTGTATCGTTCTACTTTGATCGCAACTCTTTTTAATAAACAATGCATAGCTTTTGTCTATTTTTGCATTACTTTTTTTTATATATTTATATATGTTCCTTAACGACATGTTGCACCCGTACACTTTGGTACGGCCAAAATAGTATGGGGCTTCAGTACCCCTCAACATGGTGTGAGAAGTCCGAACACTTCAACAAGTGCGACACCCCGAAATTATAGCATTATATGCATCGGCTCCGAATCATGTCTTGGGTCAATAGTTGGGTTTGCCCGGCTCCTATGTTTTGGTTCCTTACGTTCCGCTATATCGGCTAAGGTAGCACTAGGCGAACCACTGCGATTGTGCCCCGGTTGAGCTGGGTCGAGCACCTCAGTGGAGAAAGCTAAAACTGACCGTCATGATGAGGCGAGAGCTGGTCGCTGTTCGAGAGGTCTTTTTGAGTCCTTAAAGACTTATGCCGCTTAGGGCGAGGAGCCGACTCTGTCCGGCCAAGGCGTGGATAGCGCCTCGAACTCAGTCTTCCGAATACTAGGGGCTTCGCTGAAATTTAAAATTATAGAATTCTATGGCTAAGTGAGAGTGTTCACGCATTATAGTCCGATTGCCTCGTTCGTTGGGCTGAGCGCCTCCCTCGAAGGACCCAAATATGGGAAAAAGAGCGCCCAGGTTTATCCCCGAACACCCCAGCACTAGCGGCAAGGGGGCAGAAGCCGACGACTTGCCATCTCTCAGTATTGATAAACAGCCGCACAGAAGGTAATATTTTAAATTCAAACAGCATTGCTTAAGCGCATATGAACAAGTTTTCAGCGCACAGGACAAAATGAGCGAGGTTTACTCAAAAATTACATCCATAGAACATTCCTCCGCCACAAGGCGGGCACCCTTCAGAACAGCCTTATAATAATTTTCGGGCTTACGATGCTCTTTCCCCGGTGGTGGCCCGTCCTTCACAAGCTTCTCAGCATCCAGCTTGCCCCAATGCACCTTCGCACGGACAAGGGCCCTACGGGCACCTTCAATGCAGACGGAGCGCTTGATGACTTCGAGCCTTGGACAGGCCTCCAGCAGCCGCCGCACCAGCCCGAAATAGCTCCCAGGCTGAGCCTCTCCAGGCCACAGCCGAACTATGAGGCCCTTCATGGCCTGTTCGGCCACCTTGTGGAGCTCGACCAGTTGCTTCAACTGGTCGCTCAGGGGAACGGGGTGTCCGGCCTCAGCGTACTGAGACCAGAACACCTTCTCCGTCGAGCTGCCCTCCTCGGCTCGATAGAATGCGGCGGCATCAGATACACTCCGGGGAAGGTCTGCGAACATGCCTGGAGAACTCCGGATTCGGGTAAGTCACAAGTAACTCACGCTTATGTGTTTATTTTGCATAAAGAATGCCTTACCCGCCGCTATCTTCTTCACCTCATCCAACTCCTAGAGGGTCTTCTGGGATTCGGCCTTGGCGGACTTGGCACTTTCAGTAGCCGCCGCGAGCTCGGATGCTCGCATCCTTGAGTCATGCTCCAAACTCTCATGTTATTCCATAAGAGCCTAGAGCTCTTGCCGCACCTTGCCAACCTCGGCCTCATGCTTTTATCGCTCAACGCGTTCCACGGCCGACCTATTCTCGGCCTCGAGCAGCGCTTGCTTCAGGGTCGCCACCTCAGACGTGGCCCCTACAATTGCCACGATAATCCTGTCATTTTTTGCAATTGCACCTTTTTTATATATACATATATTTAATTTAAACAAGGTATTTCTTACCTTCATTGTCCTCGAGCTGCTTCTTGGCACGTCCGAGCTCTTGCTCGGACCGCTCGAGGTTCTGCTTTAGCACGTCCACTTCCGCAGTCAGTGCGGCGGACGCCAGCAGGGAAGCCTGCACACGCATATTGACTCTTTTTAGACTCTTGCGATTTTTATCTGGTCCTCTATTCGGCTTTTCTTTCCGAATGCCAAACAGAGCATCAGGGGCTACTGTCTATGCGGTAATGTTATTTACACATTCTGTACTTACCTCAAAGCCTGTTAAAAGGCTTGTACAAGCTTCAGTAAGTCCGCTCTTGGCGGACTGAACCTTCTGGATCACCGCACTCATAATAGTGCGGTGCCCCTCATCGATGGAGGCGCTCCAACATATTGTCCGGCGCCTCCGGTTGGACGGAGGTCGCCGCCGCGGTGGGTTTGCTCCTCTTGGAAGGAGGTTCCCCGCCGGACTCTGGAACCTTTGAAGGTTCCGGAACGGTGTCCGGCCTAGGGCCGGACTTGGAGCCCTGGGGGTTTCGTCCCCTTTACTCCTGCAGTCCGCGAGGTCGCCTTGCGGCGCCTCTAGGACCACCTCCTCCCAGATTGGACCCTGTTGGGACAACACTTCGGTGTCATCCGTAGGGCGGGGGGAGGAAGCCGTCGGCAGCGAGTTCACATCCGTTGAGTCCAGTGAGCCGCTCGACGACGCGTCGAGCCGGTCTTTGGGTGGGCTGCATAAACATATTCGAAATAAGGGAAAGCTGTGCAATAAACGAATACTATGAAATCACTCCGGTATCCAGATACTTACGATTTCGCCAGGGGCTTGGCCCTGAGCGACCACTCCTCTTCACCGTCATCGGCGTTGGTGGAGTAGTCCGGCGGAGGGATTCTCCCCTTCTTGGACCCTTCGGCCTCCCTAGTTGGGGCGGCCTTTCTTTTCTTTCCTTCCCCTGCTGGAGGGGGAGGGGTCTCTTCTTCCTCCTCCTCATCTTCGTGGGAGGAGTGCGTCTCGGAACCGTTGGATGATGGATCCGACGCCTCCTGGCACCGGGCACTCTTTCGAGTCCCCACGGCCTTTTTCACGGCCTTCTTCTCCGGCACCACATAGGGTGCCGGAACTAGCAGCTTCGCCAAGAGGGCATCCGCTGGGCCTTCAGGCAAAGGAGCCGGACAGTTGATCTGTCCGGACTTTGCCTGCCAATCCTGTCAAAGGTAAGGGAGCTTAGATCCCGCACAGAGTTGAACTATGAAAAACTAGTGCCCTGTAAAAGGTACAAAAAACTTACTGCGCTAGCGTGACGCTGCGCGCTGTATCCGCGATCCTCGGTAGCAGATGCGGGAGCCTCGGTGCCTTTGAAAAGCCCCTTCCAGGCATCTTCGTACGTCGTGTCGAAGAGCCTGCTCAGAGTTTGGTGCCGCGCCGGATCGAACTCCCATGGGTTGAAAGCCCGTTGTTGACACGGCAGGATCAGGCGGATGAGCATAACCTAGACTACGTTGACAAGCCTGAGTTGCTTGTTCACCAGGGATTGGATGCATGTTAGTAGTCCGGTCACCTCCTTTTGCCTGCCCCATGACAGGCCCGTCTCTTTCCAAGACGTGAGCCGCATTGGGGGGCCGGACCGGAACTCGGGGGCTGCAACCCACTTAGGGTCGCGCGGATCGGTGATGTAGAACCACCCCAATTGCCACCCCTTCAGGGTCTCCATAAAGGAGCCCTCGAGCCATAGGACGTTGGCCATCTTGCCAACCATGGCCCCGCCGCACTCCGCCGGGCTGCCATGCACCACCTTCGGCTTGACGTTCAAAGTCTTAAGCCATAGGCCGAAATGGAGGCGGATGCGGAGGAAAGCTTCGCACACGACGATAAACGCCGAGATGTTGAGGACAAAATTCGGGGCTAGATCGTGGAAATCCAGGCCGTAGTAGAACATGAGCCCCCGAACAAATGGATGCAGAGGGAAGCCCAGTCCACGGAGAAAATGGGGGAGGAATACCACCCTCTCATGGGGCCTGGGAGTGGGGATGAGCTGCCCCGTTTTGGGAAGCCGGTGCGCGATGTCGCTAGCCAGATATCCAGCCTTCCTCAGCTTTCTGATGTGTCCCTCTGTGACGGAGGAGACCATCCACTTGCCTCCCGCTCCGGACATGGCTGGAGAAGGTTGAGGTGAGGAGTGCAGACCTGGGCGCTGGAGCTCGAGTGTGCGAGAATGGATAGGCAAAGAAGGAAGAAGGCGTAGGTGAAAAGGTGGATCCTTATCCCCTTATATGGGTGGACGCAACTACATGTCCCAACCAGCCTGATGAAACTCGCTTATCTCCCAAGCGCCGTAATCAAAGGCGCGGTTGGGTTACCCACGCCCGTATTGATGAGAATCCCGGAATAAGGGGACACGATCTCTGCTTTAACAAGACGTGCCAAGGAAACCGCCTCGCATAACGCGCTGAGATGGGACAGTAAAACAGTTCGAATAAAAGCTTGGCTGTGGTATGATGTCACACTACGGAATACGTCAGCGGATTAGATTTGTGTAAATATTATTCTCTCTATGGCAATATGTGGAAAACTTATTTTGCAGAGCCGAACACTACTTTTGTGTTCAAAATCTTCTATGAAGTACTTGGAGGAGGAACCCGCCTTGCAATGCCGAAGACAATTTGCGCGCCGGACTCGTCGTCATTGAAGCCTAGTTCAGAGGCTACTGAGGGAGTCCTGGATTAGGGGGTGTCCGGATGGCCGAACTATACCTTCCGCCGGACTCTAGGATTATGAAGATATAAGATTGAAGACTTCGTCTCGTGTCCGGAAGGGACTTTCCTTGGCGTGGAAGGCCAGCTTGGCGATATGGATATTCAGATCTCCTACCATTGTAACCGACTCTATGTAACCCTAACCCTATCCGGTGTCTATATAAACCGGAGGGTTTTAGTCCGTAGGACAACATATACATCAACAATCATACCATAGGCTAGCTTCTAGGGTTTAGCCTCTGTGATCTCGTGGTAGATCAACTCTTGTAATACCCATACCATCAATATTAATCAAGAAGGACGTAGGGTTTTACCTCCATCGAGAGGGGCCGAACCTGGGTAAAACTTCGTGTCCCCTGCCTCATGTTACCATCCGGCCTAGACGCACAGTTCGGGACCCCCTACCCGAGATCCGCCGGTTTTGACACCGACAGACAGCACGCTGGAGATAGAACTGCACATAAGGTACTGCAATCTGGTTTTTATTGGCCTACTCTCTTCAAGGATGCCCGTAAGTTTGTCTTGTCTTGTGATGAATGTCAAAGAATTGGTAATATTAGTAGACGTCAAGAAATGCCTATGAATTATTCACTTGTTATTGAGCCATTTGATGTTTGGGGCTTTGATTATATGGGACCTTTTCCCGCCTCTAATGGATACACACATATTTTAGTTGCTGTTGATTATGTTACTAAGTGGGTAGAAGCTATTCCAACTAGTAGTGCTGATCATAACACTTCTATTAAAATGCTTAAAGAAGTTATTTTTCCGAGGTTTGGAGTCCCTAGATATTTAATGACTGATGGTGGTTCACACTTTATTCATGGTGCTTTCTGTAAAATGCTTGCTAAATATGATGTTAATCATAGAATTGCATCTCCTTATCACCCACAATCTAGTGGTCAAGTGGAGTTGAGCAATAGAGAGCTCAAATTAATTTTGCAAAATACTATTAATAGGTCTAGAAAGAATTGGTCTAAGAAACTTGATGATGCATTATGGGCTTATAGAACTGCATATAAAAATCCTATGGGTATGTCTCCGAATAAGATGGTTTATGGAAAAGCATGTCACTTACCTCTCGAACTAGAACATAAGGCATATTGGGCTATTAAAGAGCTTAACTATGATTTTAAACTTGCCGGTGAGAAGAGGTTATTTGATATTAGCTCACTTGATGAATGGAGAACCCAAGCTTATGAAAATGCCAAGTTGTTTAAAGAAAAAGTTAAAAGATGGCATGACAAAAGGATACAAAAGCGTGAGTTTAATGTAGGTGATTATGTATTGCTATACAACTCTCGTTTAAGATTTTTTTGTAGGAAAACTTCTCTCTAAATGGGAAGGCCCCTATGTTATCGAGGAGGTCTATCGTTCCGGTGCCATAAAAATCAACAACTTCGAGGGCACAAATCCTAAGGTGGTAAATGGTCAAAGAATTAAACATTATATCACAGGTAATCCCATAAATGTTGAAACCAATGTTATTGAAACCGTAACCCCGAAGGAATACATAAGGGGCAATTTCCGGAACGTTTCAGACTCCAGAAAGGAATAGGTATGTGGTACGGTAAGTAAACCGACTCCAAAACAATTTTTAAGGCAATATTTCTCCATTTTGGAGTATTTAGAAAAATAGAAAAATAAGTAGCAGTCCGGGAAGGATACGAGGTCCCCACGAGGGTGGTGGGCGCGCCCCCTACCTCGTGAGCACCTCGTGTGCCTTCCGGACTCCTTTTTCTTGCACGTTACGTATTTTGGTCGGTAAAAATTCATTATATAACCTCCCGAAGGTTTTGACTCCCGTATCACGCAATTATCCTCTGTTTTTGTTTCAAGTTGTCCCGTTGCAGATTAAATCAACATGTCTTCCCAGGATTCGGAAGTAGAAAGCTATGTGGATGATTACTTAGCAAATCCCAAGGTCTATGGAGATGTGGAACACGATGGATGGACCACGGAGGAAGAAGAGGACTATAAACCCAAGGGGAAGGAGGAGACGAGCTCAGATGAGGATGAAGCCCCATTACCTCAACCTGGGGACATGCATGTGGAGTTCAAAAAGTCAAGTCTCCCTGATAGGGTAAAGAAACCCAAGTTCGAGTTTATCCCTTTTCGTCTCTTGCAGGAAAATAAGCAGGACCTATGCAAAAAGATATTAACCCTGGAGTGGGAGATTGATGATCTGAGGGATCAAAATGACGTCCTGAAGCGCAAATTAAGGGAGAAACCTAAGCCATCAACTAAGCCTGCATCATCAAGAACACCTCCACCGTCTCCTCCAACAAAGAAGAATTGAGTATCTAGGTATGGGCACTCCCCCTGGCAACTGCCAAGCTTGGGGGAGGTGCCCCGGTATCGTATCGTATCACAATCACAACTCCTATCTTTACCGTTTTCCTTAGTTCGATCCTATTAGTAGTATCTTGATCTAGTAGAATAAAGTTTATGGCATGATCTAGTTTTGAGTTTTGCTTTATAATCCCTCTATGTAATCAAGTCCATGAGCTATATATAATAAAGATTAGTGTTGAGTCAAGGGCTTGATTATTTTGCCATGATCTTGGGTGAATAAAAGAAAAGAGAAAAGAATAAAAAGAAACAAAAAGTTCATATTGATCTTATTGAGAGTAATGACTTCACAAAGAAAGAGTATGATGATTAAAAGTTGTTGGGAGTTGGTAGACATAGCTTTGGTCATTGTTGCAATTAATAGGAAGTAATAAGGAAAGAGAGGTTTTCACATATAGATATATTATCATTGACATCTTTTATGATTGGGAGCACTCATTAAAATATGACATGCTAAAGAGTTGATGTTGGACAAGGAAGACAACGTAATGAGTTATGTCTTTCTTATATTTGAGATAAAGTATGTTGTCATGGTTCCTCTAAATTGTTGAGCTTGCCTTTTGTCGTGGTTTTGTCACAGGAGATGTCCTCGTGAAAGGACTTAGTCGTGGAGCCATCGCAACGGGTTAGCTTGAAGGGGTTAAAGCGGACACAGGGATGCAAGAGAGTTTATACTAGTTCGGACCCTTCGGTGAAGGTAAAAGCCTACGTCTAGTTGTGATGGAATTGATGGGGTTTCGATGACTAGGGAGCAAATAAGCTTCGCCTAAGTCTCGAGTTGTTGTCTGTTGTCCTTGAACCGCCGCCGGGTCATCCCCTTATATACACGGGTGACGCCCGTCGGTTCACAGAGTACCAATACCGGCTCATAGATGTGTCCGGTGTGGTCTCTACTTATTCCTAACTTACAATACAAGTTACATACCAACGCCGGTTTACGGCTACAGGCCTTGAACCGACTATGGGCCTTGAGCCCTCATCTGCCTTCTTGGGTTTTAACATAGTTAACTACTGATGAAGTTAACCCGGCCCAGATAGGCCGGTTTACGCCCAGTAGTGATATCCCCAACATTAGGCCCCAGATTGATTTGAACAGGTTCATGTAAATCCTTAGCAAAAATCTTCATCTTCAACATCTTCGTGTGGTTTGCTGAACCGCCGTGACGTCATCTTCTCTGGTTGTTGTAAACCGGCGTGACGTCACCTGTTATAAAGAAACTTATCCATGATACCTTTTTTGTTTAATAGGTCTGCGACAATTGAGGCGACAGCTTCGTTTCCAAACCCACGGTCCCTTGATCTTCGCGCCTGGCACATGTCCTTTGCCTTATAAATAGGACCGAGGGGTCATTTCTTTTTCCCCTTCGTGCCCTTCTGCTTTGTCTTCCCCGCGTCGTCTAGCTTCGGAGCTCCGCCGCCGTTGACGACCTCTGCTCCAACCTTGGCCGCCGCATCACCCTGATCGTACCAGAGCGTCGCGGCGACCTTCTGTTTCCTCCTCGGCTCCGGTGAGTTCTTCACCTTTTCCTCCGTAGATCCGTTCTAGGGTTTCCAAGTTCTTCAGTGTTCATCGTCTACTTCGTACTCATATGATAGAGCTTAGATGAACCTGTGAACCTTTGCTCTGTGTAGCGGTAGTTTTTAGCATCCGCCTTCACTTACATGCCTCCAGATCATAGATCTACCTGTACCTTTGCCCATTGATTCGGTACTGCTCTTTTTTGAACCTTGAATATTTTCCTTCTTTTCTGAACTTGCTTCAGATCCGTCGCCATAGAGAAAACTTGTGAAATCTGTTTCTGTACACTTACCCATTAGCAATCTCAACTCTTTCAATGCCTAGATCCGGCGGTTTAACTTGGTGTAGAAAAATTAACAACCCAGTATATACCATTAGTCCCCTTGTTGAACCGCCAGATGTTGTTCTTCATAACACTCCAGTTTAGATAGAACTGGCTCCGGTTTAATATTGGACATGCCAGTATACTTTAATCAATGCATTCTTGAACCGGAATCACCTATTTTGTAGATTTCATCATGGCCAAGCAAGTATATGAGTGCAACTGGGTCCCTTCTCGCGTCACAGAGACTGAACTGAACAACTTAGTCCTGATCGGCGCTTTCGGCAGCAAAAATACCATCCATTGGAGGGTCCCTGGCGAAGAATGCCCTCCCACACCTCAAAAAGGAGAAGTCGTCATTTTCGTAGATCACTTAGCCCGGGGCTTTAAGCCGCCCGGTTCTAAATTTTACCGGGACGTTTTGGGCAATTTTCAACTCCACCCACAAGACATTGGCCCCAACTCTGTTACAAACATGTGTCACTTCCAAGTACTATGTGAGGCGTTCTTTCAAGAGGAGCTCACCATTGAACTGTTCAGAGACTGCTTCCATCTAAACCGCCGCACTGAGTTTACTGACGGTTCCAACACATAATTGGGTGGTGTGGCGATTTAGAAAAGAAAAGAGGTCACATACCCTCACGCCAAACTGCACAGCCACCCCAAAGAGTGGAATCAAACATGGTTCTTTTACAAAGACACTTCCCCTGCTGGTGAAAATCCTTTGCCTGGCTTTCGTCCGGAGCGGCTTAGCAATACACACCCCTTTCCGCAAAGGTTGACTGCCAAGGAGAGAAGCAAATACGCTCCTCAACTGTCCAAGCTTAGAGCCTTTATGGCCAATGGTTTAACAGGAGTTGATCTCGCTCGCTGTTGGATATCATGGAGCATACTGCCCCTTAGTCAGCGCTCCGGTTTGATGTGCGAGTATACTGGCAGTGTTGATGACCCACTGCGACATGCTAGCATCCAGCTCTGTAGGATCGAAAGTATGTCTAGAGGGGGGGGATGATTAGACTACTTGACCAAATAAAAACTTAACCTTTTCCCAATTTTAGTTCTTGGCAGTTTTTAGCTATCTTAGGACAAGTCAAGAAATCATTACACAATTCAAGCAAGCATGCACAGAGTATATTGGCAGCGGAAAGTAAAGCATGCAACTTGCAAGAATATAAAGGGAAGGGTTTGGAGAATTCAAACGCTATTGGAGACACGGATGTTTTTCTCGTGGTTCGGATAGGTGGGGCTATCCTACATCCACATTGATGGAGACTTCAACCCACGAAGGGTAACGGTTGCGCGAGTCCACGGTGGGATCTACCCATGAAGGGTCCACGAAGAAGCAACCTTGTCTATCCCACCATGGCCATCGCCCATGAAGGACTTGCCTCACTAGCGGTAGATGTTCACGAAGTAGGCGATCTCCTTGCCCTTACAAACTCCTTGGTTCAACTCCACAATCTTGTCAGAGGCTCCCAAGTGACACCTAGCCAATCTAGGAGACACCACTCTCCAAGAAGTAACAAATGGTGTGTTGATGATGAACTCCTTGCTCTTGTGCTTCAAATGATAGTCTCCCCAACACTCAACTCTCTCTCATCGGATTTGGATCTAGTGGAAAGAAGATTTGAGTGGAAAGCAACTTGGGGAGGGCTAGAGATCAAGATTCATATGATTGGAATGGAATATCTTGGTCTCAACACATGAGTAGGTGGTTCTCTCTCAGAACATATGAGTTGGAATGATGTATGTGTTATGATTTTCTCTCTCCACGAGTGAAGAGGAGGTGGAGGGGTATTTATAGCCTCCACACAAAATCCAACCGTTACACACAATTTATCAATCTCGGTGGGACCGAAATAGTAAACCCAGTGACCGTTAGGAATTTCGGTGGGACTGACATGCAACTCGGTAGGACCGATTCGGTTAGGGTTTGGGCATAATGTAATCTCGGTGAGACCGATTGCACAAACTCGGTGAGACCGAGTTTGGCAATAAGCTAACCAGAGAGTTGGTCAGGCAAACTCGGTGGGACCGACTGGCTCTTTCGGTGAGACCGAAAAGTTACAAGAAGGAAACATAGAGTTTACCTTGCATTCTCGCTGGGACCGATTCGCTCTTTCGGTGAGACCGAAAAGTTACGAAAGGGAAACAGAGAGTTTGCAAGCCCATCTCGGTGAGACCGAGATCCTTATCGGTAGGACCGAATTGCTAGCGTTTGGCAGTGGCAAATGACAAGTGAAACTCGGTGGCGCCGGAATGAAAGAATCGGTATGACCGAGTTTGGCTTAGTGTTTAGGTCATTTGTGGATATGGGAAAGTGGTTGAGGATTTTGGAGTATATCACCAAGCACATAAAGCAAGAGGCTCATTAAGCAACACCTCATCCCTCCTTGATAGTATTGGCTTTTCCTAAAGACTCAATGTGATCTTGGATCACTAAAATATAAAATGAAGAGTCTTGAACTTTTGAGCTTGAGCCAATTCTTTGTCCTTAGCATTTTGAGGGTTCCACTTTCACATCCATGCCATGCCAATCATTGAGCTTTCCTGAAATAATCATCTTGAAATAGCATTAGCTCAATGAACTATATGTTGTTATGAATTACCAAAACCACCTAGGGATAGTTGCACTTTCAATCTCCCCCTTTTTGGTAATTGATGACAACATATAGGTCAAAGCTTCGACAAATGATAATAAGCATGAAATATATCATCGCTTTGAGAAGTATGTGACAAATAAGAGCTCCCCCTAAATTTGTGCATATTTAAAATTTGCTTTGGACTGCAAATGCACAAGGAGTTAGAATCATGGGTTACTCTTCCATGTCACATACATCTTGGTGGAGCGCTAAAAAATGATAAGATTGAAATACATGCACTCATCACCAAGAATAGTGAATGATCACAAAAGATAGATAGAATGATAATATTTAAGCAAGCATTAAGCAAACATTAAGTGTAGCTTATGATCAAACACATGATCATCGATGTCTCACAAACATAAGGACGTAGTATCTCACACACAAGAAAACAAAGTTCGAAAAACCACCAAATAAAACAAGAGAGAATAAAAGCAACACACTCTCTCTCGAAGCCTATGATCTATACATTTTCTCCCCCTTTGGCAACAAGTTACCAAAAAGTTCCTAGAAAATGCATAGTGCTAAGTCGACGCTCAGGCTTGATCTTCAGGTGGTGGTGGAGTCCGGAGCACTCCAAGGACGAAGCCTTCGGTAGACGTGGTCGGAGTCGAGGCTGAGGTGGATGCTGGAGCTGGTGGAACTGAGGCTGTGGCTGGCGCAGATGTTGTAGCTCTGGTGTCAGCAACTGGCAGTGCAGACGACCTCGGACCTCGTGGCACCCTGGCAAAAGCATCAGTCGTGGTCCTGCCTCTCCTCTCATTCATGTCCTCCTGGAGCTGCTCCACGGCAGTCTGTATCTCTGTCACCTTGATGTCCAAGTCATAGAACCTCTGTTCCATGATCCTCTCTAAGCTTGTCTGGTTTTGAGTCAGCGTGGCAAGTCCTTGCTCAATCCGCAGGGTGGACGCAATCAGGTAACCAAGCTGCTCTTGTTTGGTTTTCAGGAAGTAATCAGATGCCTCCGCTTGAGTAGGCATCCTGGCAGCTTTCTCCTTCTTCACCTTCTCCTTCTGAGCTTGTGCATGGGCAGATGATGGCTCATTCTCAGTCATCACCACTTGGTTATCCTCGAAGTCTGGACGGATGGGCAGGTGTTCCTTATCCAAGAGGTATATGCCCGTGCCCATCTTGGAGTTGATGAGCTCCTGAATCTGTGGGGCATATCCACAGCTCCTCTTCTGGTCTGCTGCTGTCCTCTTGATTGTTTCCACTATGAGACTCATGACTTTGAATTTCTGAGGCATGTCAAAGACATGAAGCAAATTGATCGCGTGACCTGTGATCATCTTGTGATCTCCAGACTTGGGCAATAGGGTGTGCCTCAGTATCCAGTTGATAGTGGGCAGTCCTGACAGAAGATGGTGCACTGAGCCAAACTTGAACGTGTCAAGTGCTTCATTCGGAATCTCCTTGTACATGTTGGACATGGTGTTGTGGTCCATCTTCTTCTTGGCATAAATGTCCAAGTCATCTGCTTGCTCCTCTGGGCATTGATCAACTTCGCCCATTCCTCAACAGTTGATTGGTACCTTGTACCCTCTGACATCCAAGTGATCCTGCCATCCGGGTAGAAGTGTGTTGTGGAGTAGAATTGCATGATAAGCTCCTCGTTCCACTTTGTGAGCTTCTGCCCAATAAAGTCTGCCATTCCACACGCACTAAAGTTGTCATATACTCCAGGGTAGTGTTCCTCATTCTCCTTCATGTAGGTCCAGTCGACCCATCTCATGTCACATACAATTGGCTTCTTGTCAAGCAAAACTGTCTCATAGAAATCCCGCTGCTCCTTGGTATGAAACTTGTAGTCCACTGCAGTCCTTCTCCTAGAAGCATACGGATCTGCTTCTCTCCACTTCCTCAGCCCTGAATCTCTCCTGAGCTTTATATCCTCAGCCATAGGATGAGCATCGTTGTGGTCTGGGATCTTGGGCTTGAGCTTCCTAAGGACATTCTCTTCCTCTTCCTCTGCAACTTTAGGCACTGGGGCCTTGTTCTTCTCAGTGGCTGGGATGCTTCGTGTGTTTCTCTTCGGCTTTGGTTTTGGAGCTGACTTGGACTTGGAAGCAGCTCCCCTTGACTTTATGGCATCTCCCATTAGCTTGGGAGCCTTGGGTGCTGGTGCAGCAACCTCATCTTCTTCTTCCTCCTCATCTACCATGATGGAGGCCTTCCCAAGCACTCTGGCCACAGTTTTCTTCACTCTTTCTTTCCTCCTTTTGCCCTCAGCAGCAACGGGCTCAATGGGAGCAGGCTTCACAGTTGAAGCTCTAGCCTTTGACATGGGCTGCCTGCTTGCTGGCCTTTTGATTTTCAGGCCTGGCTTTGTGCCTTAAGCTGGCTCAACTCTCTTTGATGTGGCCTCTTCCTCTGCCACATAGTCTTCATCTTCAGATCATAAGTCCTCTTCTTCCTTTGACGTGTGGCAGCTTTAGGCAGGTTGCTGGGTGTGCTCCTACTGCCATCATCTGAGGAACTTGAGGGGCTAGTGCCCTCACTCAACTGTACTTGCTGCTCTGACAAGTTCTGGCTGTCACTCTGGTCTGACATGATGCAAACTGACTGCTGACCCTGTGAATAGATTGTAGATGAGATAGAGTGGATGAGCATCACAAAATGCAGAGATTTTTGCAAAATAATAATTCAAAAACTTAGTTTTAGTTTCCCACTGAAATCATCTCAGATCTACCGATTTTCAAACTCAGTGACACCGAAGCAGTTTTGGCACCAGAACTAGTGAACTCGGTCAGAACGAGTCACAGTTCGGTGGCACCGAGACTGCTAGGGTTTCACAGAGTTCCAAAATCGGTCACACCGATAAGTAATTCTCGGTCAGACCGAGTTTTACTTGTGCAATGGCATAAGCCAAATCGGTGGGACCGAGTTTTTCAACTCGGTGGGTCCGAGATGGTTTCGGCGGAAACCTAACCCTAAAATTTTCGAATTAAACCTAATCTACGAGTTCATTGACTGGATAGGAGTTTATCAAACGTGGCAAGAATCATGATGATCACAATGTGCTAGGAATCGGATTGGAGAATAGCACAAAGATCGAGTCCATACCCTAGTTCGGCGGAGACTCGCTACGGCGGCAACGGCGTGGTAGAAATCCCGTTGACGGCGATGGAGACCAGCGACTTGAGGCTGCTGGTGGCGAGGAGGACGATCCAGAGACACAGGAGGCAGAGCGAGCTATGCGCGGGCGAAGAGGTTTTGGAGAAATTTCCAAAATTCTGCCCGTAACTATATATAGCCCGACCCTGTCGGTGTGACCGAGTGGAACAACTCGGTGGCACCGAGATGCAAAACTGTATACAGTTATTGCAACTCGGTGTGACCGAGTGGTTCAAATCGGTTGCACCGAGATCGAAAACCTAGATCAACTTAATGATCTCGGTAGGACCGAAAGTATGGTATCGGTCAGACCGAGAATCACAAAGAGGTTTTGGAAGTTTAATTCTATGACAAATCGGGGACTCCGAGCGCTCCTCACACAGAGTGGTTCGAATCTGACTTGATCAAGTTTTGTGATGCAGCATGAATAGAGTTTGAGATGAGAAAAGCATAGATAGCTAGAGAAGGTTCTTAGGCATTCTTGTCCATCCACTTGGCAAAAGAAGATAAAGCCAAACAATCAAAACAACAAGTGGATGTCCTCGAATGAGTAAAATATGCAACCAACATGCTCACACAATAAGATGGCAAATGAAATATGTGGCAAAGCATGCACAAACAATTCTAGCATCTATCAAGCAATTTGCGATGACTAGGTCATCTATATATGAGTATATTGACTTAGGAGTCAAGTGAGAACACTTGATCGTAGGTCATACTCATCATTTAAGCTCAAGTGGGGTTACCACTTTTACATAAAGCATTGTTGTATTCACATCTTTAGAATTGCTTTAGCTCAAGTCTTAGAGTAAAGCTCCCCCTAGATGTGATATCCCCCCTAAGAGGGATGAACTAACCTTGGGTTTTGTCGATGATGACTTCATGTAGATGTTGAAGATGTGGATGCTCAATGTTGATGTAGATCACTTGGAGCTATCCATTTGAGTGAATTGCACTTTCAATACCTACATGGGTTAGTCCCACAAGGAATAAACAAGGATATCCATAGACATAGAGTGATGCATACACAAGATGATGTCCATGAAAACTTTAGGTTACCTTGTCCCTTGTCTTACCAACAAGAGGGTTTGTGACTCCTTGAACTAGTGCATGATGTGGAAGTTGATTGCACTTGTTCTTGCCAAAATGATGAGAGTGAAATATGTTGGCGGAGTCACCCTCAAGAACTCTCTAGTTCTTCTTCTTTTGGATCCACACCATCTTGATGGGAATCCTTGGAGTTGTAGTCGTACTTGATGAAGTGGAACTTGACGTGGTCTTGGGAATCCACTTGACTAAGGTCTTAGGAGCTTCTTCAAATGCATCAATCTCCTCTTGAAGCTTGTCCTTGCCTTTTTGCTTGTAGTCTTGTGGTGGAAGATCATCTTGAGCTTGTGTCCCCTTGAAAGAAGTATCATACTTCTCTTGTTGAGGAACAAACTTTGTCTTGGGGTATTGATCTTCTTCCCATTCAACTCCATTGGAATTGAACTTTCGTTCAAAACCAACACCTTGATTCTTCCGGTGCATTCCTTGCTTGCGCACAATTTCCTCGAATTGCTTACTCCCGGCAAGGATTTTGTATACTCCTTTCTCTATAATCCCCTTCAATAAGCTATTTTCTTGCTCAAGTGTAACTTGGCTAAGAGAATCATTAGTGGAATCAAGAGAACTACTAGAAGCAACAATATTGGATTTAGCATGATCATTGTTACTACTAGAGGAAGAATCTTTCTTGTTCTTGTTACTAGACTTGGCTTGAGGCATGTAAGTGGATAATAGTAAATGCTTGGCAATGTAAGAAGAACTTTTCTTGCGGAGATCATCATTGATTGCTTCTAAGAACTCATGCTCTTGCTCAGGATCGAGCTTTTCAAAGTGTAATTTCTCATGAGCTCTTAAAAGTTCTCGATGATCTTCGAAGATAGTTTCATGAGCTAACTTAAGAGTGTTTAGTTCTTTAGTTAGAGCCTCAATATTCTCCTTATCATTGTCATTCGTTTTAGCATGATTAATTGATGTTTCATCATAGTACTCATCACTAGAGTTGTCAACAAGCAAGTCATCATCACCTAACAAGTCATCTTCAGCACTATTGAAATCAACATACTCGGGGTGTGTTACCTTAGGACCTTTGGCCATGAAGCATCTTCCAATTCCTTCATTTGGTGAGTCAAATATGTCGTAGGAGTTGGTTGACACAAGTGCTAGACCGGCAACACCTTCATCTTGAGTATCTTCGGAATCGGAGTGATAACTTCTCTCGGAGTGGCTGTCGGAGTCGGAGCCGGATACCCATTCACCAACATGAGCTTGATGTCTTCGTTTTGTATAGCTCCTTGATGATTTTTCCTTCCTTTCCGAATCCTTGCTTCTCCGTGAGTATCTCCGTTCATAAAGATCATCTCTACTCCTTCTCTCTCTTGGTGGTGATTCTTTGCTTCTTCTTTTTGGAGAATCTTCTCTTCTCTTGTAGGGAGCCGTACACTCATTGGAATAGTGTCCGGGTCTTCCACAATTATAGCAGTTTCGCTCTCGACTAGAAGATCTTTTGTCATTGTATGACCTTGACTTGAAGCTTCTATCTTTGCTTCTACTCTTGTAGAACTTGTTGAAGTTCTTCACCATTAAGTTCAATTCTTCATTGAAGGTTTGTTTCTCACATGATGATGTGGGGACTTCACATGAGGCTTTGTAGGCACCACTTGATTTGTTGTGAAGTTCCTCTTTATCCTTGAGTGACATCTCATGAGCAACAATCTTTCCAATCACTTCCGTTGGCTTGAGATCTTTGTAATTGGGCATCATTTGAATCAATGTGCACACGGTATCATATTTCCCATCCAAGGCTCTTAGGATCTTCTTGATGATGAATCTATCGGTCATCTCTTCACTTCCTAAGCCGGCAATCTCATTTGTGATGAGAGCAAGCCTAGAGTACATTTCAGCGACACCTTCACCATCCTTCATCTTGAACATGTCAAGTTGACTTTGGAGCACATCCAACTTGGGTTCCTTGACGGAGTCGGTACCTTCGTGCATATCAATCAAAGTGTCCCAAATTTCCTTTGCATTCTCAAGGCGGCTGATTTTGTTGAATTCTTCGGGGCACAATCCGTTGAAGAGAATATCACAAGCTTGAGCATTGTATTGCAACATCTTCAACTCAACCGCGGTAGCTTCACGGTTTGGTTCCCTCCCATCAAAGAACTCACCTTGCAAGCCAACACAAACAATAGCCCATACGGCGGGGTTATGTCCAAGAATATGCATTTTCCTTTTATGCTTCCAACTAGCAAAATTAGTACCATCAAAGTAAGGACCTCTACGGTGATAATTTCCCTCGCTAGATGCCATACTCTCCTAGGTTGTGAAACCAAGGCTATGACCACCAAAAGCTATGGAGATCAAGGCAAATAGAGACCAAGGCTCTGATACCACTTGTAGGATCGAAAGTATGTCTAGAGGGGGGGTGATTAGACTACTTGACCAAATAAAAACTTAACCTTTTCCCAATTTTAGTTCTTGGCAGTTTTTAGCTATCTTAGGACAAGTCAAGCAATCATTACACAATTCAAGCAAGCATGCAAAGAGTATATTGGTAGCGGAAAGTAAAGCATGCAACTTGCAAGAATATAAAGGGAAGGGTTTGGAGAATTCAAACGCTATTAGAGACACGGATGTTTTTCCCGTGGTTCGGATAGGTGGTGCTATCCTACATCCACATTGATGGAGACTTCAACCCACGAAGGGTAATGGTTGCGCGAGTCCACGGAGGGCTCTACCCACGAAGGGTCCACGAAGAAGCAACCATGTCTATCCCACCATGGCCATCGCCCATGAAGGACTTGCCTCACTAGCGGTAGATCTTCACGAAGTAGGCGATCTCCTTGCCCTTACAAACTCCTTGGTTCAACTCCACAATCTTGTCGGAGGCTCCCAAGTGACACCTAGCCAATCTAGGAGACACCACTCTCCAAGAAGTAACAAATGGTGTGTTGATGATGAACTCCTTGCTCTTGTGCTTCAAATGATAGTCTCCCCAACACTCAACTCTCTCTCATAGGATTTGGATCTGGTGGAAAGAAGATTTGAGTGGAAAGCAACTTGGGGAGGGCTAGAGATCAAGATTCATATGATTGGAATGGAATATCTTGGTCTCAACACATGAGTAGGTGGTTCTCTCTCAGAACATATGAGTTGGAATTGTGTATGTGTTCTGATTTGCTCTCTCCACGAGTGAAGAGGAGGTGGAGGGGTATTTATAGCCTCCACACAAAATCCAACCGTTACACACAATTTATCAATCTCTGTGGGACCGAATCAGAAAACTCGGTCGGACCGAAATAGTAAACCTAGTGACCGTTAGGAATTTCGGTGGGACTGACATGCAACTCGGTAGGACCGATTCGGTTAGGGTTTGGGCATAACGTAATCTCGGTGAGACCGATTGCACAAACTCGGTGAGACCGAGTTTGGCAATAAGCTAACCAGAGAGTTGGTCAGGCAAACTCGGTGGGACCGACTCGCTCTTTCGGTGAGACCGAAAAGTTACAAGAAGGAAACATAGAGTTTACCTTGCATTCTCGGTGGGACCGATTTGCTCTTTCGGTGAGACCGAAAAGTTACGAAAGGGAAACAGAGAGTTTGCAAGCCCATCTCGGTGAGACCGAGATCCTTATCGGTAGGACCGAATTGCTAGGGTTTGGCAGTGGCAAATGACAAGTGAAACTCGGTGGCGCCGGAATGAAAGAATCGGTATGACCGAGTTTGGCTTGGTGTTTAGGTCATTTGTGGATATGGGAAAGTGGTTGAGGATTTTGGAGTATATCACCAAGCACATAAAGCAAGAGGCTCATTAAGCAACACCTCATCCCTCCTTGATAGTATTGGCTTTTCCTAAAGACTCAATGTGATCTTGGATCACTAAAATATAAAATGAAGAGTCTTGAACTTTTGAGCTTGAGCCAATTCTTTGTCCTTAGCATTTTGAGGGTTCCACTTTCACATCCATGCCATGCCAATCATTGAGCTTTCCTGAATTAATCATCTTGAAATAGCATTAGCTCAATGAACTATATGTTGTTATGAATTACCAAAACCACCTAGGGATAGTTGCACTTTCAAGCTCGCTGACGAAGAAATCACAGAGGCTGTGAACAAAATGCTGAATGAACCGGAACATGTCTGTGCCCGAACTGGCCTGCTTCCCTTCTGTGCCACCAACAAACCGCCAGCTGTAAGAGTTTGATCTTTCTTTTTACTGAACCTATTATTGATATATCTGGTCATTGTTTAATATCAATGTCTGTTTAAACAGGGTAATGATTCGTTTTTGAGCAAGAAGCTTCCACAGGAGAAGCCAGAAAAAGCAGATAAACTGGAACGACCAACCCGGCCAAAGACTAAAGTCGTGAAACGGCCTGCTCATAAGAAGAGAACCACTGCATCTTGTGATCCGGCCCTTGATGATGATGTGGGTAATCCAGACCTTGACTCACTCGGCTTATTTTTCATGCGCCTTATTGATGATGATATTTGTCAGGATGATGCCAAAGCCAGCCATGCTGATGCCGCAGAGGTAATTATTCTCTCTTCCGACTCAGACCCTTTGCCTTCACTAAAAATCCGTCAGGCAAACCGGAAGGTTAAATTTTCTCATCCTCTAGCTTACTTGGATCCCAAATTTCTTATGAAGACCCAACAGCACGAAGCTCGTCGCACAACCCGGCACAGCGGCCAGGTAGTTACCTCCGCCGGTTTACCGAGCAGTCCGGTTCGGAAACGCCGTTCAAAGGTCTCTAATTTTCTTGTTAGTGCTTGTCCTAAAGCGGGCTGTTTTCGTCAACCTCTTAGTCCATCTGACTCCGATTATCAGGTTACTTCCCACTCATCCTCTAGCGAGTCATCAGCTACTCAGCTGCCACCGCTCAAAACGGTGCTTGGGTAAGCTATACTTATCATAATATTTCTGGTATATCACCTTGTAACACATGCTGTATGTGACTTTGTTATTCCTTTCAGGGCCAAGCCTAGGCCAAGCAAGAAGGCTCGCCTGGATAAAGCGGCCGAGGAGGATGCCGTCCCTGAACCGGGCACAATACCAGATCTTGAAGCGGCTATTCCTGAAGATATACCCAATGATCCACCGCAGCGAGATGACGATCCTATTGCTGAAGAGAGGCCTATTGATACCTCAAGTCCTGTCAACTAGCCCACAAGCCCCATCCGGATTGAGAAATCCACCAGTCCATCAAAGCCTACTGATAAGCCAACGGCCCCAGTGCAAACCGGTGATGCCAAGGATGATGAGGTTGTTATTACTGGCATTGGTTGCACAGAGCCAGGCAATCCCGTTGCTTTATCCAGACACACTGGCAAGGAAGAATATGCTGCCATTGGCAAGGGAAAATGGAATGCCGATCTGACAACTTATGCCGCTTTGAACGCCCAAGATCTCCATTCGGGCTATCTGAACCGGCTATACACCAGCCGTGACTATGAAGCTGGTCTGGTTAATATGATGAAAGAGAAATTTGAGGTAACTTCCATGTGCTTTTTCCTGTTTGGATATTTCAATCTTGTTAACTCTCCTAGCCCCCAAGGGCCGGTTTAGAATCTGCATCCAAACCGGGACTTGTTAATATAAATCCCAATGCTTCGGAACTCGCTGATGTAACCCCCAAGGGCCGGTTCAACTTAGTGTAGCTAAACCGGGACTTGCTAATATAAATCCCAATGTTTGAGAATTCGCTGATGTAGCCCCCAAGGGCCGGTTTAACTTAGTGTAGTTAAACCGGGACTTTAAGTAATTGAGATCGCCGCATCAAAATATAGTCAAGCAAATAGCCATTAGCCCCCAAGTGCCAAGTTGAATACTTGTATTGATCTTGGGACTTTATAATCAAGTGAAATATGAAAATCAAATAGGCATTAGCCCCCAAGCGCCAAGTGCATAACTTGTTATGTGGATGGTGCTTCAATTCTTGCACTGCTTGCTGAATTATATAACTGTCTGTATGCAGGCTGAACTGAAGACAAAAGAGACCCAAATCGCCGATCTCCAAGAAAATCTGAAGTCCCAACAAGCTGAAACCTCGAAAGCAAAAGAGGAATTAACCAGCGCTTTAAGCGCCACGGAACAGCTTAAGGAGGGCTTCAAGAAAGAGCGGGCGGATTGGGCCACTGAAAAATCCGCTTTAACCAAACAAGCAGAAGATGCCGAGGCTGCACTTAAACCGGTGGTGGACGAACTGGCCAGCATAAAGCAGCATGTGCATGCCATGACCACTGCTATCTTTGGTAAGCTGGTCTGATTTCTGGATTGCTTCAGCTGTCTTATAGAGCTGCCGGTTTGTTAACCCTTTGTAATATTCCAGGGACACGCATTGGTCACTTGGGGTCAGATGTGCGGAAGAAATTGAAAGCCGCCTACACGTTGATTGAACAACTGTACACTGGTGCATAGCGGATCATCTGTACTGCATCCCACAACAATCCGGCGCCTACTTTGATTCAAGACACTCTGAAGAAACTGTCGGTGCTTCCTGCCCGGGTTGAAGAGCTGAAGAAATCTGCTGCTCGAACCGGTGCGATCAATGCCTTAATCCGGGCAAAAGCTTGGGTGCCGGATTTTGATCCTATTGAAGCGGCTCAGGGCTATCCCAGCTTGAAGGGAGACGGGTCAGAGTTTAGTGAAGTGGATCTGCGAGCAATAAACCGGGAGGTGCGTCCGCTAGCTTGTCAATTGGCTGAAGAAGCAGACTTCTCTCACAATCAAGCCCATTATGACAATCAAAACAAGCGAGTAGCTGCACCAATTCATGAAGCGGAAAATCTTATCCCTCCAATCCGTAAGCATACTTATGCTCCCGATATTGAACCGTCGTTGCTGATCCATGATGAGCTATCTTTCGAGCATTAATGGGAATCGACTGGACAACTGTTGATTTCCAGCCGCTGGGTAGAGAAACTGAAGCTGAAGCGGCGCGGGATGACCCACAACCATCAGGCCAGGCTGGTGACCAAGCTTGAACCAGAAGCCGGTTTAAACTGCTTCTCCTTTGAAAAAACAATGATCTTATTTTGGGCACCATGTTGCCTTGTAATAGGCTAGCTGACACTCTTGATCTTATGCCTTTGTGCATAACCACTGCAACTTGTGCTTCCTTTGGGTGATGAACTTTTCAAAGTATTTTCTGCAACATAAAAAATCTTAAAGTGCCACCGCGGTTGTACCGTCAGGCGGAGCATGATGTCTGCATATCAAAATATCTTAAATTTAAGCATATGATCAAATCTTTGAGATACATAATACCTGCCATCGTTGGGCATGAAGTTGGCTTAGCCAATCTTGAAGCGGAGGTTTATAAACCCACACTGTTGGAGGAGATAACAGCTCCCGTATATAATGCTGGTTTACCATGTAAACCGTGTCGGGTTATAAGAAAACACCGTGTTACTCCGTAATAGGATGTTAATAAAAAATCAAACCGGGCAAATAGTCTCCGGATTAAAAATGGACCGTGTTCCGTCAATTGACAGTGTGAATTGGTTTAAAAAAAATCGGTTTAAAAAACGCAACAAAAAGAAAGAAATATATATCAATGAAAAATGTGAAGCAAAGGCAATGATAAAACTGTTTGCAAAAAGAGGCTTTATTGAGCCGATCAGATGGTGTTACCATGGTTGGACACGACCAAGCTCCCGATAGGTGTAGCTATGGTTCAAGTCAGCCAGGTCCCCAAATGAAACCATGGCATTTATGCAGATCAAGAGGCGTGGCAATGGTTCGGGTTCGACCAAGCCCCCAAGTGATTCTGTGGCCTTAGACCAATCAAGAGGCGTGACTGGTTCAGACATGACCAAATCCCCAAGTGATCTGGTGGCTCTCGCCTATCAAGAGGTGTTGCATTGGTTCGGACACGACCAAGCCCCCAAGTGATATAACATGATGCTTTGAAAAGCTAACTCAAGGGGTAAACCGGAGGCCGCTTTAGAACAACTCCGTGTAACCGCACATGATGTAAAAGAACAGGTACCCCGCTTTAGCTGAGGTTCCGGTTTATTATATTTAATCATATATATACATCGTCGTAATATATACATAAGTAGAGCCAATGGCTCAGGTATAGTAAGGCCGAAGATGAGCTATGTTCCACGGCCTGTTGGTCTCCTCCTCTGATGTACGTGAGTCTTTATGCTCTCAAATATCAATCAGATAGTATGACCCGTTGTGCAGATTCTTGCTGACCACGAAAGGTCCCTCCCAAGGTGGGGATAGCTTATGCATATTAGTCTGATCTTGGATGAGCCGAAGCACCAAATCTCCTTCCTGAAAGGTTCTGGTTCTGACTCGGCGACTGTGATAACGACGAAGATCCTGTTGGTAAATCGCCGAACGGGCAGCTGCTATGTCACGTTCTTCATCCAACAGGTCCAAAGCGTCTTGCCGTGCTGTCTCGTTGTCCGCTTCAACATAAGCCGCCACACGAGGTGAGTCATGACGGATATCACTGGGGAGAACCGCCTCCGCTCCGTAGACCATGAAGAACGGTGTGTATCCTATTGATCTGTTGGGTGTAGTATTGATGCTCCATAACACAGATGGTAACTCTTCTACCCAACAACCCGGTGTTCTCTGCAAAGGAACCATAAGTCGGGGCTTGATGCCTCTCAAGATCTCTTGATTAGCCCTTTCTGCTTGACCATTGGACTGTGGGTGTGCCACCGATGAAACGTCAAGCCGGATGTGCTCCCGTTCGCAGAACTCCTTCATGGCACCTTTGGACAAATTGGTACCATTATATGTGATGATACTGTGTGGAAAGCCAAACCGGAAAATCACTTTTTTATGAACTGAACCGCCGTGGCCGCATCACACTTGCTAACAGGTTCTGCCTCCACCCACTTTGTAAACTTGTCAACCGCCACCAGGAGGTGGGTCTTCTTATCTTTGGACCTTTTGAAAGGCCCAACCATATCCAGCCCCCAAGTCGCAAACGGCCAAGTAATTGGAAACATTCTCAATTCTTAAGCCGGCACATGAGCACATCTTGAAAACTTTTGGCAACCATCACATCGTCTGACTAGATCCTCCGCATCAGCATGAGCAGTTCACCAATAGAAGCCATGGCGGAACGCTTTAGCCACCAAAGATTTTGAACCGGCATGGTGACCACAATCTCCTTCGTGGATCTCACACAAAATTTCACAGCCTTCTTCAGGAGACACACAGCATTGAAGCACCCCTGATACACTATAATGATGCAACTCGCCATTGACAATAGTCATGGACTTGGACCGCCGGATTATCTGTCGGTCCAGAATGTCATCCTCTGGTAACTCGCCCCGGTTCATGTACGCCAGGTAAGGAAGTGTCCAATCCAGAATGATATGAAGAGCTTCCACCAATTGAGCCTCCGGATCAGGAATAGCCAAATCCGCTTCACTAGGGAGTTTGACCGACGGGTTGTGCAGCACATCCAGAAAAACATTAGGTGGGACCGGTTTACGCTGAGAGCCCAGCCGGCTTAAAGCGTCCACCGCTTCATTCTTCCGTTGGTCCACGTGGTCCACCTGATAGCCTTTAAAGTGACCTGCAACAATATCCACCTCACAACGATATGCTGCCATGAGTGGGTCCTTGGAATCCCAAGTGCCAGATACTTGTTGAGCCACAAGGTCCGAGTCACCGAAGCACTTAACTCGACTTAGGTTCATCTCCTTAGCCATCCGGAGACCATGGAGCAAGGCTTCATACTCAGTTGCATTGTTAGTACAAGGGAACATTAAGCGGAGAACGTAACAAAACTTATCACCTCGTGGGGAAGTTAATACGACTCCAGCCCCCGAGCCTGCCAATTGCCTGGATCCGTAGAAATAGATGGTCCAATATGTGTGATCCGGTTTTTCTTCAGGTGCTTGCAGTTCCGTCCAATCATTGATGAAATCAACAAGTGCTTGAGATTTAACCGCCGTCTGAGGCACATACTTCAACTCGTGCGGCCCAAGCTCTATAGCCCACTTGGCAATCCGGCCAGTCGCTTCCCGGTTCTAGATGATATCCCCCAAGGGAGCAGAACTGACCACCGTAATGGGGTGCCCTTGGAAGTATTGCTTGAGCTTCCGGCTTGCCATAAAAACTCCATATACCAGCTTCTGCCAATGCGGATACCTTTGCTTGGACTCAATGAGTACCTCGCTGATATAATAGATCGGACGTTGAACCGGATGCTCCTTGCCTGCCTCTTTTCGTTCCACCACAATAGCCACACTGACCGCACGTGCATTAGCAGCAACGGTTCTTTGTCCATGGGAGCGGCGAGCACAGGCGGATTGGCCAATTGCCGCTTTAAGTCCTCAGATGTTGTATCAGCAGCAGAACTCCAGACGAATTGATCCGTCTTCTTCAACATCTGATAGAAAGGGATTGCCTTCTCACTAAGGCGGCTGATAAACCGGCTTAACGCGGCAATCCGTCCTGCCAGGCGTTGAACATCATTGATACACTTCGGTTTAGCCAGTGAGGTGATGGCTGTGATTTTCTCCGGATTAGCCTCGATTCCCCTGTTGGACACCAGAAAACCCAATAACTTGCATGCCGGTACACCAAAGACACACTTGGCCGGATTGAGCATAATCTTGTACGTCCTCAGGTTATCAAAAGTTTCCTTTAAGTCATCAACCAGAGTCTCCTTCTCTCTTGACTTAACCACAATATCATCTACATAAGCATGTACATTGCGGCCAATCTGCTTGTGAAGACAATTTTGTACACACCGTTGATAAGTTGCCTGGGCACTCTTGAGCCCGAAGGGCATAGACACATAGCAGAAGGCTCCAAAGGGAGTTATGAATGTCGTCTTCTCCTGGTCCTTAACTGCCATTTTGATCTGATGATAGCCAGAATATGCATCCAAAAAACTCAAACGCTCACAACCCGCCATAGCATCAATAATTTGATCAATACGGGGGAGGGCAAAAGGATCTGCTGGACAAGCCTTATTAAGATCTGTGTAATCCACACACATGCGCCAGGTGCCGTTTTTCTTAAGGACCAGCACCGGATTAGCAAGCCACTCAGGGTGGAAAACCTCAATAATAAAGCCAGCTGCTAAGAGCCTGGCTACCTCTTCTCCAATCGCCTTGCGTCTTTCTTCGTTAAACCGGCGGAGGAACTGTTTTACCGGTTTGTATTTAGGATCCACATTAAGGGTGTGCTCAGCGAGTTGCCTCGGTACACCTGGCATGTCAGAGGGCTTCCATGCAAAAATGTCCCGATTCTCACGGATGAACTCGATGAGCGAGCTTTCCTATTTTGGATCCAAGTTAGCACTGATGCTGAACTGCTTGGACGAATCGCCAGGCACGAAGTCAACAAGCTTAGTTTCAGCTGCCGATTTGAACTTCAGGACCGGATCATGCTCCGTAGTTGGCTTCTTTAATGGAGTCATGTCCGCCGGATCAACATTAACCTTATAATACTTCAGCTCCTCGGTGGCACAAACCGACTCTGCGTAGGCCGCATCTCCTTCCTGGCACTCCAAAGCGATTTTACGGCTTCCGTGAACCGTTATTGTCCCCTTGTGACCCGGCATCTTGAGCTGCAAATACACATAACAGGGTCGTGCCATAAACTTGGCGTAGGCCGCCGCCCAAACAGGGCATGGTATGGACTTTGGATTTTCACCACTTCAAATGTCAATGTTTCCGACCTGGAATCATGATCATCTCCAAAGGCCACTTCCAGAGCTATCTTACCAACAGGATATGCTGACTTGCCAGGCACCACACCATGGAACACCGTATTGGACGGTTTGAGATTTTTATCTGTTAGTCCCATACGACGGAAGGTCTCATAGTACAAGATATTAATGTTGCTCCCTCCATCCATGAGTACCTTGGTGAACTTATAACCTCCCACCTGAGGCGCCACCACTAATGCTAGCTGACCCAGATTATCAACCTGAGGAGGGTGATCCTCTCTGCTCCATATGATTGGCTGTTCAGACCAGCACAGATAACGGGGCACAGCCGGTTCAACAGAGTTGACTGCCCGCCTCTGAACCTTCCGGTCTTGCTTGTCCAAGCTAGTGGTGAAGACATGGTACTGCCCACTATTCAACTGCTTTGGGTTACTCTGGTAACCCGACTGTTGCTGTTGCTGGTTGTAACCACCCTGGTTGTTCTGATTATTTTGATTGTTATGCCCGCCCAGATTACCATTAAATCCTGAACCAGAATTTCCTCCACCGTATCCCAACCCGGATCCTGAACCACCGCCGGAGCCATGATCATACCGAAAGCATTAGAATTCTTGAACTCCTGCATAATGAAGCAGTCCTTCCAAAGGTGGTTTGCTGGCACCTCCTTCGTCCCATGCTTTGGGCAGGGCTGGTTCAATAGATAATTTAAGCGGTCCGGATTAGGGTTAGGCGCTCCACTGCGATTCGGCGGCTTACCCTTGCGTCGCTGACCCTTGTCCTGCGCGTTGGTCTTAGCCACGAAGTCCATGTTGCCATCCGCTTTGCGCTTGCCTCCGCTACCGTTACCTGGCGAGTGATGTTGCTGACCTTTGGAGTTGTTGTTCTTCTTTCCCCTTCCGGTCTTGTCATCATCAGACTCGGGATCCTTGGTACTATCAGAATCAGCATACTTTACCAAGGCAGCCATGAGGGTCCCCATGTCAGTGCAATGGCGCTTCATCCGTCCCAACTTTAGTTTTAGGGGTCCAAACCGGCAGTTGCCTTCTAGGGTTATGACTGCAGTGTCAGCGTTGATGCGGTCTGATGAATGCAACACTTGTGAGACCCGGCGCACCCAATGAGTCGTCGATTCTCCTTCCTCCTGGACGCAGGCAGCTAAGTCCACTATCGACATAGGTTGTTTACATGTATCCTTGAAATTGCTGATAAACCGGGCTCGTAATTGGGCCCATGAACTGATAGAATTAGCCGGCAAGCTTTTTAACCAAGTACGGGCCGTTCCTTCAAGCATCATGGTGAAGTATTTCGCACATGCCGCGTCATCCACATCAAGCATCTCCATGGCCATCTCATAGCTCTCCACCCATGTCTCTGGAGGTTGATCCGCCGTGTAATTTGGTACCTTGCGCGGGCCTTTGAAATCCTTGGGCAGGCGCACATTGCGTAAAGTGGGGACAAGGCAAGGCACCCCCAAAGAAGTAGAAGTAACACCAGGTTCGATCGAGATAGTTGGACGAACCGGCGTAAGCTGCCGAGCCTGATACTGTGCGGCTAACTCGGCCTCCCTGCGCGCTCGGGCCCGGTCCACCACTTCCTGAGTGTTATCAGCACCACCTGCCGGGTTGTTGCCGCGGGGTGCTCCACGTCGTTCATTACTTGACACTGCCGGTTCATCCATATGCCTGCTATAGCTCCGGCTTGGACGAGGGGTCGAGTGAATCCGGTCGCGGCTGTATGAGTATGCTTCCTGTTGGACCAAAGTTGTCCTCAAAAGCTCCTTGACCCGTCGCGTCTTTATTGCCTGCGGCGAGTCACCTTCAATTGGAATGGCCTCCAGCCGTGCAGCAGCGGCAACGAGATTGTCCATCGGGTTGGAGTAGTGACCCGGAGGTGTCGAAACAGCCTGAGGTATAACAGTGTTTTGACGAGGCAGATCCATACGACGGGGCTGAACCAGTGCGCCGGTCGCGGGAGCCTCCGCCCGGTTTATCTCCAGCGGATTACTGGTTCCTGCTCCTGGGGTGTTGAAAAGGTCTCTGGCCTTGAAAACCAAAGGCAAACGGGATCGGTACTTCCTCTTCATGACTTCATGCGACGCGTTCTGGTCCAACATGAGCCTGTAGGCTTGTGCGTCTAGAGCGGCCCGCTCTGCGGTCATCCTGGCATCCTCAGCTGCCAGGTCCGCCTTGGCCTGGGTGATTTGTTCCTTCACCTTTGCTATCTCCGTGCTGTGGGCGTCCTGATCCGCCGGGTTAGCTTCTGCCATGAGCACAGCCAATGCATCAAATAGATCTGATAGAACTTGAGCCGGCGGGCGTACAGAGCCTCCTGCCCTGGCAGCCATCACTGCTACTGAACCGGAGGTCATTGGCGCAGCGGTTGAAGAATGGAGTGCTGCTTGTGTGCCAGCCATGAATATTCCAACTCGGTTGGGTAGCTCAGAGGGGTCCGGAATACTGTCACCATCAAAACAGCCCCCAATCCGGCCGTCTTGTAGCTGATATAGAGATTCGGTTTCTCCGGTTGATGACTCATCGTCGGAACAAACGATGGTCTCTCCACGGGATTCCGATCCATCCTCATAACTTCCTCCGGGGATGACTCCCATGAAGGCACGCCTCACGGCCGGTTTAACCCGGGCGGATCGCGCATGCTGAGCCGTTTCGACGAGGTCGGTGTAGATGTCCGGCTCAGGGCCCGGTTCACCGATCTTGGCGATGAAAACGTGTATGCCACCAAAGGGGACCCGGTACCCGTACTCAACTAAGCCGGCCTCGGGGCCCCAGCCTGCATCGTCGATGTAGAGCTTGCCGCGACGACTCTTAGTCATCCGGCCCACAGCGTAGCCCTCGAGTCCTTCAAAGCGGCCCTCCAAGAACCTGAAACCATCATGCGATAGCCCCATGGTGGGCGCCAACTGTCGTGGTTTTGTCACGGCAGATGTCCTCGTGAAAGGACTTAGTCGTGGAGCCATCGCAATGGGTTAGCTTGAAGGGGTTAAAGCGGACACAGGGACACAAGAGAGTTTATACTAGTTCGGCCCCTTCGGTGAAGGTAAAAGCCTACGTCTAGTTGTGATGGAATTGATGGGGTTTCGATGACTAGGGAGCAAATAAGCTTTGCCTAAGTCTCGAGTTGTTGTCTGTTGTCCTTGAACCGCCGCCGGGTCGTCCTCTTATATACACGGGTGACGCCCCTCGATTCACAGAGTCCCAATACCGGCTCATAGATGTGTCCGGTTTGGTCTCTACTTATTCCTAACTTACAATACATGTTACATACCAACGCCAGTTTAGGGCTACAGGCCTTGAACCGACTATGGGCCTTGAGCCCTCATCTGCCTTCTTGGGTTTTAACATAGTTAACTACTGATGAAGTTAACCCGGCCCAGATAGGCCGGTTTACGCCCAGTAGTGATATCCCCAACACCTTTCTCCCTCATGCTATCCAAATTCTCAGCACCAAGTAGAAATACTACTTGTGCTTCCAAAATCCCTAAACCAGTTTTGCCATGAGAGTCCACCATATCTACCTATGGATTGAGTAAGATCCTTCAAGTAAGTTGTCATCGGTGCAAAGCAATAAAAATTGCTCTAAATATGTATGATTCATTGGTGTGGGAGAAATAAGCTTTATACGATCTTGTGATGTGGAAGTAATAAAAGCGACGGACTGCATAATAAAGGTTCATATCACAAGGGGCAATATAAAGTGACGTTCTTTTGCATTGAGATTTTATGCATCCAACCATAAAAGCGCATGGCAACCTCTGCTTCCCTCTGCGAAGGGCCTATCCTTTATCATTATCTTCTACCTTATGCAAGAGTCACGGTGATCTTCACCTTTCCTTTTTCATTTTATCCTTTGGCAAGCTCAGCATGTTGGAAAGAACATGATATATATATATATATATATATATATATATATCTAATTGGATGTAGGGGAGCATGAACCATTATTGTTGATATTACCCTTGAGGTAAAAGGTTGTGGGGCAAAACTATAAGCCCCTATCTTTCTCTGTGTCCGATTAAAACTCTGTAACCACAAGTATTGCGTGAGTGTTAGTAATTATGGAGGACTAAATGATAGTTGAGTATGTGGGCTTGCTTTTTAGCTCTGACATAGACTCTTTCCGATGTTATGATAAATTGCAATTGCTTCAATGACTGAGATTATAGTTTGTCGGAGCCCAGCAAGGTTTATGATTTATACGTTTGCATTATGAATAGATCATCACTTGAACATAAGTAATCATATGACAAAATCTATATATGTTGCTGTTATGAGAATAATCATGATGCCTTCATGTCCGTATTTTATTTTTATCAACGCCTCTACCTCTAAACATGAGGACATATTTATTGTTATCGTCTTTTCGCTTGAGGACAAGCGAGGTCTAAGCTTGGGGGAGTTGATACGTCCATTTTGCATCATGCTTTTATATCGATATTTATTGCATTATGGACTATTATTTTACTTTATGTCACAATACTTATGGCTATTCTCTCTTATTTTACAAGGTTTACATAAAGAGGGAGAATGCCGGCAGCTGGAATTCTGGGCTGGAAAAGGAGCAAATATTAGAGACCTATTCTGTGCAAATCCAAAAGTCCTGAAACTCCATGGAACGTCTTAAAATAAATAAAGAAAAATCCTCGCAAAGGATGAAGGCCAGGGGGCCCACACCCTTCTCACGAGGGTGGGCCCCCCCCAGGGCGCGCCCCCCTACCTCGTGGGCCCCTGGTGGCTCTCCGACGTCCATCTTCTCCTATATGAAGTCTTTCGATGAGAAAAAAATAAGGAGGAACTTTTCGGGACGAGACTCCGCCGCCACGAGGCGGAACCTTGGCGGATCCAATCTAGAGCTCCGGCAGAGCTGTTCTGCCGGGGATACTTCCCTCCCGGAGGGGGAAATCATCACCATCGTCATCACCAACGCTTCTCTCATCGGGAGAGGGCAATCTCCATCAACATCTTCACTAGAACCATCTCATCTCCAAACCCTAGTTCATCTCTTGTATCCACTTCTTGTCTCAAAGTTCGGGATTGGTGTTAGTAGGTTGCTAGTAGTGTTGATTACTCCTTGTAGTTGATGCTAGTTGGTTTATTTGGTGGAAGATCATATGTTCAGATCCTATATGCATATTATTACCCCTCTGATTATGAACATGAATATGCTTTGTGAGTAATTACGTTTGTTCCTGAGGACAAGGGAGAAGTCTTGCTATGAGTAGTCATGTGAATTTGGTATTCGTTTGATATTTTGATAAGATTTATGTTGTCTAGCCTCTAGTGGTGTTATGTGAACATCGACTACATAACACTTCACCGTTATTTGGGCCTAGAGGAAGGCATTGGGAAGTAATAAGTAGATGATGGGTTGCTAGAGTGACAGAAGCTTAAACCCTAGTTTATGCGTTGCTTCGTAAGGGGTTGATTTGGATCCATATGTTTCATGCTATGGTTAGGTTTACCTTAATACTTTTGTTGTAGTTGCGGATGCTTGCAATAGAGGTTAATATAAGTGGGATGCTTGTTCAAGTAAGAATAGCACCCAAGCACCGGTCCACCCACATATCAAATTATCAAAGTATCGAACGCGAATCATATGAACGTGATGAAAACTAGCTTGACGATATTCCCATGTGTCCTCGGGAGTGCTTTTCCTATTAAAAGAGTTTGTTCCGGCTTGTCCTTTGCTACAAAAAGGATTGGGCCACCTTGCTGCACTTTATTTACTTTTGTTACTTGTTGTTCGTTAAAATTTATCCTATCACAAAACTATCTGTTACCACTTATTTCAGTACTTGCAGAGAATACCTTGCTGAAAACCGCTTATCATTTCCTTCTGCTCCTCGTTGGGTTCGACACTCTTACTTATCGAAAGGACTACGATAGATCCCCTATACTTGTGGGTCATCAGGCCCCCAGGGGCGCCCAGGTGGGTTATGCTCCCCTTCGAGCCCCCCTCTGGTACTTCTTTGGCCCAACTGGTCCAAAAAATATCTCCAAAAAATTTCGCTATGTTTGGACTCCGTTTGGTATTGATTTTCCGTGAACTAAAAAACAAGCAAAACAGCAACTAACACTGGGCACTATGTCAAATGACAATAGCTGGCCCTTCCCAGAGCACCTATGGTTCAAGGCAAGCGTTTCCCACGCCAAGGATTGGTTGAGTTGAAGTTCATTTCATTGCTTGTTATTTGTTGTGTGATGAAAACTTCAGTATTTACAAGAATGTTTTGTTGGAAATAATCTATAATCCAACATGTATTATCGTTGTCATTGTGTGTTGATGACTTGTTGTATGTAATGAATGGTACATTTGCAAATGCGTGTCATGGACTCAATTTATGAATGGTTTTCGAGTCACTTCTTGGAGTGTGAGTACCGTAGTAGTATAGCCAGCATCCGGTTAGTATATGAAGTTGCCACATCACATAGAGCCAACCTAATATTGGAGTACCAGATCTGAGATGTCACGTGTACCAGATGAATGACTCCAAGTTTGACCACCGTGATGCTAGGTGCGAGCCGAGGAACACTGTTGGAGAGACCCCCTCATAATTTTCCTACATTGGTCGTTTGATTCATAGGATAGAATGCTATAGGATTTTTCCCCTATGTAATAATGTTTTAATTGGCAATCTAGCATCCACTCCAACTTTTGTTTCACTTCCTTTGATCCTACGAAGAGAGTACTTGCTCTAAATGAGGTGCCGCTGCAAGAGCCGCCTATATTAATTAACCATGCCCTAAAAAGGTGGACCAGCTTTGGCTATAGTAGTACTGTACTAGGTTAGTAGGTGACCTTGCGCTTGGCTCTTCTCCTTGTAAGTGCATCTAGTGCCACCCCTAGTTGGTTTTGGAGTATTGACGACAAACCTGGTTGAGGGACTAATGTGTTTGTGAGAATTGCAGGATAACACAGGTAGAAGTCTCTCATTGATTCGGTTTTCCTACCGGAGATGACCCCTAAAAATGTATGAAGACATTGAAGTCAAAGGTGGTATGTGAAGACATTCACATTGAAGACTATGACAAGAGAAGACCTCGCGTGAAGACTATGGAGCGCGAAGACTTAGTTGTTTCGTGGTTCTTTTTCTTCTTTGTTGAGTCATAGGAACCACCGTACTGTTAAGTGCGGTCCAAGTGAACCAGTCAGAATGACTGAAGTGATACTTAACCAAAATCCTATGTCTTTGAGCGAAGACTATGAGAGCAAATCTTATCCAGAGCTGGATAAGTCAGCTTAGCTTGTAGCTCAAGTAAAGTTGCCGTGTGTTTTTGAAATCTGACCATTGGAACACGTGTCAGTTCCTTACTAACCTAGGGTCATTTCGGACAAATCAGGTCGGGTTGCCTAGTGGCTATAAATAGCCCACCCCTTACACCATAAATTGGTTGGCTGCTCAGAGTTAGTGCACGGCTTTTATCATTTGAGAGCAACCCACCTTGAAGCCTTTGAGAGAGAAATCCTTCTGAGGACAAAGCCCTAAACACCCAGAGCCAAAGAGTGTTAGGCATCACTTAAGTCTTCCTGTCTGTGTGATCTGAAGACTTATTACACTTGAGGACTGTGAATCCTCCAGCCGGTTAGGCGTCGCGTTCTGAGCATCCAAGAGTCATTGTGGATCATCGGTGAATAAAGTCTGTGAAGGTTTGGAAGTCTACCTTGAAGACTTACCAGAGTGATTGGGCGAGGACTGGGTGTCCTTAGCTCAAGGGGAATAAGATGAAGACACGGCCTTCTGAGTTAAATCTCAGCCTCCCTAACTAGACGTACAGTTGTCACCGCAACTGGAACTGGTCCAACAAATCATTGTCTTCAACGAGCTACTGGTTCTATCCTTCCCATCTCTTTATTTGCAGTTGGTCCTTGTGAAGTCATTGCCTGTCTGCATTATCTTCTGTCTTCACTGAGCGACTGCTGTTCTTATTCGCTTCATACTATCTTCCATCCTGATCCATACTGCCTAGTTGCTATTAGTCTTTGTGCTTTCACTTCATTGAATACATGACTATGGCTTGCCTAGTGTAGTCTACCTTCCGCTGTATGGTAATAGGTTTATTTCTATCGTTTGTCTTCGAAACTTCCATGTTTTGAAGACTTTCATAAAAATCGCCTATTCACCCCCCCCCCTAGTCGATCACTAGCACTTTCAATTGGTATCAGAGCCACGTACTCCCTTGTTCTATGTGATTCGGTTTAACCACCTAGAGTTTTAGCTATGTCGACTATAGGGATAATCAAAGTCTCCACTGCATGCCCCGTCTTCGATGGAACTGAATATCCCTACTGGAAGAATAAGATGTGCATGCATCTTGAAGCCATTGATGTCGACCTCTGGTATGTCGTCAAGAATGGCGTCCCCAAGGCTGGTGAAGGTGTCACCGCTGCTGATGTCAAGAAGTTTGTTCAACTGGACTCCACTACCAAGAACATCATCTGTGGTCATCTGACCAAAGGGCAGTATGGCCGTGTGAGTGCTCTGGAAACATCTAAGCTAGGCTGGGACTGGCTCTCCAAGGTCCCAACTATGGGCGAACTCGTGCTCTGAAGGCAAAAGCTATTTCCTCATCTGAAGAAGAATTTGACTGTAGTTCTCATGATCCTGAAGACATTGGAAAGGAGCTTGCTATGCTTGTGAAGAAGTTCCAGAAATTCACCAAGAAGAAAGGCTTCAAAAAGTCCTCACGATCCAGCTCAAGGAATGATGAAGCTTCTGCTCATGACTACAAGAAGAGAACATGCCACAAGTGCAAGAAACCTAGTCACTACATCTCTGAGTGTCCTCAGTGGGACAATGAGAACAAGAAGAAGAAGAGCAAGGAATATGATTCTGACGACAAGAAGAAGAAGAAATACTCAAAGTCTTCTTCCAAGTCTTCCTCAAAGTCTTCATCACACAAGAAGAACTCATCTGGCAAGGCTCGTGCGTTTGTTAGGAAGGAAATGGATTCAGAGGAGGAGTCTGCTTCTGAGGAGGCGGAGGTGGAGTCTGAGGAGGAGTCTGATTCTGGCGTTGCAAGTCTGGCTACAGCCTACGTTGCCAAGTCCATCTTCAACACTGAAGACAATGACTTCGTCACCGACGCCGATGCTGATGATAAGGACAACTCCTCTCCCACCTACTGCTCCATGGCACGCAGTGCCAAGGTAAACTCACACACTACTCACTATCAAACATCCAGTGAAGATGACTCTGATTGTGGTTCCAAACCCAGCTACAAAACACTTGCTAAAATTGCAACTGAACAACAGAAAGTTATGGAACATATTCAAAAACTGTTAGACAAAAGCGATGACCTGTTAGACGCTGAAATGACTCGATCTCAGTCCTTAATTGAAGACATTAAAAATCTTCGTGTTAAGTATGAGGAACTTGAAAGTCATCATGAAACGCTCTCAACAACTCATGAAAAGCTTTCCTATGATTATCTTCAAAGGAAGCAAGATATTGAGAAATTGAGAGCAGCTCATGAAGATCTTCAAAAGGAACATGAGTAACTTCATGCCAAAACGATCAGTTCCGCTCAGGAAGGATTTGAACCACCATGTCTTAAATGCATTGAACGTGACAACGCTACTTCTGTTGCTGGATGTTCTACTGCTACTACTATTGCAATATCTTCAACTGTTGATGTGGTAACTAACCCCTCTATTGAGGA